>OU565299.1:19168336-19768336 GCA_913789915.3 Sphecodes monilicornis | reverse complement strand
GTTTAAAACTCCTGTGTCTTCTACAGGGAAATATTGAATTGTTAGTTAGTCTGTCTATTAATTATCCCAGAGAGAAACCAGCGGTATACGCAAGGAGTTCTTTGTTACATAGAACTCAACAGCTTCTTTTAAATCGAGCTCTGAGCGAAATTGTGGAACGTCAAGAAGAGAACGAACCGTGCATTTATATTTTGATATCGTGGTTACAAGATAATGGAGAAGATTACATTGCCCCTTCTAATACGATTCAGGGGCAAGAATCGAACAGACGGTGTAGCAACGGAGAACAAAAATCCACAACCTTTGCCCGATATTGGATATACAGTCACCATATATACAGCAAATTTAAAAGGAAGGAGATAGTTAATTTAGCCAAAGAAAATTCTCTTACAGGTTTCTCTGTGGCTGGAAAGCCAGGTGTTATTTGCGTAGAAGGTGCCTACGAAGACTGTGAATACTATTGGCAAAAAGTATGTAATATAATAATAATAATAACTAATCTAAACATAATTGTAAGTTTTGTCAACGATTTCAGATCAAATCTATGAACTGGCACAGAATAGTGATACGATTATTGGAGAAACACGAGGATTGTCCAAATATAGATAGCATGCGTCAGTTTAACAATATTCAAGAAATAGCTTTCCCCACTTCCGAACGTCATAACGATTTGGGACAACTGTTAAAATATTTAACAGACCTCAACTTACAACATGCGTTTAAAGAACTATTTGGGCTTGAAGGTAAATTTAGCGAGATCTCAGATTTGTGAGTTTACAAATGATATATTGTTCAGAAATTATATTTATTTTTAATACTGTTTTTAATAAATACGTACCCCTGTTGACCACTCTTAATGCTCCTCTTTTATGACGACCGAAGCTCATTTTCGACGTATTCACGATATATTCCTCGATTTTCTCGTCAATTTTAGTTAATTCATTAGCGTCGAAACTTTTTATTTCTAAAAACAATATCATAATGTATAATATTTAAGAAAAAGTGTTATTAGCATATAATCGATGAGAAACTGCATACCATGGTCTAATCGTAATTTTTCAAAAAATGTCGTTGTTCGACCAAGCGCGGTATTCATAGCGTAACTTTCTTGCGGATTTACCTGACAACTTGTTATGTTAATTAATGCTAAAATTAATACAGTATTTAATATCATGTTTGCACATAGACACTTGGATTGTTACTCAAAGCACTACTTTATAAGGAAAGATGTATCATAGATGAAAAGGAAGTCACTGTACAATGTGTTTATATTTTTTTTTTCCTGACAAGCCATAATAGAAATTCTCTGAATTCGAATACACACCACTGTGTACATACGTCTTATGCTTGAAAATGGCAGGCATATTTAATTATGTATCTGTGAATATTTGATTATAAAGGTACAAAACAAACACGTGAGTTTCTTTTATAAAGAATTTTTATTTATTGCTAAGAAAACGTGGATTGCTATAAATTTTATCTGACTGTTGCATAACGTAAAAATTCATTAGTCAGAAACTGGCCTGGAATATAAGGAGCTGGTGGTCCAAGAACGTCCTGCGTAGGACTGTGAACTTTGATTTGCCTCATGTGAGTGTCACGCCCATTTTGATGATTACTTATCACAGCTATCTGTATCATAAATGTCCTGATAGGTCTGTCGTTTATGTCTTTTATCGGAATGACAACCCAACCGCTAGGTTCGTTCAAGTCCATGACTTCCACTTCTTGAAGATCATTAAAATTTGTGCCTGCTCTAATACTTATCCTAGAAAGGATTATCCTAGAAACTTATTATGTTAACAGGAAGAGCTGTACGCTTGTCCATTTTAGTATAGAGTCTTTGTTTATAAGATTAACAAAGCATTCAGGAGGTACCTTAATAGTATCCTCACCTGCTGGGGGTATAACTTTCGTCCAGTTTATAATCTGTGTAGATACATATGTCTCTTATCGTTGTTTTCCTTTTGAACTGAATATTTACCAAGTGTGGAAGCTGACCATCGGATTGCCAATACGTTTCTGTAACATCGTCTCGCAATTGATCTACACCGAACCCAGGTTTACAGCTGGACAAACTCCAGATCGCATGGTTTCCAACTTCCCGTACACGACCAGCCAACTCTTCCTGTACAGGATCTATTTCTCCTAAGTCGGTGTAAGATCAAATACTTCGTCAAAGTATAGAAACTCTCACAGAGAAAAATCATCTGATACGTTACCTGTATTGCTAGCCTTATTAGTCATAATAGAAGTTTTTCCAATAATTTAAAGCAGTGTCGTCAAATTTGATCGATTTTTTACTACTCGTTGGGCCAAAAATAATAAGCCCAATCAAAATAAAATCAACTTTTACCATTAGGTAGACCCAGGATTGTATATCCGCAAGCTTCTAATCAGTTCTAATCAAATCTGTCAAAATTGTTGTTACACTTGTTATGTACACAACAGCACTCAAAGTGTATTGAAGTGTATGAAATGTATGCAATATAGGATATAGAGTGGCGCTGTATGTATACCATGAATATAGGACAATATAGGAATCAGTGTAGGAATTGGTAGGAATATAGGCATGAACACTGATATATCAGTGGGGATGGGGCGTGAGCGGCGTGAGCTAGCATTATGGGTTGTTCAGGATTGCGGTGGAGGCAGGGGCACATTTACATCTGAATTTGATTGGTGGCATTTCTGTGCATACTCTGTACCGCCAAGTATGAAAAATGTTTACGTACACAGACGAGATTCGTCTGTGTCAAATATATATGACAAGTTGAAACTAGAAAAGTGATATTAGAGATTTAATTTATGCAGTTTTGCGATCGGAGGATCTAGAATGATGTCTTAGCTACATTTCTGTTGCAATTTTATGCAGATCCGACGCCTAGTTAATTAGTTATGTACGATATCCAGACAGGTGACGCAACGATTTGTGTGTTTAACCTTGACACACAGTCGGACTCTCCTTGTATTACACATTGCGGACATAGAAGGTGGAAGTTACCTCCTCAAAAATTGTTGATAAATAGTTAATCAGGGAATTTTTATAAATATTAGCTCTCGAAGAATACAGAATGAACCTTCGGCAACGTGCATTTACAGTTTTCAGTTCGATTTTGGAAGAGGTTAATTAGTTATAAATCATTTTTGTAAATCTTATTGGCCTAATGAAACTGTGCATATTAGTGAGAATTGAATATCTTATGGCTAATAATACTCGAGATACAATTGTACACTCCAAATGTTTATGTATAAAAGCTACTCTGTATCTCGAGTACTATTAGTCATTTTTACTAAAAGATAAGGTAGTAAGGTAACCAATTATATAATCGTTGTAATCGTTAAACAAGCAGATATAATAAATTCATTAATTATATGTTCTCGATTGATTAATGCTTAGTAATATTCACGTATCATAAATTATTCTATATGTCGAGTTCTATTACCTACTTCTCCTAACAAATTAGATGACAAGATGGTCAAGAAGTGTCACAAATATTAACCAGCTAGACATAACTTTATCAGTGAACTGTGTTCGATAAATTAATTCGCGCGAATATTCATGTGTTAAAAGATATTCAATATCACGAGTTCCATTACATATTTTTACTAAAAAATTAGATGGTCAGATAGTCGAGGGAGTGTATGTCGACATAATTAGCAAAAGGAATTATTATAAACATTAAACAGCCAGAGATAATAAATTTATCAATTACATTTGCTTGATATAATATTGTTTGGTTATATTCATGTGTTAAAAGTTACTCTGTATCTCGAATATTATTAGCAATTTTTACTAAAAAATAAGATGATAGATAGTCAAGAGGATGCTTGTCGACATCGTTGGCAAAAGGAATTGTTATAAACATTATACAGCCAGAAATAAAACATTTATCGATAATTATTATAACGGCAATCGAAATCGACCGAAATTCGGTGGGGTGGGGAGCGTTGCGCTTCGCTGCGCGCTGCGCATCGTTGCCTACCTAAGCCCGCGGAGCGCGCTCAGTCAATCAGTCGGGCCGGGCCCTCCGGCAGGAGCGGATGGGCTCCGGGACCAGGAGGGTCTTCGGCTGCCTTGGGCTGACCAGGGGTCCTCCAGAGGTACCTGGCCTCTCCTGCCTACCTTGGGGGTGACCAGTGGTCCTCCAGAGCCACCCAGGCCTAACCTTACCTACCTTTAGCGGCTTAAGGTTGACCAAGGGTCCTCCATCAGTGGACTACTCTGGAGTTGGCCAGTGGTCATCCAAAGCTACTCTGGCCTACCTCTGCTTATCTTCAGCGGGCTTAGGGTTGACCATGGGTCCTCCAGCAGTGGTCTACCCTTGCCTACCCCGAGGTCATCCAGTGGTCATCGGTGGCCATTCAGTGGCCATCCAGTGGTCATTCAATGGTCATCCAGTGGTCAGCCGGCGGTCATACAGTGGTCATCCAGTGGTCATCCAATGGTCATCCAATGGTCATCCAATGGTCATCCAGTGGACATCCAGTGGACATCCAGTGGACATCCAGTGGACATCCAGTGGACATCCAGTGGTCATCCAGTGGTCATCCAGTGGTCAGCCAGTGGTCAGCCAGTGGTCAGCCAGTGGACATCCAGTGGTCATCCAGTGGTCATCCAGTGGTCATCCAGTGGTCAGCCAGTGGTCAGCCAGTGGCCATCCAGTGGTCAGCCAATGGTCAGCCAGTGGTCAGCCAGTGGTCAGCCAGTGGTCATCCAGTGGTCAGTCAGTGGTCAGCCAGTGGTCAGCCAGTGGCCATCCAGTGGTCAGCCAATGGTCAGCCAGTGGTCATCCAGTGGTCAGCCAGTGGTCATCCAGTGGTCATCCAGTGGTCATCCAGTGGTCATCCAGTGGTCAACCAGTGGTCATCCAGTGGTCATCCAGTGGTCATCCAGTGGTCATCCAGTGGTCATTCAGTGGTCATCCAGTGGTCATCCAGTGGTCATCCAGTGGTCATCCAGTGGTCATCCAGTGGTCATCCAGTGGTCAACCAGTGGTCAACCAGTGGTCAACCAGTGGTCAACCAGTGGTCAACCAGTGGTCAACCAGTGGTCATCCAGTGGTCATCCAGTGGTCATCCAGTGGTCATCCAGTGGTCATCCAGTGGTCATCCAGTGGTCATCCAGTGGTCATCCAGTGGTCATCCAGTGGTCAACCAGTGGTCAACCAGTGGTCAACCAGTGGTCATCCAGTGGTCAGCCGGTGGTCAGCCGGTGGTCAGCCGGTGGTCAGCCGGTGGTCAGCCGGTGGTCAGCCGGTGGTCAGCCGGTGGTCATCCGGTGGTCATCCGGTGGTCATCCAGTGGTCATCCAGTGGTCATCCAATGGTCATCCAATGGTCATCCAATGGTCATCCAATGGTCATCCAGTGGTCAGCCAGTGGTCAGCCAGTGGTCAGCCGGCGGTCAGCCAGTGGTCAGCCAGTGGTCAGCCAGTGGTCAGCCAGTGGTCAGCCAGTGGACATCCAGTGGTCATCCAATGGTCAGCCAATGGTCAGCCAGTGGTCATCCAGTGGTCATCCAGTGGTCATCCAGTGGTCATCCAATGCTCATCCAATGCTCATCCAATGGTCATCCAATGGTCATCCAATGGTCATCCAATGGTCATCCAATGGTCATCCAGTGGTCATCCAGTGGTCAGCCAGTGGTCAGCCAGTGGTCAGCCAGTGGTCAGCCGGCGGTCAGCCAGTGGTCAGCCAGTGGTCAGCCAGTGGTCAGCTAGTGGTCAGCCAGTGGACATCCAGTGGTCATCCAGTGGTCATCCAATGGTCATCCAATGGTCATCCAATGGTCAGCCAGAGCTACCCTAGCGTACCCCTGGTTACCTTCAGCTGGCTTAGGCTTGACCATGGATCTTCCACCAGTGGCCTCCCTTGGTTTACCCTTGCCTACCCAGAGGTTGACAAGTGGTCCTTCAGGAGTACTCTAGTCTACCTTGCCTACCTTCAGTTGGCTTAGGGTTAACCAGGGGTCCTCCAACAATGGCCTGCTATTGTTTATCATGGCCTACCTTTAGCTAGCTTAGGGTAGTCCAAGGGTTATTTAAAACTTCCTTGGCCTACTTTAAGCTAGCTCGGGGGGGGGGGGGGGGCATGGTCTCTTCAATGCTGCTTTCGTTTACCTTGGGTTCTGAGCCGGTCCAGCTTCAGTATCCGGCATGATGTCAGTACCGTGCTGATCGGTTCAGAGAGGACAATCATTGCAATGGCTTCGCATCTTTGAGTGAGTCATTTCGTCACTACCTTATCACTATATTTGTCTGTAGAAGCAGTAGTATAGAGTAGTAGTAAAGTGTAAAAGTAGTTAGTTGCATACATGGGCAGGCCTCGCCGCCCCAACGATCAGCCGAGATGGGAACGTCCGCGATTTGCATTAGCGTTGCGACAAAACCACGCGTTGCATTTAGTCGATTTTGAACAGAGATTAAAGTTAATGTTACGAAAAATTTTGTTTAGAGCGTAGCGATGCAGACCAAAGATGATATAGGCTTTGAGGTGTACGCTACATATTGCATATTGATTCGTTAATAAAACATTATATTATATTCAAATTTAATAATTCGTTGAAGATAGTTCTGATAAAGATGAGGTAGGTTCTGTTCCATGCTAAAAGTTAGTTTTGATCCAGGCTAGATTGAGACCAGGGGGCAGCACTCTCCCGCCACGGCAAAACCTCGGGCGTGAGCGTCCGTGGCGTGAGCACTCTCATTCCTCTCTGTCTCTACTATGGATTATGGACCTCTGAACGGAGCTTCGAGAGTTCGCCACAAGAGGCACCACTCTTGTCAAGTGATTTGATTGTGCTACGCAGCGTGTGTCCGCCTTGAATATCGTTGTCATTCTAACCTGCAGTAGTTCTGCCTTTCATAAGGGAAACGAAACAATAATTTTATACTCTGTAAGTTTTCTCCAACAAGTAGTACTCGTGTTTTTAAAGGAACTTGCGTTTGGTATATGCGCGCCTATTGTTTCGGTCGTTATTCATAAAAATACTGTGCCATGTGTTTGACGACAACTGCGATTGCCGCATATACATACATACATAAGAGTTTTTCTAATTGCACATATAAAGAGCATTCTAATGTTTTAAAAATATTTGTATAAAGTATTACTCGAGCACAGGTTCTATTTATTTACGTCCGCAACAAATTGCACACGAATAATTTTTACCGCTATCTTAAGGGGTAACTAAATACCTTTCACATGTACTCCGCATCTTTGTTACAGTATTTTTCTACAATATGAGTCGTTTTTTCGCGACTGGCTCAGATTCTGAGACTGAAAGTGCGTCGGAGGAGGAGCAAGTACCAAGGGGACCAACTGCAGCTTTCACTGTAAGCATAGCTGTTACTTTTCAAGTGCTTTACTCTGAGTTATTCGTTTTTTATATTTGTTCTGCGTACAGTTCAGCGATGAAGAAGAAGAAACGAAACGTGTCGTTCGTTCGACAAAGGAGAAGAGATACGAAGAAATCGCAAATCTCATTAAGCTCATACGAAATTATAAAAAGATCAAAGACATGAGCAGTATGCTATCTAGTAAGTGTTTCAGATAACGAACATGTACAATCAAATGAACACGGTCGGTGTGCTATTCATTGTGTAATTATAGGTTTCGAGGATCTGATGCGTGCCTATCAAAAGGCATTGCCTGTAATTGCAAAAGAGGAAGCTGGCCAAACACCCCGATTTTATGTCAGGTGTTTGGTAGAAATGGAAGATTTTATTAACGAAGTATGGGAGGATCGCGAAGGGCGTAAAAATATGTCAAAAAATAATTCAAAGTCTTTGACTTCGTTACGTCAGAAACTTCGTAAATATAACAAAGACTTTGAAGACGATATAGCCAAGTTCAGAGAGAATCCGGATCAAGACGATGACGAAGAAGAAGAGAAACGTAAATACGTAGACTTTCGAATCACGTGTACGATGTTTACGTGTATCGCTCGAAAGAGAAATTAATCGATACTTAATGTTTTAGCCGAAGAAGTTGTAGAATCCGAAGAAGAGGACGGCAGCGCTGTAGCTTTCAAGAAAGCTGGTTCAGAAGCGAGCGAACCAGACATATCGAAGTTCAAAGTTTGTAATATGATAGCTATCACCGGAAAACATTCAAAATACTTGTTCAACAGGTTTTTAAACGTCATGTACCTTTCCAGAAAAGCGCGACCGATGGTGAAGACGGTAGTGAAAGCGAATCCGATTGGGGCAGCTCCTCGGACAGTGAGAGCACGAGCAGCGAAGATGAGGGCCAATATCAAAATATTCGCGAACGATTTATTAAAAAGTAGATCTAAAAATAATATACTCGCGGAAAATCGTAATGAATATATTTTCAATAGAATCGGTATAAATTTCCGATTGTTTCTAGCAGGGCGGCCGATAAGGAGGAAGATGAAGACAAAGCTAAGCGGAAAGAGCAGCGAAAGGAACGTAAAGATAAAGACAGGAAAAAGAGGAAGGACGAGGACGATGGAGAGGGCGAATGGGAGACCGTGAAAGGCGGTGTGGCCATACCATCCGAGAAGCCGAAAATGTTCGCCAAGGATGCCGAGATCAACGTGGCTGCTGTTTTGAAGAAGCTGTCGGAGATCATTGCAGCTCGCGGTAAAAAGCGCACGGACAGACGGGAACAGATAGAGCTCCTGCACGAGTTGCAATCGATCGCCGACGCTCATAATCTTGGATCAGCGGTGGCTGTAAAGATCAAGTTTTCGATCGTATCTTCTATCTTCGATTACAATCCGAAAGTGTCGGATGCGATGAAGCCCGAATACTGGTCCAAGATCTTGGAGCGCATAACAGAGATGCTCGACATGCTGCTGAGCACCAAGGACATGGTAATCGCAGAAAACGTGTCCGAGGATTCGGAAGAGTTCGAAGTGGTTCCGTATAAAATACACGGATGCGTGTTAACGTTAGTGGAACGTTTAGACGAAGAGTTCACGAAACTGCTGAAGGAATGCGATCCGCACAGCAACGAGTACGTGGAGCGATTGAAAGACGAGAAACAAGTGTCCACGATAATCGACAAGGTTCAAGAGTATTTGGAAAGGCAGAGAACCATGTCCGAACTTTGCCGCGTTTATCTACGTAAAATCGAGCATTTGTATTACAAATTCGATCCGAACGTCCTGAAACAGAAAGAGGTAAGCGTTTAGATTGCTATTAGAAATACAAATGCAAAGAGACCGTTCAGTGATCGACACGGCTATGCATCGTTTCAGGGAGAACTCGGGCCAGAGATTGTAACGTCTGTCCAAGTAATGGAGAAGCTGTGTAAATACGTTTACGCCCACGATGGAACGGACAGGCTCAGGACTCGCGCGATCCTCTCCCATATTTACCATCATGCGCTTCACGACAACTGGTTCCAAGCACGTGACCTAATTTTAATGTCCCATTTACAGGAAACCATTCAGCATTCCGATCCAGCTACACAGGTCTGTATTTTCTGAAACTCGTCTTCTCTCTGTATTCCTATAGATATACTATAGACTAAACTCTGGTTCGTTCGTAGATTCTGTACAACAGAACTATAGCTCACTTGGGGTTGTGCGCGTTCCGTCACGCCAATATTAAAGACGCGCACAATTGCCTGGTCGATTTGATGGTGACGGGAAAGGTAAAAGAACTGTTGGCGCAAGGTCTTCTTCCTCAGAGACAACACGAGCGTAGTAAGGAACAAGAGAAGATTGAGAAACAAAGGCAAATGCCGTTCCACATGCACATCAACTTGGAGCTTTTGGAATGCGTTTATCTGGTTTCCGCGATGCTGATAGAAATCCCGTACATGGCTGCCCACGAGTTCGACGCGAGAAGGAGGATGATCTCGAAAACTTTTTACCAACAGTTGCGATCGAGCGAACGTCAATCGTTGGTCGGACCTCCGGAATCGATGAGGGAGCACGTCGTGGCCGCGGCAAAAGCGATGCGCAACGGAAACTGGTCGGCATGCAATAATTTTATAATCAACGAGAAGATGAACGCGAAAGTTTGGGATCTCTTTTATCAAGCGGACAAAGTTCGGGACATGCTTACAAGATTGATCAAAGAGGAAGCTTTGAGAACGTATTTGTTCACGTATTCGCACGTCTATGATTCTATCTCTATGCCGAAACTGGCGGAGATGTTCCAATTGAAGCGACCTATAGTTCATTCCACTATCAGTAAAATGATTATCAACGAGGAGCTGATGGCGTCGCTGGATGATCCGACAGAGACCGTTGTCATGCATCGCAGCGAACCGAGCCGACTTCAGTCTCTAGCTTTGCAACTCACCGATAAAGTGAACAACTTTGTCGACTCCAACGAACGTATCTTCGAAATGAAACAAGGTGGTCGATCGATTTGTCAAATAGCTCAACATTTCGAATTGTTTACCCGGCGCTCGGTTAGAGTACGATAACAACGCGCAATGTCTTTTGTTGCAGGAAATTTCTTCTCAAGAGGAAATCAAGGAAACTTCCGCGATAGGCAAAATTACAACCGACAGGGACAGGATTGGGGTCGTCAGAGACGCGATCGCGACAGGGATCGTAATCGTGAGGAGAATCGAAATTATTAAATTAAAACCATTGAATGTTATTTACTTGGGTGTTCGATCATGGTTCGTAATTATACTTTGTACACGCTCATGTAAATAATGTTGAAAATAACAGTATATAAACTATCAGTACATTATTTTAGTGTACCACTGGAGAAACAATTGATTCACAGTATAAGAATAAAAGATATTAATTGTACAGGGTACCCCAACTAATTTGACCACGTAAAAGTCGGGAGACCCTGTATATATTTTCAGTTTCTGTAACAGTCGAAAAGTTCTTATATGTCTTGTATCTTTTCGATGATTTTACTACCTGTTACAATACTATCGGATGCAAGAACAATTCGAATTCCCGAAGATTTTTCTATGTGCCTGCAAGCAGCTATTTCAGCGTAAGTGATACCACCTATTACACAAATCACCACTGTCTTCGGGTGTAATGAACCATGTTGTCCGCTTACAACGCAATTCGGTAAACTAGATAGTTCATCAAGACTCCGACGATCGTTCTCCTGACTTACAACGGCGTTCAATGCTTGTGCCTGCGAATATAAATTGACACTATTGGTTTTGGTAAAATATTAATCGAGTAATCGCTTGAATTGCCGTACTAACGATCACAGGAACATAAGCGTTATTAAACACATAACTAGGGCACGTCCGTCCTTTTTGCTCCGTCTGTTTAAAGTAGCTAGGCAAAAGTTTCATCCTCTGAGCACCGTTGTTCCATTCGCTGGTCCAATTCGGTAATTTATGAAAAAGATTTTCCGGCCTACATTTCAGCAAACCCACGCTTTGCAATTTATAAAATAACGGAATATGCTTGTAACCGTGCGCGTGAAGGTGCAGCTTCTGAACGGAGGATAACTCGTTTTGCGTGAGACCGTCGCTCGCGATAGACAATAAACACAGCAAACGTAAAATCCTCAGCGGATGATCGTCTGAAACAAAAAAAAAGAGTTAATCAGTCCGCTTTGAAGAGACTTTAGAATCGTTTCAAGCCAACTGAAAGACTGCGTACCGATATATCTTTCAATGTAACTTAAACATTCCTTTCTATCTTTGCATTCTATTATGGACTTCTCTATCCTTTGTATAGTCTGAAAGTCGGATCCTAACGTGTCTGCGATAAGTTGGCAGGCAGAAATATGGAAAGCTAATTGTCGTGTCATGTCCTTGGTCTTCTGTAATCTTATTGCAACGTATCGCTCCATTTCAGACAATTTCATCGTTTTTATGGCGTCTTGCTCGGCTAGTATAAAATATCTGGTATTATTAACTGCCGTTCAGACGGTATCAACGGAGAGATACGACAAAGTATATTTATGTACATTTTAGAGATTTAGCTTTTCCATGTAAGATGGGAAAAACGTCGCTGCATAGTTTGTCTCTTACTTCTCCATAAATCTGGTCCTTGTTTGGATCCAATTTGGTTTGGGAGTTGCCCAAGATTCCTACACCAGCGTTTATTTCCACGACATCGTGCAGCAGGCTAGCGTACGTTACAGGAGTTAGAAGCGGCGTAACTGAATCGTAATTTCTGTCCATCAGAATCAAAGCTCCAATTTCGTTCTCTACATTCGAAGAACCTAAACATTGTTTCATAGAGTCTATAATCTTGAGTATCTGTACGCTGTGTTTGCCGAATGAAAGGGTGAGTTTGGGAGAACCAAGTATCAGCTGTAGCGACCACAGGCTGCGTGACAATGCTGGTAGCAAAGCAGTATCTTTGTGATAATAAAGTTCGGTAAACATTGAAGTTTCTAGAGATAGAACGTTGCCATCTAATCTTATGAATTCCCAGGACAGTGATTGTACAGTGATCAGCTCGGACAAACCTGTACAAACCACAATCTGATTACAATAAAACTTTTAATCATTCGATAAAAGATCTAGAAGATTATAGGTAAACGATTACCCTCTTCCTCGATAATAGTATTAAGAACTGCTGGCACGCACGGAGTGACCAGAATATGATGACACGGTTGTACATGCCGCTTGACGTTTGGTAAAATTTCTGACTGAATTTGATCCAATACTTTTTTGCAAGCGATTAAATCACTCGAAACCAGAAAGACGCGTTGAGAATTAGAAAGCTTGAAGCCATTCAGTTGCTCCATTTTATAGATTTTATCCACTCCATAGCGTCTGAATGAAACATAATATTATACTTTGTGTATTATTTTAAGCGAAAACTGAGGTGACAGTGAGAGAAGAAGAAATTACTTAAATACAGAAACTCCAATGAAACTGTCCAAAGTTTTCATAAGTTTCTGTTCTATCACTAGGTCTTTGATCCCAGGAATCGCGTCTAATATTTCGATGAGCCTTTGTTGACTGATCTGCTGCAACACGTTCAATCTATCGTCCAGCGTGATATCCATGTTTTCTATGTAGTGTTACAAATTCATTGGATCCCGAGCGACAATATTGCCTAAAAAAGAAGGCCGAGACATGATTTCGTGTTCAAACATCAAATTTCATTTGAATTCTGAAGAAAATTTGTCTGGCTCTCCGGCCATGGCGAATGAACGACAACCCAAGTTCTTTAACCCCTCAGGGTTAGAAGAATCTTGTATTTTTTATTCGACCCAACATGAATTCGACACAAAGCTAAATACTGTGCGTGCAATTCTTATATCTCGTCAAGTCTGTCAGGTCGCTCCTTCGAACGCGGTGGATGTACTTCGATAATTCTTCCGTATTTCGCGAAGCGATCATAAAGTTTCGTAGGATTGTAGGATAAATACGTTCGCTATAACGCTACAAGTATATAATATAAGATACAAGAAGAAGATGTGAAAACAATTCGACTGGTGCGCTCATGTGGCAAACCTCGGCGAATTCTACAACAGTGAATCGTATTCTCCGATACTCCGATCTTCTGGACGCTCCTCACCTCCTCACGCTGTATCAGAGCTGTATCTTTCAGTAGGGTTATTTAAAAATGGCGGACGCATCGTCTTCCGATACTACCTCAGACTGTTGCAATGAATGGTTCTCTGATATTACCTCCGAAAGATCGGAATACGTTATAGTGGGTCAGAAACCGTGTCTTTCCCACCGTCGCAGTAAAAGACATTTCTTACAGAAGCTATTTTTAAGAGAGGTACGGTTGCTTAACCTTCAACTCGCGGAGCTATTCGTGAAACTGACAGAGACACAAGCAACGCATCTCAATGTGTATCTGTCAAAACGCGTTTTCGATCGAAACAACGAAAAAGAAAAGCAAAACTACCCTATTACGATTATTCTCGAGAGAAAACTGTTTCATTGTTTCTCAATGTACGCTCGCATGCTCGTTAATGGACCGTTCACAATGGTCAAGTATCTAAATAGTAAATGGCTGCAAGAAAAAATATGCTTTTGTTCTTGCCCATTCGTTTATGTGTATTTGTGTTTTCCTTTTTGCATTGCGATTTCAGTGGAATAGCGGTTGCATGATGTCTAGAAGGGAAACGGGAATGGAAAATATTATTGCTAACATGGAAAAAATTTGAAATAATTCCCTCTTTGGTATATTGTAGTACATTGATGTTTTCCATTTCGTTTATAGATCAGAGGTTGTCTGTCAGCGCACAATTATGCATCAGAGGAAAGACTGTTCGCTACTGTACCTTCGTGGAGACACTTGCCGCTTCTACACGTAATCCCAAAATCTGCATTAGAAGCAGGGTACGTGTACAACGTTCGCTCCGAACGAACGAGATATTCCTCTGACAATTGCTTTTACTTTTAAGGCACATTGTAATGGGATTGACGCAATGCGGTCAATTTTTACTTACGTACACGTACACGATGGACATGAGCGGCAATACCTCTTTATACAAATACTTGTTACACTGGTGGGCTTTCACGCCGAATCATGTTGCTCGTAAGGTCGCGGAGGTTACACTTTTTGGTAATTACACTATCTATAGAGAACTAAGCATCGTCATATCTCAATGGCCAATGGAACGGAATAAGCTAGTGATACATGGCCTTTGGTAAGCATCAACACAGTTGTTAGGGATAGAGTTGAGTTCGATATGTATTTGCGAGTCCAAGCGTATTATACTCCATCCTATCTCTGATATTCTCTTTGATCGCTAAGCACCTCAAAAGTTAACGAACCATTAACCATTTTTAGTACAAACTGGCTGCACTTGCAGCCAACAGACAGAGCATACTTAACGATAACTACAGTTCCATCTCTGGAGAATTGTAAGGATTGCTTGAAAGTTGCCGCGTCTTACGAAGAGGAAGGCGAAGGTAACACGTTAGGACTAGGAATCACATTAAACTAGTAAGATACGTTAAGCTAACGTTAGTAAGAGCCCTATTCGCGTGTCTACAGAGTTGGCTGCAAATTGGGACGGTTGCGTGCGATGCAACTGTCTTCTGCACGGACTCACGGTCCACACCATCTACGAAGTAATTTCCCCGTATCCCAGGTTCCGAGCAACCGTCTGCTTGAACTATTGGAATCATGTGGTAGTTAACACAGGAAACTTTTTGCATGTGCTCAGGGTGGACTTGGACATTCCAAAGTCAAAGAATCAGAAGACTTGTGATAAACAGGACACTGTGATATCGGACACGGTGCCATTGGACATGAGCGACGTGGAGGAGATGGATTACACGAAGGTGGAACGATACGAGAGTTCCGACGAGAAATTAGGCACGCCGGAGTGCGTGGTCGACCGGTCGCCCAGATGCGAGTCGAGCATAGAACAGGACTTTCCAGAGGAACCAATTAGACTAGATCACTTAGCTTATAACGATAAGTTAGCTCATGACCCATTAACGTCGAATACCTCGAACAGTAATCAAAGCGATTGTGTCTGTGATAGAAATAAGTCTGTCTCTGATAGTAGTGTTAAGTCGTGCGAGTGCGCGGATCCCACCGACTGTAAATGCCTGAACGCGAGGTCGCAGCAGGCAACAGCGATATCGGTCAGGGACAAGATCTTGCAGGACTTCTGCGACGACATGTCTCAGGAACTAAATATCGGTAGTGATCTGATTACCTTAGTTAAGCACCCCTCGTGTTCTCCTCGGTCGACCCCGCAGAGGCTCCCTTCCGATCTCAAGATGACCAGCTGCTGGTCTTCGCCGATTCTCACGCCGCCATCGGATATACTTAAAACCCGGAATTCGGAATCTAGTCATAGAAGCAGCAGCCGCGGTCAACGCTCAAACTCCCCTCAGCCGGGTGCCTCGGAAGAGGGGAACAACGTGGCTTCCAACAACCTGAATTCTCCGCTACACTCCATAAATCCTTCTTGTTCTTCGCGTCTGATGTCTCCGCCGGTGTCGAGGTCATTTCGCCAACCGAGTCCTCGGAAACGGTCCAATCTACACTCTCCGCCGCCGATCGTGAATTCCTCGCAGTCCAGGACGACCAGAGCAACGCACAAGATGATTCTCGAGGCTGAAAAGGCGTACGAGTTCACGGACGAGGCGCAGGAGACCTGCGAGAAGCTCAGCTCCTTTCGGAAACGAAGACTCGCCGACAAGAAGTACGAGTTCTGCGACGAGACCGAGGACGCCGAGAATATAGTTCCTTTCAAGCACATCAGGGATCAGTTCAGGCACCGTGGCTGTTCCATACATCAGATACCCTCGTCACCGACCATGTCGCCCGCACTGCCGAACGGCAAAAAGCACTGGGTGGATTCCGATCAAAGCGAACCGGACGATTTCGGCATTAGCCAAGACGTTGGAGCATCGAATGATGTAACCAGCGATCCAGGTAAATCGATATTCGGGTCCGTTCCGAAGAATCTTTGCTCTTCGAATAATCGGGTATCTTCCTCTTTTTTGTTGTCTCCTGATAGCCGAGAAGAACGTGTTACGCCCGCTGAACCAAAATCAGCTTCCCAACGGTGGTATAAACAGGGATCGCTTGGCCAAGCATTCTGTAAACTCCTCTCCGCTCGTTCCGAAAATCAATTTACAATATCCCATCATAAAATGCACTGCCCATTTCAAGAGAAGTTACATAGAGATGGACGACGAAATGATATCGGTCATCACCGACGTCGAAGGTACGAATTATACGAATCATTGGAATATGTAATATGCGTAATTCACATTTGTTTCATAGACGAAGAGACCGGTGGTTACGTGAGTTATCAGTGTGTACTTCCTATGCTTGTCCATGGGTCTGGATATGTACAAATGCAAATGATCAGCAACAGCAAAGCTGAGAAAATGGTACTGTATTTATCACCGAAGATTTTTTCTACTAATTCTACTAGAATTTTAACAATTTTGTGCCCCGATGCGATAAGTTTTGATGGCAGCATCGTTATATTTTCAGATAGTACCTTGCGTGTCGATAAACCAGCTAAGTTTCGATATAGAAACATTTTCTCATCACATCGCCGACTGGATTTGCACGAGATTCAAGAAAAGATATTGGCACTGTAGCGATTACGATATCGAAATCATAGATATATGCGCGTTGAGCGGCGACATAATTTGTTTGTTGATCATGAAGATTCAAGCTAGCGAGATTAACAATCAAACACAGTGGTCAGTATGGACTTTTGTGTATTTAGAGGTCTCATACGATAGAATACTTTCTTCGAGTTTTTCACTGAAAATGTCAAATGTGTATAGTTCCCAAGAAAGAAAACAATACGAGGTAGGGTGTAAATTCACGTGGAACATCGTCACGAGCCAGTATAGAATAACAGACATATTGCCGATGGAAGAAGTGAAACCGGAATCCTGTAAACCGAACTGCATAGACGTTCCAAATTTTCGGAGTCCGTTGTGGAATCCGACTCGACGTCTAGCGCCAAAGTTGAGAGAGAAGATACAACAACCGTATGCGCACACGGTACGATTCTTGCATAACGAAATGACTCTAGCCGGTACGTATTATCTAAACCAATCGTTTTTCTCCATCAGCCTCCATCACAGTCTCTGAGGAATTTCAGTTTAAAGAAAAAGAATCAGATTTATAACTTTGAGAATGTTCCCTTCAGATTTGTTGTATAGTGTATTTCATTCTATTGACTAGAGCAACAGTGAAAGTATACAAAATGTGTTTTACAGGTGAATCTATAACTAGACTATACGATCTGGACAATTTGGTGGAATTTTTCATTACACCGATGCCAAACGATCCTTCGATCGAGTAAGGTTACCTTCAGCTCGAGAGTATGTTGCAAACCATAATTTATTTATTGATACAAATCTAAGAGTATCACCATTAATAAGGTAACGTGTACAATGTAATGAATGTCTTGAGACCATATATATGTATACTTATATGTATATATGTATATATATATATATATATATATATATATATATATGCACATATACATATACATATACATACATTATATAATATCTATTTCAAGAATTGTTAGTCCCAAGCGTGGATGACAACAGATACGGCACGTTGTATAGATTCAGTGGTCTGTCTTTCTTTCTCAAGACTACCATCGAATAAGTTGATTGTTAAGTGCTGTCGTATATAGATTGTCCAAAAAACTTAATAATATAGACTAAGAAATACTGATTAACGATACAACGAACATTGTAAGCGTTTCCTCGAATTTGTAAATTGTATTCTAGCATTATATATTGACTATCTATGATGCATAGATAACTTTGGTATCTATTGTCAGATACAGGTGACTCAAACTGATTGTCAATAAACGTATTGTATGTGGTTCGAAAGTAAAAGAAAGAGAGAGAGAACTAGCGAGAAAACCATGTAGTACTTGGTCCCAAACTTAATTGGTGATCTAAAAGAAAAAAACACACACACACACATATACATATGTGTGTGTGTGTGTGTGTGTGTATGTATATACGTATAATATACACACATATATTATATCTAAAGATCGTAGTCGATTCTATGCCGAAATTTGCTCTAGCTATTACTTGTAGAATTGAACGTGTTTTAATTTAATTTTTGTTTCATGTCCATGTTTCATCACCTTATTGTATCATAAAGCCATTTTACCATAAACTTTTTTATATATCGAAACTATGAATACATTATACAAATGTGCAGAGTATACATCTAACGGATGCACTTGTAATTTATGTACGTACCGATCGAACTTTCGACAAAGAACATTTAAAACTTAAGAGACGAAGTTATTTAATTGCTGAAACGATGACATTGAAGCTGGTGAGGTCAGTTTCTTAATTGCAATAAACGTTTCATCGGTAATAGCGAATGCTTTGTGTTCTGTGTGTTCTTTACCTTATATAAATGCACGAGATGTTTGAGATGTGTATACGTGTGTCCATATGACAAAATAGAATTCTGTTACGGAGTTCAAACGGGAATTTTAATAGGTGGTCCTACGGTAACATCGGATCCTACTCCGTCTAACTTTAAACCGGTCAGAATTTCCTCCCATGCGTTCATGCATTGCTGATAATGACGTATTTGTCGATCCGCCATAGAGATCAACATATTTTTCAAATCAATCTGTTTCTCCACGTTCCATCTTTGCAAATCGCTGCGCAAATTTTCATTGGCACATTCTACACGATCCTGTAGCACTTCCACTTGTTTTGCTAATCGTGGAATCGCCTGCCCGAGTCTTTCCAATTTTTCATCACGAGACTCTGCTTTCCACAACGATCCACCCCAATTTTG
Organism: Sphecodes monilicornis; assembly: GCA_913789915.3. Taxonomy (NCBI): domain Eukaryota; kingdom Metazoa; phylum Arthropoda; class Insecta; order Hymenoptera; family Halictidae; genus Sphecodes; species Sphecodes monilicornis. Next base: position 19,749,169 of record OU565299.1, on the reverse strand, counting down.
TGTTGCGACCGTGCCACTCGAGAGTCCCATTAGCTGTTTAAACGATCATAATTACAAACCAATTATAATCTATATTCAATTTTAATATTTTACACACCTACCTGATCTTTTTCGTATCTTTTCTTCGTCAGGTCGTCGATAGTTATTTCGTATTCGATTTGCATCGAATCCCGTCGAGATAGAGCACTCTTGACTGCATCTATATACGAGATGTATTCGCGCTCCTCGTGCAGAACATTTTCGAGCAGTTTTTGGTGAGCTTCGGTATTGCATTCTACAGCTTTCGCAATCGCTAATAGAATAGGAGCAAGTTCTGGTTCAGAAGTTGCCCATAATGTGAATATCGGATGCAGTTGATGCAATTCCAGCAAATAGTCTGATGCAACATAAGAAAAGTATTCGGTAGGTTAACGATGTGCATTGAGATGTCGTACAAAAACCAGGTGTTTCTTATAATACCTTGTCTCTCCTTATGTATGCGATGATTTATTTTATCTACGGTTACTAATTTTTCACTAAGGGCTGTACAGTAGTCTCGAACTTGTTCAAATTCGAAATGACGTTGTTTCATGGTGTATGTGCTTGCTATATTTTGTAAAGAATCGGTCATTTTGACGAGAACGTTCGCACGATTTTTACGATGCACAAGGAATTCCTAGAACAAGCGAAAAACAAATAATACTTGTGAATCCTCCAATATCCTAATGAATGATATACTTACCGCAGGTTTGGTAGTTAAAAAGATGTATAAATTTTTGTCGCAACTAAGAATAGGATGATTAACCACTCTGTTAAGAAATATATGCAACAGTTTCATACGAGCTATGATAAATTCTTTGGAGTAACGATCTAACTGTGCGAGTAGCGTGTGTTTCCCAGGCATTGGCTACAATGGTAAAGTTAACATATGCTTTTTTACACAAATATTGCAATATTATCCTAGAAGTTCAAGAAACAGGTAATCGCTTACAGGAATGATGTGTGTCGGATACGAGTCCACCAACTTCTGTCGCAACCAAATGAAATCATTGTATCGTCTTTGAACGACATATTCAAATCCTCCATCCGCGAATTCTGGTCTTGTGGACTGAAATCAAATATACCTTAAAAATATCCATCGACGGTAAACTGGGAAAAGGCCTACCTTTGTTGTTATGCGAAAGGTGATGTAAGTTTCTAACGTTTCAAGGTGCTTTTGAGGATTATCCACTCTGACTTGCAAATCTCTGGAATCTGCTTGAAAGTCCGATATCTCTTGCTCCGGCAATGTGGAGAAGCTGTCGAGGGAAGGAGATGCTACCTAAAAATCGAGCAACGTTTAATTAGCGTTAAGCGTTCAAAGAATGCTAACCGAAAATCGGGTGGTTTCGACCGTTTGACAATCGAAATGGCTTGTCAAAGAAAAATTTCAGGTTATACACTGACCACAGAGCCTTCTATAGAAGTGCTGCAATTCGAAAGGAAGTCCGCGTCGCGGCTTTCTTGTTTGATAACGCCGCCAACTGCCATCGTGCTCACTTCCAAAATCGCGGAATCTTCCGTGGCCCTTCCACCGGAATTTTCCGCATCGTTTTCCGACGAGGACATCATCTTCGAACTGTCAAGTAACAGAACCAAAACCTCGACGGTTCGACGATACTACGCAATACTGCGTCACAATCACAATGCGCAGCATTACGGAAAGCACGAACACGATATATACGCGCATCGATCATATTTCAAGAAAACAGTTTGGAAAACTGCGGGGTCGCGATACGTCAATAGAAATCTGTTTGCCGATTGATAACGATATGATTAATCAGTTAATATGACGCACAGCTGCGACGAATAATTTTACACACGATTATAGCATAATTTACCCGCCCTTTTTCTATCCGAGGGATATATCGCATGCTCTTGTTACCCTCGCAATTGAACGGCAATTATTCGACTCGCAATTGTTGCGAAGCGTGGTCGGAAAAATTATTTACAATTTTCGAAGTAAAAGGCAAATATTTTGCGCCCGTGGAAACCGTATCTCTGGGATACACTCGACACTTTTTTCCCGCGATTAAGTATTCGAACCGTTCGCTTGCTCCAGTGATGGACTGGCCGAAAAATGACGAATACGGTACCATTTTATCCAAGAGATATTCCATAATGATGGCGGCGGAATCCTCGCTGCCAATTATTTATTATCGGTCGCAAAATCCGGTGACGAGTAAGTGTTCTTATTTTCTAAAACATCAATTTCGATCTTTCGAACTTTTTTCAACTTTCGATCTACAACACTATACGTTTGATAGTTTATCGACGAACGTAAATCGGTTTATTCGTTACCATCGACGTGTCAATGATCCATGATTATACGCAAACGTTCGTCGATACGCTAAATGTAAATCAGATAATTTCGTGTAAGCATCCCGGTAATTTTGAATGGCGCGCCGAATAAAAGCGCGGTTTCGAACGAACCAACAAATGTTTGAATCGATTAGGAAATATGCACTTTCGTATCCCGTACGGTTTAATACGTTGGAAATAGATACCTAACCGATAAAAAAGAAAATAATTATATTTGTCGAAGTAAAGCAATCGTCATAATGCGGCTGAACGGTGTGTGGTGGGCGCATTAATACGCGATTGCGCATGCACGCGAAGAAATGTTCAACGAGTGATAAATTGTCTACATAAATTTATAGCATTTGCTGTTTTTCGGCGATATAAGTACATTATAAAAAATGATATTAAATCTTCGCCTGACTTGGGATACTGATCGCAACTACTTATTTAATCAACCGTGTCTATATAGTTGACCGTCAAAGCAAGAATAGGGACACACGCGACGTTACTCAGTGCCGTACACAGAGTTTTGTGAAGCAGCCATGAACAGATCCTATTATTTCAAGCTTTTCATCATCAAACGTCACAATTGAACTCTTTTTTTGGTTTTACCCTAAAAATATTAAACACACTCTCGATACGATTCGAATCTAGTAACGACTTACTACCGTTTAATTTTCTGACCACTTGTACCCCTGCTTGTACGGAATTTATTTGCACCATGGTTATTTACGATTACTCGATGTCGTTGTATACACTAGTTGTATACCCTCAATATTGGGAACATTGCACCATTGATAGCCAAGTACAGTAGGATCTTGTATAACGCGATAATAGAACTATTTCTAGTACCACGAGCAGTAGTAACATTTGCAAATAAGAAACCTGAAGAAACATATGTTATATAATTGTGCGTATACAAGGTGTCCATACATGTATTTCTATCGCTTGAAATACCTTTCGTGCGGTATATCGCACGAAAGTATGTACATATATGGGGATATTTGTTTCATTGTTTTTGTAAGTACCTAAATACATTTGTTTCGAGAACGTCAATATTATAGATTTTTGCAGTGGCACCACTGTGAACATTTCTGTTTCTTTTGATGAGAGAAATGATATTTTTCAAAAAAAAACAGCTGCAATATCAGGAGGACCGTTTCGTGGAGCACCTTGTATAAGAATCTCGAAGCTGAAGAAAGTTCAATATCTCCCGCGTTCTAGGGGGCCCCACTGTACACTGTACACGGTGTACTCGGTACGGTACTGGTCGTGACGCGGGCAGTGATGCCGTAGTCAAGGCGACCGCAGCAGCAGACAACCAACACTCCGACCAGCCGTCGACAACAAAATATACAGGTTCGTCGGAGTGTACTGCTCCGGTTTTTCGGTTGCACGGTGGCTTGGCTGTCCGCGTGGTTTCCTGGGTGACACAGGCACAAGCACCGGCACCGGCACAGACTCGGCTCTTCCTTGAACGGGAAAAGTCCGACCGAGATACAAGGGGGGAAACGTTCGGCCGCGCAAGTGCGCCCGGGCGTCGTGTTCGGAGTACACGCCATTCATGAATACAGGTGAGTAGAAAGAAACCTATGGAAGTCGCGGTCCATTGTGATTGCAATTATCATTTTCTTCCAACAACATTTTCCTTAGATAATTATCTTGCATGCATAACTTCGAGAAAATATCGTGCGAGAACTAGAACCTTGATGTTACAGCACGTCCTCGACGTCCCGATATTTTTTTGCTTACAACACGTATTCGTTCAGTGACAATAGTTCTTGGTTTAATATCGTTTACTGATTATTCATTATTCACTTTTATTTTCTCATTCGATGAATCCTGTCATTGTCAACTGTTTGCTAATGTCCAGGCCCCTGTTCTATATTCTCCCTACTTTGAATATCTGCATCTCCGTATGTATTGCCTGTTCTCTAATTTATCCTATATAATTTAATATTAATGTTTTAGATATCCATGCATTCATATAGAACATTTCACGTCCAAGAGAACGTCGTATCTCGGAGCTTTGTTCCCCTAGAAATCCTATGTTGTTTTCCGTTTCAGCGGATCTTCTGAATATCTCTGTATCAGAAAATAATCAATTCCTTTTTACACTGCTGCTCCCCTGACCAAATGAAACCTTCACGAATTTCTTTATTTCGTACTCCCCTGTTGCATCATGCTTTAGCGATTTTATTATGACCCCTTAGCCGTGGGGTATTTAATATTTGGAAGCCTTTGTAGCTTTTAATTAAATCCAGCTTATCAATTATATCAATGAGTTTCTTGAGCCATGAAAAAGTAGACAGCCCGGAGCATTTGAGTATTAATGAGATTTTTGTTTCTACATTTCCAAGTATACTGTGAAATCTTACACAATATATTAGTTCTGCAATACATTAAAGACAAAGTATACAGTAAAAGAACAGAGCATACACCATGTAGGATAATAAGATAAGGTGTGCAGAACAGTCCCAAGCATCGTCCAAGCGTAACAGGCCAGGTGCTCCTTCTCTCACACACACAAAAAAACACGCACACATACACAGAGTATGTTTTCCAATGTAATTATCCGTGTGTAAAATAACGTAACGATTTACATTGATATTCATGCAAAATACTTTTCTTCCTATTAATGTACGTTTAAAAAAAAAATAGTTTACATTGTTCGAAGGAACATTTGAAATGAATCAATCTTTTCAACAGTATATACTAATAATGCACTAAACAATTATTCTACTGAAACTTAATCCTTCTCAGGGGACTAAAGTTTGTGCTAATTAGAAAATATATTGGTGTTGAGAGAATAGGGGATTAATGTTCTCTAATTGCATCTATAATCTGACCTTTTATACAGATTCTTTGAACCCCTCTAAAAAAGGAGTCCCCATACGTTCAGTCGCGCGTTTCAGCGATTCACCCCTCTCCCTTTCGTTTTCTTCCCTTTGAAATACATTGTTTGGTACCTGCCACCCTAACAGGTACAGGATGCACCAACACACGCCTCGATATATTACATGTTTCCGACTACAATGCCGTGTTTCATTTCTATTGGAAGCTCTTCGGGGCTTCTCTTTGATCTCTAGATTATCGAATGCTGCCCACCTGCAACAAATTACGTGGCCAATTTTTTAAATGTAGGTTAGGGTGCTTATTAAATAGACACTATCGCGCGGTGCATCTATGTATATATATATATATATATATATATATATATATATATATATATATATAAAACGTCCAGTTTGGGCGTCGTAGATTTTTCGGTCTTATTTACTCTATAATACACGAGTACATATGTATTATTAACCACTCGATCGTAGCGATAATAGTAATAAAGTTCACAACATATTTATTATCGTTTTTTTCATTCTTTTATTCCCTGGTTACAGTATGTACAACATGAATGTACATTTACAGATTATTGTACCCCCACGGAAAATGCAAATCGTTTTTACACCTAATAAAACAATCATTCCATTTGTCAAGTTTCTTTTAACATTTCATTATTTGATTTTTATAAATGACTATTTGATTTTCGTATCATGGCGATTAACTGTATGCTTTGACAATTGTATCTTGAATTTGTGTAAAGTGATTAAACTTATAAGAGGATATTAGAGCAGCGGTTGTTGCGTCAAGTCTGTCTCTGAAGACATTATTGATATTTGCTACATTCGTGTGGGTTGTACATCTACGTTCCAGACCCTTCCCTCCAGAAACAGACAGGTAGCGGTGGTAGTGAGATCGTGGGAGCAGAGAGAGGTGAAGGAGTGATTACCATGACTACGACAGGAGCCCAGTATGCCCTCGCAGCATCCACCAGAGCTAATAATAGTGGGGGTAACTCTGCTACAGTGGGGGTGGAACCTAAGCCAAGCGTCGTTGTCGTGACTACTTCCAGTTCCAGTGGCAGTGGTAGTGTAGCACAGAGTCAATCGACAAGGGGTCAGCAACTTATCACTGTCGTTACTAGTCCAGATCCTTCCAGTCCGAACAATCTGCAACCTATTCAGGTTTGTTGCGTTACATGCTAATAAAATACAGTGTTATTAATACCTTGCGCATACTTGTGTCATAATTGTTGGGAAAATGGACTCCCTTTACTAATAGAGAATTCTAGAACTTGTGTTTCTGTGATTATAACTTTATATTATTATATAGAACATTACTGTTGATCCTAAGGACATGCCTACTATAAACAATAATTTAGTTATTGGTTCAGGATCCGCTTGAAACAGCTGCAGATTCTTCCAACGGCTCAACAGGTACCCCAGCACATGTTACAGCGCAAGTTGTAGTGAACGCCACTCATTCGGGTCAACACGCTCTCGTTGATTCGGACGCCGCATCTACATCAGCGGGCACAATCGTCAGCGGATCTCCACATTTTATTACCGTCACAGGTGAGTTCTCGACGAAACAATTCTATTACATTCTCGTTTCGTCCGTGTTGGATGTCGGAAATTATTCGTACAAATATCCAACCAAATTCAAGAGTCTCGCAAAGATCAGTATAAATACATTTATGGAAAGTATTGCGATTACAAGTCGTTGAAAGACTTCTTCTAAGTCGTTTATGTTAAGGGTGAGTATCAGAATCAGTTTGAAAAATTATAGTGTTTGAGTAGAGATTTGGCCCTTTCCATGCTGCTGAAAAACATGCACCTCTGTTCTTCTACTCTGACTACACTAGGCACCAGTGATTCACCATCCTACGCATCCCTCACAACGGCAGTAGGTGAGGGCAGAATATAATCAGCATGTATTATCCATTTCTAATAATTCAACATATCTATGCATAGAACTATAATTTTTTTCTCGGTGAGCACTTGATTTTGCATGGATCAATGTATTATTTACACATGTATGATCGTATAAACACGATGCAGTACTGTAAGTCAGATTAAATATAAATACACGAATACTAGACTTCCTGTTAAGATCGGAAGAGTCTGTTGTAGCAACTCTTCCGATAAGGTGTAGTCTTGTACTTGAGTATTGAGTGCATTCTGCCAGGCTTTATTCGGATCCAAGGATGATTTGCTACGAGTGTATTAAAGCATGTTGCATCTGTTTCAGTTTCGGGCGAACCGGAAGCAGTGGGGTCCGAGTCAGTGTCCCACCCCACCTATGTTCAATATGTTGAGGGGGATGGTTCCACGTACATACCGACAAATGGTCAGATGTAAGTATAGACGCGTCATGTATTCGGTATCATGTATTCAACTTGTGAACTTTTGTAGGACATATCCTGTATACGCTGTTGGGGAAACAGGGGCAATGTACACTCCTGCTTCGAGCCAATACTATACACCAGCATCCACACCGGTGACCTACGCACAGGTAAAGTATCGAGTAAATATTTCCGAGAGTATTTATGAATTTGTCATTATCGATGATATCGTACAAATTTAGGTCACTGGGCAAGGTTCGAATTCGACGGCTGGACAGTTATTATCTCAGGGCAATGGCACGTATTTGATCCAACAGAGCGTCGTGGATGGCGATCCAACCGCGCACGCGTTAATATCTGCAGCTGCTGCACGTGCCAGTCCACAGACGGAAAATGCGGTAAGATGCCGATGCATGGATGATCTTAGATTTTTCATTCTCGATTGCTTCCGTTCGATTGACTTTTTTTGCGAGTATACGGTTCGAGATCGCAGGCATGGGAGCCCTGCATGATCGTAATGGGACGGAAAGGGCGGAGTGCATTTATTTGATGCTAACATTTTTCCGACCAAGATACGAATGATAATTTCTAAAGTAATTCATGGTAGAAAACTATATTGTATTATTGGGGCGGATGAACATTTCTAACGAGAAAAACAGAGTGCATCTAATCGGGGTTTAATGAGCTATTGGTGTCTTGGGTTGTTTGATAGGAAACTGTGGTTAGCGGGGGTGGAGGGGCATACTTGATCAGCGGTAATTCAGGAGGTACTACAGTCACCGTGGAAGATGCTGCGGCTGCGGCAGCAAACATGACGCATGCTACTAGAGTTTCTCAAGCAACAGTAAGCTAATTCATGATCATCCCTACTTACAGGCTTTATCAACTACTAATTCGTTGCAGCATGCTCTTCAGCAGTGTCTACCGCTAACGATCAGAATGAAAACGATTACTGTGAACGATTTCTTTTTTCAAGTCACCATGAATCGTACGATTTAATTCTGATCGTTAACATGCACTTTCATTAGGGATTTCATTCACTCTCAAAATAACATAGAGGGTATCTTTCCTGATATGATCGAGTAAATAACAGTAATTATGAATGTTGCAAGTAGTTTGTAGCGTTGCATCGAATACTCTTTTTGCATTTTAGTATATCATATTGTAGATAGTGAAATCGTTATTCTATATTCAGAAATCATGTTAATTGTCGTCTAATTAGGTTCACTGGCTGCTTGAAAATTATGAAACAGCGGATGGTGTCTCTCTTCCAAGATCGACGCTTTACAATCACTACCTACGCCATTGTTCGGAAAATAAGTTGGACCCCGTGAACGCGGCAAGCTTTGGAAAATTAATTCGTTCGGTGTTTTTGGGCTTGAGAACCAGACGATTAGGCACCAGGTACAAATTTTGCCCATCGAAATATTGATATTTTCAAGTTTGTTAAAATTTCAAATGAAATTTAAAAATTGAATTCTTTTGTAGAGGAAATTCAAAGTACCATTACTATGGGATTCGAGTGAAGCCTAATTCTCCTTTGGTAATGTTGAACGAAGATGGAACGCCTCGCCAACAGCAAAGCGCAAACTCTCAAACGAAACGATTCAAGTTTGTGAATCAAAAGCAGGAGACAACGTATGAGAATAACACTCATTCAAACACGAATATTTCTTCGAACACTTCACCGCCGCAGTTCCATCAATACCTTGGCGAAGCAAGTGGCGCGATTCCAGAGTTCCCGGAGATAATAGTCAGCCATGGGTCCTCTCTTCCCGAGGACTGTACCTTAGAAGATATCGACACGTTTCGAAGTATATACAGGGAACATTGCGAAGCATTCCTGGATGCTGTTCTCAATTTTGAGTTTGCCACCGTGGAGAGTCTTTGGAGAGAATTTTGGCGTAGTCAGGACAATAATAATGGGGACGAGTGCGAGGAAGAGAAATATTTATCAAAGTAAGTTGATTCAACTGTAATATGTATATGTATAATATATTCAAAACTAACGTTGTTCTAATCGAATCTATTGTCTATATAGGACGAAACTGTATCAGATATGTAAGTGTTCGGAAGTTCAAGATTTCATTCGAAAAGTCGACTACACCTTTTATCAGAACTTGGTCGAAGTATTAATGCCTAACGTATTGCGACCTATACCCAGTAAGTTATCTCGCTCTTTTGTACCGACAGCCTAATAGGTTGTTATAACAATGAATATTTTTCAGGCTCACTGACACAATCCATCCGAAACTTTGCAAAGGGTTTAGAGTCATGGTTAACATCGGCGATGGCTGACTGTCCGGAAGAAATGACTCAGATAAAGGTACTAATTACATCCCGGGATAGAACAAACCTCTTGGACAGTGTTGTTGTTAACAAATAACAAACGCGTTTGATTTCAGTTGACAGCTGTGTCTGCATTTGCTCAGACACTGAGGCGTTACACGTCTCTGAACCACCTTGCTCAAGCAGCGCGTGCAGTGCTTCAAAATTCGAGTCAAATCAATCAAATGCTGGCGGATTTGAATCGCGTTGATTTTCATAATGTACAAGAACAGGTATTCACGCGTTTAACTAAACGAATACGAGAGTATTTCTCGGTGTGTATGTGTATACAAAATGTACGAGCAAGTCGTTTTCAGGCCTCTTGGGTTTGTCAATGCGATTATCGGATGGTCCAGCAATTAGAAGCGGATTTCAAAGTGACGCTACAGCAACAAAACTCATTGGAAGACTGGGCGATTTGGTTGAAGAGCGTCGTCACACAGGTTCTGAAACCGTTCGAGGAGAAACCTACGTTTGCGAAGGCTGCACGTCAATTTTTGCTCAAGTGGTCTTTCTATAGGTTCGTTGCTAAATCCATACATATTATCTTGGCTATTACTTGACAATCATATCATTATTATTATTATTGTTGTTGTTGTTGTTGTTATTGTTGTCGTTATTTATTAGAATCCTTGGCTTTTGGCTTAAGATAACTCTCAGTTACATCTATCTACATTACATTATCTTACAGCTAATTTAACTTATTATTGTTTGACTTGACAATGATTTTACAGTTCCATGGTGATTCGTGATCTCACTTTAAGAAGCGCAGCCAGCTTTGGGTCTTTCCACTTGATTCGGTTACTATACGACGAGTACATGTTTTACTTGATCGAACATCAAGTGGCAATCGCTACGGGAACAACTCCGATAGCTGTAATGGGAGATGTACGTATGTCCTGTTTGCATCCGCTTAAGTGATAAATCTATATTTTGTTTTTCACGATTGTGTTTCCTTTTAGAAAAGTCAAAATTGTTCTTTGGTCAGTGCATTTGGCGTGACTTCTAACGGAGGTTAGAAATTTGTTCGTTTCCTTATCACCTTATCGTACTTACGAACCCTACGAAAAGAGTGAGTTGCCCTGAAGCAAAAATATTTTTCTTTTCCAGATACTTTGAACACGAATCAACCAAAGCGCGTGAAACTAAGCTAACTGCGTGCCTACATGCCTTAGTTTGCAAGTAAGCCAGTAGCACTTGAAAATTAAATATTAGCACAAGAGCATGCAGGCCTACTGATACACACTAGTCCCATAAATTATAATTTTGTATAAGATGAGATCTTGTCGAACAATGACTTAACGAAGAAGATTTTTGCATCATGTCCGGGATATATATATATATATATATATATATATATATATATATATATATATATATATATGTATGTATGTATATATGTATGTATGTATATCTACAATCTAGGTAAGTCTGTGTGATATAACATGTACGAATATGTACTGCAGTCTTGTTAGGTACAAGCAAGTATATGATTCGAGCGTAAGGTATCGCTGGCACGATGTTTAGTATGTTAATGTATCTTCTAGTCGAGACATTTTTTAAAAATATATGGGACCATGAATATGTCATGCCCTTATAGCATACAATATCAAAAGCTTACTCGATTTAGTTTCTTATTTCTGTAACGTTTTACGGCATAATCTACGTCTCTCGATAAATTTAATAAAATATTATTTATTTATTTATTTTTCCATTAGCGAATTAATTAGTACATCAAATTAATAGTTTATGTAATCGTTTAGACGCGTATGTAACGTTTTATTCACTATTGAAATGTATGCGGATCAATATTTATAGAAGAGATTATTTGTATTTGGTGAACATCTCTTTTAGCATTTTATCGGAGTTTACGACGCAACTTCCTTCAGTAAAATTAGATTTCTAGGGGCTTTGCTCTTTGGTTGCGCAAAGATGAATTTAAAGATCTGATTGATTAAAATGCTGCATTTTGCAACAGTGCGTTTTATTTCAATAACATCTTAACCCGAGAGAGAAAACAAAGTCGAGTAAGCTTGAAATAGCCAACATCAGTCTATGCAAGAAGAAAGAAAAAAATGATACATTCATATCGACGGATTCTATTTTGCACAAATACTTGAGTAACGTTTAATGAAATCCGCCCTGCCGACGGTATTGTCAAATAATAAAAGAATATTCCTACTGGAGCAAAAGCAAATTAGAATTACTATAATTATTATATACTTGTACGAGTTTTAGATATTTCTGACATTCATATTTTTTAACACGACTTATTCATTATACATCGAGCTACATAAAGAAAAAAAGAAAAGAAAAGAAAACGATTCTGTTGCGAACCGTCTGTTACACTCCATATATATTCTTTCAGTATTTTTAAACGAATAGTACAAAACAGCACTGAAAAAGTATGGGTGTAACGACACATAAGCGTAATCGTTTTAATTTACTGATAGAATATACGTTATGGTTCTTGCATCGTGAAATGTACATATACAAAATGACGTGGCAGATAAACCAAAGTGCACAGTTGTTGAAATTTAACGAAAAAAGAGAGGAAACAAAGAAAGGGCACTGCAAATTGAAACGGTAGAAGCTGAGAATGTTTGAAAACTTGCTTCGCGTTTAAAATAATTTTAATTAATATATTTACGATAAAAAGAGTCTGTGTAACTCTCTTTGGTGTAACAAAATCCTAGATCTAAGGGTGCATTGTCAACTTAAACGTTATTATTCCTTTTTTGTTATACGTAATTATATATACGTAACATGGCAAGCAATATGCCGGTGTATTTAAGCTGTTTCTTGTTTCGTCAGATGTTTAGTAATTTATTTTCGAATTAAATTGAATTATAATCATATATAGATTATAGATATTTGTTTGACCACGTTCGAAGGCAAACAAATTTCGCTATTACACCAAAAGACATCAATGTGTTAATTGAAATCTATCGAGAGGAAAGATAATAAATAATGTCGCGCGTATTGCAGGTTCATTAAAACTTTGTATATATTACTTTCTCTTCCGCCAAGAGTTTCTTTCGTCTCTAAATCTTTCATATTTTCTATATTTATATATTTACATAGACGTATGTATTATGTAATTTCATTCGAATATATTCACATACTCTTCTCGTTCTCACCCTAAATGAGTACAAAGTTTCAATGAAGTTGGTGTGCAATGAATTGAAATATTTTCTAACAGACTTGAAAAGGATTTATTTAAACGATTAAACTTGCAAGTGGTCTTAGAGAAAATTTTACGTTTATTAAAATGCAATATATGTAAATACGTACAATTAATTTCATTACTTTAAATTCACGACGATTACCGCTGTATATTTTGCAGCAAAATATCGTTTGAAATTGTTACGACATGCATGCGAGTTCTTTCAGATACAGTGCATTCGATGTGCTACAAACGTATTTTATATTGCAAAACATCGCTGTATAGACCATTTGTCAAACTTTGCGAATATTACATGACACGCGTGATTCAAAGATAACTGAAATGTAATAAACAAAAATACAAATTGTCTAAAACGACAAGAAAATATTATGGATGCTAAACGTATCTTGCATCACAGAAGCAATGAAAATTCGAAGAAGATCGTAACTTGAAAGACGGTGAACTCCTACGAACAAACTAGAATGTTTGGCAAAACTTGGTGCCTTTTATTTCATACAAGAGAAAGAATGATGGACATTTTTTTACTGTACTTTAATTATACAAAGAACGAATAAGAAGCTTCCAACGCCAAACGACCAACATGAACTAACAAAACAAAATAATTGCTCTTCCTTTAGAGCTTCTTTGCAAAGGTATTCAATTTTTATGGCGTTTTAATTTAAGAAAGAAAAGAAAATGAACAAGTATTCGAAGACCTCGAAATTGCAAGACAAAAACGAGAAAAAGAAAACCAATGAAAATTATGAAGGAAATGTAATGCATGGTAACTTAGAAATATATTGTGTCCAGGGGTATTGGTTGTTTTTGTATTTTTTTTTAGATCTTTTTCAATAAAAACTTCTTCCAAACTGTATAATTTGCTATATCGAAGGTCACGATAAAGGTTACTAAACACTGGTCAAATTTATTGCATTGCGATATTCGCAAATAGTTTTAGCGAAAAGATAGGATAAATGATTATTTATTGTATAAAACTTTATTGCATACTAGTCAAACTTGCTAGACTTAAGCCAAAAAAACAGGGATTGAGTATGTCACACAGTACATCGACCATTGGTTGCGCATGTATTATTTGTGCGAGCAGAAAGGATAGAATATTTCCATAACTGTAATGAGCTTATACATGTAAAAAATTAACGATAACTATGTGTACTTAGCATAAGAACGGCTTTCTAAGAAATTTCTACGTTTTTCTTTTATTGTCGACTTGAGAAGTCGTGCAATGTTAACGAGAATAGTCGAATATAGAAAAACCTGCATCGGAATGGCTTGGTTCTAGAATGTATGAGAGATTTAAGAATCAAAATAGAAAGATATTGTGTCCTATTAGCGAAGATAAATCGATCTAATGACAGTACACGATTCTATATTCTTCTATACTTGTTTGTATTTTTAAGTAGGATTGCTGTTTGTAAGTTTCACAATTATCACAAGGTGCAAGCGATTGTAGTCTTGTTGTTTACAAATGAAAAATCAAACTTACCATGGTTTCCTATGTTGCGGAAGAAGGCCTTAAATATTTCCACTTGTAAACACAAACACACGAGAACAAAAAGATTTACTATGTTGTTAAGAGTGAACACTGGTAACACAAATGAAAATAATAATAATAATAATAATAAAAAAGAAGAAGAAAACTTAAAGATACTGTCGCGCGAGGAAAGATTAAGAGGGAAAAAAAGTATCGTTTTCCTTATGACGTATAAAAAATATTTTGATACCTCCAGATTTGCACAAGTCGAGTGTCATTCATTACTGCTTAAATAAGATTATTTTTACTGAATGCAGCTCAAAACGGTAACAACGTATATAAAAATTATGCGAGATTAAGAAGCTCCAAGAACTGTGTGAATGTGCGAATCACAAAAACAATTAATAAATATATGTTTAAAACTTGTAAAGTTGTGTTTGTTGTAGAAACATTAAGGTTTAATTATTCTCGTTATTTTTCACATTTCAAATCGACCGCCACAACGTAAATGTTTATCAAGCGTGTGCTCGTGATTTTGATATTAATTTTGCAGATTCATCATTAACAATCGTTCTTAATTCAATAAATGAATTTTAATTCGCGTTCTACATCGAAAGAGATATTTTTTATTAACAGGGATAAAAATTACCGGCTGGACACCCCCCCCCCCCCCACTCTGACGTACCATCGACTCCTTACCTGCTACACACAAGCGTAAATACCTAAATACCTGTACCACTGTTAGTGACCTTCAGTGACCTTTACTCTGCCGCGTGAGTAGCAGCTGGTAGCAGTGAGTATGGTGAGTATCCACGGACCTAAATGTGCTACCTCTCTGCACAGATCAATGCCTCTTTGGCAGAGTTGTCCCTCTATAATAGGTATATTGTTTCGTAATTTTCTATTATAAAAAGGCGCGCTTTTTGAACCATGAACAATAGCGCCCCCTATAAAAGTTGTGTATGTTTAATTGGTATTCCCGTTGATTTAAATCTTATATGTATGTAAATAAATCTTAAATATTTGAAATTGCAAAGCTACAATCCTGTAGTATTAGTAAATGGGATGAAATTTATACTCCGTAAAATAAAAAATATCAGAAAGTTGATAACAATTGAGTTGACTCTACGTAATTGGCGAATGCTGCAGTTAGCGTATTCGCCATATGTAATTGTCGGCTGTTCATACCTAAATAGAAATTCGAAAAATATGCGAAATTTCATTTCTGTTCAATAACACTCGATGGATGGATCAATTTGATATCCATATTGGTTGAGTTTTTTAGCATATTGTAGTGCATGTAATTTTTGCTTTCACTAATAGAAAAAAAATATGGTATTCGCTGGTAACGTCACTGGTTCTTATCTAAACGATTTATTTGTAAGTCCGTAACAATAGTAGTATATTTCTATTGCTGTTTAGAACTTTAAGTTCGCCGATATTTTATATAAAGTTACAGTGCCCATCTGGATTATCGAAATCATCTTTAGCACACCATATTGTTCATTTTTATTGAGGTTATTCAAATATTTGATGTTCTATGAAATCTCACGTATTCTATACAATATACAGTCATCGAAAAAACAGACGATTTTACAAATTGTGTTTAATTTCTTTTATTATTTCGAAGAAGTCTGTTGAATTAAGAAGTAGTTTTTTATTGATTTTACGTTTACAGTGCTACAGAAAATCGACTAAATTGTTTAATCTGTTGCCATATGGAGAAGTAAAAAATTGTTTTTCACACGTAGTATTTGTAGTAAAATATCGTTTGCTATAGCTTATATTCTAATTACTAGGTTTAATATGTCGTCGGAAAGTAAGGATCTGAATATTTCAAATTTGAATGTGCCGCAACATCAAAATACAGTGGAATGCAGTCAGTATTTTGTAATTAATCAGAAGGATGATTATGATGCAAATATCAAATTCGATGGACAAGATACCAGTGAAAAATTAATTACCAGCGAGTCAGAAATTCCTTATGATCCAATTTATGAGTCTGAAGATGAATCTTCGATAATGGAATCTTCAATGGTCATAAATGAAGAAAAAGCAGAAGGTATTAATAAGAAAATATGCGAGTAGTAGATGTACTTATTAATATTCTTATTTGTTTAAAACACCACGTACCTTTGTATTTTCTTTTAATCTATTCGGTTAACAAAAGTTTTGTTGGTTGCTTTGACAGACACTTCGAAACATCTAATGTTTTAAGGTTTCATGTGTATAAAGTCTCCCCCCTCTCTCTTTCTTCTGTCTTTAATGCAATAATGAAATCAATGTAGAAGCCATTGTTTGAATTATAGAATGAATTTACTAGGATAATACTTTAGTGCTTTCAAAATGCCAGTGCAATACAGAAACAGGAGAAAATTAGTGAAGCACCAAGGTATCATTATCAGTTCTAGAATAATTACAACGTTCTCTGTAAAAAGTTTGTAGTTACACAGATACATTTGCTAGAAGAATATGTCAAAATTGAAGTATCAATGACACTTTTGTGCTTCAAAGAAGATTTTCTAATTCTAGAGAATGTTGGGTCTCGGACAAGTTCCAACACTCAGTTAAAAAACGACCACAAAAATCATGATACCGTTCTATCGAATCGACACGAATACGATGTTAGCATAGACGAAAGATTACCAGAAACAGTGAAGTTGCTCACTACTCCCAACGGAGCAAAGTTGTATTTAGTGGGTACAGCACACTTTAGCGTTGAAAGTCAAAATGACGTGTCCATGGTAAATAGTCTTTCGGATGTCTATTGTCTTTGAAATATGATAATAATTCGAAATATATTTTTGCGCAATTTAAGATAATTCAAGCTGTGCAGCCCCATATAATTGCGGTCGAATTATGCAAGGATAGAGTCCAAATAATGCAACTTACCGAAGAAGTTTTATACGAATATTCAAAGAATCTTACATTCCGTAAGTTCCTACAATTATTTAGATTTTGTTTTACCTGACATTTATTCAAATTCATTCTATAGAGTCTGTTATGCAATTGGTAACAAAATATGGTGTTTTTCATGGATTGTTCCATGTATTGTTATTAAGAATGGTTGCCCAAATTACTAAGCAACTTGGAGTGGCACCTGGTGGTGAATTTCGTAGAGCATTCAAAGAGGTATGCTAAAATACATAACTTAAAGGTTAAGTACCAATAGAAATAGTTTTGAACAATATTGCATTACCGTAGGCAAAGAAAGTACCGAATTGTATTATTCAGTTGGCGGATAGACCGTTCACCATAACAATTCAACGAGCTGTAAGATCGTTGACTTGGTGGCAAACTATCAAGCTTGGATGGTATCTGATCACATTGAAAGCTGACATTAACAAGGAATATGTAGAAATTTGTAAACAAAAGAGTTTGTTGGACGATATGGTTCATCAGCTGAAGGAAGAGTTTCCACCGATAGAGCAAGTGTTTGTGAAAGAAAGAGACATGTATCTTGCGTACTCTCTTCAAGCAGCGTGTATGTTTCAATGTAATGATGCTTCGAATGGAGTGGTACTGCCCAGAGTCGTGGGAATCGTTGGCATAGGGCATACTTCGGGTATTCTGGAAAACTGGGGGAAAGTCATGTGTTCCGACATACCACCGATTATGAGGTACATATTTATACAAGATGTCTTGACTAAATGTATATATCTCATGAAAATGCCAGCTCGAAGTTTAGCGAATAGAGAAATTGACTATTTTCTTGTTCTGTTTACAGTGTGCCTCCGCAACCATTGTCGAGTAAAATGTTAAAGTTCACTGTTAAGTTTGTGTTCCTAAGCACTGTAATTTATGTAGGGTATAAAATTTTACCAGTGCCTGTCGGCATCACGCTGCGGTCTATCCGATCATTTGGCGAAGGAGTGTTAAAGGTCAGTGGACAAAAGTAGAGCACACCTGGGAATTTGATTTCTAAGATATTTGAGTCGGTGCTCCGACAACGCATCTTTCTCAAAAGAAATATTTTCCTCTTTGTTGTTTTTGTGCTGCCGTATGTTTTCTAAGGAGTTTGTTAAGTTTTTCGGAGACTTTCGTTGATTCATTTTTCACGGTGAGTATGGAGGCGATTGGTCGCGCAGACGAATACGAGCATAGTATTCCAAGTGTTATGTACATAGTGAATAACATACCGGGTCCGGGTATAGATATAGATGACTTTGAATCAGAATACTCGCTAGGTTGTTCGTGTATAGAGAAATGCTCGGATAGTTGTTCGTGTATACTTGGTTCCCCGAATTACGTCGATCACCGACTATTCGACGAGAAATTGGAAGGACCCGTTGTCGAGTGCAATCCTAATTGCGCCTGCAGGGAAACTTGTGGCAATAGAGTGGTTCAGCGAGGTCCGATAGACAGTTTGATCGTGTCTCAGATCAGTGGAAAAGGGCTTGGCTTGGTTACCACAAAATTTATTCGGAAAGGACAATTCGTTTGTGAGTACGCCGGCGAGGTGATAGACATCGAAGAAGCAAGGCGGAGAGTAGAGGCGAACAAGAACAGCATGAATTATGTTCTGGTAGTTTCGGAACACGTCGGAGATCGGACTATCGTAACATGTATAGACCCGAAGTATTTTGGTAATATTGGACGGTACTGTAACCATAGCTGCGCACCGAATACTAATCTTGTGCCCGTCAGAGTTGAAACAGCAGTGCCTCGATTATGTTTGTTCGCATCCAAAGACATAGCTGCCAGCGACGAAATAACTTTTAACTACGCCGGCGGAGTTCCTAATTCTGTCCATGAATTCAGTCACACACCCTGCCTTTGCGGTTCTAATCATTGTCTCGGCTATATGCCTCATAATTCTATTTAAAGCTAATCGAAAGTAGCCACTGAAAGTAAGAGCCGTTGTTACAGGACTGTCGTCTAGCTCGCTACTCGCTAGTAAATCGTTTCTGCTCGTTGCCGTCCGAGTACGCAGCACGATTAGTTGCATCCTTATTCATTTATACATATATGTACACATGGTGCCCAGCGAGAACTGCTGTCTGAAATTAATTGTTTTAATGATTTGGAAACAATCATTTTTAATAGAACCGGCAGGGAACGAGTTATTTTAACACTAGGTTTACGGAGCACTAAACCTGACTATTTTACATTACTTTATAAATTTAGTAACTAGAATGTGTCTATCCAAGTTTTTAGCCATTTTTTTTTTATAATATATACCCGAAGAAATAAGGATGCATCTTTACAATCTCAATAATCGTAAATTAAAAATATTAAGACGCGTCCCGTGGTCCTAGTGTTAAACAATAGTTCTTCTTAGCTCACCTTGTGTATAATGTTTTAATTTTAATAGTTCACTAAATTGTGAATTAAATTTAGTTTCGTCTTCATCATACAACGTAAAAAACTCATGTGCCAATTGTTTAAAGAAATTTCCATTGATTGGCAATTCGTATAGAATGGAGGATACGAAGGAAAACTATTATATCTACACATTAATTGCTGCTTGTAGTGTTAGTATACTACAGTGTACTACAATTTATAATCGAGAAATTAGTTCCTCGTTGAAAAGAGAAAGAACAAGATGCTTCGAATAGTAATGCAATATGTTGTTAAACGTAGACAAAATCGTGCAAGCCACAGTTTTCTAATGAATCGAATTTAAAAAAATCGCAACTATCTCGGTTAACGGTATGTCGTGTTCTATGCATTGCTTTTGTAATCGATGTATTATATAAGTTATGCATTATGTAACGATACAGTATACACATATTTGTACAAATATACATATGTAATATACGTACAAACATACACACACGCGCGCGCATATATACACACACACACACACACACACACACACTCAGTTCAATAATGATTTGGTGAGAGGAGGGGTGGGGGTGGGAGTGTACTGTTCAATGCAAAGTGTTTTCTAATGCATTTAATATTATTATTTACATTGAAAAAGTTTTAAGAGAGTCCAAATTTCTCACGTTTTTAAAACAGATTATTTAATAACATAATGTAAGAGCACTTTGTATTTCAATCTCCCAACTGAATAAAGTACAGGAACGGTTGTTAAAAAATAAGTTAAGATTATTGTAACAATAAGAAGCAGCTCGAAACGGGTGCGGTTCTGTTTGTATGCTTAAAAAATATAATTTTACTCGATGACGTGTTACAAATACTTTGAGTATTCGAGTTTCATTAAACTACCGTTTCATTCATCTTCGAAATATTCACTGTTGACGGCGAAGTAATACGTAACATATACAAAAACGCATGTACAATCCAGTGTGAAGCATGTTTCCTAGTTCCAACCGTTTATTGATATTTAAGGAAACGATTTTTAACTTTACAATTTTTTCAACAATTTTATATTCATTTATTTCCATTAACGTACAAGTCCTTTTATAAATCGTAAATTGCTTTTCGACGAACAACAACGTAGACGCGCGTTCATTGTCATTTCAACACTGATCACAAAACAAAACGAGAAGCTAAATTAAATTTCAAATATGTGAAATCGTCTATTGGCAGTCGATTTTTAACGCGTGTATTTCTCAAACAATACCAGAATGTTTGCGTGTGTGTGTGTGTGGGTGTGTGAGAGTATATCTTTGGTTTCGCGTATGATTAGAATACAATCCGCTGTCTTCGCCTTTCGAAGATGATACATTGTCCGAACATTTGGAAAGCTAACGTTTTTTCAGTCTACCGAATAATATTTAATTGTCTTGTTTATTGCGCTTGCTGGCCACATTCTGATTCCCTCGACTCGTTGCAGTATCTCCAACGCATCCACGTTACCCTCATCCGGTCCCAAATGTTCTCCAACGAATCCATAGCAGGCCTTACATCGAGCAGCGCGAACACGTATTTTTCATTCATTTGTACACCGTCATAGTAATCTATGACGTATCTGACGTCCTTCCCGCATCTGTCAATGATCCAGTCGTGACGGTCAAATGGCAACTCGTATCTGAAATTATACGATTTTCTATGAATTCACTTTATCACCTATTACTACATCGGACTACGTTGCAATTTTGTATTAACGTGCATACCCCATCCAATGTCGGATACGAGCACGAGGCGAGTACTTTGTAGCTTTGCCTCCAAAGCTACGCAACCTTGGAGTACTGCATTCTCTGGCGTGCAATGCCTCCCATTTCAGTACTTCTTGCCACGCTTGTTCGTTGTTGGCGTTATGAATCTTTATTATGTTGTCCATGTCTGTGGGCGAGATATCCTCCTTTTTCCACCGCCAGCCTTTCCTTAACATGGCATTCCAGAACATTTGTTGAGACGGGTACACCCAGAACTCGCTCTGATCCGTTGCTTTTGGTATTGAGGAAACTTGTCTCTCCGTAGGCAGTGGGAAGGGCTGATCGGGCGCTGGTTGTTGATTCGCGGCAGGCATCTGCAAACGTTAGTTCCAAGCAATGGTTTTCCTGTTACAAAAGGAAAAAAATTGGTGTCCAAGCGTACCATATTAAGAGGGTTAATTTCTTCTTGACCCGAATGATCCACTGGACATTCGTTGGTGCTACGAGGAGGTGTTTTTGGCATAGATTTATGCATTGGACACTCTGGCGGTGGCTCTCCCTCTAGTTTGCTCGTGCCGCGATGGTGTGGATCGTCTGGCATCGCTGGTCGAGGTACTGGTATAAGTTTGTTAGCTGCCGACGTGGAAGAGGCCAATACGTTACCCATGGTCCTTCGAGTTTCTGTAATATATATTTGTTGCTACGGTTTCATTAGCGAAATTAGAGGGAGAAGGAGAAGATTTTTCACAGCAAGGATTATCGAACAAGTATGTTAAAAGGAGCTGAAGCAGTTGCGAATAATGAAAAGATATAGATGTAAATGATAATGTACGAAGGAACCAGAAAGGCAGTCAAGGTGAAGACAAAGTTACGGCTACTATTAGCGCTGCCAGTTTCAATTTAAGAAAATTGGAGGAACTGATGTTGCAATAACCTATACGGATTATGCAATAGACTACATGTTTTATAGCGGAAATCAATGGACTTACTTTAATGACAACGTAATAAACGTAAAGTTATAAACTAGGATTATAAGTTTTCGTGAACCATAGTATCGAAAGTGTAACACTTACATGGAATTAACCTGTCGAGTGTGTTGTTGTTAAAACGATTTGGTTCGTTGGTATCGGTTTATTGCTTTTTTCCAGTATCTAAGTATATTGCAGTAATCATAGATAAGGCTAGGATTGTCAAAAATATATACAATGCATTTTGAAGAATTGGAACACCTCAATCCCGAATTCTTCTGTGCATGTGACTGCATATACAACATACAACACCGAACCACACTGATCTGATATCGTTTGTGATCAAATAGTTATCCCCTCCACTGGCTAGTGACGGATCTTCGATCGCAACGGGGTTGCTCATCTTACGTCGCTATACTCTATGCTCGATGATCGACAAATTTTGGAAAATTTTGAAACGATAAATAATAAATTTCTCGAGATTTTGAAAACATGTGGCGCCAGCAATTAAATATTCGAAGTTGTGGAAAAATGTTGTAAACTAGGAAAGAAATTGCGGGAAGTTCGAAAGCCTTTCGAACGCTGCGGAGAAATTTCAGGATCTTGGAGAAGTACGGTTGTCATCTTTTTGAAAAATCGAGGGTGTGCTTAGAATGCGACGAAGAAACGAAATGGATTGATCGGTCGAAGGATTCTTTTAGTGCTTTTTCGTAAATTAAAATACTTATAGTATATACATTACGATACACTCGATGTCGGTTCGCATAATTTCCGGACACAGAGACGTGAACTGAAATACCTCTTGAATTACAGATACATGTATGTACAAAACATGGGATTTCGCAACCGATGGTGGAAAGTCGTGTCTCGTTTTACTCGCAACAGTTCATTATCCTACAATACTGTATGAAAAGTACACGCGTACGACCGGACTACGAACGTTTGCGTTCGTATAAATGGAACATTTAATCGCTAATTCGTTCGAAAAGATTTCACGAGACTCGAAAAATCTAGGAAAATTAGGTTGATTCTCGACCAGTAGAACAAACTAGAAAAATTGCTCGTTACATGCGATCGCATATCCGCAGAAAATCCGCAAAATATCCGCAAAAATATCCGCAGTCCGCGTCGAATATCTATCGAAGAAGAAAACTATATGTATGTATGGGACCATGAAGGCTTGGTACACTCAAGGACAAGCTGCTCTTCGCAACAAAATCGGTTTTCAATCGAGCGTTTGCGCGAGGGCAGTCGTCGAAAGCCGATTTTGACACGGTGGCCGCCACTGTCGTTCGTCGATAATCGGAAAAAAGATAAAGAACAAATAAGGAAACGACGGGGTCGATGATGTCCGGTAAACCCGTCGGGGAACTCTAGTCGCGCGAACGTGTCGGGATCAATTCCTCACGATCTTCGTGGATTCCTTGTTCCCGGTTACGTGTTCCGGGTCGAAGCTGTCGTATTCGAGACCCGCCGTGTTGTCATAATAGGCGTAGTCGTAATCGGATTTCTTGCCAGACTTCGGTCTTGGTGTGGTGGTCGGCGGAAGTCTGGTCGTCGACGAGAAAGGTCTCGCCGATCCGCTAACGTAGCTGCTGCCTCTGGTAGTCGTAGGACTCGCCGGGGGCCTCTGCGTGTTCGAGTTGAACGCGTTCGCGTTGCTCGGGTTGTAAGTGGTCGCCGAAGATGCCCTCCTAGAACCAATATGAGATAACGGTTGAGATAAGTGTTAACGGTTTGTTCTTCGTTAACACTTTGAGTGGTACCGAATCTGTTACTCTCGATGCATGAACGCAAAAATGTATTTATAAACCTGGAGAAATAATTCTGGCTCTCGTTTCCGGGGGATGCGGCACTCAAATGGTTAAGAAACATATCGTCGAGCCGTTACCTTGGCACCGGAGTGGTGGACCTGGGAGTCTCGGCCAGATGGTTGATGCTCGCAGGGCTGAATCCGATGCCTACGGAGGACCTCGCCAGGTCGTAGTTGTTGGTGCTGGTCTCGGTGTAGTATTTGCCGTTGGTGGCCTCGTAGTTGTTATATTGTGTCGCTTTCTTGGGGGCCTTGGTGCTCTCGTAGTACTGCGACGAGCTCTTGGCGGGCTGGCTGTTCTTTTCGTAGTATTGTCCGTTGTCGTTGTTCCTGGTTCCGGACTGACCTTGACTCTCGTTGGGTACGTACTTGTTGGTGGCGGGGCTGTAGGTGGTGGGTGCAAAGCTGCTGCTGGCGTAGTTGGGAAAATATTTCGTGGTGGCTTGGGAGGTATCCTGTCTGGCGGTGCTTCTGTACTGGCCGTTGTTGTTGTTGTTGTTGTTGTTGTTGTTATTCCCGTTGTAATTGTCGTAGACGGCGGCGGGAGGCGTGGTCGACTGATAGGCGTTCCCGCCAGCCCTCTGGATGTTATTGTAGCTCCTCTGGTAGTTGGTGTTGTAGTCGGCCGTTTGGTAGTTGGTGCTGGGTTGTACGGTGGTGGGTTGGGTGTACTGGCCGGCGTTGCTGTAGCTCTGGTAGTTCTTGTTGTAGCTGGTCGGCTTCGAGGTGGTGCTCTGACCGAAGCTGCCGGCGCCGTTTTGGTTGTAGTTTTGATTGTAGTTCTGGTTGACGTTGCCGTACGCGTTGTAGACGGTGGTCTTGGCGGTGGTGCTGGCCGACTGGAAGCTGTAGTTGTCTTGGTAGGTGGGTCGATAGGTCGAGGAGGGCGTTGGGTTGTACCTTTGCGCGTTCTGGCCCTGGTTCTGGTTCTGGTTCCTGTTGCCTGCCGTGGCCTCCTGCGGCCTCGCGCTGGTCGAGGTCGCGAATCCGTTGGCCCGTTGGTTGTAGCTGTTTCCGCTGTAAAACCCGGTGTACGTGTTCTGGTTGTTCACGGTCGGAGAGCTCGGGACGGCCGTGCTCGAGGCATAGCTGCCGCTGTTCTCGTTGAACTGCTGTTTTCTGCTGATCTTTCTCACTCCGGGCTTCTGCGTCTTCCTGCCGCTGTCTTCCTCCTTGTAATTCTTCTCGTTCTCGTAATCCTCCTCCTTGCCGTTTCTGTTGTTGTAGAAGCTGCTACTGCTGCTGCCTCGCAAATCTCGATTATTATTGTTGTTGGCGTTGTGGTTGTTGGAAGATATTCTGTTGAGATTGTTGGCCGAGGAACGGACAGGGTCGCTGGTCTCGCTACGCTGCAGATGATCCTGGGGCTCCGCGTCGCTACGGTAGTTGTCGTAGTGCGGCGACTCCAGTCCGGAACCGATTCTGTACAGATCGAAGTTGTCGCTCGCGTAGTAAAGGGTGGCTGCCTCGCAGTCCACGTCGTACCAATCCGCGCAGGTCTGGCTCTCTTGGTCGAACGCCGTGTCGTTGGGGCAGAGGAACCTTCCGAACAAAAAATTAGGAGATTAGATTAGACCAGCTTGCCTTTGACTTCGACTACGATCGTCGTCGGTAGTAATTCGTTCCGGATGTAAAGTTTAAAGCCTAACAATAGGCGACAGCTTACTTGTAGTCCTGCACGGTACCCGCGACGGAGACGCAGACGTGGAACACTTGGCAGTCGGTCTCAGGGTCGGCGTAGTAGCTTCCTACGATCTTGTTGCGACAGGTGAACGATGTTTCCGGCATGTACTGTTGGGAGTATCTGGGCGGTGGCCGTTGAAGCCCGAGAACACAGACCCCGAGCATGGTCGCTGCAACCGAGAATTCATTTGTTCATTTGCAGTCTTTGATTTCGTTTAGACGGTTGTTCGTCAATTTTTTAAAAATATTTCTCGTTTCACCCGATTGCACAACTTTCGATTGAAATGTATCACCAGGAAATGAATGGATAGGTGATGCATTTAAAGTACTGTGTGTCCAAATGGACCTGGGTCCCACCATCCCAGTGTTAATTTACAACCTGTAATCAATTAACACCACCGATCATAGACAGACATTTCGGACAGCCTGTATAGAATAACGGAATATAGAATATAGAATATAGAATGTAGGTAGAAGAAAAGAATTAGACGGCGCCGGAACAGCCTGGTCCCTTCATTTTTCGGAAGTCGGATTTTGTATCCGTTGATCACGGTTCGCGAGACGTGTTTTCTCTCGTCGATCTTGTTGAAAGGGAACCGGTATTTCCGTTTCTCGGCCGAGAAGGCGCAACGCGCGCCCATCGCGATGCAATCGAGAAAAACGTAACTCTCCCTTTCGAGCCTCCTCGTTCGAGGCCCGATTTGGAGAGAAATCGCGAGAACGCCGGGTGAACGTACCCCAGATCAGGATGAAGCGTCGTCCTATTGCGTGCATGGTCTCTCTCTGGAGGAATCGGGTCCCTTGGCTCCGTGATTAGTCCTCGAGACGGATCGGATGGATATCGGGTTGGATCGGATCGGATAAATCACTCCCGCGCGTGTTGTTACCTTCGCGAAGGGGTTCTCGGAGGCGACTGCGGCTCAGAGGAGAACGGTCTCGGCCGAGAAGAGGATGATGCCCGGTATACGTCGGGGAAAATGTTCTCTGGGAGGATGGTTCTGGGCCCCGGGCCCAGGTAGGGGCCCCACCGGTGCTCGTCTCTGGAGAAGGTACGCGATACACGTGTGATGGGGGTAGAGGACGTAACGCTTCCTTACGTCACAACTCGCTGGCTGTGGCTGTGGCTGTAGTTGTAGCTGTGACTGTGGATCGTGCGCCAACCAACGAGTTGAGTTAAATCGAGTCGGCTACCAGCCGGATCACGAATGACGAGTCCGGACCCTTCTCCGTGTAAGAAACGTAACTCGAAATTGCAAATCCTCCTAGTCCGTCTCGTCGTTGGTCCCTCGCAGAATCGCGCACTTGGTATCCTCTCGATCCCGCTAAGCGATTGGAATTCTTCTTCCTAGGTTGTAACTACCATCGCGATCGTACAATTGTAGTCCTCCCGTTATCAGTCTCCTTTTGAGACATTTGTAACCCGTTTTCAAGATGTTTCCAAAGGTCTCTTGGAATTAACAATTAGTACCCCATCGTATTCGGGAAACCAAGCCTCGAGGACTGAACGAAGGTTGCCCTACATCACCGATTCTGTTTTTTACGGTCGTACTATGGTCGTTGAATGTCGCCGAGTATCTGGCTTGCGCAACCATGCGTTTCGTAGGCAAAGGGAGAGCTCGATTCGGCCGATTCGACCGAATTTCGTCTTCAGCCGACGCGCGGTGCAGCGTTCCTCTAAATACTCTAAAAAGAGCCGATGATTATCGGAGGAGGTCGGAGGAACGCGAGGATCTCGTAGGTGCAAATATCGCACCATCTAGAAACGGAGCCGAAGACAACTTTCGCCCTCCAAGGCTGAGAAGATTCCTGGTCGCTGTTGCTCTCCGTCGCGCCGTGCCAGCGACGGCGCATCCCGCGTCCCGCGTCCCGCGTCCCGCGTAGCAGAGACCGGAGACACCGACGGCCATTGAAAAATAGTATGGGCCCCGTTAATTAACCGTTACGAGAAGCGTACCGCTGATGAAACCGCGACGCGAGACGATTCCGCTGCACGTCCAAGACCATCCTTAACGCTCGATCGGTCGATTCGTAGATCTCTCGATCACGGCCTCCTTGCGCAAGCTCGCGGTCGATGGTCTCGTCCGGTGTGCCCGTTCCTACATTTTGCACTCCTACACTCCCGAATTCGTATGTACGTTTCCGCTTCGGTACGCGTGTCGCGAGTCTTCGCTACCCTTACAAATTCTACATCGATGCATCTCTGTATTTGATTTTGGATCCGTCTGAATTCTGTTCGACGAATCTGCAGTTGCGAAGGTGTTTGTTACGCGGGCTCGCGTAATTAATTCACCGAGATTGCTACAGTTGTTGCAACCGGGCCAACAGGCGCGATGCAACAAGATTTCATCGTGGAAAAATGATCTGCCCGCGAACCTCTGACCTTCCTAGCTTTCTCCGGCCCCGGGAGCCTCGGGGCCCAGTTGAACGGTCGCCGAACCATGTCATATTCATTCTTTCTCTTTCTTTCTTTTCTTTCTCTCTCTCTCTCTCTCTCTCTCTCTCTCCACATACACACAAACACACACACACACACACACACGAGATTTCCCAGAGGAATCGCTATTTATAAACGTAGGTGTTCGAGCCGGAAGCCGAGGACATTATGCAAGGCGGAGAATCCACTTTTCATTCTCTCCGTTGAAAAGAGAGATCGCGAGATCGAGTCTGCCAGCCAGCCAGTAGGCCACCGATCGAACGAGCGAACGAGCGAAGAGGAATCGCTACAAGACTCCTCTTCTAAAACGGTCAATTAGGAGCACGCATTTCTCAACGATCGAAATTACAGCACACCGATCTACCCTGAAGCGATTCGCAACCGAGCCTCCTTACGCGTACCCGTACCGGCAAGTATGACAACCGGATCACCCGTACAGATCGCGACACCGGGATTATCCTAACCGTATTCGAGCAAAACGGACGAAACGCAGAGTAAATCGGTGCTAAAACCAATGGTGAAACGCCATGCCTCCCTCGCATACCGCAGTGCCACGATGAAAATGGAGGGCAGACGCGAGATCGCGAGGTCTCGATCGTCGAGAGACGACCTCGATCTTCGCGGAACAGATAACATTGCGTTACGTTTCGCTTTCGATCCATGGCGAGTGTTTCGTCTTCCGTCAACGAATTTCTCAACGTTCCAGTAGTCGCGCGGGGGATTCTACGGCCGAATAGTTCGCTCGAAACTTTGTCGAGTGTGCCGAGTCTATTGGAATGCGACCCAGCACTCCCAGGATGCACCTTTCGAAGCGCAAAGGCCCCGCGACCGGTCACGCCGAACTGCAGTCTTACAAGCTCGTCCGTGGCCTATCTTCCGTTTGGGTTTTTCAAAGCTTCCAGGATCGCTACTCCTCGGTCGACGCAATTGGAAATCGATGGTTCTTTTCGTTCTGGAATCGTTGATATCTCCCAAATTCTTTCATGCAAAAGAATTACATCATTTTCTTAGTTCAAACATGGGCAGGTCGTTATCGCGCGTGCGCAAGATGTCTTTGCGTTGTTCGCGACGGGATGTTTCTCCAAGAGGGTTAACGTTTACAGGGCTCTCGTCCCGCCTGCCTCGTGTTCCCTCGTCAACGATGACCTCAGGTTCGAAAGCGCTTCCCGTTGCGCAACCAAGCCGCTTCCTGGTCTCGAATCCGTGGCGCAGCGGAAGACACCACGAAAAAACGCGCCCGGGTTACGCGAGACGATACGGGGGGGGGGGGGGGGACGAAGAACGGAGAACGGAGAGTCGCTTTACCAATAATTACGGGATCCGACGACGCGCGGTGTATCCTGCCAGTATAATAAAATGATGAATCGATAAATCTCAAGATTCGGCGAGTTCGCAATCGATCGAATTAACTACCGATTCGCGGATACCAATTTCTACGGACACTCGTTCATCCGCTCTATCCGAACCCTGTCGATCGGAGGAGAAGAGTCCAAGTGGCATTCCGTTAATTACGATTTCCTCCGATCGTATTTCGATACGCCGTTCGTTGATTCTTCCTGGCTGCGCCAGTCGCTCAAGGTTCCTATACGAAAGTTCGTTAAGAGCCGGTGCGTGACCGACGATCGCTAGGAAAAGCCTCGCGGATGCGCGGACACGCGGACACGCGGACACGCAGGTCGATCTCCGAACAAGGTAAATTCGTTTCGAAACAGCCGCAGATCATCCTCCGGATAACCGTGTCCTCTCTCTCCTCTCTCCTCTTTCCTCTCTCTCTCCTCTACTCTCGCCTCTCGCGATTCGCTCGTCCAGTTTAGCGGCGCGAATCGTTGGCTCGGCCGATAGGGCTCGTTGCTTTGGCGACCTTTGAGCAAACGGCACTTGGCCAATACGTCTCTCGGTAACCTTTGCGTTCCCGACATTTCTCGAGCGATCTCTCTCGTTAAAAAAAACCCCTTTTCCACGTAAAGGAAATTCGATCGTTTCGTACTGTCTGGTGCATTCAACGTTAAAAGCAAGTTTGCTGGATGCTTTTATCGAAGTCGAAGTACCATTCAACGATTCAGCCTTCGAGCAGCTTGCCTGTGGAGATCGACTATCATTTGTCACAGTTTAAGGTTTACGAAGGGAACACAAGTTCTCGACGTCCCGTTGTCTCGAGAACGAGGAAATTATTCCGAAGAATCTGGCGCTCTGAAATGTTCTAGCAGAAGCGATCGGTAGGAGCGTCGGATGCTGAGAAAACCAAGACAGTGTCGGAATCGGTAGTTTCCGTTCGTTTATCATCGATAGGAAAATTTGTCCGAAGAACTCGATTCCGCAGCATGTTTTCCTATTTCCGACACGCGACGCGCGACGCAAAGGGAGCAAACGTAGGTGTACGCTGTGCGAGCCAGGATTGCGTAAACGCGTATTGCAAATGGTGCCGGGAATCGAGCCCGAACGTGTGCGCAACTCTCGTGAGAGATTTCCGCGGCGGATGCTCGGACAGGTGCGAGGGGCCCCGCTAATTAGTCGTCGCTTCTGTAACAATGCACCAGGAAAAACGGCCGATTCTCGATCGCGGAGGGTTGTGGTTCAGACGTTCCTAAACGGGGCGCAACGTTTTTCCAGGCTCGATTCACCGAGTGCTCGAGATCGCGAGTCTCTCCTCGAGGCTATCGACGGGAGTCGCCTCTGAGACCGACTCGATTCGATTTCGATTCGATCCGATCCGATCCGATCCGATCCGATCCGATCCGACTCAACGGTAATCGGTAACGCGTCGATAGAACTCTGCTCCAGTTCGTGCTACTTTCGCGGATCAGCTCCCCCATAAATCGCCGGTTCGTGATGAGGACGAGGCGCTCGACTATGGATCGCATATCGCGGATCGTGGATCGTGGATCGCGGTCGATCCTCCGCGGAGGACGTGCACGAGGATGCGGCACGCTTTCACCAAAGATAAGTTCTATTCGTCGCGCATCTCATACACGGAAACAAGAGAAAAACACGATCGACTCGAACGGCTTCCTCGAAATTTCGTCAACCAATAATTGGTAATTAGAAGATTTCGTTTTCGAATGTTTTTGGTCGCGGACGCGACTAGACAGTTGGAATTAAACAATTTCTCGAGATCGAAGCTGGAAACGGGGCAAAAGGATACAAAACGATGCGTCCGACGGACATGGGGCTCTCGCACGCGAGGAAAACACGAATCGCATTGTGTAGGGGACATTGAGAGAACAGGCGTTACACGATGCCGAAATTGGTGGTGTTTCCGGCTCGAAAGTCGCGTATCGTGAGAAATCGCGGCTGCGCGGAAATCATCGAGCGGATTATACGTTACGTACTATTATCGTTTGCTCGCGGCGAATAGGCCGTCGAAATTTTCTGAAAGCGTCGATCGATGTTTGCCTCGTTGGCAAAGTTCAAGATAAGAAAGCGCGCTCGAGGAAATGTGCCGCGACGATATTTCGAACGAACAAGAACGAGTTCTAAACAAATAGGCTTTCCCCGGCAGACGCGAGCTTACGTAATAGACGCGTCGTGGGTCGTGGGTCACGAGCCATCCCATCGATTTTTCTCACGAACGATCGTTTTGCCGTCGCTAATAGTTTCGAATCGGTTTTCCGGCTTCGAACGTAGACGCCGGACTCTTCTCCTTCGCGAACCCTTTCGTAGAAATCGGATTGCTTCCGCTCGAGAATCCTGTCGTAAAAATTAGTCTAACTAATACCGAAGCGGCGGCAAACAATTTTAATTTAAAACGTAATTGCGGTTGAATGGATGTAAATGCACCGAACTTATTTGTACATCTAATACGTACGCAGATACGACTGCCGTTGCACAGTTGGGAGGAAAATGAGCGCGCGCTCCGAGCAACGAACGCGTAAAAGCTAGATCGTTAGAGACCGATTCGTGGGAATCGGTCAGATGTGGACGTAGCGTCGTTTATGTAAAACCGATTATGTCCGCCGATTTCTTCACCGCGATCGTTTCGTTTATTCTGTCCGTCCGCGCTCTTTCGATGATCTAAACTCTGGATCGTTTAGATACCGGAGAGAGCTTAAGCGAACAGCGCCGATAAGAAAAGAAACGATCACCGTCGCGCGTTTTCGACAGGAACGCGGCGTAAAAGCGCATAGTTACGATGCTACGATATTAATGGTGCGGGCACGAGCACAGGTGCGCTGGCAGGTTGTCCCAACAACGGAGCCGAGAGATCGAGAGATCGCTGGATCGGTTCTATGCGACGAATGTGTCGTCGTGGACGAGAATCCGGCACAAGGATGCGTTTCCCGGTCGGTTGGATCCTGTCGTAGTCTCTCGCTCCTCGTACTCCTACCGAACCTAAAACTGCTTCTTCGGATGAAATACAACGATTCTTCCTCGACGGAATCGATCTTCCATACCATCCTGATCGCGCTACGTTGGCTACGTACGAGAAAGGAAAGAATCAAAGAACGGCGATGGTCGAATGGTCGAATTTCTCTGTACGGCGACTCGTTTCTGCGGATCATCCGTTCGGGGTATATTTGTATGCGTTGAAATAAAGTAGTCGCATTGTGGGTAAAACTCGCATTCGGGAATGTCGGGACGTCGGCGCGGCGTCGCTTTGGCTGTTACAATGTAACAACTCGAAAAAAGGCTAATGGAGTCCGTGTCATAAGTCGAAACGACGATATCGGCACGAGACGAGAGTGGGAAAGACGTTAGTTGCACGTCCGGCCAATGTTCAGTTCGGCAGAAGAGTCGGTTTGGGCAGGACATACCTGGTATATATCGATAAGTTCATAGTTCCAAGTTTTGATATTAAAGAAAGTTCCTTATTCGCTAACGCTGTGCTCGAAGATAAGAAAAACACCATCCCTATCGTATCCTCAACAGTATGGAACAGAGAGAAGTCACGGACGACGACGTTCCTGCCTCGTGATTCGAGCTCGACCATCCGTAGGCACCGTTTACGAAATCGGCGATTCGAACGAGCGCGAGCGACGAGACGTTGAAAGGGAGTCGGGGCCGAGACGCTTCTTCGACACCAGAAGCAAAACCTCTGAAAGTGGAAGGGAAGGATCGTAGGTCGTAGTGGAAGGGAATAACGATCCGCGGCGCGATCACCTATTAGGGGAGGCTAGAAAACGGAGCGATCTCGATCCCGAACTCGATCGACCTCGCGGATGGATTTGAACGGTTGCTCCACTTTGTAACGGGTACTCCGCGGTCTGTGCTCGCTGTACCTTGGTACGCGCGCTGGCGAGTACACGCGCCGCGCGATTCATGCAACGAGCAACACGCAACGCGCAACAATCGCGTTTCCCAATATTGTTCGCGGCCCGAACAATCGATACGGTTCCCAACGCTGCGCCGGAACGAGGACCACCGAGCGAGTTTCCGTTTAATCGCGACCTGGATGCTTCGCGAGTCGCTGCTTCCCAGGATCGTCTCGGGTCTTTGGAGAACCTTCCGTGGAAATTTTCGATCGTCAACCTTCCTCTTCTCAACCTTCCAACGCGCGAAGTCGATGTATGTACGCATGCCGGTTAATTATAATACGTATCGATTGTATTCGCTGTAAACAGTTGCTTTCGCTAATTACTAATTACACTGCGAACGACTGCGCAAGAACCGCGGGCGGCAATCCAGGGTCGACGCGAGAAATGTGCTGACTCTGTTATGCGTCTACGTATACTCTTTACTTGGACATAGCTACTTCGCGTTGAACCACGAGCGCCAACGTTCCATTCGATCTGTTCGACTTCGGAAAATTCGCAGCGTAATCGTAATAATAATAATAATAATAATAATAATAATGACGATTGCGCGAGGATGGCGCGCGGGCCGACTCTCGCTCGGTCGCTCGTTGGCATAACTTTCACTCGCGAGTCGCGACGTCGCTCTGGTACTATGGTCGATGAACAGTGTACGAACCACGTACGCGTACGAGACGGGACAGGGGATAGAGGATAGAGGATGGAAGATAGAGGATAGGTGACACGGGCGTAGCGATCGCACGGATCGCGGTGCGTACTGCGAATCCTCGAGCAATGTTGCGTAAACCAACACGATGGAGGCGCTCGTCCTGGAACGTGGAAGACTGTCGGCGATTATACAAGCGGAAAGCCGGTTCCACGACTCTGCTCCCCTCCGAGTCGACCCCGTTGCCTCTCGTCCCGGGTTCGCACTCTCGATTTCTATCGATATCGACCCGTCGCTCCGTGTCCGAGGACTTAGCACCAACGTCGCTGGCCAAAGAGGTTAAGGACAGGGACTCGAGGATCTTCCAGACCTAGTCTCGTCGGTCCCGGCAGTCTCGACAGGCTCGGTGGTCTCGGTGGTCTCCGATCGAAGGCTGGGGAGCCTCCGGGCGCTCGAGGATCGGGGACACCGCCTTCCGATGCAGCCACGCGCTTCATTGTTCTCGCTTCTTTTCCCTTCGATCGCATTCGCAATCGCTTCCCGAGTATTCCAGGGATCAGCTGGTTTCGTTCCAACACCGACTTTGCTCTTAGAAGACGATTCTTGCTCCGATCGAGAAGACGCTTCGCGACACGGCACGAATCTGCCAGCTGAAACGGTTCGGGAGAAAAACGAGTCGATCGCTTCGGGCGAGAGATATCGCGATTTTGCGTTTGGTTTCGCGTGCCTAAGGTGTCCGGCGTGGCGTACCGATGCACGCTCGAACCTCCGAAGATGGAACGGTCTCGATAAATTCGCTCCCGACGAAGACGATTCCGCCGGGAGGAATCTCGGTACGATCGTTCGCGACGAAGGGAATAGTGGGAGAGAGAGGCAGAGGAGGCTCTTCGCGCGTCTTCTCCACGTGAGAAAGTGAAAGCAAAAGGCGAGCGGCAAAGGCATCGAGGAATCGTCTTTCACGAGTGCGAGAGCACCGGTCTGGTCTCGTCTCTTGACCGGCGATCGTCCCGACCGCATTGTTCCCGTTCGGTTTGCCCCTGCGAGCCAACGGGCCTTCGCGGGGAATTCCCGACGAAAGCCTTCGCGGGTCACCCGCGAGGACGCGACGAAACCCGTGGAAATTTCGGGACGTTGCGCGCGGTGTCGCAAACTCGAGCCTAATAAGCGTAATTTATTTCCGCGTTTCCGACGCCGTTATGAAT
Organism: Sphecodes monilicornis; assembly: GCA_913789915.3. Classification (NCBI taxonomy): domain Eukaryota; kingdom Metazoa; phylum Arthropoda; class Insecta; order Hymenoptera; family Halictidae; genus Sphecodes; species Sphecodes monilicornis. The sequence continues at coordinate 19,713,683 of OU565299.1, read as the reverse complement.
ATAATTAACGGCGCGGAACGCGGCACACGGAGAACGCCGCGTCTTAATTACACGCGCGACTCGCTAGCTCTGCTCGCTCGTTATTGTGACACCGCGCGCGCGCGCTCCAGCAATTCCGTGCGAAAAACGGAATTATCCGCTCATCAACGCGATACAAACTACACCGGCACCGTTGCTCTCTCTTACGTAATCCGAGCACAGAGCGCGTTCGACGCGTCTTCGGATCTCTCGTCTCGCCGCGAGAGCGAATCAATTCCTATCCTTGCCGCTTGCGACTCGCGAGCGAAGATGTGACCGGATGAGAGACGAGGCTGCGCAATCGCTTTTACTCGGACCCTCGCCTCGCATCGCCTCGCATCGCCTCGCATCGCCTCGCACAACCTCGAGACAAAACAATCATTCTCGAGTCCCGAGTCGCGTCTGTCGGCGACACCTTCGTCGTTGGTCGCGTCGCCTAGCCCGGCCCTTTTATATCTCTATATACGTAGTTATGTTCCTACGTTTACGCATTCCTAGATTTCCTACTTTCCATTTTATCTTTCAATATCCGCCACGCGTGAATCGTCTACCGAAAATCTTTGTTCCCACATTCCTCGCACATACGTTCCTACATATTCCTGAATTCCTATATTCATACATTTTCACGTTCCTACATCCTGCACTCCTGCGCTCCCGAATTCATCTGAAACAGCACAAAGACATCTTTGTGGATGTTGGGACATAAATCGATATTCTGTGAATGTACAGCGCTATCCGCGGGCTAGAACCACCCCGGTACTTCCAGCGATTTTAGCCATTCGATCGTTGCTCGCAACACTGAACGGGATCTTGCGAGCGCGTACAAATGGGTTTCAGCGACAGCTGAACGTTTGTTCGTTTTCATTCAGTTGAACCTCGAGTGGTGCATCGGCGTCGATGATCCTTGAGTGCACAACCTTTCGATGAAGTCAGCGAGCGTCGGAGGAGTTCCATCTAAATGCCAGAGGAGTAACATCACGACGAGCACTGCTCATTGATCTTAGACACCCAGCTGCATCTCTCTCTCTCTCTCTCTCTCTCTCTCTCTCTCTCTCTCTCTCTTACTCTATCTCTATCCATCTATCTATCTACCTCTCTTTCGAGGAATGGAAATACTCTCGCGAGGAAAAAAGCCAAGGATACAGCTTCGGATTTTTATTCCACGGGCTCGCCGTTGCGGTCGACATGATTACACGGCCTCTGCACCGTGCTCTTTCTCATTAAAAATCTACCGTGCGCATTTCTTCGAGGTAATGCGCTAGGTTTTTATCGTTTTTCGAGGGAAAATACGCACGAGCGAATATTCATGGCCGTATCGTTGAATCGCGAGTCAGTCTGGATCGCGTGAATACGGTTTGATTAAGGTTTCACCTTCAACGAGGGGAAAACGTATCTCTATAAGAATTACAGCGGGATTTGCAATGTTTAAAATGGTTCGGGTACTAAATTTTAACGTGAACGTGTGTCGTCTAAATCCATTAAATTACCAGAATTTTTAAAAATTTTTTGGAACGGTGTGTCAGCAGTCGTTGCATTCAATAACTACAAACAATTGTAGATCCTCTTTTTAGTTATTCGTTGAAACAGTTGGTTTATAGATTGCTCTTCGTCTACCTAGAATCTAATACAGGGAAGAGCTCAAGCCGATCGGTCGAACTTCTCGACACATGGTAAGGTTTAATATCCCGTTCTACGTTACCGATAATACACGAATTATTCGCTTCATTCGAGATATAAATATAGAATATTTTAATTATATATATATATATATATATATATATATATATATATAAATCACCGTGAGTAATTTATCACAGTGATCGCAGAATCACGATCGCGGTCGTGATTATTTCACGATAACGACTATGATCATAAATTTTTTATCTCGTCTAATAGTAATTCTTCATTTCTTAGTTAAAAATTTGTATTGTTTATGTAAATAATAGAAAGGTATAGACAATTTCTTTTTTAAATACCAATACTTTATTTAATAATGATACATATAAAAAATACGCAGCCGACGGGTATGAAACAGTATAAACAGCCTGAATAATTCGTGCCGGATTTTACATAGTGGTTTACGGGCAGAACGGCACAAATTTACTGTGCGTTTCTTGAACAGCACCACTATAGGCACTATATATGAGGCCGAAAACATTAATTGTGGCAAATTTAGAGCAATAACAAATAATTCAAGGACATAGGGCCGTTCAGGGGAATCTTCTGCAATGATGGAAAGCAAAAAGAACTGACAGAAATCGCGCATTGTTTAAATATTCATTAAAATAAAAAAGGTGGGTCGACAAACTGAATGGTGGCGCCATCTACCGGCCAGACGGAGAAACTCAAAAACAGAAAAAATTCAATAACTCTGGAATCAGTGGCTCAAATTTGACGTTACTGGGCTTCACATACTCGCAGTGGAAAACTGCATCGAACGTATATCTTGGAATTCCATAATTATACGCGGTTATGGTTTTTGCAAAAATGGCTTGCCCACGATCAATAGCTTCGCCATCTCGCGGTGGCGCCCCCGAACTAAACCACCTATAGGCACTACACACGTGCCAGGAAAAACATTAATTATGGGAAATTTAGGACAATAACAAATAATCCAAGGACATAAGGCCGTTCAGGGGAATCTGCTACATTTATGTCTAACAAAAAGATTACGTTTACTGTTATAAATATAGAAATATTAAATATTAATTACCAACGCCACCATTCAGTTTTTCGATCCACTTTTACTATTTTAATGTATATTTAAACAATGCGAGATTACTGTCAGTACTTTTTACTTTCCATCATTGCAGAAGATTCCCCTGAACGGTCCTATGTCCTTGGATTATTTGTTATTGTCCTAAATTTCCCATAATTAATGTTTTTCCTGGCTCGTGAATAGTGCCTATAGGTGGCTTAGTTCGGGGGCGCCACCGCGAGATGGCGAAGCTATTTCATACCCCGTGGGCAAGCCATTTTTGCAAAAACCATAACCGCGTATAATTATGGGATTCCAAGATATACGTTCGATGCAGTTTCCCACTGCGAGTATTTCAAGCCCAGTAACGTCAAATTCGAGCCACTGGTTCCAGAGTTATTGAATTTTTTCCGTTTTTGGGTTTCTCCGTCACGCCGGTAGATGGCGCCATCAGTTTCTGCGAGGGAAAACGATGCATTTCTTCTTGAACAAATTTTCTCCGCGTCCAGCGCAAAAGCCAACAATGGCGTTTGTAGATGCCTGTCAGCGCGTGAGATTTCGCGATTCTGTTTAGATAGCGAACTGTTTACCGACACGCCAAAACGGTTGGTCCTCGTCGACACCGATCGAACGATCGTTATCCGGGAGTCGGGAGGCAGTAGGACCGCGAGCCAATTATCGCTTACGTGTTCGAGAATGCAGGTCGTCCTCGTGTAGCGACAATCGAGGAGCGATTACGTGGATACCATAATGGTAGGTAATAGGGTAATCTAACGTGACAAACATATGGATTTTGTGCTCACTGAAAGAAGACGAAAAAGCCAACAAAATAGTATTTGTTTGATCAACTATTCAAACGGAAAATAGCAAAGATAGAGCCGCGACGCATTCCATTCTTTCTAATCTTGTAGAGATAACACGCGCAAAGTACCTTCAACTTGGTATATTTGTTTGTTTTTTTGTTCATTTTTGTTAGCATTGATAGTAAAAATTATATAACCATGACACAGTTTAGCATGTACACACTAAGAATATCGAAAGTGTTGAAAAATAAAGCTTGTTTGCCTTCACCTGTTACAGATGAGGTGACACTGGTTCTGCCATGCGGAACAGGTCAGTCAGCATTATTTTTGGCTCTCTTGTCCTATGGGGTTTGATTACATACTTTCTAATCTCTGATCAGCCGGTGAACAAGGAAAGAGATACAGTAAGCTCTTTAAAATTGTAAGCGGAGCTTGTGGTGGAAAGTTGAGTGGTTTGAGACTCTATGGGTACCAACAGATTGAAGGACTATTTTCTTGAAAATTGTTCCTGAATAGTTGACGCAATGTCCACTTTGTCAACACGCATGTCTTAGAAATTAAACGTGAAAATTTCATAGCAATAATTCCAGGAAATTAACAGATTTCTTGGTTCCAGGCTAGAATATCCAAACAAATTAGTAAATTGGAAAAGAGAGTAAAGCAAGAGATAGCGCTGAATCAAGAGCTTCTTCAGGACATCAAAGAAGACAAGCAACGTAAAAGTATATTTCCGTTTTATAAACACATAGAAGAGTATAGTTTTTAAGATGACGCTAGGAAAGCGATAAACGTTATTTTATTTTTTTGACAAGAAGAAAAGCTAGATGCGATAACTGCGAACACAAATACCAATGTAAAACAAAAGGACAAAGATGATGTTGTCCAGGACAAGGTTTTACTCGAAGAGGAAAAGAAAGACACGGAAAACAACAATGAAAAGATGCAAACTTCGCAAGAAACATTGACTGGTTCGGTAAGGTCTCTCGACACGGAAGAAGTTACACGGCATTACAGATTCTATATTTTATCGTTTCGAACAGAGCAAAATTTCTCATGATGTTCCTGATAATGGAAAACTACCAGATGGATCTCCGATAATAGCAGTCTTGGTATTTTCTTGCAATCGTATAACAGTACAAAGATGTCTCGATCAACTGATCAAATACAGGCCCAGCTTAGAACAGTTCCCGATTATTGTCTCCGAAGACTGTCAACACCATCAAACCGCCGAAGTTATTGCCAGATACGGAGATCAAATAATGCACATACAAGTACGACGTTGCATTGTCTGTTTTCTAAACCAATCGTTACGGATTTGAAGAGTTTGTTACTGTGATTAACAAACGTGTTACAGCAACCCGATCAAACGGATATCGAAGTACCACCAAAGGAGAAGAAGTTCAAGGGGTATTTTAAAATTGCACGTCACTATGGATGGGCTCTCAATCATGCATTCTTTCAACTTGGATACAACACTGTGATAATAGTCGAAGGTAAATTCCCCTTTACTGTAATTTCTTGTTGACCGTGAAATCGTTTTTCGTGTAGAAAAAAAAAAACAAAAAACGATTTGTTCATTACCCCGTAGATGATTTGGATATAGCCCCAGATTTTTTTGAATACTTCCTGGGTACGTATCCCCTGTTAGTGGCCGATAATTCTCTGTGGTGTGTGTCGGCATGGAACGACAATGGAAAAGCCGGTTTGGTCGATGAGAACGCATCCGACGCGTTATACAGGACAGACTTTTTTCCTGGGCTGGGTTGGATGCTGACACGTCAACTGTGGACTGAACTATCACCGAAATGGCCGAAATCGTAGGTAGAAAATGTAGTTTTCTCTGTTCCAAATGTATCTTTGATCCTCGATACACAAACGATCGTTACGACAGATACTGGGACGACTGGATAAGACAACCTGAACAACGGCGAAACAGAGCATGCATTCGACCGGAGATATCCAGAACAAGAACGTTCGGTAAAACCGGCGTGAGCAAGTACGTAGCAAAAGAATATATATATATATATATACATATATGATCGATGTAGGTTTCAAGATATTCTTGTAGCTAACAGACTGCTTGCTTGCTAGCGGAATGTTTTACGAGAGGCATTTAAAGTATATCAAACTAAACACCGAATACGTGCATTTCACCAGGATGAACTTGACTTACCTGTTGAAGGTAAGAACGAGTTGCTAATATTCTCGATTCCACCGAGACACGATCGAATCTGACGAAACGTACGTTTCAGGACAATTACGATATAGGTTTCGTCAACAAAGTGTATCGTTCAACGGTGGTCAGCTTCTCGGAATTAAAAAACGGAAGAGTAGTTGCGCCGGGTGCGGTTCGAATACCTTATTATAGTCGTCAAGCGTATAAAATCACTGCCAAGCAGTTCGGATTGATGGACGACTTTAGGGTAACTATTAGCGGCGTTTTATCCGATTCACACACCGATCCGATCCGATTCACGCACCAAGAAATCTCGGTTGGTTCTTTTTTTTTTTGATTGGCAGAGCGGCGTGCCCAGAACCGGGTACCGTGGAGTAGTCACATTTTTCTACAAGGGGAGGAGGGTACACCTAGCACCCAGTCCGAACTGGAATGGTTACGACATTGCCTGGAGCTAACAGAGAATCCGGTGCAACAGAGGGATTTGTTAAACCGTACGAGTTTATTGCTTCCATGACGCGTTCGCCGAGAACCGAGTGAATGTTTTCATTGAACAAACATTCATCCACGAACGTTCGTGTGCTTGTAATTTTTCTTTTAGAAAACTTGTGAGCGAAAAAATTGAAACCGCGTACCGTTCAGTGATATGTGAGAGATTTGTATAGTGCCTCACTGTTTGTACTTGCAGTGTTATGCAGAAGCCGGGGGCCGGGTTTCTATGCAGGATTATTTGAAAAATTCTTCTGCTAAAGATACTCGCTTTTTCTATCCTGGAACGTTGTACTTGCATAGCACCGAGCATTAAGATGTGAAAGGACTGATAAAGAAGAATTTCGATTGTTCGTGCAACCGTACAAACAACAACGCAACTCTGTGTATTTCTAGTTATCCTTTCTTCCATTCCGATGAACGCATCTCTTCCAAAAACGCGTTGAAAGACTGCTCGAATATTTTACTTTTGTAAAGATAGACCGCATACGGTTAATTTTTTTAAACAAACGGTGATATACGACCCACGGTTGCACGAATAATTTAGACTCTACCATTATGTACATAATGTTTATATTGTATATCACACGTGCATAGTTTGACGGCAAACGCAATTTTTGGACTAATTCATAATTTTATTCTTCGGCTTACTTTCGTTCGCGTTCGTTGGAACTGGCGAATAGGAAATACGAAGGAAGGTAGACACGTTAGTCCAGAAATGATGTTTTCGATTGAATCTGCATTTCGTGTGTTGCTCACGGGTAATTACCGAAAAGAAGAAAAAGAACTTGAAGGTGCAAATTCGACGGATTTCGAAACTCGAATTGTTGTTTCGACTTGCACGGCAAGGCAGAGAGTAATGTCGATCGATATCGTCTGCTGCTTTCTTTGCCCGGCAATGGTGAAGGAATGTTCTATTAATAAAGAGCATACAAAAGTGCTGAGATTAAGATATGCCATTCATTTGCGAGCGATCGAGAATTCCAAAATGTTTCAAATACACGTACACATACTTACAGTTTTCTCAAAAGATATTCTCGTTTGTGGCTTATTGTCCAACCGAATGGGAACAATATTGTTTTCGTAAATACAATCTTTTGTCCTTCTAACGGTAAAGCCAAACTTATTCTTGATAAAGACTTCTGTTTATTTCTTCTTAGCAATCTATAACTTTCGAAGAATAAATCGCATACATTTGTATTCATTTCTGATCACGCGAGAAACGAGTACAAATATTTTGAGAACTTTGGTTCTCCCGGTACGTACAGTGTCGACTATAAACATGGGTTTGCAATGCTACTAACAAAGAATGTTTAGAACATATATTTTCGGAAGGGGAATTTTGCTTCAGCATATGGAGGCGGTGCCGCTTCGGGAACAGCATCTGGAAATTCTACTTCTGGCTTCACTGGCTTTGGTCTTGGCGAATCGTGAACTTTGGCTTCACAGAAGTAACCAAACGGAGGTCGTTCTATGTTCAGATTCTTCAGAACACAATTGTCTATCACTGCCTGAGTCTTCCGACAGCTAATCACGTTTGAATAGTTAGTTAGAATCAAAAATTTCTTTCAAACTTAATAACTGCTGAGGATAGAAACAACGTACGGAGAGAATTGCATGTCACCGGAGGATTGTTCGATACAATCCACGTACTGGATAAACTCCTTCTGGCAATGTTTCTTGATGCCTTGAAATACCTCTAATGCACAGGCAGTTACATTTTTCCCTTCCTGAATGCATTTCCGTGGATCCTTCGTTTCTTGTTTACATAGCATAAACTCCTGAAGACAGTACACAAATACGTATCGAACGATTAATCACGAACATTGACTTCTTTCGAAAAAGTTGGCAGAACTATCCGGCGAACCAAATGGTACACTGTCACCGTTTTGTAATTGTTGAGAACGTTATATAATCTTTCGGAAATGTACGAAACTCGAGTATGAAATTGAAGCCGAAGGGAAGAGAAAAAAATTGAAACTGCTTACATTGTTGGACCATTCGCATTTCTTCCCGATGTAAAACGATGCTGCCTGCAGAAGCGGATAGCTTACAGTTATTTCTTGCACGGTTACCTCCTCTTCCGATGGGAGCGTAAAATTATTCGACACGACCATGGCAGTTAGCTTTATTCGATGATCACGATTCAAAGATCCGATCCGCTGCTTGGATCTACAATCTTTGATTCGCAACGATCTCAATAATCGAGATCGAAACTCCTTTACGGTTGATACAATTATGATTCTTTAGTAACATTAACGTTACTTCTATTGATATCTATATATGCAGATAGACTATACAAGGGTGGTTTCGTTAGTATTACCAGAGAGGAATCCCTCTCGTTATTATTTACACTCTCACCGTAGAAGTTACAATTTTCAGTGCGCATGCGCGCACATGTTTCACCGCCGTGAACATAGCTTTACAACTATATATCTATATACAGCTGATATATGGGAGAAACAGAGAGGAATCCTCTTTGATTTAAACCACAGCATTACAGGTGAAGTTTTACGCGAATATTCGTGTTTTATGTATTGATATTGTAATTGAATAAACAGACGCGAGTAATAAATACAAACGGCAGTTTTTATAATTTACTGTGTCTCTGTCCTTCTTGTATTCGTTTGTTTTATGGCCGAATACATGCGTAGATGCTCGAACATGAATCGATTTTACGAATATTTCCGACACGTTGATTAATTGTTCAGGGTGTAAAGAAATACTTGATTTTCGCGTTATTTTGTAAAATAATGACGTTGAAAACTTTTTCGATGATAAAACAGTGCTCCCCTGCATTATGATGACCAGTCCGCAATTCAACTTCAACATGGCCGTGGACCGCTTCGTTGTGTTCGACCGCGACAGAAATTACTGATTTTGAGAAGTAACCGGCCTTTCTGAGCGACGAATTTCCGAAAAATTTGACAAACCGATAATATCAAATCATGGCTGATAAAAGACAACAGAATTTGTCGGTAAGCGTTTTGTCTATAAATATGAAATGTTACTGATGCGGTAAACTTTTTGTGCCTTGAATACGCGTAATGAAACTGTTGCAGAAAGAGGAGATAGCTAAACAGTTTATGTTACCGGAGAGAAAGAGCAAAATTGCTACTTTATTGAAACAAGATGGTCAAGCGTACTGTATTTGCAGAAGCTCGGACAGTTCCCGCTTTATGATGTATGCAACATCTCTACACCGAATCCTTGCATGGTAATAGTTATTAATGAATTTATTTGAATTCCAGAGGCTGCGATGCTTGCGAAGAATGGTACCATGGCGATTGCATAAATATCACCGAGAAGGATGCCAAGCACATAAAACAATTTTTTTGCATTGTAGGTAATTTTCTGGTAACGTAGAAAGCAAGTTTGTCGGGAACAGTCCGTTAATACTGTATACTTGCAGCGGTGCAGAGAAGAAGATCCCACTTTGGTGACCCGTTACAAGCCACGTAGGACAGAACAAGAAGATCGTAAGTACAAAGAGAAGAAGCACAAAGAAAAAGAACGTGCTCATAGGTACGAGTACGACGAGCCTTGGGATCCAACTTTGGTGAAAAAATCGTCCAAACGTTGCGGACAATGCACGGGATGCTTGAGAACCGAGAACTGCGGCAAATGCGACGCGTGCAGGTAATATTTTCTTCTTATCGATCTACTGTATTCGCATTGATCGGATTTTCGTTTGTCAGACATTTGAAGAAGTTCGGACCGTCGGTGCGATTGAAGCTTAGATGCGTGCAGAGAACCTGCCGAGTAGTGGGCGATCCGTTAAAGCCCTCGAAAAGCTTCAACAAAAGCTCCAAGTTCATCAAGAAACGGAAACGGGATTCGAGCAACGAGAGAAACGAACACTTGGAAGTGCCCAGACATTGTTACGGGCCAGCCTGCACGAAACAGTCGCGACCCGGTAGCAAGTATTGTTCCCACGAGTGCGGATTGAAGCTGGCGACCAATCGAATATACCAGGTGTTGCCGCAACGGATACAAGAATGGTCGCTGACGCCTTGCATCGCGGAACAGAACAACAGAAGAGCGCTAGAATCCGTGAGGAAACAGCAACAAGATGTTAGAAAGATACTTCAGGAACTGGACAAAAGGCACACCGAGCTGGACAGAATCGTAGAACGGGCGAAACACGCGACTATAGATCCGCTGGCGGAAGTGGACGACAACGACGACACGGAGATGAGCATGTACTGTATCACTTGCGGCCACGAGATTCATTCGAGGACCGCTATCAAGCACATGGAAAAGTGTTTCAACAAGGTAACGCGATAGCGACACGCGCGCGTGCGCGCACACTCGCACTCGAGCAGGCGTTAGCAGATCAATGCGTAATCTTGTTTCATTTGTATTTACAGTACGAGTCCCAAGCATCGTTCGGCTCGATTTTTAAAACGCGCATAGAGGGTCAAGTGATGTTCTGCGACTTCTACAACCCTGCGAATCGAACCTACTGCAAAAGACTGCGCGTCTTGTGCCCGGAACACTGCAAGGACCCGAAAATCAGCGAGACGGAGGTCTGCGGTTGTCCCCTGGTCACGAACGTGTTCGATACTACCGGGGAGTTCTGTCGCGCTCCGAAAAAGAGCTGCGTGAAACACTACGTCTGGGAGAAACTGCGAAGAGCCGAAATCGATATGGAGAGAGTCAGACAATGGCTGAAGATAGATGAGTTGGTGGAACAGGAGAGGCAGATTCGAGCGAACATGGCCTCCCGTGCTGGCGTGCTCGCCCTGATGCTGCACTCGACTTACAACCACGAATTGATGGAGCAGATGACGCAGGAACAGAACAGAGAACAGCTGGAAGCGATGGAGGAAGAACTGCAACGTAGATACGGTATCTTGCAGAAAGAGCAGTCCGTGGTGCAATGATCGTTCCTGTCTTCTGCCCTGGCACGGTACTCGGAACTGTTCAAACATATCTCCGCGATCGACCCGTGTTCGGTATAGCGTGAGTTTTCTATTCGTATGTTGTACATAATTATTCCCAAGCCCCAATGAATTTGTACGCTACCTTTGAGATTACTTCGACGAATTGTACAAAATTGTTTCCGAACGAAGTGAAATGAAATTGTTGTAGTTAAGATTAAAAGTGTATGTCCGCGGTGAAAATTGACCGATTTGCAACGCGAAAAGGGTGTTGTACTCGAACAGCAACAATTGCGCTCAGACCGACTGACTCTGTATAATTGTGTATTTCTCTTTATTTATAACGTTCAATTAAACTTTTGTAAATTCAAATTCATAATATAATTTGTCCATTACCTATTTTTAGTGTTCACAATATATCATTTCACATTATATGATTGCACATGTGAATCGAAAATCAATTAACTCGTTATATGAAACATAATTCCAACGTTTCTAAAATTTACCACACTGTTAACTTCAATAAATATATTACTTGCTTAATTTTAACCGGTTAAGTTCCGACTCGTCGCTAGAAAGGATATTCTCTCAAAATACTTTTGAATTACAACAGTTTTCCAATCGTAACACAGGATATTACATATTCTGGCACAGTACAACATTTCGGTTTGTCCACGTGCGTGTACGCGCGCGCGCGCGCGTTCTTTCGCTTTACCCATAGTTTACACGCGCGCTCCAAGCACACGTGTCATACCTTTCCTCTTGTTATTTTATGGTATGTCTTTGATGCAAACTGTGAGAATTAAAACGCACGTTTTCGCTTCCTCTCGGTATCTCGGTATCTCGGTATCTCGGCATCTCGGCATCTCGGCATCTCGGTACTGGCATAGTCCAAGGGACAATGGAATTAGCCTCTAATACCCCCCAAGACGTTCGGGTCAAACTTTCCCTATAAATAACTACCTTAATATATTAGTGTTTGCCAAGTGTTGCGCACAATACGTTCTGCAAAAAACAATCTGCATAACTCTAGCGTAATTTTTTTCAGTTTTTTCTTTCGCTCGTATTCTCTATTTGGAAACGAAAGCACGGACATACAGAGCTCGGTTCGTCGATCCGTCAGCTTCACCGAACTCTTCCGGTATACGCTTATTTATACCGTGTGTGTGTGTATCGTTTCACATGTTCCTCGTCCCGTTTCGTTTCACGACGCGCACATAGAAAGTCAAAATGTTCCATCGTCTTCGTTTCCGTTTTCATCATCCCGATTTTCCTCCAGTTTTTTCTCCACTGCTTTTTCTCCGACAAAACGAATTGTTCTGGTGGTTCACACGTTCCACACACTGACACACCGGATTGCAATTTCGCGAATGGGCTGGGGAGGGGAGAGAGAGAAAAAGTCGACCGACGTCCCGGAAATCCGAACGGACGATCGTATCCGGTAACGTCGTGAGTCCTTGCGCGTGCGTTTCCTTCGTCTCGATCGTTTTTTCGCTCTCTCGCGTTTTAGTTTACGGGAATGGAGGACGAGGATATCCGAGTTCTAATTCGATCCGTGATCGCGTGAGGCGAATTCGAGGCCGCGCGGGCACCGTTGGCGAAAAAATTCGCGCGCAGACTCACGAGACAAGCCCTCGAGCTGCTAAGCCCTCGCGCACGCACGATGCGTATCCGTGCAGTCATCGTATATGATTTGTTTAGGTATTCGTTAGAAACGACGAGACACGCGACTAAGCTCGCGCAAACAATTGCCACTTCTACCCTTCCTCCTTTTATATTATTATTAGTTATTTTTTTGTTCTCGTAAAGGAATCGTTCTTTCCTCGTTCTAATTTTTATACTTGCAACGATCGTCGAGACTTGGTCCCAACCGCGAACGGTGAGTTTTTTCTCGTGTGTGTGTGCGTGTGAGTGTGTATGTAATCGATGGAGATCGATCATCCCGGGATCTAGATTTCGTTTCTACGGTCTACCCTCCGATTTACCCACGGTTACCGACAAAACGTGTCGACAACGAATGAGCGCGAAAACGACTGGAAAAGGATCCACAGAACGGTGAGCTTTTCTGGGCCGAGATGGGCGAACGTCTCTCGATCGAACAAAGAATGGAACCAAAGGAAAAAGAGAAAAAAAAAAATAAAAACAGTCAGACATTCGTTTCGAATGTCGAGCGAGAACCGGTGGTCCAAGAGCACCAGCGTGGCTCAGGATCTTCTGGCGAACGCAACGAAAGAATCGTAAAACCCGGTTTTCCCGCCGCGCGCACCGATTAAAAAGTTGTAACCAGAGATCGTGACGTACGAAGGAAACGACAGCGAAGAGAACAGAGAGAGAGAGAAAAAAAAAAAGAAAATGGTGATCGATTATTGACACCGTCGAGATCGATATATCGATCTATATATATAGTTTCCTGCACACTCGATGTTTTTATTAGAACTTTTTAATACAGTGTTCATAATATAACTCTTCTCTCGTCTCGGTTTCGTTCATAGAGCAGACAGGGTTCAGTTTGGCTGGAAATCCTGGGACACCCTGTTCCTCCATACTGCACTCTGTTCGCCTATAGATCGCGAGCATCGACGTTGCTCTCGGCGTTACATTTATCGAAAACTTTAACAAACCTTAATAAATTTCTTCACTTTTATTTTCTCGATTTAATAAAATACTTGATAAAGGAAACGAATGTCTGTTTAAACCCTCGTCATGCTAAAAACATGAATTCGCACAAACGTTGTTTATTATTATCATTATTATTATTATTATTAATATTAATATTATTATTATTAATATTATCGGTATTACTATTATTATCGTTATGCTATTCGAGGAAAATGTAGCCCATCTCTGCCGACTCGATTAACAACGAAGACACGACAGTGTCGGCGATAGGGACCTCGGCGTAATTTTTCTTCTTTCTTTTTTTTTCGTTTTTTTTTTTACAGAAAACTGTCCACCATTCTATAACATCCTGAATCGTACTTTTGTGACCTTGCACTTTACTAAAATAAATGACGAGAATCTAACAACGGGTTGGAGGGAAAGGGGAGGGAGGATGGTTGGTGGTGGCAGAACGGTGGATGCTATGCGTCTGTTTCTCTGTTGTGTGTGTGTGTGTGTGTGTGTGTGTGTGTGTGTACGCGTACGCGCGCGTGTGTGTATCATGCAGCGATCGTAAGAAGCCATCGAAAATCATATTACCTACGCCGCCACGAGTCGCACGTATTGTCGTTATTGGCTGAATCGATCGCGAGACAGAGATCGCGGAATAGAAGCATCGAAGCAAAGTGAGACGAAACGAATAGAGAGCCAAGACACGAACTTGTTCAATATCAATATCGCAAAAGTGATTTCTCTTCATCGGCCACGGTTTTCGAGAAACTCTAATTGTATCGCGATTCGAGAATCGTTAGCACCAAAGGGTGGGCGGATCCTTGGTGGGAGGAGGCGGAGCAATCGGTTTAGCTCCTCCCCCTTCCCCCAGCGCCGTTGGACAACTTGCAATCTCTACATGATACGCGCACACGTGTGTGTAAAATAGAACTTTCTCGATAGATTCGCGCGAATACGAGTGGAATCGAACGCGTCTACGGAAAGGTACCTTTTTTTCACACGTTTCCCAACCCTACTCGTAATAGGGCAGTCTCGTTTCCTCGTGTGTAATCCATCGTGGTTGCGATTACAGGAGGACCAACGGAAAATAGATTTTTGGCAGAACTTCGGACGACGCTACTCGTCGGATACTGTTTTCTCTCGTTAGCGGCTCGCGTTAACAGTCGTCGCGCGACGCGTCAATGGAGAAAAAAATTGCGAGCGCGTATCGAGAAGCTGGTGAAACGGCTTTTGGAATCCTCGTTCCAGTGTCCATACCCGCACCGATGATTACGAATCATCGCTGATCACCGAATTGTCTCGCGCGTGAACATCGTCCCCCCTCTCTCTCTCAACGTTTTCTTCTCGTTTCTTTTCTCTTATTGCTTATGGTACAAGGACGCGAGGGTCGATCCGTCGCGCATCGATATTCTCCTGAGACTCGAAAACAACAGGCTCGATAACTATGTTTGGTACTCTATACTGGCTGTTTCTCGGTTTTGAAAGAACACCGGGAACGAGAGAGCGAGACGAGGAGAGGGAGAGAAAGAGCGAGAGATAGAAGGCGGAGAAGAAAACTCGGAGAATATCGAGGCGCGCGAAGTACGATTATCGAACAATGGCGGAACGCGAAACCAAGACAAACTGCAGCGTACGCTAAATGCCGGTACGAGGAAAGTGTCAACATCCGGCGCCTCGGTACCGCAGGCAGTGGCACGTTTCGGTTTTCTACGATAGAGGTCGGCGATCCCAGACCAGGAGAACCATTTTCGGTTGTTCGTCGGATAAAAATTCGCGTTCTTGTTGGTAGTCGAATACCCGGCGAAGCCACGCCCACCCGGAACAGAGATCCGGCAAGCCTTTTCGTCTGCGAGCGAAACGGTTCTCGCCGGATGATCGATTCTTCCTCTCCGTTCAAAATCGGTAGAACGAATCCCGCGATCTGGGAACACCGACGAACGGTTTCGATATGGCGGCAGGGGGCGAGGCGGTGCGGTGGTGGTCGGTTTCCATATGTTCAGGTGGTTCGCCCCCTCTCGCCGTTTCTTCCTCCATTTTATATTCAACTTTCTGTTACAGCGACGAGGTTTACTTTACAAGGATATACAATGCGTCGTCGTGGCTATTCGAGTTCCATTAGTTCTTTTTCTCTTTCGTTCGATAAAAAAAGGAAACAGAAAGAAAAGCATCGGTTAGCTCGGTCGATCGGTGAAATCCTTTCGGCGTGCATCGCAGCTGAATCAAGTTCGATCGCGAAACGTCGGAGATCTTTTCTGACTTGGCAAAAACGGTGTAATTTTCATCGGTACGCGATTCGCGCGGAAGGATTCCAACGATCGCTGGTCGATTAAAGGCTAGAGGCTTCTACGCGTACTTATGTATACACACGTGATGTGTGTGTGTGTGTGTGTATGTTTGTGTTTGTGTGTGTACGCACGTACGCGTATATCCGTATGTAGTATATGTACAATTTGTTAGGTGAAAGCGGTTCTCGATCTCGTATTAGGATCGTCGATCGGTTCGAAGCACGAGACGTGGAACGGCGTTCACGGTTCGAAGCGATATACATGGAATATGTATGCATCCGGTACCGCTAAACGGAAACGATTCTTGTTTCACTGTTTCGTAGATTGATTTCCGGCCGTTGTTTCTCTTATTCGCCTTGTCCTCGTCTCGTCTAGTTCCATCTTCGTTCCTTGTCTTTTCTTTCTCTCGGCTTCGTTCTTGCTCGTAGTTACGTCGAAGGTAGACGAAGAAGCGGAGCCAGCCGAATAACACGGGTGACCCCCGGTAAATGTAACAGCGGATTCACAGGATTCTCGTACCGGTGACGATTTTCGCGGAATTATGTACAAGAAGACGGTACTCGTACGCTTCTCCGAGGCCAACCACCTATCCAGCCAGTTCGATGGGATGTGTTTCACCCCTCTGCACCTCTCTAACCGCGTTAACCGCGTAACCGCCGATCGCAGGAGCCGCGGCAACATCGACGAGGGGCGTAGCCGCATCCGTCGTCGAGGGCGTACGGGCGTGTCCGTTCCTGCCACTTGCACTCGATACTTTCGCGCGCAAGCAACGCGTTATAATATTCGCCCGAAAACATATCCGGGCAACACCCACCCACCCCCCCCCCCCCGCCCCTACCCTCCCGTTCTCTCATCGTTTTTCTTTTTGCATCGTTTTCGTTTCGTTCGCGTTACGTTTCAATTCCTTAAACTTCCCGCCGTTTCGCCGTTACGATTATATTCTCTGATCCTATTTTTGCGGTTTGTTCTTCCTTTTTTTTCGCGCGCCGATTAATCTACACAATTCTTAAATAGTAGCGAGTTGCGTTTAAATACAGAGTACAGAGTAAGAACAACCGGAGCGTAAAAAGTTTGGATGATTACTAACGCGAGTTAGGGACGGGACGTGTGTGTGTGAGACGAGTCGATTATATTACGATTCTCTTGTTATCGTATTTTCTTTTTTTGTCGGTTTTTTTAAACTTTTCTGCTCCCGTTTCTGCTAGACCATTTGTTTTTTTCTTCGTGTAGCGCGTTTTGCTTCTCGCGGATGATAATAACGTAGCGCGATCATCTCTCGGACGGCGGGCGAAAAAACGAGAACGTCAACGGATATTACAATGATGGCAGGGCAAAAGATAATAACGACGATATCGGTAACGGTGAGATATCGAACATGCAAAGATTTCGATAACAGCAAGATATCGTTAACACGTGTTGCGTATCGTTTGTATTTGTGTCCGCGTGTATATGTGCAACATCGTGGCTCGATCGACCGGGGTTGACATCGATGAGAGGGGTTCCGTTGAACCGGGCCGAAAAACAACGTAAGCGTAACAAAAGGTTTCGAGCGTAATTTCAGCCAATAATTCGGAGTAACGTGTAACAAGAAAAAATCCCGCGTTACGACGGCAATCACGGTCGATCAAAACCCTGTGTGTTTCTCGAGAGATCGTGTTCCCATTATCGACGCGATGATTCCTCTTGGGACCACCATTTTTAATAGCACTGCACGCGAGACGCAACCGTATCTATCGAAGTCTGCGTGAAATTAGTAGCGGTCGTTTTATTCGTCACCTATCTCGCGAATCTATCCCCCCTCGTCCTATATTTTCCTTTTTGTGCAGATTTCTAAGTCCCGACTAGAAGAACAAACAGAGGTCGTTTGGGCAGAACGAAATTCAGCGAGCGAAAGAAACAAGTAGGGAAAAGGGACAGACAGATAAATAAACAGCGAGAGAGAGAGAGAGAGAGAGAGAGAGAGAGAGAGAGAGAGAGAGAGAGAGAGAGAGAATTCACACGTGACATGCACGAAGATGAAAAAGAATTAGCAGAAAAACCGTTGAAATTACTGGTTCAAGGTCACCACCCCCTGTCGTCCGACTCGAAATCGTTGGAGGAAAGGTATAACGGATCTCTGGTGATCTTGGACACTTGAGATTACACCGAGTGCGACACGTCGGAGGATTTTCTGGAGAATTCAAGTTGAAATGAGATTATCGCGTGTAACGCGTATATGGTACACTCGTAATACCGCGAAGGTAACCGTAAGAACAGCGCGTCTTTATAACTGGCAGTGTAAGGCATATAGAGTGCTTAAGACTAGAATATGGTGCAGTAAATAGGCCTTGTAAAGCCTGTTCGAACTAAGTCCTACACAATCTTTTGACGGACCTACGAAATAATCGTGTCCATGTAACGCGACCTACCGTGACAATTAGTCGAAGAGAGTTTTCTTTTAATTTCCTTTTCTTTTTGCTTCTTTTGTTCGTTTTGAAACAGAAACCGCAACGCGAACGAATGCAACGTATCTGTATGTACGTAGGTACGTCGGAAAGCTACACGACGCACGACCTCGCGGATTATAATCGGCTACTGACTTCGCGAAGACTCGGTAAACACGTTTCTTCTCTTCGGACAAACCATGTGCTGGGACGTCGTCGTTAAGGAAGCGCCGCCTATGGGTCCAGAGATTCTTGCCCAGAGACGGAGCGGATTAAAAGTCGTACCATGGTTAAAACGGACTCTGTTCCAATATTTTTAACCGACGCGATGTCGACGAACAAAAATCGTGCGGTACACGATGAAAAAGTTTGGGGCAAATTTTGCTCGCCCAGCAAATTGGCGTGTCCTCGCAGCGCGCTGTACTCTCGATCTGTGTCATACCTGTGTGTATTCGTGTGCGTGTGTATGCGTGTATCCATCGCGCGATTACACTCATTCGAATATTTCGCAGAAATCGCGAACGCATCCGCGATCGAACAGCATCGGAGCGAGGAGACAATATACTCGATTTGGATTCGTTTCACCGACTTCGTTCCCGATTATTGAAATCGACAGGTCCTGAGAATAACTACAGTATAACCACGCAGACAGTAGACAAACGTCCGTTTTTCTCGATTTTTTGGTTATGCTCTGAGCTTTGAGAAAATGAAACGAATCAAAAGAAGAGAGAGAGAGAGAGAGAGGGGGGGAGAGAGAGAGAGAGAGAGGGGGGGGAGAGAGAGAGAGAGAGAGAGATATTTATAAAAAAAAGAAAAAAAAAGAAAACAGCGATACACAGTATTCACTGCGTATAATCGCGCCTCGTCAACTACGTTACCCATTGCGTCGTCATCCCCGGCACGCGCGATTCGATTGGCCGAAACAGTGGGCGGGACCCTGCTTCGGTTTTGTCGACGAGACAGTTCGTCAGAGTTACAGAAGGAAGGCGGAGCAAGGCGTGGCGGAGGAAGGCGTGGCGTGGCGTGGCGTGGCAGAGGGCGGAGAAACGAGATAGATGGGGTGGTGAGCCGTTGCGGGACCGCGACCACTGCTCTGCATAGTCGAGCGGTGCGATTATAGAGAGGGAATACTGTGCGTAGGATGTCTCGTCGAAAGAACGTTGCGTTTCTCATACATTTGGGTAGATCGTAGCTATATATTTATTACTAAAAGTACATGCGAGTGTTTCGTACCGTGGTGGCGTGATTACGTCTTTACTATCAGGATCTTCGTATCGATTTAAGCGTAATTAATGGCAATGTCGTGGCATCCGTTTTCCCTTCGTTCGAATCGATGCTCTTTCACGAAGACACGCGTGTACCCGGAGGCATACGAGAAACATATGCTCTATCTTTTGTCCGTGTTTCACCGGATCTCGAAACAACAACAACAACAACACACCCGTGCCATAAATGTTCACGCGGTTCAGAATCGGTGAGAATCGGCTCGAACGTTCCCATGTGTTCCGCGTTCTTCTAATAAATCCCCGTTTCCTTATTTTTTTCCTTGGTTCGTTTCGTTTCCCATCCATATTTTTCTCGTCCATCATAACCTCGTTCAACACGCGAAGTAAGGCTAAAAAACAATGCGCACTCGTATCGTTAGTTTTTTTTGTTTCTTCATTAAACTTTGTTTTCGGTAAGGCACCCCCAGGGCTGAGTATATTCACGGAAGTATTTAGCGATACAAACTAGTGACTAGATCATCCTTAAGTCACGCGAGAAAGAGCGAGGTCAAGGAAGAAAGAGAGAGAGAGAGAGAGAGAGAAATAGAGAAAGATGGTGGTGGTGGTAGTAGTAGTAGTAGAGAAAGTACAGAGAGATAGAGATAGAAGCGGAGGAAGTTGAATTGTGCGAGGTAACGAGAACGACACAAGAATAGAGGGGGTGATTCTTTTCGTTTCAAAGACGCTAACGATAGTTTCGAGACGAGAAACTACAACACAGTGCAATCCAACGTAACCCCCGGAGATGCAAGGAACTTCCCGCACTCTATGCCTACAAACACAGTACTGCGTGTGCGTGTTCTACAGGGTGCAACACTTGAATATTTTTTCTGGATACAAATGGTCTCTCGATTGTTCGGTTACAAGAGGTTCGGTCGGACCAACGTCCGATGGAATTCCTCTCCGTTTCACGCGCAAAGATTCTTCAGACTTGTTTTTTTTTTTTTTAGTGGATGGGCGGTGCAACGCTACAGTGGGCAGTGCCCAACGCGGTTGTTCGAATCCGATCGAACAAGTCAACGGTCGTCGCTTTGTGTCGCTTTCGGCGCGGAACAAATAGACATCGAACCGACAAGATAAATAAATAAATAAATAAATAAATACGTAAACGAACGCGAACCAACATACGGAAAAAGTCTCGGCCCCGGATCGGTTTGCTTCGTCGAAAGGACTCTCTCTCTGGCACCATTGTATCTCGTAACACACGTTACACCTTGTACGCAAACAGAACGCGGTGAATGCGTCCACCGGTGGACAGCACTGGTCTGGGACACCTACATCCATCGATTGTAATGTAGAAAACATCTTCCCCCGCTCTCCCCCCCGACAAATTCCAGGCAGTTTAACATTATAATGAATAAATAAAAGAGTAGAAAAGAAGATAGAGAGCGAAATAAAACGAAGAAGAGAATTGAAAATGGAACCACTTACGCAGCGTAGATCATTCATAGAGGAAGAAAAGTTACGCGAACAACTGTATATTCGAGAAAGAAATTGGACGAATAGAAACTATGGGATGAGGTGGATTGGGTGGGGATGAGAGGAGGAGGAGAGAGAGAGAGAGAGAGAAAAAGAGAGAGAGATAGAGAGGGACAGACAGACAGACAGACAGACAGAGGAAAGAAGAAATGTAAGTAAAAACTGAACAGAGGGAAGGCAGTGGTGCGTTATTTTGGTATCTTATGCTACGCGTCCACACGACGGTTCCGGGCTCTCGCTGGCGCGAGAGGGTGGAGCCATCCACGGTTCCGCCCCCTCGCGGGAGGAGGTGGAGTTATCCATCGCACACGGACGGTCCTCTGGGTTTCGTATGCCGGCGAGGCAGAGCGGGACAGGGCGGAACGGGACGGGAGGCGGAGCGGAACCCGTTCACTGCTTCCGAGTGGACACGCAGCATCGTAATTGGTGTTTCCGTACGGATCGACCGAGGTCCGCGAAACGATGTTCTCGTGGGCAAAAAGGTCATCGTCATCGTCATCGTCGGATTACAATATCCCGTTTTGTTGTCCGTCGAGTTTGAACACGATCGTCGTTGACCCGTAACGTTGCTATTATTTATTATCGTCTCTGTCGTCTCTGTCGTCGTCGTCGTCGTCGTCGTCCGTGTCATTGTAGTTAATCGATGCGTGGTCGTTCTTGTCATCACGGTCGTGTTCGAATGACGTGACCTGAAACTCGCGTTACGATCGTTCGCTTGACTAGGTTAGGAATGATCCTGTTCATTCTCGAGGATCGAGGATCGAGGATCGAGGAGGCTAAGGTTCTTCTCAACGATCGACGCGCGCGCGCAGCAGCGGTTCTCATTCGTCGAACACGCCGGTCACGAGAGAACAAGAATCAAGGAGAGAAAGAGATTATTGATTAACATCGGTTGGAGATAATCGAATAAAGTTAACACTCAACGATTGACCGCCGTGTTTTTCCGTGGCTTGTTTCTCGCCGCGAAATTGCTGCTATTTGGTTGCTGTTGCTTTGCTGCTGCTGCTTCTGCTGCGACTGCGACTGCGACTGCGACTGCGACTGCGACTGCGGCTGTGGCTGCGGCTGCGGTTGCGGCTGCTGGACGATCCTCCTCGTGTGTTCAGATTTTTCTTTTATACTGTTTTTTGCCCATCCGTCCCATTCTAAACGGCAGTCTCGGTGTGACTGTGACTCGAGAGCCTTTCGACGTCGATCTCGGGTATGGTCAGCTCATCCGGGTTGTTGTCGGCGTATTCGATGCTGCTCGTCTGCGAGAGCCGCTTGTTCAACGACGACTGCTTCTTCAGTACTTCCGCCAAGGGAGTGCTGCTGTGCTCGCTCGTGTAGCGCGCGTCTAGGCCCTGCCGAAATGCGTTCACTACGCGGATCTGCAAACGGAAACCTTACTGTCAGCGAGCCGGGTACACACCGGACGACTAGCATTCGTTGTTTGCTAGCACACCTTTGGCAAGAGATACACCAGGTATCGACAAATTCGTTTATTCGATCGAGGCAGATCCTCCATCCCCCTTTGGTTACTTTTCTTTTTCACCGATCGATCGAAATTCCTCTCGAACGCGCGTTCGTTCTCAAATTTGCATTCGGGGGGAGGGGGATGCGAGGATCATCCTGCGACCGTACCAGGGGGACGATCGTGTAAATAAATAAATAAGCATACATATATGTAATTACGTATATACATCCATACATACATACTTACGTATATACGTATATATGTAATTATTTGTATGTATGGACAGACAGAAAGCAGCGGCCACACGAATTACTAGAAGAACTAGCGGGGCTTCGACACCCTGCACAGCGAGGCGATAGTTAAGACACTGAACTCGGGGAGCAACGTCGATCGCTGCGTCTCGATACCGTCGTCTCGAATTTATCTCTACTCGTTTAACCCTCGATCTTTTCTACAGGGTCGCTCGTCGCAATTTGAATTTCAAACGATGAACGAGGGTTAATCGCACTGTTTCCAATCGGCGACCTTCTCGTTACGATTTCTTTTGATCGATCGACGTCACCGCCTCGAATTATCGATGCGATGTCACGCAACACTACATGCACCCGTTGACTGCTGGAAGCTGGAACGGAACCGGTTTCCGGTTTCCAGTTTCCGGAATCGTTCGTCTCGATGCGGCAAGCGGATATGCGAGGCTTTGCGGAGAAGCTTCTCGAAATATTTTTGAACGATCGTCTTCGCCGCTGCGGCAACATTGGCAAAGCGACGAGGACGATGTTTTGGACAACTAGATTTTTTCCTCCTCCTCCTCCTCCTCCGGAGGAGGAGGAGAAGCTTTTCTCGGATTTTGTGAGACTGCTTCGAGCTCGCGACTCGTCGGTCCGTTCGACAAACGTGTTCCAAACAAGCTAACGAGCATCTTCGGTAACGTAGCCAAGTCCGATCTCGCAATGGGAAGGCACAGCCACAGGCAAATTCTGAAATTTCTTCGTCGATTGCTCGAATACGCGCAAGTACCCATACGTACAGTGAAATAAAAACTGAAATCGCAGCCCCAGTCTCTCGAGTGCCGGTTATACGTATACAGGGTGTCTCGCAGAAAAGGTGGCAACTCTTCCTGGTTTCAGGTACGAGCCTGATTACACGGGAAATGAAAAACGGGGTCAGGGGGTGACAGAAAACAGGAAAAATTCCACGCATATACACTTATGCATCGGTTAGGTGAGCTGTAATAGAGCGTGACAAACTGCAAACTGCAAACTGCAAACTGCGAACTGGCATGCAATTGGCGATTCACGTACGCGACGAACATTGCTATCGGTCAGCCAAGATATGTACTCCCGACGGGAAGAAAATAAACAATACTATATATATATATATATATATATATATATATATATATATATATATATATGCATATATGTGCACATACGTATATATGATAATATACAGAGACCCCCGGCGGCAAGAAATAAAAAAGAAGACGATAAAACACCATTTGGTAAAAGAAAAGATAAAAGAAAAATCAATTACTCTTTTCCTCGAGGTTTCTCGACACAGCTATAGTCGGCTTATACATCGATTATCAAGGAAACATATATCTCTCTCTTGTTTTTTTTCCTTCCTTTCTTGCATCTCTCGCACGAATGTGCCAGGAAAATGTTCCGCGATCGTGTCCATTCTTTCTTTCGTTCGTGATTCGAAACCACCTTGCGGATATGTTTCAGTCTTTTTTTCGTTCAGATTCGATCGGTCAACAGAAAACATTTAGGGCATACTTACACGATGAGTTGGCGGAGAGGTCCCCTAACCAGGCTGACGGTCAGACTCTTTAACATGGCCGAATATCCGGTTTAAAAGCGTCGTCACGCTGGTACGATTAACATGCACACTACATCGCGCAATGCGCTCTGCCGATTGCAAGACTGTTCTTCCCAGACCGGGCTCTGGGCGATAAACGCGATGCTCGGCTCTTTTCTCGGACGCGCCTTTCCATATATATATTTCCTTTCCTTTCCTTTCTTTTCCTTTTGTTCTACCGTTTTATTCGACAAAATAGATCGTTTCTTTTCCTCTTTTCGTCGGGTTGGATCATTAACTGTTCGAGCAGCCCATCACAGGTCGACACAGGAGGATTTGCCACGCGACCAACGGCTCACGCTTCCCCAACCCCTCTTTCAAAACACTTTCGAAAAAGGACACGTTCTACCGCGTGGCTTCGGGATCGCTAAAAATCCTGTAGATCGTTCCTTTTTGAGAGTACAGATTCGACTAATCGATCGATCGGCGTATCATTCTACGCGTCGACCGCAACGACATCGCCGAAAATTCATCTATTTCAGTTCGAACTTACTTATTCTTTCAATTTCAAACACGGACAACTCGACGATTCTCGACAACTCGATCGATAGTCGCGTCCTCGGTCGAAAGAGTGGTTAGTGAGAGTGTGTGTGTGTGTGTGTGATAGAGAGAGATAGATAGATAGAGATAGATAGATAGACAGAGAGAGAGAGAGAGAGAGAGAGAGAGAGAGAGAGAGAGAGAGAGAGAGAGAGAGAGAGAGAAAAGAAAGGGATGAGAAAACTGAAACAGATTAGGACTTCTTCAGGGTAATCGGAGAAGCTCTCACCCGATATTACACGCACTCTCGCGAGTTTCGTCGCACCAACACGACGAGGTATCGAACGTCGATCGAGGCGTAACTGTAGGATTAGGAAGGAAGAGAACGAAAAATCGCGTAATCCGTTCAAACGATCGATCGCGAGCAGCCAAACTCTTGTCCTAGCGGGGAACAGATTCGATAAGGTTGCTCGCTCTCGCAAATATAGAATGGGCAATAATGCGCGCGAACAAACGAACGCCGCGCAACGAATGCGATCGATCGTGCGTCTAACTTGTGCGTAAGCGTGATCGGCGTGAAACGAAATTGACTTTCGAGAGGGCGATTCGATGTCTAGACGGTCGAATTTCTATCGATTATTGCTGTTGTTTATTTTTGTTTGCCAGAGACAAACGCTGACCGCGCGAGAGAGAGAATCGAGTTTGAACAGAGCGCGCGAGTGCAGCGCGGTGTCGCCGGATCGACCCAAAACTGGGTTGATTTTCCTCTCCTCTTTTTCCCCTTCCACTACACGAGCACGCTCCAACGTCCCCCACCAAGATCGTAGACTGGTCACGCGACGTACCGCGCAACGCGTTACATATTACTCTGGTCATCGGAGAGGTGGTAAACCGTATTCCCCTCGATTCAAACGATCCGGCGACACTGGTGCAGCGTGCCACCGCGTGGCAGATGAAGGGATCGGAAATAGTTTCGAGTATTATCGATCGATTCGAATATCCCGATATACCGCGAATATCTAGGGATATCCCAAGATCGTATCTGGCTGAATCTACAATTTTGAGATGCCATGGAACGTTCTATGTTTTCGGAACGATTCTCTAGAGACTCTAGAATTCTAGGATTTCTGGGAATCTAGTTGACACGCGGCTATATCTATACACACCGCGAATGTCGTCTCTAAGATCTAGCCTCTAAAACGCTACGCGCATTTTTCATGTTTGTGAAACACGATTTCTCTTTCTCTCTCTCTCTCTCTCACTCTCTCTCTCTCTCTCTCTCTTTCTCACTCTCTCTTTTTCTCTCCCTATGCATACGTAGGATCGTCCGTGCACGGACAAAAGACGATAGATCGACTCGCATCGAGTGTCAAAACAAGCGCCGCGTGGCACGACAAAGCGTGAAAACAGAAACGAAGAACAACCGAGCCGTAGAAGCGGACAGAGATATAAGCGAGCGCGGGAACGTGACATGTGTGTTTCTGTGTGTGTCCGTGTCGTGTCGTGTCGTGTCGTGTCGTGTCTCGGCGTGTACAGAACCAGAGAGACGACGTACAGCTTCTTTCGTAGCTTCTAGATAGTCGAAAAGAGACACAGAGGACACGGAGTAACACGGAGGACGCGTTCGGTAATCGGGGATGCGATCGCGCGTCGTAACGAGTCAAATAACAACCGGAAGTCTCTAGGTCACACCTGGCGAAAACTTGCAGATTACTTTGCTAGCGATTCAACGTCGAAGCAGCACCCATCGAGCTCGGTCGTTCTCGGATACGTTTGCCATTGGTCGACGAAACTGTCTCGAAGCACCGAACGCTAACCAAACAATCGTCGCGCCAAGTTTTTTCTATTCCATACGATGACTTTTACGCGAAAATACCGACCGCAAGACCACGCGCGATGGGAGTCGGACGCGTACCGAGCAACACAGGACTCGGGACCAGCGATGGGAACTCCGTGGGCGCTGAGCGAAAATACTACCACCACTCTTGACATACCGTTTTCCCCTACTTTGTTTCTACCGCGCACGCGCTACGCGCAAGCGTACCTCTACTCTACACGGACAGAGTAGAGGTACGCTTGTGCGTAGCGCGTGCGCGGTAGAAGCAAAGTAGGGGAAGACGGTACGTCAGAGCGGTGGTAGTGTTTTCGTCCAGCGCCCACAGAGTTCCCATCGCTGCTCGGGACTCGCGCGTTGGTCCGCTATCCACCGCGCAGTCCACTCGCCGCACTCCTCTTCCGGACGTCGGTCACGCGAGACGGAGCGCGAGAACGATGCGCGCGTATATTCGAATCGCGATTCGATAAAAAAACGATCAACCAATAATTGGCAGTTTTATAAACGAGCCTTTATCCTTCTCATCCTTCTCCTCTGCCTCCTTCCACGACACGAGAACTGTACACTTTTCCGAGCCCGACGGGTTAAACTAGGCTTGACAGTAGGGATGGGATCGAGTTCGCGAATTTATCGAGCATACTTGTATTATACTTTATCCCATCTCTACTGGACAGTGATTCGAACGGTGCAGGCAGAAAATAAAAAAGTAGAAGGCTAGAGCGAGAATACTGCAGGCCCAAAAGGCAGAGAGAAATCGGAAGAGGCAGGAGTACAGAAAGAGAGAAAGAGAGAGACAGAGAGAGAGAGAGAGAGAGAGAGAGAGAGAGAAATTGGAAGCGTGTCGAAGCGTAGGAGATCGTATAATAGCAGCGAACAGACGGTATCACACAAAGAGCGAGTAATAAATGGTATGTCAACAGTGACAGGTAAACAGGTACGAAAGAGAAAGATTAAAACATAGTGAGAGAAAGAGAGTAAAAGAGAGAGAGAGAGAGAGAGGGAGGAAGAGAGAGAGAGAGAGAGAGAGAGAGAGAGAGAGAGAGAGTCGGAAAATCTGTATGCGTGTATGTCTGTGGTGCGAGAGCGTGTTTGTTCATTTTGGCATTGCCGCGTGGATATACGTGTGTGTAAGTACGCGTGTACGTGTGTTATACATAGAACTGAAGACAGACAGACAGACAGACAGACAGACAGATAGGCAGACAGGCAGACAGACAGACAGAAAAAAGATTTAGCGAAAGTGAGAAAGATAGAGCAGAGAGGAGCGCTTACAGCTTGGTCTGTCGAACTCTTGCTGTAGGGTACTGGTATCAAACGTTCCTGCAACTCGCCACCTATTACCTTCAAGAGCAAAGGATAATAATATGGTTATAACAGGATGCAACGAGCAATACGCACTTAGCAAATTACACCTCCTCGAACATCGCTTCAAGAGACAAAGAAAAAAAAAAAAAAAAAAATTTATATATATATATATATATATATCTATATATGTAAATAAATCAGACAGACGCAACTCGTATCTTTGTTCGAAAAGTTTATTGTTGTTCGACCCGGCACGAACAACACCGCTCCGCTCTCAGGCACCTTTCGACTTGCTCGAGCAACATTCGCTCGAGTAAAATACTTTTCGATCGATTCGTGGGGTCCGAAGCGCAGGCCGAACGGTGCCCGACTACCACGGTAAAGATTGATCGGATGAAAGAAGACGAGATCCGGCGGTCTCGTGAAACGCAACGGACGACGCGCGCGATTCGACGGAAAAACCGAGATGATAAAAAGGGAGATCGATAAGCAGAAATAACCGAGAATTGCTCGCGACACGCGTCGCAAGAGGTATGAACGTCGTCGAGAGGTTTCACCGGTATAAGAATATCTTTCGGCCACGTTTCCGGTACGAGAACCACCGTGTTCGACGGCCAGAGAGGATACGGTTATTCCGTCGTTGGACCGCACCGCGAGATACGATCGATCGTGATCTTCGAACGACAACAGTTGCAAGACGAAACACAGGATGAATCGCGAGACACCGCGTTCGCTACCAACACGGATATTCTCGTTGGCACCCGGTGTCCAAGTTCCCCTCGCAGGGAACGTTTTTGCGAGAGTAATCGTTTCGGTTACAGCAGGCCTTGCCGAGAGCAAGCGGACGAGTAGCGTGATCCGCGAGCGGTCGGAAACGCGCGCAGTGAGCAGCGACACGGCTCCGTACAAGCTCGGTCGCGGCCAAGTAGAAAGAGTCTGCGTACGACCGGCCGTCTACGAGTAGAACGAGTCCGCGTACGTTCGGACACGACCGAGTAAAACTAGTCCACGCGTAGTCGAACGCTCCGAAGTAGCACAGACCGCCGCATGGTCGAAACAGAGACAACGATGAGGGACTCGGCCGAACTTGGAATTTACAGGTTCCACCGAAACTTGTCTACGATACTTTGTAACACCGTGCTGTGCAGAATTAAAGAATCGCGACATTTTCGCTGAAAAAATGCCCATTTTCAACTTGGCGTAACTTCATGAAAATACATCGTAGAAGATTCGTTCTGATCTCGCTTTAAAGCTTGGACCTTCTAGAAAACCGTTTTTCATTTTTCTCGAGAACATTGTCTACGCTGCGCAAAAGGCGACTTTTCTGTTTCGAAAATGTTGCAAATCGAAACGTTCGTACAGACGTTCGTACAGACATTTTTTTCGCGAATAAAACCAACGGAAATACGGGGATCGAAGTCTCGCCTTTTAAACGAGCTCGCATCCGTATATTTGAATTTGCAAAGTTATCGAAACGAGTCTTGTCTCGATCGAATTTCGAAAGCGGAAGATTCGAACTCTAATCGTGGACGAATCGTACGTCGAGTTTCGTTGGAGTCGATAAATTCGAGTCGCTCGACGGAGTCTGCACACGGTCGGACAGAAGCAGGCAGCACGAGTCTACGTATAGCCAGGCAAGGCCAAGTAACGTAGACGACGTCGCACGGTCCAGGACCGGCGAGTAGCGCGAATCCGAGTCTGATCGGACGCGAGCCAGCGACGCGTCCTGCGTGGAATCGGCCACGCAAATTCTCGTGGACGATTTCACACGGATCGATCGATCGACTCGCGAGCGAGAGCGGCGAGTTACACGCGAGTTTACGGTCCGGCAAGAGTTGGGAACGATGCGGGATATAAGGGGAGTGTTAACGCTAACGCGACAGAGAACTGAAAGCGGCGTGCCGTTGTTTCGACCGTTTCAACCGGAAGTCGATATCGTAGGTCCTGTGTCTCGAGGCTCGGGAGAGATCTTCGTAGGATCCAAAGACGTCGATACCGCGGTGTTGCGCGGGTAAACGGCGTTCTCCCGGCCACGGAGGAACACGAGCGAAGGAAGTTTTGTGCAGACAGAGAGAGGAGTGTCAGACTCGAGTGAAAAGCGGGTGTAGAGACCACAGATATACATATATATATATATATATATATATATATATATATATATATATATATATGACGTTGCTAATGGTGTGTTCGCATGGCGTGTCTCTGTGTGGATTGTGTGTACGTGCGCGCACACAGATCCAAACGCGATCGGTCTCGATCTCGGACGAGAGAGATCGAATCTTTTTAGGATCCCGAGAGCACCGGCGGGAGGAGTCGACGAGAGAAACACGGAGGAGCAGAAAATTGCCGTAAAATCTCAGCGATATCGTTTATTTCTTTTTTTTTTTGTCCGACCGAGCGATCGTGCAGATTTCCATGACGAGAGCGGATCACGAATCGAGAAAAACACGGATGCGATGGTTTGCGACGCGCGTCTTCCTTTCGTTCGGTAGAGGGTGCCGATCGGAATCGCCGGCAAAGACACGCGATTAATCCTCTGCGATAACGGGGCGGGGGTGGGGGCGACGGTGGGACGCGATCGTATAACGTCTTACATACACGCTATAGACGACCGTGGTAACACGTGTCGTGCGAGCACGCTTCGTGTCGCGAAGCGTCTGGTCAAAAATTAATACTAATAATATCTCTCGACGCGAAAGCGTCTCGTCTCTCGTTCTGGTTCACCAAACAATGTCGATTTCGATTTCGATTTCGCTTTCGAAACGTAGACACGTATACGGGGTGTATCGGAACGTCTGGACCGTGACTTCGACGACGGATGCAAAGATCCGCCGATGAAATCGCATCCGCGCGTTCTGGCACACTCTGCATAAATATTCTCTCTCTCTCTCTCTCTCTCTCTCTCACTCTCTCTCTCATATATATATGTATACACAGGGTGACTCAGCCAAGTACGTTACCTAAAGTACATGTAAACTATTTGGTATATGAAAAAATGACTCGAATCAAAGTTGTATGCTTTCACGGGTACAATGCGATCGTTAGTGTTTTTTCTATTTTACTTTTTGATCGAGATATAAAACTCACCTCGAGTTTCTATGTCGTAAAGGGTATAAACTAATAGTTGAACTCAAGGTGAGTTTTATGTCTGGGTAAAAGGCAAAACAGAAATAAACTGATTATTACATTGTACGCTGTTACTGCGAGCATATTCGTTT
Source organism: Sphecodes monilicornis (assembly GCA_913789915.3). NCBI lineage: Eukaryota > Metazoa > Arthropoda > Insecta > Hymenoptera > Halictidae > Sphecodes > Sphecodes monilicornis. Next base: position 19,682,398 of record OU565299.1, on the reverse strand, counting down.
CATCCATTTTTTTCATACATCAGCTGATTTAAATGCAATTTAGGTGGTACACTTATCTGAATCGGCCTGTATACTGTACAACGTATATGTCTAACTATGTATATATAAACAATCGTGTGGTTCAGGCACGAGTTGCAATTGTACTTGTGAGTGTCTGTTACCATCCGAACGATTTGTCGCGCGACGAAGCGCCGCGATTCTCGTTTCTCTCGCTACGCGAGAAGGAGAGAACCCAGGCCCCGATAATCGGTACCGAGAAGCGATTTAATTAATACAACCTACGAGTTAAGTGTTTTACAAGCTACGAGAAATCGATAGAAAACTCTGCGACGAAACAGTATTTACAATATTATTATTATTATTATTATTATTACTCTCTTCTCGTCTCTTCTCTTCTCTTCCGTCAACAACGACCCGTTGCTTGGCTCCGCTCGAGTCGCGACGGGAAAAAAAGAAAACGCAAAACGGCGAAAATAGTGCAGAGGATTAACGGTCGACGATTCAACACGCACGCTGTTTGTTCCAATATTAAACAACGCTCGAACGAAAACGGTAAAACACGACCGGTACGCAATACAATCGCAAAATAATACAGACAAACGAACAAACGTTAAAAAAAAAAGAAGAACGAGACGAAAAAACAAGGAATGTAGACGCGCCCTCTGCTGATCGGCCTGGATCAATTAACATTCGGATAACGTGTCTTAAACTTTATTTTATATAATAACAATAATAATAATCGCTAATAAGAATTAATGAAAAATTAATAATATATGTTCATATATTATACTCCCTACGTGATCGTTATTATCGTTAGTCAATTATCGTTCACTTTCTTTTTCACATCATCTTTCTTTATTTTTTTCCCTATGATATATATATAATAGGAAAAAAAATAAAGAAAGGTGAAGTGAAAAAGAAAAAATATATATATATATATATACGTTTCTGCGTTACCCATTCTCTTCGTACGAAAACGAGGTCGGAATAAAATACCTTTTCTTTCTTATTTTCTCTTCAGAATGCGTCACACGTTTAAACGAAAAAAATCGAACGTCTTCTCTCGATCGCAACGTTGCTGGTCGCCGGTGTGAATTGTACATCGTGTGCGTGTGCGTGTGCGTGTGCGCTCGTTCAAGTGTGTTCCAACAACGACACCATTCTCTCTTTCTCGCTCTTTCGTTCTCATTCTCGTTCGCTCTCTCCCACACGAGCGCGTACGCTTTCTAGTTGACCCGGCGAACCGTTCGTGTCCGCCTAATCGAGCCAGCAGATCCGGAAAAGTGGTTAGCACCGTCGATGTTGGAAAGCTTCTATCGATTTTCGCGATCGCTTCACTCGTTTAGAGTGAAACGTTCGGGGTAGGATAGTCGTCGAAGAAGAGCCTCTTCCCGGTGGAAACCCTGAGCGACACGAACGAGACGAGTCGAAGAAGAACACGATCGGAATCGCACGAAGATATCCCGATGATTCCTGAAGGTTCCCGAGGTGGCGGATCAATTGCAAAGGAAACACGAAGAATCACGGAGCGGATCTGCTTCTCATTCGTGGCATAACATTCTATCCCCTCGAATTATCGTGCGACTAGACTGCGGATTTTTACGCGAAATAAAAATTGCATTAATTGCAAGACACGGGAGCTACGTAGGCATTTACCTTAATCGTCTGAAAATAATGCAACGGTGTGTTCGAACTCCTGTTTTTCCATTTGATGTACTCGTCGTAACTGCATAAAATCCGCAATCTACTTACGGCACGAATAGAAGAGATTGCACAGTTCATTTTCTCGAGATCCTTGGAAAAAGCATTCTGCTCGAGAGAAGACGACTCCTGGCGGCAGCAGGTCTCTGCCCCCCGATGCGCACATATTATCTCTGTGCGCGTGCGCGTGTTTGTGTCTTTTCTTACGGTTTCTCTGGCCCGCGAAGCTGGCAGTGGACGCGACTAAGCGCGGTGGTTTTAAGTCGACGTTTTTAAGTGATCGAAACGGAACAGAAACGACGATTGTTTACGACTGACTCCGTCCGGGGCTTGATACGCGGTTAAAAGGTAGAATAAGTGACGCGTTTCTCGTTCGCTATCCCTGCTGGTTTTATCTAGAAAATTGAATTAGGAGAATCGTAGAACGAAATTGCCAAGGAGCGAGGATCGAACGAAACCTTGATCGCGCGCGAAAAGAAACGAACCGAAACGAAACGAACAAATTGTCGTCGTTCGTTCGATTAAAATTGTTCCGAAATCAACGTGTCGCGTAGATTCTCCGATTCGAACGGTGATATATATATATATATAGATATATATATATATATATATATATATATATATATATATATATATATATAAAACAGACCGTGCTCCGCGAACATGATTGGAACGCTACGCTGTGGATCGCGCGCGGTCGTGAATGTACAAACGTGCACATGATAAAATATAATAAATACCCTACAAACAGTTTAATAAAATTATTTAGCCTAATTTAATCTACGGGCTTAATAAATAAAATAAATAGGTCCTCGATTCCGGTTACCGTAAAGTAATCTAAAAGAAATTTCCGTTCGCGTCCACAGCGTTTCGGTCGTACGAATCCACGCGTGGTCGGACACCTAACTTTTTAACGTTCGCTCCCAGCATTCGTTTCGCTACCTATCTTCGATGCGTAAACTCGCGATATTAACCTTTGTGTCAATAACCCATCTTCAACTTCTTTTCGAAACATCTTTAATACTTTCGTTGACAAATCATAGTAGATCTTCTTGGAACTATAGAGCGCAGCATCATCGAATAGAAAGTAGAAAATTTCGCTTATCGACATAAGGGTTAAATGGAACGCGCGAACATTGTGCCGTGTACTTTGAATAGCAAAGTGTGTAAAATGAATTTGATTGTCTTTAAGTAAATCGCGAAACGGTAGCGAACGCGTTGAATGTAAGTAGCCGTTGTCCGAGATAACCGAGGCTTCCCGCGATAGCAATTTGTACAACGCGGCGACGATCATCGGCGAGATCAAAATTCCGTCGCGTTCCTTTCGAGACATTCGGATGGGATAAAGAAGAATGGGACAGCGACGAGAATCGATCCGACGATTAAGTACGGCCTTTGCCACGGTCGTTCCCAGAATTGTCTTCCAAACGAGCGTTAAGTACTTGTACCTTTCTCTCTCTCTCTCTCTCTCTCTCTCTCTCACTCTCTCTCTTGCTCTCCCAAAATCGAGTAATCGAGCCAAAGAACGGGAGCGAAACACGATTCCGTCGGAAGATAGGAATGCGATCGCCGGCCGGTTAGTCGTTCGAGTAAAAACAGAGTACGGTCTTCTTCGAAGAGAGATTGCGGATTGCGGGCCAGTATCGGAGGTATGTACGAAAACGCGTCCGTCGAGAAAAACGGCGGAGGCGTATCATCGAGAAAAAAGAAGAGTCCAGCTATCGTCGTCGTATCGAGTGTACGAGAATTAAAAAGAAAGAAAACGTCGCCCGACTACTCCGAGAGCTCGGGCACCGAGAGAGAAGCTCGCGGAACGCCAGCTGAGTATCATACGTGTGTGTAACGACAATGAGTATATTCGGGCCGAGTCGCGCGTCCAGTTTCCGCGTTCGTCTCGATTTAACTACGGTTCGCGCGAGTCATCCGCTATACGATTCTTCGAGTAACAAAACGCTCTGCGCGCGGAACGATCCGAAAAAAAGTGTTCGTCGAAACGACAATGTTGGAACCGAGCATGCTAGGATCATCGGAGACGATCGGACCGCGCGATCTCGCGCGCGCGCGCAACGAGAGACAGAGGTTGTTTTTCTCCGGCAACGAAGGAGGAAACGCTATCGACGAACGAACGCCGGTCAGAGGTTCGAGGCTTTGGGCTTTCGTGATCCAGCATCGTACACGGTTCGAGCCGATCGCGTTCTCGGCCCTTCTCGCGCTTTTCGACGAGAGCCGTCTCTCGACCAGGACGTCGCGTCGCGCCGAACGGACGATCGTCGATCAGAGATTTGCGATCTACCGTCGGCTGGTACCTTCTCCGCTTCGAATCTCCGGTCGAGGATCGTCGATCCGGGCCACCCCTTTGCGATTTGATATCTCCAGTTGTTCGATCGGAAATGCAACTCTCGACGAATCCGAACCGCAAAGAGAGCTACGGTCCTAGATAGTCGAGACGACGATCGTTCGAAATCGACGCAGGCGACGCGCGAGAGCACGAGAGCACGAGCAGCTATCGGTATACTGTAACAGACAAACAAAACTGAAACACGGAGATAGAAGAACGGTGTAGAAAAAGCTGATGTATCGAAGATATTCGCTGGTCACGCTAGACAGAGACGCCGAGATACGGGGCATAATAGAAAAAGTGGGATTCTTTCTCTAAATTTGCGAAAAACAGAGTGTGGTATATAGAGATAAAACGAGAGGGGGTTATATGGCGGTGGTGGTCGTGGGCTTTCGAAGGTGGTGGGGAATGAGTTTAGGGTTGTGTAGAGCGGCGACACGCAAAGCTGCCTTTAAATGCTGGTCTCATGCACGAGCTTCGTCAATTCCGGGAGGGCCAGATTATTCGAGCTGAGAAGCGGGGAGTTTCCGGTGATGGTGGTGTTGTCTCTGCTGTTGCTACTCTGCAGCTGCGTATGGTTGGTTTGGCTCGGGTTGACGCTATTGGACGAGGATCTATTGTCATTGGTGGTGGTGGTGGTGGTGGTTGCAGTGGTAGTGGTGGTAGTGGTAGTGTTGTAAATGGTATTATGATGGTTGTAAGCGTTGTTGCCGGGTCCGGAGACGGTGAGCAACAGCGGCGACGTGGCAACGGCGCTGTTGCTGTTGATCCTGGCCGCAGCGTGGTCCGCAACCGTGTTGGCAATCGCCGTGGCTGTGTTAGCAGTGTCAGCACCCTTGGCCGACAACCTGCCGATGCCGATCATCGCGGTGTTTGTCGGGTCTTCGTCAATGTATGTGAAGTCAGAGAATGGTCGGGGCCCGGTGTGGCTGCGTGAGCTGCGCATACTGTGTAAGCTGTGTAAACTATGGACAGAGCGACGCTCCTCCAAATCTTCCAGAGTCGACTTGAACGCTCTGATTACTCGAAGCTGCAAAAGACAGGGAACAAGGACGTTCTAATCAGGAGAGCGAGGAGCTAAGCTAGCGACACACAAGCACGCCCATCTTTTCATTTCTTTTTTTTCTTTTTCGCCCGAGGCTGTGTGCTTTTGTTCGTTGGAGAGTTCTCCGCCCGGGTCTCGCGATCGTGTTACGCGGCTGGCTCGATATTTCTCTTTCCCGTCTACAAATATACACGGACTCTCCCATCTAACTGGATCGCCTTAAATGCCAGGCTCAACGTTAAAGATTAAAACAAATTCCAGAGGAAAACACGGTCGACTTCAAAGAGGCTAACTCTATGGCTGAGAACAATGTTTCTCGAGGTTACGTTTTTAAAGATTTCGAGGCCATCGATCTTTTTTTTAATACCACGACCTTCCTATGACCTTCGCGTGATTCCGAGCACCAAAAAGAACATTAGAACCGCACGTGCAAACAATAATCGGCGAGCATCTATTAAAGTTCGTTGTCTCTGTAGATTCCTCGAGGTCTCGTCGTAAAATGTCGAAATTTCGCAAAATGTGACCTTGAGAAAAATTTTCTATCCACCACGATATTTACCTCTTCAAACCTAGTCCCGTTATCCTCTGTCATTTCTTCCAGTGTCAACGATAAGCGAGGTATTTCAAGAGCTCGAATTAGATAAGACACCCTGTATATATCCAGGGTGTCTGTGAGATCAGGCGCATTTATGCGATGACACAAGCGTAGACTATATTTGGGAAAAGAATGCCTCGCGAGGCACTGCCCTGGCTCCAACAAAATTCGGAATAATTACGCCCACTGCCAATGTCTTTCTACGATATTCTTCTCCATCAACGATCTTACGCTTGTTCTATTACATAAATTCGTCTTTCCTCGAGGACACCCTATATACGTATATAAGAAATTTGTAAGGTGAACCACGAAAATAGGAACGCCCGAGTCCGTTGAAAAATGCACTTTTGCGGAACGATTTCTTCTATGCGACATAAAAATGATCCGCATTCGTTTCAAGGTATCGAAGCTACATTGACATTTACTTCTGTTCTCAATAATTTCACAAAGCTGGAAATAGTGCCGCTTAAATCCTTTAAATATATTAACTGCTTTCGATCTACTCATTTATGTTGTAAATGCATCGAATCCTCAATCTACTTATCGTCCGATAGAAAAACCCAGGCGTTCCGTGTCGCATGACTCACCCCGTATACAACGTATTTATGGCACGGTCCGGATTAGTGCAACAAGATCGGAAAGAAGGAGACGCCAAGACCGAGAATTGCACGAGTCTTAACGTTCAAGAGTCTCGCGCTAAAACAGGGAGTGTCGTCGTGAGCTCGACCAATGCTGAACAAACGATTGCACTAATCCGGTCTGTGAGGCGTCATGATCGTTTCGGTGCTGGCAATCCGGATGACGGTGGTCGGTGCACGCTGTTCTAGTCGTTGGTTCTTTCGGTGCGTTTTCCTCGTACTTCCCGGTTCTCTTGCGGGGCTTTGCTTCTCGTGTCGAAGGCATTATCGTTGTGTAATGGTCAGTGTCTATATATATATATTGTGTGTATGTGTGTGCCCGTCCATCAGGAGATGGCAGTGAGAAGCTTGTAGGTGATCTCCCTTCTACGCGCTATTGGCCGAATCGAGCGACAAAGACGGAAACGCGCGTATTAGTGTGACTGGAACAGAGAGATGCGATGACGCTGAGCGCCTATGTCCCGCCAGAACGGAAGCGTAAGAGTGGGGTCCGCAGCCTGGCGTCTAGAGTGGGGTCTCACAGTCCCCCTGCACCCCACTGTCGAAAATCACTGCCGCCTCCTGATGGACGGACGGTGTATGTATAAATATATATACATATATATATATATATATATATATATATATATAAAATATATATAAAATAAATATATATAAAATATATATTATACATATATTTGTGTCCGTGTCTGTGTATCCGTTCCCCCTGGAACGAGCGTACGGTTGTTCGTGTCTGGGTGTATGTATGTTGCACGCGCGTGTCTCCGATGCACACGTTGTTGGACCGTTTTCTCTTGGTCGTCTTGGACTTGGTTGCATTTCACCCGAGTTCAGGCTTGCGATTATCAGGCTTTCACGGAGGGCGGGTGGTGTGTTCGCTACTACGTCGCCTAGCAATAGGCCGAGAACAACGTTCACTGTGGCGGTACAACATGCGCGCATCTACCTTTTACTGTGCGTACCTATCTAGAACTGTATTGGAAAAGCCGCAGGGATCGTTCGCAAGGGAGGCAAACAAACGGGAGCCCGAGAGATCGTTCTGTATCTACTTGCGTTGAGTGCGGACGTTGGACTGCGTTCTACAACGACCGAGGAGTCATCGGGCTGAGAAGTCGCACCGGACACACGGTGGACCAAGGAAGCTGAACAAAATTCGTATCTCTGTTAATCGCATTAACTACAGACAGAATCCCTTTGAGGATTGGCGAGACGTAGAAGTTGATTCTGATGTTTCTGACACAGCGAGCAAATTTAATATTCGGACGCTACACAGTTTTTCCTTTATAGCGCTGCAATTTCGTTCACGACGATGAAAATAAATCTTCGGTTGCGCGTCGTATCGAGACAATGTGTCTGGTTAACGATAGCATCGATTTACATAACGTTAGGAATTATACGGATAACTAAAAATAAAAAATAAATAAAAAATGTATAGTGTCCGCGTATTAAAGAGACTCGCTGTATTTGCTAGGACGACCGTGTCCTATCTTTACAGGGGATGATTTAAACGTTCAGCCATTTTCTAGGAGTGGTCGACCGTGCGAAGCATCGTTCGAGAAGCGTTATCGTCCTCGGCCCAATGTCTCCTCGCGAGTCCGAAGGGTTCGGCGGGAGCATCTTTTTCATCCAGTCTAGGATCCGAGGCAGCTGTACCGTGCCCCAACACTCGATGCTTCGGCGAAACCCTTCAGGGCCGCGTTTCCAAGGCAAAAGCCTCGTTGGATGCTAATTGGCGGTTTCACGTTCGAGTGACGTGTAACGAGGTAATCAGCCTGGAAGCCTTGGCGCAACAGCTTCAAATCAAACGGAAGCGAGGAGATTCTAGACCGGAGGGTCAGAACCTTGTTCGGGATAGTCTAGAACCGAGGAGGGACTAAAATCGACCCGGTTCGTTGGATCGCACACCCTGATTTGTCCCCGAAGGGACATCCGGCCACGACGACGCGCGGAAACCTGTCCGAAACGGTCTTGCGGACACCTAGACCGGAGAAGGACGGTCCTCTTGGACCGTGCAAGTCCTCTCGGAGGACTTCTAGATATTCTGGACGACTGTCTGGAAAGCTAATTTCCCATCAGGCTAATTCCAATTAGAAATGGTCCGCGACAGTCCTGAACCGAACACGTCGAAGAACGAAGAGGCTAGCTTTTTTTGATGAAGCACACGCTTGACCAGCGACCCGTCGATCACGACGAGCACAGAGGGGACAGAGAGTATTCAGCGTGATATCATTGGTGACAGAGTAAAGCGAGTAGAGTAGTCAGTGAAGGGGACTTTGTTGTGTATACTCTGAAAAGAGAAAGAGATAGACAGACAGACAAACAGACCGACAGAGTAAGACAGAGTTAAGATACAGATATACAATAAATAAATAAATAAATATATATATGTATATGTGTGTATATATATATATATATATATATATATATATATATATATATATATATAGAGAGAGAGAGAGAGAGAGAGAGAGAGAGAAATAGATAGATAGATAGATAGATAGATAGATAGATAGAGAACATTAGTGACATTGTAAATAGAACCTGGTATTCATGCTACTCAACCATTCGATATTGTTGATAAATCGCTTTCCCATGTAGAGAATGTTTCTGTTCGCTGGCTCTCACTGATGTATCCCAGTACTTACACGGTGTACTCGAGAAACAATGTGTCCCGGACTCTTCTCGTTTCCGCCAGACTTCGGGACATAAACAATGTCTAGCTACGAATATATAGGGTGAATATTTCGCTTGTGCTGCTTAGATTATCATTCTTTCCGATCGTTTCGTCGATCCCGATCGAGACACAGATATCGGAAAAATCGATCGTGATATTTTGTGCGATTGTTCGTACACGAGCCAACTATAGAAGGTTCCGCTCGACGCGATCCTCGTCCGTTTGTTTTAGGAGACGCGCACGCACACACACGCACACACACGCAAACACTCGCACGCCAACAAAACACAGACAACCCACTGCAAAAGTCAACCACCCTTGTTTATATACGCGGCGTGTTAATGGTAATACACGTAACACTCGTGCACACGCGCACTCGCACGCCGAACCACGAGAGAGGGTTTAGTCCGAAGGACGGGCGACTCTCGATTCCCTGGGGCGGGCACAGGCTCGTCGGGGCACCGTGGGCGGAGTCGAGACACCGCTCCACGGGGCAAAGGGAGCCGATGCGACTGGCCCAGGGACGCTTCGAGATCAAGTTAATCGCACGGCGATCTGAGATGCGGTTCTAGCTGAGCAAACGTGACAGATAATGACGCTCGGAGTCGTTTCTTACAAATAAATGAACCAATAGAGAATTCGTAAATATCGGCACAGTGCAAAAGTTCGTGCCAGATTTCCTATGAAATTACAACAAGGATCTAATACATAACAATATAAGGACAACTTTTACCGACCGTGGCTTGGTAAATGCGACATCGATGTTTCCAATTCCTCTTGCTTACTCGCGCGCACAAACAAATAAAATATAAAGACGATCGAGTGAAAATAAAGATAAGTTTGCTCAGCCGTGATCGCACGTTAAATCACCGTGGACCAAAGACGCTCGAGAGAGCCCACTGATGGAAGTTAGGTGACAGAAGCTGATGGATCGACACGTTTGCGGATAGGAGAGAGTTCGACTGGTCTTCGACAAGAATGCTGCGCAAACAAACGCAAAACAAGAAACAAGAAACACGACACAAGAAAAGAAGCAGCACGACGAGGCGTGGATAAAAGAAAGAGTGTTCTCTGGATGTCTCTAGAGACGCTTTTCTTTTAACCATCGCTGCGACGGAGGCGGCGGCGGCTGCGGCTGCGGCTGCGGCTGCGGTTGTGGTGGAAGTAGTAGTATCCGTAAAGACACAACGCGTGAAACGACGACACAGTAGTGGGAATACACGTAGCACACAATCATGTCGGACAGAGCTAGGCTACGGAACAAGGAGCTAGGGGGGGGGGTCGATGGCACTGACACCAACCAGCAGCAGAGACCAGCCGAAAAGCATCCCCATGGCCAGACACAAAAACACAGTGCTGTCACGAAGCATCCGTCGCCGTCGACCTGGTCCGATCTTTACACAGCAAAGTAACAGAAACACCACACTGGGATCTTCCTGGCGTCGCACCTGGAGCAGGTTTGCTGCCTATCCTCTAGACACCGACAAAGTTTAACGGGGTATCATGGTTTTTCATTTTCAAGAAGAAGAAATACTAATAAAATATATCACTCGCGTAATTTTGAAAAATCCGGAAGGAGAAGGTTCGACAACAACCATGAAAACCAGAATACCCCCCTTAAAGCCTTCACAGCCTGGCATCGATTTGGAATTATTCTCTCAATGTTCTACAAGAACGTTCTAGCCAGCTCCATCAGGAGATTACTTTACCGGACATTTCTTTGAGTATTCCTGTATTATAAAAACATGGCTAAAAATTTGAATAGACACGATGTTATGTTTCGAAACTAATTTGAAATAGTCGCGTTCAGTCCTCCGTAAACTTAGCGAAATAGAAATGTATTCCCTTTACTCTTGCTCGTTTGCTCTACTCGCTGTTATCGCAAATGCACAGCTTCGACTCTCGAATCGAGCTAGCGATTGCAACGTTTGCGGAACGTTGGAGAAATAATTACAAGAGCCTTAACAGTGTCGATGATAGCGATTACCTGGCGAGAGCACGCTTTAACGAGGACGCCAAGGTGTACGGCAACGTTTGGAGATTTTGGAGAGAAGAGGAGCGATCCTTGGAGGAATATTGGAGAATGTCAGAGGCCAGGTCCGACGGCGACGTTTTTCGATCGCCGCGAATCACGTACGTCGAAGATCCCGTCCTGTGTGTACGCGTACGTGACGGCGAGGTCGACGGTACAACGGTATCTTAAACGGCAGGCGATGCGATCTACTATGAGCTACGTACTTGTTTGTACTCCGACAGGATAAGTGTGGCGGCGGGCAAGACTGCCGCCCCGTTATACCTCAGTCTCCCGAATGGGTTCCGCTGGCTAACAAACACCACAAATCATACCATCAGTCTTAATTATATCTATCCTCTCCTTAGCATAGATACTTCTTTTTTTACAGCGTGTTTTCTTGTATTTTTCTTTTGATTTTTTTTTTTTTTTTTTTTAGTCTGTTTCTGAGTTAGGCGTTCTGAGTCATCCGTTGCACGCTGGGCGCAGTAAGTGTGTGTTCCAGGTTGGTTTTAGTTTTTTTTTTTCTTTCTGTACATCTGAAAAGCTTCGCGGGGCCTGCTGAACAGGAGTTCCGCGGGTGTGCGTGTCTGCGCGAAGGGCTCTCTGCTTTTGCATTCGAGTTCTGGAGGCTCTAAACAGTTTCCATCGACTCGCTCGACATTAATCGTCGATCGAGGAACAATTCTTAGCAAGAAATTTCAAGGTTTATACATCGAGGCAAGTATTACACCGATGGCCATTTTGAAGTATCTCGAGCCTCCATTTCCCGTCAGAGAGCCCAAGAAGAAGCGTTTCCAGCGTGAACCAATGCAAATCATATATAGAAAGTGACTGACTGCCAATTCGTACAAATATACCCCTGTGCGAAGAGTTTCGCTGAGCTTCGTCGTATACACAACAGACAAACAGACAGACACAGACTGACACGGGCACAGACAGACAGACAGACAGACAGACAGACAGACAGACAGACGGAAAAACAGATTGTGTGTTACACATACATCACAGACGCACGCACAACGAGAGACACACGATGCGTTTGGCGATGCATACACCACTGCATAACAGGTTAATGGTAACCACAGCAAACGGCACACTGCAACGATTAAAAAACACAAATGAAAAGAGAGAGAGAGAGAGAGAGAGAGAGAGAGAGAGAGAGAGAGAGAGAGAGAGAGAGAGAGAAAGCAGAGGATCTCGACTTTCTTAAGGGACTAAGGGATTATAGCTGCAGGGAATTCGGTGAAAAGTGGCTCGGAGGATTAGCTTCGCTTCCGATGATTTGGTTTCGATCACCGATCACGCGTTGTTGTTGTATGTTTTTCTGTGTTGGCGCTGGCACGATTAGAACGTTTCGTCCGCATGCAGAGCATTCACACGCATTACACACGCACAAGGTACTCTGGGGGAGGCTTTGCTAGCGCGGGGCGGTTTGCTTTCTCGCTGGACCATCGTTTCTCCGAATTTTCTTAATATTCGCCGCACGAATTTGTACCACGGCAGCTCGATAAGCGCGAGTCCTTGAAACGGCTACATAGGCTGCCCCGGAGCCTCGGAACACGAGCGTTTATCGAGCGGACGCTCTACCTCCTGTACAAGACGGACCAATGGAAATTGCCGTTTTACAGTTCAAAGGTAATCGCAATTGGTTCGTCTCGCACAGATTCCTGCCGTGGGCAACCGCCGGTTTCGACGGAAAATGAACAAACAAGTAGAACCTCTGACAGTGTTTAGGTGTCTTGGCAATATTTGCGCAGGAACCCCGGCACGATCTTCAGCGCTAACAAAACAACTCTGAACGCGTTGATCACAGACTTTCTTTCTTTTTCGTTTCTTGCTGGCACGCGCCGTGCTGGGGAGCCAGTTATACCAACCATCGAGGCTATCTGTTCGCGTTATCCGTTCGACCCAAGCAACGTTAACAAGAAAAGAATCCTGACTCGTACGAGGTGCTCTACAATGACATACAGTTCGTTAAAATAGTTTTAAATCGCGAGTTTGAAGTACTGTTCATTCGCGTACAATGTAATGGACCTGTCTACTGTCATTGTACAAAAGCTAGTTAGAACGGAAGGAAGACGGCCGAGTCCTTTCCTTGTTAGTTGTCTCGTACGAGTTTGGAAGAGCGGCCGAACGAAGGATAACGCGAGAACGGATAGCAATCTGGTTTCTAGATTAAACTGTCCTCCGAGGATCTTTCCGCAGCTCCCCAGCACGGTGCATGTCCAATTAAGAGTCTCCGAAAAATGGAAAGGAAGCCATGTCGAAGCTCGATGATTCTTGTCGTCAAACAGAATCCTCCCCTGAAACTGAAACTGACGTGTGATTGACCGGTAGAGAGAGAAAGAGAGAGAGAGAGAAAAAGATAGAGATAGAGATAGAGATAGAAAGAGAGAGAGAGAGAGAGAGAGAGAGAGCGAGTAGAAGGATCAAAAATAATTCTAGGCCGGTTGTATATCCTGTGTAGAGAAGAGGGGGGTTCAGAGAAGGGAGAAAACTGAACACGTCGATATGCGATCGCCGTAAAATCATTTTCAGGCGGTCGAAGAAAACGAAAAATTAAATAATAGTGTGTTCGATCGAGTAATCGTGAGAGGGGGTTCAGGGGGAGAGAATAATCATAATAATAAATAGTACCTTGTCGCGCGTGTATGTGTGTCCTGCACACATATATACCCATACACATACATATACGCGTACACATACGCGCATGAATGTCACATACACGCGTGTATACATATACACATATATCTACGCATATAGACGTATATACGGGCAAATTGTATACGTACATACAGACGCACAGACGTGCATGCAACACCTCAGAATTCAACGTAAACGGGTGAGAGAGAGAGAAAGAAACAAAATCAGGTGGAGAACCGAATCGAGAAGATTCATGGATTTTGGTAGAGGGTTGTGTCCCTCGAACGGGGGAGGGTCTTTTGTATGCCACCCCTTCCTACAATTTTTTCAAGTAGCTCATTAAACGACCAGTCCGAGCGAAACTTTGCAATCTTCTCTGCCTATAATTGTAAACGCGCAGTTTCAATTAGGCATATGCTTCGGTTCGTTATAAATAAAATATTTTCTTCGCGGGTGGCATACACAGTGCACCAACACGTTCAACTCGAGTCTCCGAGTCTTCGAGAGAATTTGCGACGGCCCTCGAACAGTATTCGCCTAGAACAGTTTATTGCTCGACGAGCCACCGTGATTGCTGTAAATATAAATTGTCCTTACGAGTAATTTGTCACACCGAAAGCAAAAACAGGAGCGGCTATATCAACGCTTGGCCTTGCGCCGTGTGGTGTACTGTACAGTCAGCGAAGAGTACCAAAAATCTTCGGCAAGTTGAACGTGTCGTTTCCAAAGGAGACGAAGCATTATCGAAGGAGATCCTGTTGGCGTCGATCAAACAGATCGGTTCAATCGATCGTCCAATGAAATATTCGAAGCCAACAGGTCGAGTAGAAGAAACTTTTCACGATTTTCTCCAAAAATTCACACTGTGGAACCAGGAATGATTCCTGGCTTTACCGTACCATAAATGAGCCACTCATTTGCCAGACAATCGATTAACTCCACAAAGTAAAAAGAAAATTGACGAAACAAACGGTATACTATTCTCTGGTCAGTTTTGTCGCTAATGTAAGCGATAAAGTTCAAGTGCTTCGGCAGTAAAATGTAAGGAAACTCGTTGGTTAATCATATTGTCTTGTGAATGGCTCGAATCTGAAATACAGAAAACAGAAGTTAACACTTTATCTACCGGAAGTCTAGTAATAGGATTTTTTCAATTATTCTACAGTACCAATAGTAATTATAGTTATAATAGTGTATTATCGGGCGTGTTGTTGGTTCACGATTGAAATTGCTATCGATATCGAAGGACCTATTAAATAACCCTTAGACTTTCAAAAATTACGAAATAATCGCTGGTAGATAATGCGTCGACAGAAATTGAACGGATCAATTTTTGTTTATCGTATATCGCGGATAGATGGTACGGTAAAGCGAAAAATTGTTTTACAAGACAGGAGAAAATTGTTAGCGGTGTTGAGAAAATCGTGACGTCTGATTTCGGATTTTGTTGGGTGGGTGTGACGGTGCGAAACCAATTGGTGGATATATCTCTTCGCTGTGTGAACCCGGCGCGGCGTACCAAACATACAAAAATGAAGCGAGTAGAAGCAACTCGCGACTCGCAAGCAAAACTGCGACGTGAACGGAACAGCGAGAGACAGGCGGCGCGCGAAAGAGATATAACGTCGGAAAGAGGCAGACAACCAACCAGAATAGAAAAAATTAAAACGGGTACGGGACGGCTGTAAAGGTGGGGACACGCTAGCGAATAACTTGTGACATTTGTTGCGAGGGCGACTCTAAGATGGCGATCGGCAAAAGTTGACCCTCGCTCGCCACAATTTCTCTCAACGATATACGGTAATTCCGCGATCTAAGTCCAACGGAACGTTGCGATCTATGTCCCTTGGCCTACCCCTTCCACTGTCCAATTACAAAACTTCTTTTTTTTTTATTATTTTTTCATGGAGCTTTCACCAACGTATTCGTGGCATTTTTCTAATGAAAATTATACCAAATATGATATAATTCCGGTGATATTTACTTGTGTAATGAACGATGGAAGTTTTTTATTCGCGTTACATTGTACGGACAAGCGGGCCTTAGAACTGTGCCGGTGGCCGCGACTCTCGTCGTCTCTTTCTTTCCTATACGCTGTCCTTCTTTACTTCCAAAACGTTCATCGTTTGTTACACGAGTAAATATCATCGGAATTATATCATATTTGGTATCATTTTCATTAGAAAAATGTCACGAATGTGTTCGTGAAAGTTCCATAAAAAAATAATAAAAAATAAAGAAGTTTTATTATTGCATTAGTATTGTCTCACCGATACGCTATTTTTTGTTGCGCCTTCGGCCGCGCGGTCCGTGTTTTCATGCTGTCCTTTTTCTACGTTCGGCGCGGTCGCAAAAGAATAGTGTCCCTTCGCGATCCAAGTTCCGGCAGGGTACCGTAAAAGGACTTAGATCGAGGAATTACTGTACTCGCAATATTTGCAGCCGAGTGGGCATTCTTCCGCAAAGTGCTCTCGCAAAAAATGTCGCGAGTTACTTGCCGGTGTATTCGCACCTTAACAGAAACGATGGGAGAACAGGTTGTTAGAGGTTGAACAAAGAAACGAATTAAGCGAAGAGAACAGAGTAGTCGAGGAAGAAAAAAGAACTTTTGTGTCAGGAATGAAATTAGAAGCAATAGAGAGATTGAGAGAGAGAGAGAGAGAGAGAGAGAGAAAGAAAGAGAGAGAGAGAGAGAGAGAGAGAGAGAGAGAGAACGGAAGTGAAATCGGGAAACCAAATACGTCAAACTGAGAAGCAAAACGGCGAAAAGAGAAAGGAAAGGAAAAGAAAAAGAAAGGTACGTAGGACCGAAATAGGAACCAAACAGAGTGTTGTATCGGTAAAGAGGCGGAAAAACTGGTTAATGGAAAATCAAACATATAGATAGAGACAGACAGACAGACAGACAGACAGATAGATAGATTGATAGAAAAAAAAAATCAATAATTAATATTTAAGAACGGTCAAACAGTGCGGAGATTGGAGTTGCGGACTAACCATATAGTAATCCTGAGAGGGGGATCTGCCTGTCACAGATACATTCTGCACCAGAGTTCTATTGCTCGTCTGAAAGTAGGTTACACATTCAATTTACATCATTAGCTTAACCGTGTCGTTGGTGATTAATTGCTTGTTGTTTGTTTGTTCTTACTAGATTACGTGTGTTCGCGGAGAACGATTTACACCGGGTAAACGTTCTCCCGTCCTTACTTGCGTTACAACGTTTTTTCGTTTCGTTTCGTTTTGTTCCCATATGTTCGAGAGAACAAAAAAAGACCAACAGTTATAGTACACAGTAGCGTTGTCAGAGTAAGAAGAAAGGAAATTAGAGTAAGAGAAAAGTGAAGTACGAGTCGTTACGGAATAAAGAAAGTGGTGATACATTCGATTCGTCGCGTCAAGATCCGCGTCCACGACCGTGCGATCATTCGTTTCCACCTGGACTACACCGACATCGCGATAGCACGATCGCACGATCGACACGAGGACACGCGTGATCTTGGACCGCGATCTCGCGATAAGTAGGATCGAGATTCCGCACGATCGCGAGAACAACGGTTCGGTCAAGTATGCGCTAGCTTCATCAGGTGTAAACCGTGTTCCGTCGAAAGAAAACAACCGGAAAAATCAAAGTCAAACGGAAAACTATACACACGGTCGCCGTCGACGAGAAAGGGCTGCTGCTGCTGCTGCTGCTGCTGTTGTTGTTCGTTCTTTCCGACTCTCGCTCGAGTATCAATTCCTAAGCCGTCCTCGCTCCATGTCGAAACTCGATTCAACACGTCCGGAGTGGAAGTTCGTGTCGGAGAGAATCGATCTCGAAGATTCAACGTCCGACAGATGCTCGACGTTTCTACCTTCGCGACGGCTCCAGTGGGAACCGCTGACGATGCGCGGACGCGACACTTGTTACAACCGATTGGACGAAAACACGCTATACAATCGTACGATCGTATAAATTGTTTATCTATTAGTGAGTCTGAACTATTTCTTACACTTCGCAATTTCTTAACGAAAAATACCAAATTATCGCAAGCGAATTATACCAAATTAAGCAGAAGTCAAAGTCCACGCGATCGATACCGAACTATCGAGAATATAGTAATACGTTCTAATATTGTTGCCGAGCAAGTAGAAACGGTCGGCAAAAAGTCGGACATCGGCGTTCGAGGATTCCCTGGGAGACGAATGATTGTATCTACCTTGTCTTCTAACTTGTCCTCCCAACCCTAATCGGTATCCTAGCAGAACGGGGGGCCAGAGCTCGCGTTGGGACGATGGACCGAGGACTGCGTGGACCACTGCTAACTTGGTGCTGAATCGACTACTAGCGGTCTAGAGGGCCTAGGTCCTAGGGACTCGGACCAATGGTCTAGGGAATTCGGGGGACTTGCTGCTCCAAGCCTCGCGGAGCCTTCTTCGGAGAATCTCGTTTTGAGACCACCGTTGCCCGTCCCCGAACAAACTCTACAAAGTCCACCGGACCCGTCAGACTTCGACGGCCTGGAGGAGTCCGTAGATCGCGTTCCAGGGACGAGCAAGGATCGTGTCGCCTCGAGATCGGTTCCTCGCGACTCGATCGACCCGGTTCGAACCGCCGTATGAATCGTGGGAGCGAGTTCTCTCGACGGAGAAGTCAGCCTGCGGAGATTTTCGAGGAACTTTGTTTTCTTGGAAGACCTAGCCGGAGAAAAGTGCCTAGAGGATTCCGAACGCGGGTCGAGAGATCGACTAGGTTTCGGCACGATCTACGCGACGCAGTCTCCTCTCTTGTCTTCCGATCGTTCGACTCGCGGAGGAGGACCCTTTTCGCCATCGTCGAGGAACCGAGCGAATGGCGGGGTCGGGGGCGTGACCCATTCGAAAAAGGGCGTGGCTCTCCACTGAATCGAGACGCGGTTTGGCGGTTCGCTGAGTCGTCTTTCTTCGGAGGTTCGTCGGAAGAACGCGAACTCGCGGCTACGATGGCATTATTCGCGCGGCTAAGAACTCAACTGAAAATGCAAACCAAGATAAAGAACGTGTCGAACGTAAACGAGTAAAACGGAAACGAAAGAAAACGCATGGAACAGAGTGTACGGGGCGGGTCACAGAAAATCGAACGCTCCACAGACTTTCACGATCGTTTCGACCAACGTAGTCGCAGCCGATTCTATCTCCTTCGTCTTCGAACAGATCGCAGATACTTCGAGCGTTCCTTTTCTCGTGATGCACCCGGTATGTGGCGCGTACTTGTCGCAGAATGCTCGTACAGGATGTACCCCGATCAAAGAAACAGCTGCCGGCTCTTGGACATCGATCTTCGATCGATAGAACGCATCTATCGATCAGAAAGTTCAGTCCTGCTCGTACAGTTCTCACTGCCGAGCCTTTCGAGTATAAGCCGTGTCCTCTTGGAACGATTATCTCAACGTTCTGCAAAATACTAAAACGAATCATCGAAGCTCCTGGTCGAGCTATACTTGCAAAAAGTTGGGAAAATAATTCCTGCTGCAGAAATGTATATTCGCTGCTGTCTATAATCGGGAGTACAGCCTGAACAGGCAACGACGGTCAAAAACCGAGAACGGTTCGTCTGTCTCGATGAGATATGGTAGAGCGAGCGTGGCTTAGCGACGCATGACCGACGGTGGTAATGGTCGAGACACCGGTGAATCGTGACCCAGCCGTGCCCCGGATATCGATGGGGCGGGGCCTGGGCGTGGCGGGTGCAATAAGGTCCGTCGACAACGTACAACGACGACTACGACGACAACTACAACGACGACGGCGACGACAATGACGACGACGACGACGACGACGACGACGACGACGACGACGACGACGACGACGACGACGACGACGACGACGACGACGACGACGACGGCGACGATTGTCGGAACGTCGCGCGCAGCTGTGCTCTATACGTCTCTATTATCACCGTCCTTCTCTTTATCGTGTTCTCAACGATACAATCGAGTTTTTCGTTATTTTTAACCCGGGGACGGGGTGGGCGGGGTTAGAGGGGGGCGGGGCCCGAGAGAACACTGACTTCGAGTGATGGCATGAGAGTGAGAGATAGGGATAGTTACCTGTGTCTGTAGTCGTGTTAGACCACGGAGCCATAGAATTTGTCCTTTGCGCGGCTTTTTATCCGAGTCAGGGTCGAATTTCTCATCTCCGAGATTGATCGCACCGATATCATCCGGCTGGCCGCGGCCCCATCTGTTTTTGAAAAACATGAAACCAATTCTTCATCACTCGATCCCTGTTACACATATTGGTCTATAATCAAAGTAGATTTTTTTGTTTTTTTTTGATCGGACTTTTGTCAGATTATTAACTTTTTTTGGACGCTTTAACTTTTTGGTTTGTTTGGTTCTGTTTTTTTTGTTTGTCTCGCTTTTACGCGACGCCGTTGGATTTTCGTCAAAAGCTCTCGCTGAGCCGGCTCCTCGACGCACTGCACCCCGATTACTGTTTCTGCATTTTTTTTTTTTTTTTTTTGGTCAGTTCTTATCGATTTTTGGCTTTCGCTTTTAATAATTTATTTAATCGTAGTTACGTGTGAGCGTGTACTTTTTTTTTTGTCTCGTTCGATGTTTTACACGTTTCCCCTCGCTCCTTAGCTTGGACACTTAACGACCACGTTCTCTCTCTATACGTATACGGTGCGTCGACGATGCTGCGCTGGCATAATCGATCTTTCAGTGTTTTTTTTGTCTGTTAGTTTCTTCCCGGTTAGTTCAGTTTGTTAGCGAGGTTCGATTTTTGGCGGCGGCGCAACGGTGATCGGAAGTGGCCGAGAAAGGAAAGCAGACGGACAGAGAGATGCGTACAGGCTGTCTCAGTGGCGTGGCTGATCGTATCGCGATTCGAACACCCCTCCCTCCTCCCACGCGCACACTGCTCGTAATACCGCTCTACCAATGATGACAAAGAGAAAGAAAGATTCTCTAGCCGAGACGCGTTCGGATGATAAGAAGAGCCAGCCCAACGGTGTGAACCGTGTGCGCGCGAAGAGGCAAAGGCAGGTACGCGTAGACCTCGAGTAGCAACGAGCTCCGCCTTCGGCATGCTCGCCACCTGCCAGCCTTCTTCTCCCATCGTTGAAACAGCCGGTACGCAAACATACACATATAGAAGAAAATAATGTTTTACGTGGCGTGGAAAGAATGAGCCAACGAACGAGGGGATGCGATGAGGTGCAATGCTGACAGAGTGAGCGATAAATCGTGAGCGTATTCTGCCGATGGAACGGAAACGAGTGAAACTTGTAGAAAAGCGTGTACGCGTGGAGATTCTGTGTGCGTGGGTCTGTGTGTGTATGGTTATATACATATATGCGTACACAGAGCGTGTCGTAAAGCGCGGTGTCCGCGAACGACGGGAGCAGCAATGAAGAAAGAATCGACCAAGTGGGAGGGGCAAGTGCCTTCTTCGAAAGCAGTGGTGGTGCGGGGCATGCGCTGTACGGGACACTCTGTATGCAAACCAATTTCTCTGTTTCTGTGTGTTCGAGACACTCGGTACATGATTCGTGTAATGACGGAGATGATGAGATACTTTTGTACTTGTCGGATAAAAGGGACGACAGCGATGAACGGGACACGAAATAAGACAAGAGATCACAGAAAAAGGAAAAGAAAAGATAAGAAAAGAACGGGGCGAGAGGAAGGAGAGTTGTGGGCGTGGCATGGGCGGAACCGGGGCCGAACGAATTTATAGACGATCGCGAAGAGGAGCGTGGAATGGACGGGACATCGGTTCCGATCTCCCAGCTCGTTCCTTCTCCTCTGGCCGATCGGGTATCGTTCGATCAATTCCGCTTCCCGATTAACCGAAGAACGCGACCGCGATTACGTTTCCCGGCCCGATTTCCGATGGATCGTCGGCGTTGATCGATCGGCCAGCGATGCTCTGCGGCATGTCATCTCCTCCCCTTACCTGTCGAAGGGACGGGTTATCGAAGCTCGCACGAAAAACTCGCTTGCGAAGCTTGAACAAAGCGAATGCAGAAGATTAAGAATAAACTCTCGACACCGTGCGTGTCTCTGTGTGCGTGTGTCGGTGTGGAGACTCGCGCGTCACGGGATCGCGCGAGCGTACGTACGAGTGTGTTGCGTATACACGGCGGTGGACAGCGGGCTTGAGCCGAGGTTACGGGTGGGCGGGGCTAGAGCACAGAAGCGAGGCCCGTTCGCCGTGGATCGGACGGCCAATGGATTCGGTGTGATACAAGGTTTTGTTACAGAGCGTTGTCCGTGGTGTTAGTTTGCGATTCCTCGATCGCTCTCCTGGAGATTCGCAAGCGGATCGCTACTGTATCCTTGTTCCGACACGAGAGAGGAAGAAGAGGAGATGGTGTGTGACGGTTGTTACCTGAGCGCACAGAGACGGACTGAAAGTGAAAGAGAAAAAGAAAAAGAAGACCGAATCCAGGGGAAGACCGTTGTCGAACGGTGGAAACTATTATTGTCTCTTTTTGGCTCCGTGTATGCGTGTGATAAGATGGACGAATGTGGGGGAGAGTGGAGAGGCAGAGAAACACATAGATACAGAAAGAGAGAAACGGTCTCGAGAGAAAACAATGACGTCGACAGACAAACAGACCGGCGGGGGGGTACAGAAATAAATATATATATATATATATATATATATATATATATATAGAGAGAGAGAGAGAGAGAGAGAGAGAGAGAGAGAGAGAGAGACGGACAAAGAAACACAAGAGTGAAAAGACAGACGGAAAGAAAGCAAGAAATAAAGATAGACAAACAGACGGACGGACAGGCAGACAGACAGAAAGAAAGACGGTCAAATATAGCACCAGCGATAGAGTGATACAGACAAGTGCTAAGCGCAAGTACCACTTGGTATATCGTCTATACACGAGTATTGTTTTTTGCACCGAGACACCGATAGATCGAGACTAGTCTATGCGCCACTGAGATCCCTTGCACCATAAATCGAACGACACGAGAGTAAATCGTTGGGACGCCGTTCGTTCGTTCGATCGTTCAGTTACAACAAACAAGTACGTAGGCAGGGTGGTGTGGTTGTTAGTGCATGCAACGGCTAAGTCTGCTATATCCGCTGGTCCGAGTCTCACGGATCGCAGTGATCCAGTGTCCAAAAACGATTACAAAGCGATATCTCGTCGGGACCACAGAGCGTTCCCCTGTAAATTTCAGAAATTTCGCTACGAGTACGATTTAGCTTCGGGAATACCCTGTGTCCATTCGAAATAGTACCGGTGTTAGTACGGGTTGAACACGCCCACCGTTACGACACTGACTCACTGGGTCCGTCAGACCGATAGGAGGCTCCGGCTGTGTTCCGAGAAACAGGTGCGAGGCTGGAACCTCCCAGCGACCGAGTCGGCCCACCGGTGACGTATAATTATCGAGAAGGGGTGGGGGGAGCGAGGGAGGAGCCGAGCATCAATCTGTCGCGACTATAGCGTCCAATTCGTTTCACGATTGGGCTGAATCGGACTGTCGGGCGTCTAGGGAGCATGCTACGTAAAGCGATACGCTGATAAGACTCTCTCTCGGTGTAGAGAGGGGAGAAAACAGGTGAGAAAAAAAGACACGACAAAGCGATATATAGAGGGGCGGAGTGGTGGTGGGAGAAGGCTCATTTAGAAGCGAGATATATATATATATATAAATTATACGTAACGTAAACAATCGGAAGCACTACGCTATCACAGCTACCAGTTAATAGTATATATATATATAATATATGTAATAAACTTTCTTTCCACGATGCATGCCTCCCTTCTATTACACGTTCACACGATATACCGATACACGATAATACTTATCTTCTCGCGTGGTTTATGTCGTAACACCGGTTATGCTTATACGTGTTTTGCGCACAAGTCGCTCGTGTCACGGCTTGCTGCCTTCCACGAGCAATATTCGGTTGGGAGAGTTGGCGCGTTGGTCGAGTACCAAGAAATGCTCGAGATCGCGACAACGTTTCGAATGCACGACCAACGACCAACGACCGTCGAGAAAATCTACTGGGAGCAAACGACTTCGTCGGGACACCGTCTCGCCGGGGACGTTCGTCGAGCGAGCACGCGGGCGGAGCCGAGAAAACGGGCGGAGCCGGTCCCGCCCAATTTCCCTCTCCCGGTCGAGCTTGTTCTGCGAAGACGCGACGCGAGACTGTGTGTCCCTCGCGATGGATCGATACCGAGTGCGGTCGATAAGCGTTAGTCGGTATTTATCCAAGGTTCATGCAAAGGCAGCTCTATACCGGGTGAGTCGCGTAACTTCGTACCAGCTAAATTTATTCATAAGCTACTTGTTGCATCATAAAATGTTTCAAACAAAAGTCGTTAGACATTAACCGGTGCATACAATGTTATGATTAATCGTTTTTGTTCGTAATGCGTAATTTTTAAATGTGCAACTTCAAAGAATATTCGATGTTAAGTAAAAAAGTACTTCGCATTCGATACTCTTTCGAATGACATATTTAAATATCACACATTATAATAGAAAAGCTGAAGGTCACCTTTGTATCTCGATAAAACAACAAGACATGAAAAAACTAATGATCACATTGCACGTGTTGTTCGATACAAAGGAACTTTTACTTGGATCTTTTTGTTATGCAACGAGTCGGTTACGAGTGAAATCAGGTGGTACGGTTAAGCGACTCACCCTGTATATCGTGTACCAAAAGAAGGGTCTCGTTGGAAACTCGGTGTACGCTAAGTGTACGACACTAACCCGAACAACAGGTTGCTCCGAACAGAGAGATTGGAGGGAATGAAGGGGTGGACAGATATATATGTTAGTTATCAACGATTACGAGCAACGCAAAATGGAAGAGAAGAAACGGGGGGGGGGGGGTTAATGTCGGCGTCAACGTTACGTGTCGGAGTATTTAGAAGCTCGCGTGGTACGTCACTGGCACGCGTGCGTGGCGATTCGCATGATCGCGCGTCGCACCGATGCAAGAAAGTAAGAAATCATCATCCATATCTCTCGATGCGCGTTAGCTTTTCTTCGAGAACACGTGTACACGGTTTCTCATGGCCCGGTTTGTCGTCGGTCACACGCATCTTTCCTTTTTTTCGCCTGCGACGCGTTAACCAGCATCCGAGAAACTCAAAACGAGGCATAGACGAAAGATAGCAAAAGAAACCAAACAGAACGGAAATAGAATACGTAAAAAGAAAGAAAACAGAAGAGAGATCGTGTACAGAGTGGCCGAGACCTGTGTTGCTTCCGCTGTGCTTCGATCGTCAACCACCCGTTTATCTTTATAAAATCACGCTCGAAAATCATGCGATCTTATAAACGATAACGGAGGTGGTCTGGACCACGGTCGCGTCGCCTGGGACACCCTGTACATGTATACAGGTGGAACGTATAAATATAATATATTGGAGGTCCTCGAAAGTAATTTGAATAGTAGGCGAGCAAGTGAACGCCCACTGAACCGAACAGAAGTATATCTCATCATCTATAGACACAACTATATATGTATATACATATGTATATATATATATATATATATATATATATATACATATATACATATACAAATACATATACATATGCATATACAATAACACACATATATACCAAATAGATACATATATGTATATAATATAGAGACAATTTCTGAAATATTGCTTTGCTTTTCTTTTTGGTTTTTGGTATAGGTGAATGTATCACTTACGAAAGGATTTTAGGAATCTTGCGCGTAGGAATAGTCGTAATTATTTGGCCCCACAATAGAGTACCGACTCCGAAGAACAGGCACCACATCCATTGTTCTAAAGTGAGAGCTTTCGTGCTGAACGCCATTTTACCATACTGTATGATAACTACCTAGAAAAGAGACATACGGGTCCGTTAACAGGGATAGGCAGAACAGAATCATTTCACAGTCACCGTGTATCAGAGATTAACCACAGGTTGGCCGCAGAGAGCTTAGCTTGCTTGCGTTTCTCTGTTTTTCCATCCGAAAAGCTGCGGCTCGCCTCTCTCTTCTTGCTTGGTCAACCTATCTGCCTGCGATCGAGTTACAAATTCGCCGATTCTTTATCTTCCTACAGCCTCGTTCTCACTATTTAGAAATACTTTGGTGAATTTCCATGAGAATAGGCTGATCAAAGATCGTGTCTGGTCGCGCGAACGTTCACAAACAAGTTTTCACAAACGATTCTTTGGACAACATTGGTCCCATTTTCAAGGTGTGAACGTTGACGCGTACACCCAGAGACGAAACGATAGCGGCAGAGCAAAGAACATTGAAACCACTAAAAATCCTAGGAGGAAACTGACTAGCTAACAAGAGCTACATTCACTGTGGAATTGATGCATTTATGACAAAAACTAGTTTCTGCAATTTAAAACAGTGGAAACATTAGAAGAATTTGTGAACGTCCATATATTATTTCCAACTTATTAAGACCATTAGAGAAGCACCGAAAGGTCTGTATGGTGTGGCAAACGAACTCAAAAATTTGTATTATCTATAAAGATCCACAGTCTAATTATAGTATAGAACTGCCCAATGCGTAATATGCTGTGTATAAGTATTATAAATATAAGTATAAATCATTCAAGTTACATAGTTCCAAGATCCTTCCAAAGCTATCAGTTTCCTGGCTGGGCCGGCATGGTATGATCTAGTACTATGTAGCGACGACGTGATTGCTATCAACGGGCACGTCAATATACTGGATATTTACCTGCGATAGACACGTGAGAATCCAGATAGAATAAAAGATGGGGTTGGTGAATATTCCTTGGAAGACATTACGCTGACCATGGATTTTCCTGGCGTTGAATTCGTTGAACAGAGTCATCATAACGAACGTGTTGAAGATGACGGTGAAGTGTTGCGTTGGACCACCGCCAGCCTGCGCCACCCCTCGGCCAGTTTCGATGTCTAGCATCTTATCACCTATCGATTGGAAACAGAGATTCGTGGTTAGACACGGGAAGATGCATCCTAGAAGCGTGGTGTTCTCGCACCTGGCTCGTCTCGGAATCCACAGAAAAAAATCTCAACCCTATGCCCGACTTAAACAACTATTATTTCCCCAAGTATTCAACGTGGGATTCAATGTATCAAGAGGGAAACAGCTACAGGACCTCGATCCAATGATGCCACCGACACCTCGAATCCACGTTTCGGATAGTTGGGGAAATAATCATGCGCGTGGAACCGAGGGCACAAGAGTATAGATTCGTGGGACGAGCCAGGCGACGCACAGTGGGCCGTTGCTACGACATTGGTGGCTACGACCGATGATTTTTGTTCAGGTTTTTGCGATTCGGGCCGACTGTGCGGCGTAGGCGCGAGTAAGTAAATGGAGAAAAGTTGACAATCACCAACGAAAAGAAGCATAAAAATAACGGTCAGCTGATAGACGGCTTGACCAAGGATGTTCTTCATCATTGTCCTGGAGATGAGCGGTTTCGTGCGACCGTACGGTCGGCGAAGAAGGAGATCGTTCGTAGGCATTTCGGTGGCCAATGCGAGGGACGCTAACGTGTCCATGATTAGGTTCACCCATAACATCTGCACCGCTTTAAGGGGGGAATCTTGCACGGCACACGCCCCGATAAAAGCTACTATAACAGCGACGACGTTCACCGTCAGCTGAAACTGCAAGAACTTGGCTATACTATCGTAGACGTTTCTACCCCACATAACCGCCTTCACGATCGAGGAGAAATTATCGTCCGTTAGAATGATATCGGAAGCCTCCTTGGCAACGTCGGTACCGGCGATGCCCATCGCGAACCCGACGTCCGCCTTCTTCAACGCGGGACCGTCGTTTGTTCCGTCGCCGGTCACGGCGACCACCTCGCGGCTCACGCTCGCTTTGCTGTCGATGATACCCTTGACAAGGGTGTACTTGTCCGTGGGCGAGGACCTGGCCAGTACCCTCAGCTTCGGCCACACCTTGTCCAACAGGTGTTGCTGCACCTCGCCGCCCGTGTCACGGATCCTCCTGTTGAACTCCTTACCCTCGAGGATCAGGAAGTCTTCGTTCGGCTTCAGGATTCCGCATTTCAGTGCTATCGATCGCGCCGTGTTTATATTGTCGCCCGTCACCATACGGACGGTGATGCCGGCCTTCTGACACTTCCGGATCGCGTCGGGCACCTCCGGCCTCACCGGATCCTCGATACCGACGACGCACAGACACGTCAGATTGTTCACTATGTTCTCCTCGTCGTCCCAATTCGGCTCGTTGTCCACGTGAACCTGATTGATCTCTGCCTTGCCAGGAACGAAGTCGCGATAAGCAATGGAGATGGTACGAAGCCCGTCGCACGCCATTGGTTCGATTACGTTCTTTGTCAGACGGTCCTGCATCTCTTTGGTAAATTTCTCCAAATGACCTTCGCGACCATATATAAAGGCACATCTGCAACAAACCAATCCAGACCGTCGACAGGATCGTACAAATCATTTTCTACTGACCCGATTATCTCGCTTGCCATTGATCACGGAACACACGGTGTATCGTTCCATTTTGAAAAATAGCAAACGAGACATTTGGGTGTACAGCTCTACTTGTTGCACATTGTAAACTAAGAAAGCAATGACAAAAGAATGGTGCGATGGAAGAAGAAGGGGAGTATATGGAGAGTAATGAAACGATGGATGTCCAAATGCAATGCATCGGTATTACGTAGTTACGGGATAACTAGAAGTCTGTTCAATGCCGAGAGCAAGAACTACGTAATAAATAAATAAATAGTAAGCTGCGAGAGCAAGACGTACTTCTTCATGATCATCTCGGAAGCGCCCTTGGTGAAGAGCCTGTATCCACCGCCTTTCCTCGGTACGACGGTGGACATGCTCTTCCTAACGCTATTGAACGTGTAGACCCGCGTGAAGGTTTCCTCCGGTTGATCGTCCCGTATCGTTTGATAGTTCATGCCCAGGGCTACTACGAATCCAAGTAAGGCACATTCGGTTTTATTGCCGACCTGAAGCGGCAACTCTGTAGGGTCTTGCGAGGGCATTATTCTGGATGTGTACGCTGAATTTATGGAGATCGCCTGAACGATTAGGTTGCCGACGTGGTTCGGAATGTCCGAAAACTTTGGGGCCGTCTTGGCCATCTTCTCGCATATGTACGAATGAACGACGGTCATCCGGTTGGTTGTCAGGGTACCAGTCTTGTCCGAACAGATTGCCGTTGCGTTGCCCATCGTTTCGCAAGCGTCCAAGTGACGTACCAGATTGTTGTCTTTCATCATTTTCTGTGAACAATTACAAACGGACACGTTTCCTATAACTCTGTACAGGATTCTGTCCACGATTCTGGGGTATCAGGAGAAATATGATACGGGGGGAATTCTGTTACCTTAACGGAATAAGCGAGAGACAACGTGACTGCTAGAGGAAGACCTTCGGGAACGGCGACTACCAGTACCGTTACACCGATGATCAAATGCCGCACCAGATCACCGGCGTACGTATTCTTCCAAGGTTTTCCCTCTATAACGAACGTCGTTACGCAGAACTGAATGACTAGAATGAGAACGGTAAGCACTGCTATGGTCGAGCCGGCGTAACCGATTTGTATGGCGAGTTTAGTTAGCTTGGCTTGGAGAACGCTCTTTTCTTTCTTCCCTTCTCCACCACCGCCGCCACCGCCACCACTTTGTTGATGCTCTCCGGACTCCGGTTTAGCTCCGCCGCTCACATGGCTGTTTCCCGTGATTTCACCAGCTTCGTCCCCTTCATTTGCAACATACAAAACGGTCTGATCAAATCGTCCCTCAACGGACGCGCGTTCGCCTCGAAAGCTCGATGCCTGCTCCCTCGTAACAAACTGTCGCAGGTGTCGCTCTCGAATTCACCGACACCACGATTGGTCCAAAAATCGGTTCAATGCGCAACGGTCGCGAGTCCTTGCAAACGAGCAGGCATCGAACCCCCTATAACACTTAGAACTACAGTACGCTTACACCTTCTAATCGTGTCTACTAGGCAGCGATACTGTTGACTACTTAGGTCAACGATCAGTATCCTTAGAAGGGCAAGAAAATTCGTGAACGGTACACAACAAGTACATAAGCGAAAACAGAATAATAATAATAATTATTATTATTATTATAATAATAATAATGAGGAGGTGATTTAAAGAGGGCGTGACATTTATACGTAAAGAACATAGACGTGGAGGAAATCAAGGACGTAATAGAAGACCATTTGCTGTAATGCTAAAAAACCAAAGCTTGTACGGTAATAAAGTAGCCGCTAAGTATTCCAAATGCAGAAGAAACCATTGCTGTTAAGAAACATTCATATATATATTTATATACATATATATAAATATATAAATATATAAATATATAAATATATAAATATATAAATATATAAATATATAAATATATAAATATATAAATATATAAATATATAAATATATAAATATATAAATATATAAATATATAAATATATAAATATATAAATATATAAATATATAAATATATAAATATATAAATATATAAATATATAAATATATAAATATATAAATATATAAATATATAAATATATAAATATATAAATATATAAATATATAAATATATAAATATATAAATATATAAATATATAAATATATAAATATATAAATATATAAATATATAAATATATAAATATATAAATATATAAATATATAAATATATAAATATATAAATATATAAATATATAAATATATAAATATATAAATATATGATGTGGTAGAAGAAGGTACAGAGAAGCACGGACAAAACAATTGTGTCTACCACGGTTACACGGATCTTCCGTTTACGAAAGACCGCTGGCAAAAATAAAAAATATACTGACCCGAATCAACCCAAACAACTCTTAAAAATCTATAGGCGAGAACAGAGAGTGTGCAGTAACAAAAGTGAGATAGAGTGAAAAGTTATATATACAAAATGTAAATATAGTCTCTATCGTTGTCTTTTTCTGTAGTGCATTTATATCCTCCATTAAAAGAGAAAAGGCAATAAAGAGAGAGAATGAGAGAGAGAGAGAGAGAGAGAGAGAGAAGTAGAGAGATAGAAAAATAAAATCATGTATAGAAAAATTGTAAATTAAATATACGGAGGCGTGCTCATTGAATATGCAAGTACACGCTCAACACCGAAAAATGATGAACAGTAATAATTTATGATAGTGATTTTTATTCACCTGTTAATGACTTCTTCTTCCGCTGCTTCTTAGCCTCTAGATAAAAAAACGCATGCAAAATAAAATCGATTAGCAATCTATCTAAAAATGTAATATGCCAGGAATAAGTTACGCCATAATCGTAATTTAATATTCTAAGTATCTTGGTATCAGGTCTTTGTGGGACTCGGCTTAATTTCTAAAGTGGACAGCCCAGAAAGTTTCTCGACTATAAACCATTCTCGGAAGCAAGACGCATCGACTCTAGTCGCAATGCCGATGGCTGTCTCGAAACAGCGCTGCCTTTAGCGAGGTGTGTGCGTGTTAAACGAAACCAGCCTTCCAGGTTGTGCGACAACAACAAAAAATATGAAAAAAGACATACACGACAGCACAAGTGACAAGAAAGCAATCTTAAGTCTTCGACTATTTCGATAATTTGTTGTGTACAAGGGTCGATTTTCGCCGTACGACCGGAGCCTCTTTTCCTGTTCAATCGACGGCGAAAATCGACCGTGGTAAACAAAAACTAAAAGCTAGTCATCTTTCTAATCGTTCGATAAATAATAACGTTGTACAGAACATAGACAGGACAAGAAAACAAACATTTACAACAAAATGCAAACTGACGTGATCGTAAGCATGCCAGACAAGTGAGAAAGATATATACTTAACCATTCTTTAACGTCAAATTCCACGTGACCGAATTCGTGGTAAACGTGTCAGATTACAAGAAGTAATTTTGCTCCTTCTCAATCAATCGCTTTCTTTTTTTTTCTCGTTTTCGAATAGCAATTAGTAAACAGTACTTCGTTTAAACAGTGCCACTAACGCATGCCAAGGAAACCAAATAGGGTAATATAAGTAGAACTAAATTCATAGAGAAATCTGTTCACACTAATTATAAAAGAAATACCATGCTTTCGTTGCTGTTTCTCTACGATTGCGCTTACGGCTAAGTCATGCGGAACTTTTTGCATCGCTTGCTACTACTGCTTGAAAACCGTTTCGAATATATCTCTAATAATAGACTCGCTCGATATAATTTTACGATAGGGAAGTGTCGAAAGATCTTTTTAATAGTCAGCGGTTGTCATTTTCAAAAGAAACTCTATGGAAATGGAAATAAATACGTGTGTACGCGCTATGCTATGCTATTCTACTCGGAGAGTATCCCGAAATTTTAGAGACCATCGAGAGGCAGCGATATACTGTCCACCGCGAACCGCGTCTACGTACCTTTCTTCATTTTCTTGATTTCTTGCTCTTGGTGATCAACGGCAGCACCCAACAACGTAAAGATAATACCAGCCTGCGAGTTGACGCCTACCGCGGTTACTAACATTTTTCCGGAGCCCTCCATCACGTGAGTACCTGCGGCACAGAGACAATCGTTAACAACGACAAGTGGCGGATTCTCGAGCCATCGAATTTTTACAATTCAAGTAAAATGGATTACTCACCCGAGAGTACCATGGGATCGAACGATTCCCCTTTCTTCACATGGTCCGACTCTCCGGTTAAACTGGACTCGTCCACTTTCAGATCGTTGCTCTGTATAAGGATACCGTCCGCTGGCAGCAGGTCTCCATACTTTATCTGAATCGAGCAGAATCAATTTTTGCTTTGTAATATTTTCTACGTCTCCGAACCCGGCGTGTTTTCTTGGTAAAAAGATCTATCTTGGCGGTGGTTGCCATTGCACCTACCTGACATATGTCGCCGACAACAATGTCGGACACAGCGATCTGTTTGACCTCCCCTTGTCGAATAACAGAGAATTTGTGTTCCCCCTCTATTCGACTTTGGAGGCCTCTAAATTGTCTTTCCTTAGAATAATCATTGAAAGCTGTTACTATAACCACCACGATCACAGAAATCAATATAGCGAGTCCTTCGATCCAGCCATACTTCGCCTCGTCGTCTTCCATCGAAGCTGCAAAATTCCCAAAGAAGACGAGTTCCCGAAATTATTCTCTGGACGACGGTTTCCTCGAAACTCGTTACATGCAAATTTTCCATTACAACCGGTCCACGTGACTGTTCAACGTCCTGACACATGCCGCCACAGAATTCGTCTCTTATCGAACCGTTATGTAATGCTATGTTATGAAATGTGTGAAATCTTTAATCTTTTTATCAGGTATATTATCGATACTACTCTTATAATTGTACGAGATCTGAGCATGGTGTGTCCATTATCCAATGATTAAAGAATATCAGCGAAAGATATAGATTGTATGTACAGAGTGTCTCGGCTAAGTGGAACTGGCTGAGTATTCGCGTTATTTATTGCTGCACGAGGGAACTTCTTGGAATAAAATTATAGTATTTCGTCGAGCACGTGTAACGCTAGGAAGAATTGTTTCTCAAGGTCATTGTTTAACGAGATTTCAAGGTCACGCGTTTCTCAAACGCGGTGTAATTTTGTTCCAAAAAAATTTTTCGTACATCAGCGAATAAGACGGATATTCGGGTGAACCTGTTTAATCGAGACACCCGGTATCTCGGGATTGATACTTACGTATCGATTCCTCATCATCCGCTGGGTGATAAAAGCTAAGACCTAACGAAACCAATGCTGCTACTTCCAAGATGATTAACGTAACATCTTGCAAAGCCTCCCACACTAGTTGTAGAAACGTTTTTGGTGGTTTTGGAGGTATTAGATTCGAACCAAATGTATCTCGTCTATGTTGGATATCCGCCGCTGATCCACTGAGACCTAAGCACGTAACAAACAAGGTTTTTTATTTTTGCTCTTCTTTTTTTCAAGCGAACTTTACAACACAATTTCCACAGAGATTATTCTTGGAAATAAAAAGAAATACAAAGAGAAACAGCCGTGCGACCTTACCTTCGCTGGGTGAAGTATATAGCTTTTTACAAATCTCCTGCACACCACCGTGGCTATTGATTTTATTGACACCTTCGCGTCCCCGGAGCTCCATGAGCTCGCGAAGTTGCTTGAGAGTGACACCATATTGGGCCGGTCGGCCGTCTATTGTTGCCATTTTGCCTCGTCCACCAAGGTTGGCCTAAGCCAACTCTACTGCGCTTCGTAAAGTTAGCAGTTCCTATTATTCTCTGGTGTCACTGACACCACTGGCCTCCAGTAAATTGGAGGACCAACAGCTGCAACAGAAAAACAAACAGATTCGTAAATGCTTTGTACCTCTAACCGTTGTCTCGTATTATAGAGCTATCTCGCGACTACCAAACAAGGAGCAGCGGTCACTGGCGTATAATAAAATGATCCGAATCATAGTTATATATAAGCCTATGGTCGCATAAATGCAAATAGGTGTGTCATTCTCCGATAATGATATTCGCAGGCCTTTCCTAGAAAGATCCTCTCTGTCTTGTCAGCAACGAAGACGGACATTAATCTGTGAGGACTAGACGAGTGATGCTATCGAGAGGTACGGTCGAATGGTACAAATACAAGTAAGAATATATGAGGAACAGGGCAATCTCGGTATTCGTTGTGACGCGTTATACGAAGACTGGTAAGCCAACGCGTACGATCACAGCAACAAATTCTGCAGAACCGTGAAGGCTACCAACAGCTTGAGCGCATCACCGACAATAAGCCTGTCCCAGGCATCGAGAGACTGGAAACGAGAGATTTCGGCGTCCAAGAGAGAGAGAGAGAGAGAGAGAGAGAGAGAGAGAGAAAGAAAAAGACGGTTTCCGAAGACACAACAGGGAAAATCGGTGTCGATGAACCTGACACACGTTTATCGACTGGTCAGCGGCGAAGAACGCGTAGGAGGCCTCCAGCAAGATCACACCGTGTGTCTCGGTGTCTGGGAACGCGACGAGCCATTCGGCTGTCATCGAACGCCGACACGGTTTTGAGGTTATGTGTGACTGGCCGTGGCAGTCGCGAGCTGCTCGTTACCGAAGATTCTGACCACGACGGTCGCAGAACCGAACGGTCACTTCCGAAATCCTATCACGACGAGGAAGAGTAACGGGACCGAGCGATTGAACGGGCGGCATCATCGATACTCGGCTCTAAAAATAACACTGACCGCGGGGACAGAGACGGAACGACCACACACAGACAGACACGGAGGACAGAGAGACAGAGAGACAGAGAGACAGAGAGACAGAGCGACAGAGAAACACAGAGACAAAGAGACAAAGACAGAGGAAGAGAGAAAGAGAGAGGAACTGTGATTCGTTTACCTTCTGGTGACAGTGTACGCGTTAACGTGGAGAGCGGATCGCGAATTCGCATGCAAACCGATCTCTCTCGTCGAACGAGACGTCTCTCGTCACTGATACGGTGCCTCGAACTTCATTCTTCCCTGTCGATTTCGCGGAACGTGGAAAACCCGATTCGCCGACCACACAATCCAGTAACAGTGAACCTGTGGTCGCCACGGAAAGGCGTGTTAAGTGAAATAAGCCATTAGCAAAGCGGTAATCGATTCGTGTTGCCCTCTAGCCGCTCGCACGCGTACTGCGCCAAGTTCACTATTTTCCTCGGGACTCGGGATCGCTCGAACGCTCGAATTCGAATCCCCGATACTGGACCAACAACGTGGCCAAACAGGGAGCCAGTCGGCGAATCAGTTTCCCGTCTCGAATACACGATCGAAACTATATGATCGGCGCTCTCCGATCACGAGACACGATTTCCTATTAATTACGAGATTTCACCGTCTTGGTGAGTTTCAATTCACAATGGATCCGAACTTAACCCTTTGTCGTATGACTTTTTTTACAGGGACGACGATTAAAATTTAATAGGACGGTTAAATATCGATAACAGAAACATGTTGGAGGGTACAAACCTTTGACAGACAAGCGATTTCGTTTCGAATCCCGGAGGCCATAGAACGCGTTGCGGAAAACACAGGGCCGAGGGTGAAACGAGTCTTTCAAGTAGTCTGAACTAGCTCGATTCGACGCGTGCAATCGAATCGATCGCGGAGAGGAGAGATCGAACTCGATCGGGAAGATCCGGTTCTCTTGGCTCTCGCCTCTCGGCTTGGCGCGGCTTGGCGCGGCTTGTCGCGGACCGAGCGTCCTGTCACCGGAACAATGCTCGTTTCGCAATGGCTGATCTACGAGACCGTCGAGACCATCCAGCTTGTCGAGGCCGTGGAACGAGAAACACGGGAGCGCGAGAGGAGCCGCGACGCATCGCACGTCGTGTCTCGCGATCGACTGAGCCGACCGCGCTCCCAGCGCATTTTCACTTGGAAAGTTCAACCTGATTCATTCATCGCGTTTACGTAATTTTTACTCACAACTCTATTTTCATCCTATTACAAGGCGGCCGCCGGTTAAACAACTGGTTTTCTCGCGGCACGACGGGTGTACGGTATGTATATTCCTTTTGCAAGAAGAGTCTCGCGAGGCGAACGGTGATGTAATGGCTAGGGTGACGATCGCGCGCGCTTGGCTTTCAATCGATTCATCGTCGCCGGTTGGAAAAATTTATCGCGATAATTGTATCGCGCGTCCCGTTGTTTCCGTTCGTGGCGAGACTTTTTCAATGGACGCGCGCGCGAATATACATAAATACGTACAGGTTATGCGGACGGGTGCGTGCGCAGATTGGCGGGTTCGGTGCCGAAAACCGTCGCGTCGATCGGAACACGGACCGATACGAGAGATCGAACGATCGAGCGATTCTCGCGAACGAGGCGGAACCGGACAAGGGATTAACGGAACATGGATTTTTCGTTAACGGGAGAGAGACCAACGGCGCGGTGTGTCGCGTTTAATAATCGACGTTCCCTCGACTTGTTGTGTTCCCTCTCGGTCGATAGCCCTTCACTGTTTCGAGAGCGTCGTTTAACTGAAAGGAATTGTTTCGAAAGCGGTCAGAGGCCATTTCTTTGGCCGCGTGGAGACGAGAGATATTTTCTGTTCTATATTTCGGTACGGAGAGCAGAGAGAGAGAGAGAGAGAGAGAGAGAAGGGGGGAGAGGGTGGATAGGTGCTGGAAGCGCGCGCGTTCGATATCGTTGATTGAGCTGAAGAGCCCGCAGAGAGAGAGAGAGAGAGAGAGAGAGAGAGAGAGAGAGAGAGAGAGTCGATACGGGGCAAACAGAGCGGCAAAGCAAGAGGAGGACAAGGAATCCTTTTGCCGTCCAATTCCAACTATTTTCGTATTTTCACGCGAACTCTCCGGACTCTCTTTTCCCACCCCCATTGTTTACCGCGGTTCGAGCTCTTGAACAGCCGTCGACGGGATCGAGGAAAATTCTCGTTAGCGACTACTCTCGCCGCACTCTCTCTTGCGGCACGGACCCCGTCCCACCGTTTTAATCGTTAAACACTCGACGAGAGCCGGGGCTTGTCGGGACGTGTAACGGACATCAAATTGAAATCGAACGCGATATCTCGAGATCGATGTCCGCGTTCGAAATCACATTCTAGTTGGACGGCTACGACGCGATTGGGGCCGCGAGACTGTTTTACCGGCTGGTCTCGCGAATCCTCTATAAGCGATACATATTGTTCTTTTCAATAAAGAATATTAGGTTGGAGTAAACAGACAAATTTACGTCAATCGGATTAAAAATACCGATGACTGTACGTATTCACGTATTAAGGGATTTAGATAAACTTTCATTATGACGCTGTATGGATTCTCGATGTATTTCTTGAGCTGTCACACTACCTAAATCCATTCTCGAGGTCTGTACGAAGGTTAAACGGTTTTATCGGTCGGTTTCATCTTGGAAATCGAGAATTTTCAACGGACGAGTGTATAGAGAAAACAAAGAAGGAAAGTTAGAACGTACCGAGGTGAAGATGTTCGCGTAGCGAGTATCGACGCCGGTTCGATTGATCGCGAGGTGTTAATCGCGAAGGGATGTAGATGCGGAGGGGGGTGTGCGGGGGTGGGCAGAAATCGAGTAATCCCCCTCCGTGGGAGACGGTATAGGTTCGATATGCGTGCGGAGTTGTTGACCAGGGGAGGGCTTCCTTAATTAGAAGCTGATTCGATGGGAAGACTAACTACTGCCTTACTAAGCGCAAAGGTGGTAACTGCCCTTATTTTACATTTCATTCAACCGTGAGGCGACACGCGATCGTCGTCGTCGTCGTCGTCGTCGTCGTCGTCGTCGTCGGCGTTCGATCTCGTCTCCGACGTGGACAGAACGAACGGAACGTCGCGAGAAGAAACAACAAAAACGATAGTATCGGAAGTACCATCGAGACGGGTGCTCGCCCGGCGATAACTTATCGAGCGTCTAATTATAATGGCACTCGGGATCGACTCCCATTGAATCGGATAAAATCGACCTATCTCGACGAGCTGTCCGGGCCGGTGCGCCCGACTCGTGTATATGTAATTAGCGTAGGAACATACTCGAGACGAGATAAGGGAGCCACTGCCACCGCTGTACACGCCTTATATTTGGACCCCTTCGGAATTGAACCTGCCGGTTCCCTATTAAGTTTCCCTATTGGCCGTGTATCGGCGCGGGTATTTAACCACAGGCGCGCACGCGTCTGTCCGTCTCGCTCGCACGCTCCATGTAGTTATATTGGTACCGACCCCGCGTCTATTTAAAGAGAAGCTTAAACGGAAGGAACTTTGGCCCTTTCGGCGTCCTTGATCGGTCCCTCCAAAGGACCGACACCGTCACTGGCCCCGATGGCCGGAGCCTGTATCGGCTCTGCGGGCCTAAGAAAATCTAGCCTCTTAGAAAGTAGACGGGGTCAGGGTGGAGCTCGGAGCCAGGGCAGTGCCCCGTAGGGCAATCGGTGCACTCGTTGGTGTTCGTTTCTCGTCTTTCAGAGGATTCCTTTGACGAATCGATCGCGTGTTAACGTCCTTGTAAACACGACACACCCGGTCCCGCGTGGATCGAGTCGAGGGGCAGGAATTTAATCTTCCTAATTCCATTAGTTTTCGTGTAATTCGCTTGGGTCCCTGGCTAGCGATTCGAGCCGCGATTTCGGCGACAACGCCTCCATCTAGGGACTACATCGGAAAAAAACAACCTAGACGAGATCTCACGATCGATCGCGGCCGAATATATCGAGTGGATAGAAATCGATCGGAAAGCGCTGCTCTCGTGGCGATCCGCTATCGATCAGGCATCTCGATGGATTGCGATCTTTTCCATTACCCTAGCGGTTAATTATCGCTTCGGCTCGATTAGCGAGAGCACGTTAACGATCCATCAGCGATGATCGATCGCCGATCGATAACGTCTCCGCGGGCGTTGTACCAGCTCGAACGAGATCAAACGTACTCGTCGGTCCGGTCCTAATACCTAATAATAATAATAATAATAATAATAATAGTAATGATGATAATAATAATACTAATGATAATCAGCGACAACGATAAATCGAGGAAGGAAAGAAGACATCGCGGTAAATATTGGTCTACAGGGTGGCGAGGAATCAACTACTCGCCGGTTGGTCGGTAACTGTGAGAAAAAGAAAAGCAAGGATTACGATTAAACGGGTGTACATTTTGGTTTTGAAGAAACATTGTAAAAGAATTCGACGACCGTTTGGATCAGCGGAATAACGCGTAAATAATATTAGAGGATACAGTGCAAACTGGTTTACGAGTAATTTGTCGCGCGAAAAAGCAAGGATTCGCGAGATACGAAGCCAGAAGAGGATCAAAGGAACCGTGGCGTTGTCGTTTTATTCGATTCGTCGGACGGCCGTGGGCCGGGCTGTGCCGTGCTCGACCGTGCCCGAGTATGCTCGTATATGCTCGAGTATGCACGAGTAATGAGAACGCGAACAGTGAATGGATTGTAAGGTCCTCGGTGAGGCGCGACCGCGTATCGCGCGAGTAATTGCATACGAATGCAGGAACGCGCGCGAATGCCTCGGCGCGTTGTAAATCTCGCGTGTTCCGTAGCTTAATTGTCGTCGGTCGTGTCTCGTCCGGTAAGCTCTTGTTCTTCCATCCCGTCTCGTCTCGTCTCGTCTCGTCTCGCTTCGTTTCGTTCTACCCGCGTACCAACGAAAACTTCCAGCCTCCGGACCAAGCCGTCGCACGATCGTTACGATAACCATGTCCGTTTCGCCCAACGCGATGACGCAACGCCGAATTCGCCGCTTTTTTATAATACCCAGTAATCGCCGCGCAAAGAACTCGAGGTCAAACGTTACGCTATCTCGCAGCTCCCGAAAAATTCGCTGCTCGGCCCGGCTCTGCAGCGCTACGATAATTAGACAAATTTAAGAGCTCGGCCAACTCCGGTGTTCGGCGAAACCGTGCTCGCTCGAGTATCGCAGATTTTTATACGGGAATCGAACTTTAACGATCAACTCTCTGCGGACGCGTGTCTGCGGTAAAATTGTTACTACGTGACTAAAAATCACTTTTTAAAAAATTATTACTCTGAAAAAACACCGAACAAATTTTTACCAAACGCAACGCTTGCTCCTTCGTTTAATTCTTGCGCGTAGCTTTCGGTACGCCGTTTCATTTCCCAGGGAAAATTGTACGTTCGAACCGTCGATAAGTACGCCAAACATAATTCCCGTCCGCAAAGGGTTAAGATCATGGCTTGCTCATTTTTACACCAGTCTGCAATTTTTTTAACGCTGTTGAATTTTGATCGGTGCCTGGGTTGGAACTAATTTGCGCGTCACAGTTAAATAGCGTTACCGGTAGCACCTCGATCCTTTGTCTTTTCCAAGTAGACTGCGAATCGTATACGTCTATTGTCAAAACGGGTAGGTAGAACAGAAACCTAACCCAGACTCGAAGCAGTCTTTGATCAACCATGGCGGTCCAACCTGGATCGAAATTAGTCTTCACAGGCGCCGGAAGGTCGATATTTGATTAAACCGATACATCGAACGAATATACTCGTCAACGTTCGAGAAAACGAAGCAGAAGAAAGTGGCACCGCGTTTCGTAAACAAGATAACGCCGCGCTGTTCAAAAATGTTTTGGGCTTCTCCGGTATTTTCGAAGAGCGACCGGTGACCCGCGATTTTTCACAATCGAACCACGGCTTGCGATAAAACGACGTTCAAGGTCAGGAACGAGAAAGCACGTTTCTCGACTGGCTCGAAAGGAACCAAGATTTCGGAGAGTTCGAGACTCGGCTCCGTGGATCTCGGCCGATCAATGGCGCCAGCGTCGAAGGATCTGATTTTACGAGGTCTGGCCCAGATATACTACGGTTTTACGGGTGCTCCCTCCGGATACTAGGATTTTACGAGTCCGGTGTATCTCGTCGAGGGACCTTGCCGGGAAGGAATTCTTTCGAATTTTCGTCTGGCTCGGATATCTCGGCTCTCGATCCCCTGTCCTCTGGACGGCTATCCTCCGGAGCTCTCGGAGGCTCGGAATGCTAGGAAAATATGGCAGCTGGTCCTAAAAAAATGTTCCAACCGTCTTTCGGAACTCTCGAGGTTGTTCCTTTCGTCTTTGTCCACAAGAGTGCTCTGTCGTAAGCTTCGCAGCGTATTTAGAGCGTCGATGGGTCGATTAGAGAAGCGCTGTCTCCAGCGATGACATTTTTCGGCGCAGAGCGAAAGACGAGGCCCTCGAACGACGAATATTTGGGACCTATCGCGAACCGTATTGCGTCTCGAGCTCGAACAGTTTCGCTGGTCTCGGGGAGCGAGAGACGAGAGAAAGAGAACGCGTTCTCTATGCCCGCGAAGCGAAGAACCCTCGCCCGGCTATTTCTATTCGAAGTACAGCAAAGAACCTACTTACGGTGGCGAGGTCTATCGCGTTTTCAAAATGTGTAGCTCGCGATTCTCGGCCCTCTGCTCTCCGGGTCTCTCGGATCTCTCGGATCTCTCGGATCTCTCGGATCTCGCGGCTCGCAGACAGACGAATATTTATAAACTCAAGGTCCCGAGAGGACACGGACGGTGCCGGGAGACTTGGACACGGCTACTCTTCCGCAAAAACTCATCCATTGGATCGCTACGACGCGGAAGAGAGGGAGAGAGAGAGAGAGAGAGAGAGAGAGAGAGAGAGAGAGAAATAAGGGGATGCCTATTCAGAGGCACGCGCGATATCGCCGATAATATAACGCGCTGACAGATCTCAAGATACCGTCGCGCCGGTGAGCCTAGCGAGTTACAAAGCAAACCGATTGATAACGTGCCGAAGTAAGATATCGTGTAAACGCTCGTGACGCTAATGCGTTCCGCGGTCTCGTCGTATTATGACGTCAATCGGGATCTCGCGGAACCAAAGAACGAGGCGGATGTGCTCTCCGAGACGGGAGAGGTGAAAAGAGAGGCTCCCGGTCGAACCAACGATTAGCCGACGTCGCTAACTCGCGGGCAAACGACCGGGTAGCTGGGTCAGTTTCGCTCCGACACGGACTCTATCGCCGTGTAACAACGATTCGTTCGCATTTCGTTCGATGCTCCAAAAGATACCCAAAGACACGTGTCCACGGCTGCAGATCTTCGAATAATAAAAATTGTCTGTGCGTCAAACAGTTGTTTTCCTTTCTTAATAATCCCAACAAGCTGACAATGGTGCGTCAGCATTCTTAAATTCTTGGAATACTTCTATTGCTTTAAATTGCACCGACGTGTTTCTCGTGAACGCGTGAAATCAGCAGTCTACTCGTGACTCGCGTCGCTCCGAGCTGCTGGAATAAACGAAGCCTTGTCCCGAACCGATACAACCGTTCATTAATTTTTTTTACCGCAGATTATACTCCGCGCGCGTGTCCGAACCTCTTTCAATTTATTTTGCTTCGTATTCGATCGCCTGTATTTTGCGACGTTCCCACACCTGCTCGGACTCGTCCTTCTTCGCCGACGAACGAACGAACGAACGAAAGCGGTGACCGATTCGCAGGGCTCGTAAAATCGCTGCGCTCGGCGTTTCAAGAATAAAGCGGTCTTTAATAAAAAGAAACTATCGGAAATGGATTGTGAATAATGTAAAAGATTTGTAACTTTGAAAACTCTGCTTTATCGCAAGGTCGGAAGGACGGTCTTGACGCTTCGAAAGTCGTACAAGAAGCGAAGAGAAAATACAGGGGTACAGAGAAAACTCTGTTCCCACTTAACAGAAAATGGCGAGGACTGCGTCTTGACTCTACCCCGAGAGCCCAGCCATAAACGGTCACAGGCCTATGGGCTCTTGTATCGCCTGTAGCTGAGCGCAGCGATCCTCGAATACAACGAAATTCATTTTTGCATCTTAGCAGACGTATTATTACAAATGATTCAACAGAAACGTTGACGAGGTCCGCGAATCAAAGTTTTTCTTCGGTACAGCTCTCGCGGTATCGCTCGCGATATCGTAATCGCGTGAACCTCGGAATCCTATTTTGAATCGCGCGCACGTCAAACCGAGCGCAAACAGAATCGCATGGTTCCTCGGTCACGGTTCGAAATAAAAATATTTTATTGACTTGCCCGTAAAATGCCTACTCCGGATTTATGTGTTTGTTCGCGGGATCTCGACGCTCCCCCACCCTGCGTCGTTCGATTCCGAACATTTTCGTCTTTCGTCTTCCCGACGGAGCGTACACGCGCGTATACGTTCGCTCCCGTGCGCGCGTGTATCCGTTCTCTTTGCTTTCCGATCGTCAGCCGTCGTTTATCTGTTACACGGCCCGCGGAGCATTTGCATTGCACGATAACCGGAGACACACTACCCTCCTTTTCTCTTTATCTCTCGGCGTCCGCGCACAGAAACAAGAAAACCCCGGTAATCTGTAACGTTAATTGATTGGACGTTGATAAGAGAGATAACAGGCAGAGTCGAGCAATTTACCGACCGACGGAATCATCCACGGGCCGATAAACAGAAACCTACGATATCGAGACGATTTCATCGCGCAAAGGTAGTCCCGATTTTTTTAACAAAATACTATTATTTCCATTTGGCTGCTTCGGAAGCAAAATCTCGCTGACGCGAACAAGGTACGGTTAAACGACGTTCTAAGATACGCGGATCGACGTCCCCCTCCAGCGAAACGACAACGCAACGTCGAGGAGGGGCGTGGCTTTCGTTCCCACAGGGGCGCCGTTTTCCGGGGATCTCGTGTCCCGAGCCTGCCCTTGGGAGCACGACGATACCGAGCATATTTCGAAACCGAAAAGAACAAAAATATTGCGTTCGTTCGGCGAGCGAAACAACATCGCCGTGCCAATGGGCGTGGCTTCGATCCGGCGCTCTCACGGTCGGACAGTTCCAGTATCGTTTTCGTAGCCGAACCGTTACCGGTACGCTCTTTCGATAGGGAGGGGCGAGGATTTCGGCGGTGGGCTTGGCTGCGGCTGCTCGAAAAGCTCCGGCACCGCCCTCGAGTGCCAAAAGGCATCGCGCGGTACCGGAGAATACGGAAGAATCTTTCGCGCGGACCGATCGACGTGGAAAGACAAACGGAGAGATAAAGTAATCGCGGTTGAAATGCGCGGCGCGACTCGATGTATTCGGCGCGCGATTCCCAGCGATTCTACGAACCCGCATCGAACGCGCTCGTCGCGCAACGAATACCGATTAGCAGGTTCGATGCCGGCGTGTATCGGTTGTCGCCTTTCGGTATTCCTCTCTCGTTTCAATTATGACGCCTCGCGCAAAGAATCCGTCGCGTTAATTCTCGTTCGCGGTGAATCGCTGCGACGATTCTCTCGCGTCTCCACCGATTCGACGATCGATTTGTCACTGTTCTCGTGGTACACCGATAAAAGCGATAACCGGCGATCGTTAACGGGGAAAGCGTGGCTCGATAGGCAGAAGTTTGTTGCGAAACGCAATCGTTGCGATTCCAACCGAGTTCCGCGAAAGCCTCGTTTCACCGGT
Organism: Sphecodes monilicornis; assembly: GCA_913789915.3. Classification (NCBI taxonomy): domain Eukaryota; kingdom Metazoa; phylum Arthropoda; class Insecta; order Hymenoptera; family Halictidae; genus Sphecodes; species Sphecodes monilicornis. The sequence continues at coordinate 19,637,840 of OU565299.1, read as the reverse complement.
CCCGTTTGCTTTCTTCTTCACGGATCGAATTGTAACTCGGTTCGAGCCGACTGTCCGATGCTCGTCGAGGCAATAAACCATCCCATCTGCTCTTCCGCTTTTCCGCTTGTCCGTTTGTACGATCGTCCGCCCATCCGCGTGCTCGAATTTCGCGATTCATCCTACGCCGACTGGCGAGTCGCTTCGCGTCCGAGCGCGACAGACCTTTTCTACTCGAAACTCGAAACTCCGACCGTCGATCTGCCTTTAAAATCGTGTGCGCGTTCTCGTCGACCACTATCACGCGGTTGCTACAGATTTCTACTCGTTCGAACAATTATAGATTAATTTACGCTCGAGGCGTAACGATACCCGGTGTAAAAGATTGAAAGAATTAGATAGCGTCGATATATGCCCAAACTTTCGATCTGGTAAAATTATTAGAGAAAGGAGAACGTTTTTACGTGGCTCACACAGTTTACTAGAAATGCAGCAAATTTTCTAGTAGATACATAGAAGTTAGAAGATTGTAGATAAGAATTTGTATTTTGCAAAGATCCTAGGCGCGACGATCGTGGATCGCGGACCGATCCGTTCTGGCTCGACGGCGTCGTTCCGAAAATTTCGATAGATTCGATAGAGCCTGTTTATTTTTATCCGACTGCCCTAACGTCTGGGCGATCGCCCACGTCGTACACGCCCAAAATCGCGCCATCGCTCGTGCTCGCGACCAGAGGAATCCTGGTCCAACCTGGTTCGCGACACGTCCCTGCTCTGGTAAATCGAACTTGAGAGAGAGAGAGAGAGAGAGAGAGAGAGAGAGAGGAGTGCAACGGTTTGAAAATCGACTTCCCAAGAATTCTGTCGACGATCGTCGCGGGCGGAGTCGATTTTTCTCTGGAATTTATTGGACCGTTCGCGATTCGTGGACGGTTCAGGAGCTGCCATTGGTCCCTTTAGTTCTCCGGGAACTGGAGCAGTCCTTCGGTCCGAGAGAGCATCGCTTTCGCGCGATTCGGTTTCTCGCTGGGAAGCTCGGCCAGGATATCTCGTGTTCCTGAACCGTGACGCATACAGTGTTATTACGTCACGAATCTTGGCCGGATGGTCGATCGATACGCGGCTCGTATTATCATCCAACGACAAAAAGCTCGACCAACTCGCTCTCTCGCTCTCCTCCCATTTCTCTCTCTTTCCGTCCATCTATCTACCTATCTATCTATCTATCTATCTATCTATCTATCTACCCGTGTCTCTCCTCCTCTCCCTTTCGAGTTCAACGGAATCGAACCGCGCTCGTCTCGCCTATTCCCCGAAGAAATTCACCGCAGGACTTTATATTTAGAAAATTCCCGACAGGCCGCAGCCCATTTCGCGTTGTACTACGAAAATAATAATCGTGCGGATATATCGTCGAAATGGTAGAAAATGAATCGTTTTTAGACGGGAGCAGCATCGCTGAGGCGCAACGAGAGAAATTTGACGGATGGCTCGACCGATCGAACGAGTCGGCGGTGTAGACATTCACTTTCTCCAGTTAACAAACTTGGTCGGCTAAAAATAAACGGAAAACTCCGTGAAAAGTTTGCCGAGGCGCAGGATCGACTCGTTTCCCACGGTTCTAGAAATTATAAATAAAATGCCCAGTCGGACACAAGGCGAACTTCTCCGGCTAGATCGTCTAGCAAGTTTTAAGCGCGCTCGACGAGAACTTTCGACGATCGCCGAATCGAAGATCTTGTAAACCTTTTTCCACGATAGTTTGACTTTGACTCGAAGACAGTCAAATTACGCTCCGTGTCGTTCCTGTCGTCGATAGTTAGAAACTGAGGAAGACATAGGCGAGAAGGTCGACTTTCTTTAGCTTGCTTGTCGCGTATAATTCTCTGAAAGTTTCAATAGCGGTCGACGCAAAGAAAATGGTGGCGATGGGGATTAAGGGGCAGCGTACACGCCTTGGTGAAATCGAAATAGCTCCCATTTTCCGAAAAATTAATATTTTAAAAACCGGCTATGACAAAAACTTCCTTTTAGAACATTTTGTTCATTCCTCTCCGATAAAAGCTGTAGAAGTTACAATGGTTACCACTGACGTTCTGAAAAGTGAACAGCCTTCGCAAGACCGCAGATCATTCCTTTACGATAAAAATGATTTTTCAGGAAATAAAAATTCTTTGATTCGATCCTATTCGTCGCGCTTCGAATCTTCTTGATAAAACCGCGCACGTTGTAACGTATTTCCGCGATCGCGAGTCAAGGATAGCAGCGATAGGAGGGGGATCGAACGAATCCGGGGGATTTCTGGGTAGTTTCGCGGCATGCTCGGGTCGGTCGTTAATATTAATTTGATATCGGACGCGTGCCGCCCCGCTCCAGGCCGATCGCCGTATAAATTCCCTTGTCAGGTGCGTATATATGTACACGAGCCCGGGCTCGTCTCTGTTCGCGTTCATTTGTTCGCTCGTTCGAAGGCGACGAAAGTGTTACGGGCGAGCGTAACAATCGTGACACCATTACGCGCGATTTAATGAGCCGGTTAAGATTAGACCGGAATGCTAAATAAACCGTTAAACGCGCGACAATAAGGTTAATTCACATCAGACGTCGATGAAGAGGAAATTAAAAGCGTCGGACGCAACGCGCCGACCGACGCCCCGACGCCCCGACGCCCCGACGCCGCCCCGACGCTTCTTTGTTCTTTTTAAACTGCTATCGATCCGGGCGTTCCCTCGTTACTCGCTACTGGCACGGGTCCGGCCAGGGACTAACAACGAGGCTGCACCGTTTGCTTCCCAAGCGCATAATTCACCACGAACAACAACCACCGAGGCGATACCGCGATCCAAGGTGCGAGTCGTCGACCATCTACAAAACGTATTAGATGGTATCGTGTCTCTTCTAAAAACTCGGAGCATTTCTCACGCGATACCAGCGTTGGTGTATTCCATGAAACTACTTCTAGTCAAACAAGAATTCAGCGGGAAATTCAAACATAATTCGTATGTTGAGCAGAGAACCGTTTCGACGGTGAAATTGCAAATGGCTGGAAATCGGACACTTCGCGTTACACGTGCTCGACGTGATCGGTAGCCGAGGATTCAGCGGACAAGCTGAATCGATGGAATGATTCGGTGGGAGATATTCTAACGTATCCGCAGATATTTCTGCGAGCCAGGAAACAATTGTTGTGCCCCGAGGTTGAGAATTACCACCGTGGTACGCTTAGACGGGTCCCGAATCAATTTTCGCCAGGATCGGAGTAGGAAAGACGTTGACTGTGCGAATTTGCTCAACTAATCATTATTAATACGATTCCCGATTTTCTTCCGACGCTCGGGTTGGTGCCCCGGGTATTTATACACGCAATATCCGGCCAGAATTTTGTTTCAGCCTACGCCAGATTTGTAATGCGAGCTACAACGAACATTGTTAGAATCGTGTTCTCGAATGCGAAATCTCTTCGATGGGAAATGAAATGACGATTCCGAATATTCGTTTGAACGGACACGCGGCTGGAGCGTCGATGCACCGTGTCGCCTTAAATGAGAACGAAAATGAGAGGGCAAGAGAAAGCGTGGTCGAAGAGTAAAATCGCGAGAGAGCAGACGAATGTTATACGCCACTGGATTATACGGTATTGATCGGTATCGAAGCCCTTAGTAATAATAAGCGGCGTCCTTGATTTCGCGTTGTTGGTCTTCCATAACGGGTTACGAATCGGACAACGCGTGCGATAAAACGACCGAGACGAGCGAAATCGCCGCGGTGAAAGGGACAGGACCAAGTTTCGCGCGAAGGGCGTTTCGTTTCGCGATAAGGGAGAAGGGGGTGGTGGTGGGAGAATCAGCGTGAATCACGAGGAGCGTCACGACGCGAGGCGAGGCGAGGGGCGTCGCGCGTCGCACTGAAAAATGGGTCACGAAAGACAGCGCGCAAAAATAATTCCAGCTATCGATCCCTATCAACTATGCGCGCATTAAGGACACTGGTGCAGCCAAAGAGGCCTCGAGATGTATTGGAAATCGCACTTTAAAGCGCGGTCTCTAGACGCCCTCCGCGCCACGCCTCGCCTCGCTCGGCGTCGCGACGAGCTGCTCCAATGTAAACCTCGCCAGTGTTTCTCAAGCTTCTTTGTTCCCTGGAACGTTCAAAGCGGAGCCGACTTTACGCGAAAACTTTCCTCCCCCTCGACGACCGAAAACCGATCAAATACTTCATCGAACCGGAAACTCTGCTCTCCCCGCCATCGACGCGTCGTTTCGCAAAAATTAACCCTTTAACGCTTTCGGCGTCGAGGCTCCCTGAAATGGGAGACGATATTATTCGTAGAAATTTTTGCTCGAGATCTTACAGTGTCGTACGTCTTAACTTTTCAAATTCTTTTTCATTCGATAAATTTGACACTATGAAATATTGCGAGGCTGCTCGACCGGCACTCGAAGCACGAGTTTCGACAATTTCTGACGATCTCAGGATCGTACACCTAATTCTTGTTGTCGCGTTATCCGGTCTTGTCGAGAGACCGTGGATAATAATATAATTACGCGCGTACATGGTAGTTGCAATGCTCAACTAAATATGATTGATTTATGCAACGCGTCGATTTGTACGTACCACGAAAAGTTTCAGAATCCGATTCGAGAGACAGCGAGAGAACGATCAAGGCCCGATAGGGCTTCTCCGATAGGTATTGCCAAGAGAGTCGTGCCATGATTCGGAATGCGGCGAGTCGAACGCCAGCGATGGGTTCAAGGGCCGGATGCGCGATTACGCGCGGAAGATAGGCCCGATGGAAGGAAAGTTCAACCTCTCTCAAAACCAAACGATACAAAAGCATTCGCGATACTTTATCGATGGTCGTACGATTTTTGATCGTTTCGATGGTTTCGGCGATCGAGGGGAGTCACGGTTCGTTTTCGCGTGGAAATTCGCGGAGGGGGATCGAACGATTTTTCCGCGGAACGGACGATGCGGAGGAGAGGAGAGGAGAAGCGATGATCGTGGGCGGAGCAAACGCGATTTTCCGAGGTAATTCATGGAACTCTGTACGATCCGTGCGCGGCCTTTTCCAACGAGCCACGAACCAGGGAAACCTTGAAAACATACGCGTCAGGTAATTACACGGCTTCCTATCCCCGAGCATATTATAAAAGCGGTGGCTCCTCCTCCTCATCCTCCTGCTTCCTCCCTCCACCTCCTGCCACTGTTGTTCAGCGCGTCGATTATAATCGCTGATATTTCCCTTTCTTACCGATAATTGATCGACTCCGAAGCCGAGCGGAGCAGAGCGGAGCACCGCGCCGCGTTTCAAATGTCTTTCCTTAATAAGCAAATGGAATAACGAAGGTCGGCTATATGTGGGCCGTCCTACCGGCTAAACTGGGTCAGACAGTACCATTCAACCAGTTTCAGATAAACGACGTTTGGAGAGAGAAAGAGGGAGAGGGAGTGTGCGTGTGTGCGAGAGAGAGAGAGAGAGAGAGAGAGAGAGAGAGCATTGTATCGCTAATCGATGCTAGTTTTTAATTAAAGTTTCGACGCGACCGGCACGAACCACTCGTGAACGAACACCTTTGATCGTTATTCTCGGCGAGAATAACCGAACGACGTCGCGACATGCTCGAGAACGACGAGGATTCCCCAGGAATCGTCCGGGATTACACCTTTCGCGCCCATCTGGTACGGCCATGTGCTCCTCTGAACCGACGACTTTTCGAACCGTGATTTTTTAACCGATCCTCTCGCAAAGGCTCGTGGTGCTTAAAATTGTGCGCGGGTGGAGCGAATTTTTAACCCTTCGGAGACGACGTTGGATCGTCGGATAAACCGCTTCTGCACGATGCCACGAACCATGTAACAATCTCTCGATGATTTAGACCTTTTGGTATTTTCCGAAATTGTGAAAATGGACGACGCCTGACGCGATTCGTCGCAAATCCGGCGATTTCAGAGAATTTCCAAAGCGCGGAGTCTTGGAACGGATCGATTTACGGTAACGATCGAGGAAACGCGTGGCCACGATTCGCGCGACCGATAATATATTCAAATTATCTTGGAGGCTTCTTTGAAATTTTCATTGGAAGAGTTCTTCGTATCGGTTTCGAACCGCTAAGCACTTCGATAGCGAGTCGGTACGCGTGCGAGTTCGATCGACGTCCGATCGTTTCCACGGCAAGAAGCGGAAGAAGTTCCAGTAGTACGAGTCTAGGAATCGCGAGCCTAGGCGACGCACAGTGCTCGGACGTAGCGAACAGCTGGGCAAATCTCTACGATGGGCGTTTTCGGGGTCGTAGAATATTATTGGACGGGAAACGATCTATTCGAGGGCTGTTTTACGAGACAGCGAAACAGCAAAGAAACGAAGCCACCGTTAAGTACGCGACAGCTACCGTTAACCCTTAGCAGTCGAGTGGCGACTCTGAGGCGCCATTAAAAATTGCTATACCATTATTCGAAATATTGTTTACATTATTAAATCGATATTCAATAAATTCGTTACCAAACATTTAAGCATTCTATGAGGTATCGTACCAGTTTCGTTTCTTCAAAATGATAAAAATCATATAGAATGGAAATATTCTTGAACCAAAAAATAAAGTTTGGTTACGGAGTTAAAATATTCCGAGCGCAAAGAGTTAAAACATTAACGTTAAACCTGCCCCACCATGAAACATGTAACAAATCGAATTTACTTAAACGTTGCAAGGTTTTCGTTATAATATGTGCTCGTGTAGTGAAGTCGATTTCGATGATCGCGAAATGGAGAAATCGATCGTTCGACCGTGGTAGGTTCGGCGTTAAAGTCTGTCGAACCGACAGACTGGGCGATTCCATCGCGCACTCGAACGAAGTCGAGGACTCTGTGCTCGAGGTCTCGGGACACTCGAAGATTACGAGACGAGCCACGCCAATCGAGAAAGTTGGCAGATGGTCGCGGGAGTCGAGTCGAGCCGAGCCGAGTGTGTCCGAGGCTGCGAGAGAGACCGTTGCCAAAGTATCAACCGACAACGCGACACGACGAGACAGCGAGTCGACTCGTCTCGCCTCGTCCCTACTCGTCTCGACGCGAGTCTTTTCGGTTCCCGCACGCCCACGCTCTCGCGATCAATATTTTCTGGCTGGCCGATCTCTTCATCGGGGAAAAAAAGAAACTCGCTGGTCGGGGGATTGCGAGCGCGATATCGCGCATACGATCACGCACACCGAGACCCGTGGAAACACGGAGAGAAAGAGACAAACAGGACTCTTTCTCCCCGATATCGTATCGGTTTCCATCCAATTATTCCGAGACCGTGGACGCGCGACATTATCGAACCGGCACCGGGAGCGGAAAGCTTTCGTCTCGTCCGAGCGTCGTCGACCTTTCCCCCGAACGATCCTCGATCACGAACGTTTCGTGGCCGTGAATCGTTCCTGTTTGCCGCGACTAATTGCATCGTCGCCCGCGTCTTCCACGATCGGCGAAACTATGCCTAGAACCGTACGATCCGAGGTCTAGTTTTCCGAAATCCTCTATTCTACTCCTTCCACCGTGAACCGCTGACCCGTTTGCCAGGGGATGTTCCGTCGGATTTCGGAGGAAAGAACTATGAGAAATATGGGAACGGGGGCGACCGTAACTGTCGACGCTCGACGCGCGAATTTACGAATAGAAAAGTTTCGAATAAGAAGCGCGCAGCAAAGTGGCACGCGGCCAGACAACAACCGATACTTCATCCGGCCAAGGAATATCGCCAGGGCCGCCCGTTGCGCTCGCCTCTGGTCCCTGGACGCTCCGAGACGCTTTCGTTCCTCGATGAGAAAATTCGATCTTTAAATACGTACGGAGGCGCGGAGAAAAATCGTTTTTCCAATCTATAAACAACGATGCAGTTTAGATATGAAAAGAAAATTGAAAACACGTCGCTTTCGAATTTTTCTGAAACACCGGCAGCTCTAAAAGTTCTACGAGAAATACGGATTTTTCAGATTGTTAGGACACGGAAGGTAAAAAGCGAGAGACGAGAAGGCGGAACGAAGGAAGGACGGGAGGTTGTTCGGTTGTCCGAAAAAGCGAGTTTCCAGGCCGAGCCCGGCCAGGCGAGCGTTAAAATAAGCTCGCGGTCCTGTTAACAGGAAGACGACGATATATCCGTCAGCGCGGATAGCCGACGCCCGGTGAAAAACCGTCGGGAGCTTCGACGATGCATCGCCGGTCTCTCTTCCTCTCTCTCTTCTCTCGGTTCTGGATTCTCGGCTGGCAGCCGACAATAAGTACACGGTTGCGCGCACGCATCCGTCTCGAAGGCACGCGTTAGCACGAACACGAGTACACGGCAGCGAAAGCGCAAGGAAAACCGACGGTTTAGCCGTGGAAAAAGTTAATCGGCGTGGCGCGGCGGGCCGCTGTGCTCTATTTCTGGAGGCGGCGCACGCTCCGCCGGTCTCCCACACGTGTCTAGTTATTTTTAAGTCACCATGACGCGTACCAGCCACACACGGGAACTAGATACGCTTCCTGGTAAAAGGGTAGAGCCGGATAAGGGGGTCGAAATCGCCCTTGAACCAAATTATATCGGCCCAATGGATCATTCGATGGATCCCCATCGAGGAACGATACACTTCCATCCGAGAGTTTCTAACCGTCTTCCAGCGCGTGCACGGAGACGCGAGCGCCCGGTAATATTCTTCAAATTTTGCGATTCGAAGATCCAACTGTGAAAGATCGACGAAGGTTGACGGGCCTGCTTCCCTGTACCTTGTCTCGCGGGAACGGGTAACGGAGAACCGAGAACGGGGGACGGGGAATCGCGGGACGTCGCGATCGAAGCAGCCTTGAACCACGACTCGAATCGAAGTTGCGCACAGTACACCTGCCGAGCAATTCGAACGTCACGCCACGGTGCCTCCGATTCCGACAAAAATCAAAACAAACGTTCCCCAAGATTCGAGAACGTTGGACCCGTTAACGCTTCGATCGCCGTGTCACTCGCATCCGAGTGAGGAAATGACGGAATTATTTATGCAGAATTGAAAATTCATTCTTACTTTGCTAGACCGAGCGTACAAAATTTCCTGATGATCCGAGGAGTAGAAGAGGTTCGAAAAAGTAATTAATATCATAAAACTAAACTTCTTAGTTTTTGTTTCGTTAAATACATTGCTTCGATTTGGTGTAATTTTTACGATCGTCGAGTGGGCGATCAACGCGTTGATATCGCGATCCAGCGAATCTCAACGCATCGTCTACCAGCGGTTACTACCTAATTTTTGAGAGCCCACGATCCATTGCTAAAGAATTTCTGCCGGATCTTTCAACGGCAACGACGATAAAATTTCGATCGCGAATCTACCCCCGGTAACGTGATGCAACAGTTTTGCTTAGGGTGATTTTAGAAGATTTTTCGGTTCCCTTCTGACACAGGCCAATGATCGATGATTCATAGCTTTCTGGTAGATACAGCGTTAAAATCGCCGAGGGCGATTTACGATCTACGACCGGTCGAATGGCTCGACTCGTTTGTGAACCGAACCGTGCATTCCGACCGCGAATCTGCTCCGAATCGATCCCCGTGATTACTTGCACGGAATCGCGAACAACCGGGGCACCTGTTATACAAAAGCACGTCAGCTGCTGCATGGAAGGCGCGCCTGAGAGCCCTGCCTGTTCGGAACCCGATTCGTGGACATTGTCGCTCGACCAACGTTTCTGACAAAAACGAGTGGGTACGATTTAAAATATTCATCGTACTGTAGGATCAGGACTCACCCATACCAAATACTGTATGGAGATCAGGTTATTTAGATTATTTAATTTATATTAAAAATCCTCTCTCTTGTTAACTCGATACAAAAATCAATACACCGTATGGAGATTAGGACAAGTACGAGGGCTCCGTGGGTACGTGGGTATGTACTGGGTTCGAGTCCCAGTGCGGAATTCCTCCTTTTTCCTGAGATCCTACGATATCGAAAGAATTTAAGAATTTCGATGAATCGTCACCAGGTTATTCAAGATATTAAAGAGAGTACGATAGTTCAATTTGGACAATCTTTCTTGCAGCTGACGTACAACAGTTTTATTTCGTAACCGCGAAGAGTAAACGATCTCTCGATCTCCAGCTTCTGTCGGGCGTCCGTCGTCCGGTTTTTATCGCAGCCCCTCGCGCGAACGCGCTTCCTGGTGTTCGCGGAACGGTGACGTACGACAACAGGGCTCGGATCGATTTTGTGGCACGTGTACACCCCTCTCGATCGATTCTCTCGCGAGACTGTCGATTACAACCTAAATTAAGACCACGGGAACCGGCGGCGACAACGGCATGGCACGGCGGAATATTATTGCGCACGCGTGCGACCCCGTGGGGTTTTCAATTATTTCGCGTGGGCTCGGCGAACGCTTGTGCTTGAGCTTACGGGCCGCGCGATTTCCAGCGAATTGAAAGAGGACGAGTTACGGAAGGTTGCGGAGCGATCGCTGGACGGACTTACGAGAAAAAGATCGAGTCGAGTAGTCTGCTCTTCGAAGTCGATTAAAAAAGGAGAGGTTTCGCGTGCGGCGATCGAACGATCGAACGATCGAACGATCGAACGACGCGAATCTAGAAGGGAACGAGATTCTACGTTGTGCAGTTTTTTGTTGGCCGTGCCGTGCAGGCCAATTTCTCGGAAACCGGCTACGTAATTCTTTCCGTGGCCGCACCGTTGCCGATATAGGTCGATAGGTCGATATACTCATGGCTACGGTTTAACTTTTCATCGGAGGAGCATACGAAACCGTAACGAAACGTCGGCCAGGCCACCGCTAGCGGCACACCGATGGCCCGATCGCGATGCTCGATTCTAAACGTCCGGATGTAGCAGGAAACGTCCGCGCGAAACCCATTCGGGATCAAACGATCGCAACAGAGATCATCGATCGACTCGTTGACGATGGAATTTGGTAATTTGGTAATTTGGTAATTTGGTAATTTGATGGTACACTTGTGAAATGACCGAAGATACGGCTGCCCGTTGGTAGAACGCTGCTTTAAGGAACTAAGATAACTATGTAGACTGCGGACCTTTATGCAAAATAAAACTGGTCTGCATCGATTGCAAGAAACAGCAGTCATATAGAAGCTTCTCCCCCTTTCTCTAACCACCTCGGTAAGATGAGAAGAATTACAGTGAAGAGCAAAACTGAATCAGCACCATTTGAAACAGCATAACTTTAAAAATTAGTACAAATGACTCGAGTGTTCTTGAGAAGTTGGAAGGATTATTTTATTACAGGATGAGTAAAAAAACTTTTGAAAAAATTGCGATTAGTCGGAACCGCGGAGAAAATAGTAAAAGTTGACTTTTACTATTTTTCCGTGGTTCCGACTAATCGCAATTTTTTCAAAAGTTTTCTTACTCATCTTGTAATAAAATAATCCTTCCAACTTCTCAAGAACACTCGAGTCGTCTGCACTAATTTTAAAAAAGTTATGCCGTTTCAAATGGTGCTGATTCAGTTTCGCTCTTCACTGTAAATCCTTTTTGTTTTTGCACTATTTTAAATTGCACCAACTCGTTTTTATCGTAAATACGTAAGATCCGGAGTCTGGCGATAACATAATTCCTCAAAGGATAATTTCTTCAGTTTCTTAATAACGTCGAACGAATCGTTCGGCCGTCTAGTTTAGGTTGGCTGGGGTCAAACGATTATTTTCATCGTGGAACACAAAATCCAGGCAACGGAAGATCAGGGGATCTATGGGGTAGCGTTTCGAACAGCGTAATCGGTCCTGTGCGATAGCTTTTGCACGTCCTGTAGACTATAGAGCGCCTTGTAGATCGAACGGAGCGGCTGCCGCCTCCGCTCTCGCGTCTGGACGCCAAAGAACTTCGGCTCGGTTCGGTTCTCGCTGAAACCGTGCCATCCGATGAAGATTATCGGGAGCAGGGTAACGACCAGCATACGGCGCACAGAGCACAGGGCCCTGCGGATCGTACACCTCGTCGGGATGCAGGAGCGAGGGAGAGGGAGAGGGAGAGGGAGAGGGAAAGATCGGGCCAGGCCGATTTCCACGCGCGTAATCAGTTTTGACCGTGGTATCGATCGATCGGTCGGTTGGTCGGCAACCGGGGGGCCGGTTTCGTCAGCGCGCGCGAGTAAGTGTCAAAGGTTGAGTACACTTCCTTGCAAGTGAGTCTAGGTCAACCGTATTGGGTCGATACTATGAAAGCAGGACAAAGAGGAGGACGGAGAGCGAACGCGCAACGGGGAAAGAGATCGACTCATGGTGGGGCTCGACGGAAGGAGCGAGAGAGACCAAGAGAGAGAGAGAGAGAGAGAGAGAGAGAGAGAGAGAGAGAGAGTGAGAGAGAGAGAAGGGGGGTGACGGAGGGGAAGCACGGTCAGAGGAAGAGAGAGAAAGAGAGGGGGAGAGGAAGGGAGGGACAGAGAGAGAGAGAGAGAGAGAGGCAGCCATCGATGTATTTCAGGACAAAGCGAATCAGGAGAGCGACGGCGTGTGCCCACCGACGCGGTGGCGGGGATAGACGCCACACGGATGGGGAGAGGAATTTCATGCACGATTATTAGGTGAGCGCAGAAGGTTCGGCGTCTTTATTTCCGAACAAAACGATCGTTATTATTAGTAGAACCGTCGAATTCCATCGCGTTTCACGGTGAATCGTCAACGGAGAGAGACGCGAGAGATCGTCTCCGTCGGTCCGATCGGCGATGCGAGCACCGCATCGGTCGTTCCTCGACACACGGGTAGGTACTCTCTCTTTGCACGAAAACGGGACCAGAAATTTAGGCAAAATCCGAGGTTCGGGCAACGAACGAGGCGTACGATGCGTAAGATTTCCCACCTGTAATTCCCCCACTGTCGAATCGAAACCGCGATCGATGCGCGCGTACAACGATATAAAGTCGCAACGCTTTCACGAAATTACAGTGCCCGCTAAGGTACGGTCCTCTCCAGCTTGAGCGAAAAATAACGATCGAGGTTCGCAGGAAGAACGAGCGAGAACCTACCGTCTCGTGTTCTGGAGCGAGAAAAGGGCGGGAAAGCAGCTTGGAAAAATCCTTTGGATCGCACCGAAACGAGAACGGGAGAAAGAAGAAAAGGATCGGGTCTTGTCGCCTTTTCCTCTTGGAAACCAGACGCGGAAAAGTCAAACGCTGTCTCGAGTTTCTCTTTGGAAAACGATAATACGGAAAGGGAGCGAATATTCGCTCCAACACCGAGAATTCGCGTGCGGGAATTTTGAAACCGCGAAAACCGAGCCGAAGGCTCCCCGGAGCAGCTTGCGCAACGCAAACACTGACAACATCCGAAGCGACCCATATTTCATGGAGGGAAGAGTATCGCAAAGGCTGGCAAAGGGACCGAGACTACTCGGGTCTGACTAATCGCGACCCTTTCTACTGTGGCGAACCGACTACACGACCGCGGCCGGGCGCCTCTCTCTCCCTCTCTCTCTCTCTCTCTCTCTCTTTCTCTCCAGCCATGCGAGCCAGCCTCCGCTCCGATCGCATCGGATCGGATCGGATTTTTCCAAGCACTGGCATCGGCCACGAGAGCTCTCTTTGGCCTGAAAGCGATCCCGATTGCTCTCGGGAATAACGCAAAGCGGAAACCGACGCCGGAGGATCGAAAGATTCACTTTTTTCACGGTTGGCTCGCGAGACTCCGCGGAGGAAATCTCGGCGCAGTATACCAACGGACTATTCCGTCGGTGCTGTTCCTGGTAACCCGAGATCGCGATTCCCGAGAAAATAAATATTCCCCGGCGAGGAAAACGTGCTCGTTCCGTGCAGAAGAGAAGAGAAGAGAAGAGAAGAGAAGAGAAGAGAAGAGGAGAGGAGAGGAGAGGAGAGGAGAGGAGAGGAGAAAGAAGCGAACGAGTTCCGTTTAATTTCGGTTCCCTCGCGTTGCTGTAACCCGAGCCTGTCTGGCTTCCGTTTACCACCGAATCATCGGTGGATCCCGTTGTAACAACATTTCCTCTCAGCTCCTTCCGCTCCCACCTCCCCCCATCCTATTTCTCCACAGCCTCGTCCTGCTCTTCCTCTTCCGCGGCGCGGGTTTTACGTAACCCGTGACACAGACGTTTGAAATTCGACGAGCCAGACGAGACCGCCTACCCGTACGATCGAGAAAAAATCAATAGATTTCGAAATCTACTCGGAGAAGGGTGGAAGAAGATCGATCTCGCTGATCCGGGAATGCTCGTGGAATCTAGGAGATCGTTCTCAACCACGCGCAGACTCGAGCAACGCACGGTAATCTGGAAACCTGTTATTCATATTTAATACATATTTTTGACTCGATAATTTTACAGCGCGTCGAAACCGATTCAACGACCTACCGTACCGCAACCTTAAACCTGGGAATAACGCTAAAATAATTTCACTCGCGAAAAAGCGCGTTTCGAATACACCGCGCGACTCGCAGACACCGCGGCCTCTAATCTAATGTCAAGCTTATTATCTGCTCGCGAATCTTCGATCCATTCTCCTTTTTTATCGCTCCAGTTTCGGTATCTTCTGTGTTCGCTTCGACTCGGGCCGATCGTCAGCCCGCCGCGACGCATTTGGGTCAGACTTTGCCGCGGACGAGACGAAGCTAGGCGAGGCGAGCCAAAGCCTCGCCATTGCACCGTCGTCGTCGTCGTCGTCGTCGTCGTCTATCTATCTATCCATCTAACTATAATACGCGTGCGGACCTTTCGCGTGGCACGCGATAAATACGGTATTATTACGATCCCCTGTTTTCGGTTCCCGGACCGACTCGGGTTTTCTCGCGGAATTCCTAGGAAACCGAGAATTGGAACTTCGAAGAAAGAGGGGGGAGGGAGGTAGAGAGAGAGAGAGAGAGAGAGGGAGAGAAAACAAGAGAGCAGCGGCGAGTTTGATCGGGGAAAAGACGAATCACTGGAAAGTCACCGGTCGTTAACGTTCTCCAAACGAAAATATTGATCTTTTTCACCGGACGGTTCGGACATGTTTTCCTGCACGAAACGGCAGATTTTCGTATTTGTCCAGGTTTATCGATTCCGACATTGCCGCGTCGAGTGCGTCGAATGTGCGAGGATTTGCACGAAGGTCGAGAGAATGCTTTCGGTGTCGCGCATCTTAAGGCTTCGACTTTGATTTTATGGAATTTTTTAGGCTGCCGAGCCGACGCTCGAAACGTTGAACGGACATCGGAGACGGTGGACGCGGAAGCGACGATCCAGAAGAATATCCGCGCGCGAAGTCATCGAAGAGAGATTCGATCGACGCGCTTTCTCCTCCAAGGGTACGCGAAACGAGAGAACGAATAAAAGAGAGAAAGAGACAGAGGGAGGGCGAGAGGAGAATACAGGGTGAGAGACGGAGGGGGCTAGAAGAGAAAGAGAGGACGCGCGCGTTGGGTACGGAAAAGCTGCGCGCGGGCCGGCGCGATAACGCGCCTGCTCGATCCCGGGACACACGAGGTGAGTCGACCGAGAGAAGGGGAGGGTTACGAGGATGACGAGGACGAGGAGGACGAGGAGAAAGAGGAGCATAGGTGGTGGAAGAGAAGCGGAGAGAGCGCGTCTTTGTCGGACTCGTCCGGGTGGTTCTTCGCCGTCTTCGTCGGTCTCGGTGTGTCGGGATCCGGCGATCTGGCAGGCTGGCTGGCACTCCCGAAATAATGTTCAACCGCGAAGCAGAAGTGGTACGATCTAGGGTGGGCGGGATAGAGGGGAGGGCCGCGACAGGAGCGGCGCAGGGGAGGCGCTGCGTGGCCGGCGATGGTGGTGGCCAGGTCGAGCAAGAGGAGAGGCGCACAGGAAGAGGAGAGATACCAGCTCGAAGGACAGGAGATCGCGCGGCCGAACGCCCGTGCCGACGACGGTTACATAATTTTCGTAACGTCTCTCGGGGTATCGCGTGCCTCCGGGGCGAGGGACCGAGAGCTCGAGGAGGGGCCAGTGGGGCCAGGTGACTCGACGAACGGAGACGCGAAGAGCGCGCACACCCGCCGTCTCCTCGCGCAAACCCGGGGAAATGGCGATCCGAGAGGCGAGGGCTCGATCCGCACCAGACGACGCGCGTCGCTCATCGCCGATACCGAGTCGCTATCAGAACTATCCCTCGCCCGACCGCTATAATATCCTAGATACCTCGGGCTCTTCCCAACTCCCCAACGGGGTGGTTCTCTTTCGTTGGCCGGAGAGAGGGGCGCTCTCCTAGGCGCGTACACCGAACAATTCCAAACCCCGATCCTCTGAATCGGAGTCAGGTGTTCATTCCGAACGAGACTCGAGAGCATCCGTCGCGTCCTAGAATACGTTGCGACACTCGGCTCTTCGGAGACGAGGGAGGCGACACAGACTTTTCGGCAAGTGGAAATCGAAGATTCTAACGCGTGTACGCGAAGCGCGAGGGCGAGAGAGAGAGAGAGGGAGAGGGGGGAAGGGAGGGAAGGAGAGAGAGAGAAAGAGAGAGAACGATGGATAGGTGGTTACTCGGGGAGGGAGAGTTGGACAAGATCGGAGAGGCCACGGGGGGTGGGTGGGGGTGTGGGAAAGACAGAGAGAACGCGCGCGATGCGTTCGCGTGTGCGTGCGAGGAACGGAATGGCGAATCAATCGGCGGAAGGTTAGAGAGAGCAGGTGCTGTTGGGGCCGATCTACTCACCGCGGATGGTCAGCAAGATGTCTCGGTGTCGTTTCCCGGTGGCAAGAGAGAGAAATTTGATGTCACATACGCCGCTTCATCGGGCCACTGCGCGCCGTTTATACCACTCTGGTTAGCGATTCGCGCTTGCCACTAAAAATATACTCACTTGCCGTGGTATGCCCCCGCTTCACGTCTTGTACCGTGACCGACACATTTATCCGCGGTTTCGGTGGCACTCGTACTCGCAACCACGAACGAACGCGAGCCGTACGTACGGTGGAGAAACACGGGGTAGAGCGAGACCTAGAGAGGGAGAGACGGAGATCGTGCGAGATACGGACAGAAGCGCGGAGAGAAAGAGAGAGAGAGAGAGGAGCGAGACGCTAGAGCGAGGGGGATAGGAACAGAGAGAGAGAGAGACTCGCTCGATTCCCTGGATAGAGAAATATGCACCGTGTCACGGACGCGCACCGACGAGAAGACAGAACCAACCAAACCAACCAACGGAACGTAACGGAACGCAACGTACGAACTAACGAACTAACGAACGAACGAACGAACGAACGACCGCCCGGCTGTTCTCTCGTTCGGTACGTTGCCGGCTGCCGCCGCTTGTCGCCGCTGCTGCCTGGACACGGCCGCGAGAACAGGATTGCCGAAAAAGAAAGGAAAGAAACAAGATGACAGGAGGAAAGGAAGAACGAGAGCGTATGGCGTACGTGACCGATCCTCTCGCTCTTTACACGCTCTCGAGACACGGTGCTGACCGTCGCGACGCGACGCGTCTATTCGTCCCGCTCCGTTACCGAGATACGGACGGATAGAGACGAGGAAAACGCGCTTTGGCATCAGGCTTTAACGCGCGCGAGAGAGAAAGAGAGAGAGAGAGAGAGAGAGAGAGAGAGAGAGAGAGAGAGAGAGAGAGAGAGAGACGAGGGAGAGAGGAGCGAACGACGGACGAGAGAACGAGCAAATCAACCAACCAGCCAGCCAGATCGACGGAGATAACGGAGCGACGCACAACCCCCCCTCACCCTTCTTCGTTTCGTTTCCAGGTTTCGGATCACCCCGCGCGCGCCAGATATACCGCGCGACGAACGTCTTTCGTCGACGTCGAACCGCAACCGAAAACTGAATCAAACCGACGAACGGACGAACCGACGGAACCAACGAACGAACGATCGAACGAAAAGAACCCGAGGGAGAGAGAGGCTCGGCACCGCACGAAAATACACGCGGCCCCCGGAACACGGAGAGCTTTCGTTCGACACCCGACCAGAGTTCCCGACCAGCCAGTGTAACCGACGGTAGTATTATGTGTGTAAAACACTGACGATCGGGTAGGGGGAGGGACGGCCGAAGAAGGGGAAGCGCAACGACGACGAGATTACGGGTGGGGAGAGGAGAGAAGGGGAACACCTCCTCCTCCTCTCCTCCTTCTCCAGGGGTGGGGGGTCGAAAAAGGATAAGAGCAGAGCTGCTCGGGGGAAATAGGACTCGGTTTCGAGGGCTCGAGAACGACGATGCAACGACGAGACGAGAGGAGCGAAGAGGAAAGGAGAGAACAGACACCGCGCGCGTTTGGGGTTGCTGCGAGAGAAAGAGAGAGAAATAGAGAGAGGGAAGCAAACCGTCGACAGGTTATGATCCTCTCTTACCGTTAACTCGCGAGGCGCCCCGCACGCACCGCGCTACGCCGACCGACGCTGGAAAGTCGCCTCTGCTACCGTCGTCCTCTTGCTCCACGACCGTTTTCCCAACACTCTGCGACCTCTCCCCACCGTCCCAGCTACATCGGTGGAACACCTATACCCCCGGGCACGCTCGGTTTATCGGGTCCCCACGGTGTACGGGTATGTTGGGTATCTTTAGAAGCGACGAGGACGCGTTCCGCGACCACGATCCTCCGCGCGAGCTCTCTCGTTCTCTTCTCTCCGTGCGGGCACCACCCGGATACGCGACTGGCCGCACGGTTCTTTCTTTCCGTCTCGGAATTAGCCGAGACCGATCGTTCCGATCGGACAGAGATCTCGCTCTCTCGATCGACGATCTTTTCCAACGAGCGCGCACCGTGGACCCGCGAGTCCGAGCCGAGGGGTCGCGTCGAACAGCCCTGTCTCGCCTACCGATCTCTCCGCCCATAAATATCTAACCGGGGCCGCGCGTCAACGGAAACGAGGTAAAACGGTTCGAAGCGATCGCGTCTAGATTCGTACAAGGTCGGGTCGAATACCGAATTATCGGAGCGCGGTGTCTCGATCTGTCGGACCTTTTCCAACATTTCGAATTACGATAAGGAGTCGTCGTCGTCGTCGTCGTCGTCGTCGTCGGAGTCCCGACCCGGTGAGTCAACCGGAGAGAAACTGCGAACGCTTTATCGAGATACGCCTATGACTGGTACGAGCGTATGTATTATCATAAGCATTCGTGACGTCAAGACCGACCGGGACCGCCCGGTTATCGGTGTGCCCGTTGGTGTCTCGGCGAGCGACAATGAGTCTCGATGAATCATCACCGACGAACAACGCGAATCATCGTGGTCGGCGGTCGAGCGTGCTTCCTGTCATCCTGTTATCCTGTGTAAATACACGCGACCAACGCGAACGATCCGTGCCGCTGCGCTGCCAGCCGAACGGTGTTAACGGTGTAGACAGAGGCGTACGGGCCGAGGAACGGCGTGTACCTGATTGTCGCGTGGGCTCGAGTCTCTTCTCCTATTCGGTGCGTCTCGAGGATGTACCCGTACGTGTGCCTGATCGCTTCGATGGCTTGTGCGAACAAGAAGAGAAGGGGTCAGAGATAGAGATAGAGATAGAAAGGGAAGAGAATATATATATATATATATATATATATATATATATATATATATATAGAGAGAGAGAGAGAGAGAGAGAGAGAGAGAGAGAGAGAAAGAGAGATAAAGAGAGGGGAGGGGGCGGGGAGAAGAGAAACGGATAGAGTGCGCGCGAGACAGCGAGAGACCACCAAAGGGTAATTCTTCGAGCGCACAAGCTCGGTGCGAACCACTGCGTGGTCCGTACGGTACTGCGGTCTCCGTTCGACTGTCGTGCCTAAACTATTCGAAGTATTCGGAGTCGGCGCGCACGCGCCACGGGCCACGCGCCCCGCTCGGTCTCGGCGCTCTCTCTCTCTCTCTCTCTCTTTCGCCCAACCCTCTAACACACTACCCCCGTTTCCTGCCGCCTGTGTCCTCTTCGTTTCGCCCAGCATTTCTCACATTTCCCATTCATCCCACACCCTAACGTATTTATCCCGATCGTCGCATGAAAATTAACCGACAATTTCATTCACGTGTTCGACCGAACTTCGAGCATAGAACCCCAGGAACATTCTAGGCACTCGCATTCTCTCCCTTCCCTCTTCCCACTACCGCTCTTTCCGTTCCGTTCTGTTCCGTGTTTATGCGCTCTCAGTCCAGGATTGCCAAGGCTTCCCCCACCCCTCGGTCGTCGCCCGCCCCACCCATCGAACACCACGCGCGCACACTCGAGGGAAATGTCAAAAACCTCGAATGCCTTCCGGTGCGAAAAGATCGCGCACGATCCGACGATTCTCGGTTATTTCTTAATAACCAGGGATGCTCTCGAGGCCGTGACGGTCAGTTTCGCGGAATCTCGACTGACGGCCGTCGTCGTCGTTGTCGCCGCCGCTCGGACGCCCGAGAGAAAATGCCAGCGGAATTATGCGCTGCGGGACGTCCCTGACCCGTATACCAGATCTCGAATACGGGTTACGATTTCGCTCCTTCGTTCTCTCTGTTCGAATACCTCTCTCGCGGATCGCACCCTCACCCCCCCCCCCCAACCCTCCACCTCTCTCAACCACCTCCACCGACCGATCGCATCTCGTTGCGAATACGATCCCACGACGGTCACTGTGTTATCCGTGAGAACAACGAGAGATCCCGAGGTTTCGGCTACAAGGATCTTCCCCGTTTTTTAGCGAAGCGGAGAGACGTCGTTTCGGTCCGCCGAATCAAGAACGATGATCTTTGATCGGAGCGCTGCGGATCGCACGGTGCGCACGCGTTCCGGAACCTCGGAACATTTTCGGCCAAGAAAAATCCGCTGTCCCGTTCCTTGACCATATTTTCTGGCATGTTGGGTGCGCGCGCGTGCTCGCACGCTCGCCGGCAACCGTACTTATGTGGTTGGGTTTTTCGATCGTACAAGCTTGCAAACGCGTTTCTCTCTCGAGAGAGAAAATGGTCGACGCAAAAACGAGATCGCGAGGCGCCGTTCGCCAACCTCGTGGACACAACTGGCGGGGGAAGGGTCGGGACGGCGGGGCAGAAAAAAATTAAGATACGCTTATCGGCCGTGTTCCGGTTCGAACGAGTTACCAACGAAACGAAACCGGTGGATTTCTGACGTCACGCGCGTATTAAAACCACCGCCGCCGCCACAGTTAATTTTGACGCGCGCGTACATCCACGGGCGAAATTAATTTCATTGCCGCGAATTAATGCGATCTATTTCACTTGATTATCGTGTACACGCGGCGTGACGTCAAACGCGCGAACGTCACGGACACCGGCCGGACGTTCCGTTCCCAAAGAGAAAGGAAACGCCAATTTTTGTGAAACTCGTTTCATCGCGTCTCCCCCGTATACTCGCTAAATAATAATAGGAGAGTCACGAGGTTTTCTTCGCGGGACATAACCTACTTAGCAACCAACGTTTCGCGTTCGAAGGTAAAAGCTGTTAAAAGTAAAAGTTGCCGAGCTGCTATATTTACGAGGCACCGACCGCGCCATCTCGCGACAGACGAGCGCGTTACTCGTTGCGTCGGTGCTCGTTGCAAATGTCGCGCGCTTTCAGTCGATAAATGAATCTGTCGGTACAGTCTATAAGTGGTAACCGGTCGGTACATGCGCGCGCCTACTCGCGCTCGAACAACTTGCACGTATTTGAATTTACCGCCATTACGACCGCCCCTGATCTCTGTGTTCTAATAAGAAGAATATTTACACAGTCCTCTACACCGATCTTTCTAATGTTTCAAAGCATAGTGCAGGCTTTAGTTTCAGCGAATATTTTTGCAACGCAATTAAGAGCTAATTCTATAGAATTATATGATTTTGTTTTATTAGAACGATTAGATTGGTATAATGGATTAAAGCTTAACAAAATTGATTGTCGTTTTACTATTTTTAGAAAGCGTATGTCGCGTGCTCCTAATGAAAACGATATTCCGAACCTGCTAACGAACCGAATAACGATTCGTTTTATACTTTGACAACGAAGTTTAA
The DNA here is from genome assembly GCA_913789915.3 of Sphecodes monilicornis. NCBI lineage: Eukaryota > Metazoa > Arthropoda > Insecta > Hymenoptera > Halictidae > Sphecodes > Sphecodes monilicornis. Next base: position 19,615,980 of record OU565299.1, on the reverse strand, counting down.
GGAAAATTTACATGGTTCAAAAGTTTCAACCGCCAAATACTCGGCGGGACAAAGATGGTCACCGTGTGCCATTTCGAACGTGTACCAGGAATAACAAAAGATCGTACTCGATCGATGAGATACATGATTTAAAGCATAGGTATCGCGAAAATTTAAGACGAGACGCCATTTAACTTTACGGGGAAGGTATAGGACGGTAGCAGACATTGCGATCGAATCGGGTAAATATGTACTGAGAAGTTCGCAGAGCGTCACTCACCGACATTGATTTTTGATGATTTCCATGGCCACAACATACACCCAGCTCGTTTCCGTGTATCGTGGAGGCGTGCTGCTTCTTTTCGCGATGGAATCTTGACGTTTCACACAGGTTCAAACACTAAAAACGACATTAATCGTTAACACTGATAAGAGAAAAATTTTACGATCCTCGCTCGACCACTGCTACGCGCGAACTGTCCTCTCACACTCGCGGTCGCAAATCCTGCGCACCGAACGTGAAATCGCGCGTCGCGCAACTCCAACTCAGGAATGTATAAATACGTGGTACATTTGAATCGCGAAATATACGAAATTAAATTTGATCTACGACACGATAACTTCGGCAAATATAATCGCAATCGTGTTTCTTCTCACGACTGTAGACTGTTTAATATCATTTTACCAGTTGCAGAGAATTATATTTATATTTTTTTCCACTTCCAAGGCTGACCGTGGCCCGTTTGATCGGGTTCCGATACTGTACATGTTGCAAAGGACCATGGGTAATTTATTGTTAATTAAATCGGACGGTACGCCGTAATAATTTTGAATATTTCGAAACAAACGTATGAAACTTATTAATTAGATTTTCACGAAGATTGGTAAAAGTGATCAAAGAATGAACTCGCAATTACCAGCAATTTATTATTCGACAGGCGGACGACGATAGGACTGTGACTTCAGGATTCAAATATTAAACAGCAATATCATACTTTATTTTTAAAAAAAAACTCAACTTTTTTCAATTTAAAGCACCATGTGCTCCTTCTTAGTTAAACTGTTCAGCAAAATCTTCTCCGTGGTTACAGGACCATCTGCAAAATAGACGACGGTAATCGTAAAGTGGACAAACTTACAAGACAACAAAATTTGAAAGTAAAATGACATAAACTCACCCAACCGGTACCACACGTCGTTGCTTCCAGCGTCTTTTCTTGCTGAATCCAACGCATTACGAATTGCTATTGGAACTGCAACGCTCATAACGAGTGGTGGTTCTCCAATTGCTGTAATATTTATGGTATTAGCGTGACGCATAATATCGACGTAATTGCCTCGTAACTAATACTACCTTTCGAACGTAAAACGCTCAATGGGTTGGATGTATTTCGACGGAAGTAAACGCGAAAATCAACGGGAATGTCTTTCGCTCCAGGTGGTTTGTAATTCTACGCAAACGAAACATCTAGCGTAAAATGATTTCCGCAAAAATAGTCCCACACTGCCGAAACACAAATACAAACCCAAGTCCTGTAATTCGTTAACGCGCCATTTTTGAGATCGTAAATTAAATCTTCCGACGTCCAGAATCCGAGTCCCATAACGAATGCACCTTCTACCTGGCCTACGTCTATTTCTGGATTCAGGCTAACACCAACATCCTCCATTATATCCACCCTGTTTACGACGTGTTGACCGGTCAGCACGTCGACTTCGACTTCCGCTATCGTGACGCCATGTATTTCATAAGATTTTATCTCGTCTTTTGTAGTATATCTGAAGATCACGCGATAAATCTTTGGATGCTGGATGAAGGGAAATACACGTAAACTACGCTAATATATTGTTTGACGCATACAAGTAACGGGCGCATAGATCAACGTCCTTTAAGTGCGCTTGGAGCACCAATTCCTGCCAACTGGGATTCTTCAGTTCCTGCTTGATAGGTTCCAGCCGTTTCACGAGTTCTTGGCAAGACTTCAGCGTCGCCTAAAAATACACAAACGATGTTAAACGGTGTTGCGATAGTTCGAACTCGGTTAGCACGACTTACGTATGCGCAGCTCTCGCTGGTAATACTGCCGCCGGTGACGAAATTATTCGGAGATGTTAAATTGTTGCTCGGTTTGACGGTCACCAGTGACAAGTCGATTCCCAAGGTGTGCGCCGCTACTTGAGCCACCTTCGTATTAATGCCCTGGCCACACTCGATGCCACCGTGTGTAACGGAGACGGTACCGTCGCGAGCATAAATGGCAACGAGAGCGTTGAACTGTCCCCAGACAGTGAGTGGGTACATCATCGGTACGACGGCCAATCCCTTTTTCTTCCATCGATTTTCCTAAACGATCGACAAACAAGACGTTCAACGCTCTGTTTCTATGAAACTCGAAAACACAAATACAATCGCGTCTCACATTGTTGAACGTTTCCACGGCTCTTTTTCTCATTTCATAATCAGCGTTCTTGCACATCTCGTCCACCATGGACTGCAACGTGTCCTTTTGCTCCGAGCTCATGTTTATCATCCTCACCTCCAAAGGATCTTTCCGAACAACTCTTGCAATGTGCTCCATCAAGATCTCTATCATACCCAGTCCTTCCGTGGAGCCTGTGGAAAAATTTGAAAGGTAACAACCGAGAAACGGAACAGAAGAAACAAGCGGTAGCTATACTTGGTGCACGGCAGTAGGTGTTGCACGGTAGATCGGTCTTTGCTTCGTAACTGTCGCAGGTCCAGGTGCTGGCGTCGTAACAGCTGCAAAGTTCCACGGAAAAAAATAAACAATTGTCCTGAATTAACTGTTGCTCGTAGAATCTGTCGCGCGCTTACTTCTTCATGTGCTCCGCCGTGAAATATCCATGAGCCTCGTTGAAAGTGCAGCCAGCGTTGCCCCAGATTTTTGCGTTCAAGTACTGTATGCGTCCGTTGTCGTCCACGCCGACCTCGTAGTCCTGACGCGTGTCGTATCGCTTGCCTATCGCCTGCATGTTGCTCTCTATCGTCATTACGAAACGAGCCGGTCGATTCAGCTTGTAACTGACCAACGCGCACGCACAGGCTATCTGGGCAGACCGGGATATCTTCGCACCATAGCCACCACCCAATCGCCTCACTTTGACGTTTATACTGCGATTCGAAGCCTCGGTTAATTGGGCAGGAGTTAAGCTTAGGCGACTGGAATATGTTATCCCGGACTCTGCGAACGTTTTACCTGTTGTTCGGTATGTTCAGAACCTGAGCTATGCTCACTTGAATCAGATCCATATGCTGCGCCGACGGATATACGTCCAAACCATCCTCGATCGGAACGCAAACGCAAGTTTGCGGTTCCATGGTGTAATGGTACTGACTGCCGCAACGAAATACGCCCTTTATCACGTGTTTTGTGTCATTTCCTGTACATCGACACTTCGATTAGACACATTTTTCTATTTAATGCGCAAAACGGGAATCACCTTTGCTCGTGGCATCGTAGTGCCTCGACAGGGACAGTCTGCTTTCATCCTCCGAAGCGATCACTTGTTCTATAGCGAACACCCCTTTATCTTCCTTCACGTCGGCATAGGATACCTTCACCTTCTCCACTGCCTCGTTGGCGATCGCATGGCTAGTAGCGACGACCACGCCAATCGGCTGACCATTGAATTCGATTTTATCGTCGGCGAACAACTAACAACAAAATGGACAATTTGAATGCGATGGACACTTGTCGCAAGGACTGTCGTCGGTAAGCGAACATCCAACTTCGCTTACCACTTCGTCGAAGTTTAACATCATCTCCTGACTGGCCCCATGAATGAACAAGTTCTTCCCAGGGACATCCTTGGCCGAGAAGAATGCTACAACTCCTTTCATTTTCTGAAATAGTTTGTCCAAATTTAGCGATACGATTAACAAAGAACGGCGATCGACCGACAATCTCAAAATTGTAAATCCGAATGGAAGCACGTACCAACGCCTCGGAGGCGTCGATGCCGGCGACTTTACCGTTGGGTACCGTGGTGAGAACAAACGCACAGAAAACTTCATCGACCAGAGACGGCACGTCGTTGACGTACTGCGCTTCGCCGGAAGTTTGATACGCGGATTCCATCTTCGGAATCGGTTGATTCACAGGCCACAGATTCTTGTCCGTGTCGTACTCTTGTCTTCCCGAAGACAATCCGCGCTCCAAGACGGTCCCTCCGGTACGTATCTTCGGGTCCGCGTTCTCCGGTTTTAGATCGATGACGAACTACAAAATCCAACGTTTAAAAAATTGCTTTGTGCCTCGGAGCCTGATCGATCTGTACCTTGTAGAACAGTCCTTCGGCAAGGGTCTTCCTAAATTGTGGAGAGTAATCGGGCAACACATGGTCCGGATTCAATTCGCTGTCCAAAGTTTCCAAGGCTTGTTTGACAACGTCTTTGTTGTAAATGGACTTGCCGACCAAGAAATTCTCCGTTTTCGTCGCGTGGAGCTGAAGTCAAATGCTATAGAAGTTCCTGAAGTTGTTTACAAGAATTTACAACGATGGGAACAATGCCACTCACGAAATCTTTGCGTATACCACCGAATATGATGTTCGGTTTCTCCAGGACTCTGCCAGTCCCGTCCAACTTCAGCAGGAAACCGGCGTTCACGTGGGCGTGGGCGTTCTGAGCCCTCGGCATGATCTGTTCAATCGTTCGACGCGTTACTCGTCGCATTCGATACAATGTTGATTATTCCTTAACGCGTATAGTATACCTTGAAAGACCTGTACGAGTAGTCGCTGCCGAGTGCCGGCAACACTATGCTGTATATAAGTTTGTGCTTCATATCGTAATCGAGGAATTCCAGGCAATTCATGCTCTTCTTCCCAGTGGCGTCCACTGTTTACAGAGAAACGACTGCATTCAGCAATTCGTTAAAACGGAGATCAAACCAGAAATGAAACGGGGCTGCTCACCAACGTGTATTTCAGCACCGGATGTTTCAAGCATTAAGAAGAGGTCGGAGGGAAATTCGCGATGTTGGTGCTTGATCATCAAGTTTCCGGCTAGAGAACCGATCTGCAATGAATCGACAATGTAAACAGATCGTTGTTGCACCGATTGCAATGTCGTTGCATCCTAGAATCTCGTTACGTACATTTCGGACGGGTACGCTCGCGATGAGGTCGATGTGACTGGCCAAGTGTCGCAAGTATTCGAATTTTGGTTCCTTCGAGTATTTATCGAAGGTTTCCAGTGCCACCGCGAGGGTGACGTTGCCGCCTATGGTCAACGAATCGTTCTCCTTGTTTATGCGACGCAGATCGGGAATATCGTTGATATCGACGTACATGTCGGGTTTCTTTAACCGGTACACACCTGCGGGTAGACGTTACAGTGAGAAAAACACGTATGTTCGCGCGTACAGATCATTCTCAAATGCGATCGGTTTACCGTGAGCTGTGTTGCCACCGTGAAGAACATAACTAGCATTGGGATTGTTCTGAAATATCTCGAACAAACCGTCCACCGAGAGAACTTTATGGAACTCTGCTCCGTCTAATTTGATGTCGATCTGGGTGTCGGTACGTTGATCGCCTACAGCGCACCCGTTGTAACCGTTCCGGCATGGTTCGCCGGTTCTCTCGCATATCTTGATCTTGTACAATTCCTGTCAAAGAGAGCGTCGACGGTACAGCAAACGATAAGTTTCTGTTTGATTCGTTCGACTCACTTCGATGTCGCGTATCTCCTTGACGAGCTCCTTGGGGGCGTCGGAAGCGAAGCTCTTGAACGTGTCCAGAATTGGTCTGTAGCCGGTGCAGCGACAGATATTACTGCCGAACGAGTTCTCTATCTCTTTCATGGTCATCTTCTTGTCCTGACAAAGACTGAGCCCGATCGAGTCGATTCAAAATTAATTATTTGCGATTAAATACGATGTGCATAGAAATCAGAGGGTAGAACAGCGTACCTGTACATGTTCATCACCATGCCTGGAGAACAGTAGCCGCACTGGGAACCGTTCTTCTGAGCCAGTGCTGCCTGCAACACATGGTACCCTTCCCGTTGGTTGCCGAGTCCCTCGATCGTTTTGACGGCCCAGCTGTAACGAGAAGAAACGCGTGTTATTTTGTAAGAAATTAGCAAAGCGAAGAGGTACGTGGCCCCACCCACCCTTGGCAAATCAGGACCGGTACCAAACAGGAATTTACAGACATCGTCGCACCCTTCACTGTCGCGGACACGATGCAAGCACCGCAGCCACCCTCGTGGCACATCGCCTTGGTGCCTCGCAGTTTCGCATGGTCTCTGATGAATATGTTCAAGGATGTTCCAGGCGGTACGCTTCGATCAACTGTAACGCAATTCTATGTAAATGCTTCTGTTTCTACGACGCGACGGTACGATACACGTACCGGTGTAAGGGGTTCCATTGATGGTGAATTCGACGGTGGACCTGACATCCCTGAAACAAAGATTCAGCAAATTCGGTCCAGTAATAAATGCACAGGTAAGATGATAAACGTTTCCAATATTTTCCTGCTTTCCGATTTCGCGATGTCCTGTTCCGATTCGCAATTCATGCTACGTGATTTTGTCTCTCGATCTACTCAACTCCGGAGTAAATTGCGCTCACGAAAGGCTGACGTTTTCTGTACAAGAAGCCGATTAGTTTGGCGTCGTTGCACAATTGTCGACAAAGATGACGACCTATGCTAATAATAATAGTGCGTTAATCAGCAAATATCGAATCGTTATACAACTCGATAATGTCTTATATTAGCGTCGAATCGGGCCCGTTTGACTGCAAGCCTCGGTAATTCAATTAAACGAGGTTCCTGAGAGAATAACGGACTTCCTATTCTAAGTAACTTATCCAGATAATCGCACGTTTCATTTTAATTCCCTATTATTCTCTGGAACTCTGCAACTCGGAAAATTAAACTCATTCTTAGTCAACATCTTTGCAATAATTTTACTCGTTTGCATTGTAGTCTTGTTATTCATCGGTGTATATAATTTTTCACTTACATCGCCTTCTACGTGATCAGATGGAATATTCCGTGGATCGAAGCGAGGTAACGACATCAGGATTACATAACATTCCGTAAATGACAATATAGAGGCTCTTGCTGATTCAAGAGGCGTCCTGGAAGAGTGTTTCTAACGACGCACTCGTACGACCGATCTAACCATAATACGCGGTTTTCATAGTTTCAGGGTCATATTCCTATTTTTCGTCCAGACTACGGCTGGACTAATTTTCCTGCCAGGGAGAACCTCGAAAGACTCCCGAGCGGATGTCGTACGAAAATATTCTCCGCGCGTAACGGATCAATGGAAAATACAAATTTGTATTCTAATAATTTTCAGGTGGGTCCGCAGGATTCCTACTACGGCTGGATTAATTTTCCTGCCAGGGAGAAACTCGAAAGATTTCTGAGCGGAAGTCGGTCGAAAATATTCTCCGCGCGTAACGGTTCAATGGAAAATATAAATTTCTTTGTAGTCTAATAATTTTCAAGTGGGTCCACAGGATTCTTACTACGGCTGGATTAATTTTCCTATCAAGGAGAACCTCGAAAGATTCCCGAGCGGAAGTCGTTCGAAAATATTCTCCGCGCGTAACGGATCAATGGAAAATAGAAATTTGTAGTCTAATAATTTTCAAGTGGGCCCGCAGGATCGCGGATTAATTTTAGTTAATTCGCTCCGGAGAACCGCAGTGTGCCCTTATCGTCTGGGACCGGGCGTGCTCGCTCGATGCACTTTCACTGTTTGTGAAAGGAGCTATCTATCATCGGCAGCTGAACGGGGACGTTCACACCTTTGTCCAGTTTACAAACACTGGCACAGGGTTGCAGAATTCCATCCCACTTTCCCACGAATCACCGCGCGCCATTCCTTTTCTTGCTCGTTCGAATCTAGAGCGTGCCTCGCAGAGTACAGTCATTGCATCTCAAGATTATAAAACTAAAAACATTCCCCTGTCGAACCGGTTACAGAAAATGCACTGCACGAAATTTCGAATTTTTTTACAATCCGAGATACGCTTTTATACTCTGAGACTCTGAGACGTATACTTTAGGATCGTTTGTACATGGACGAAAACTCACCCAACGTCTTTCTTGGTGCGGTGCATGATCGCTCGGAGATCCCTGAGACGGACAACCTATGCCCTCTGCTCTATGCGTTCAAGTGGCAAACCAGAGTATAATTCGGTATAAGCGTGTACATACAACGACAATCGCGGACAACGACGAATCGACACCGGCGCGTCGAGAGCAACTAGTTTGACCGATGTCACGGCTGCAACTTATCGAAAGTAAGCCTACTATAGTGTTAGCGTACTTCGGCATCGCGATCTCCCACTACCGTATCCACAACAAGAACGGTTGCATAAGTGGCAAATCATCCACAGGTCCCTATGGGAGCTACATGTAACGATAATAGGTCTAGCGGAAGCCTCTGCCCTATCTCAACAACCGCGTTAAATAGGAATTACGTTGATCGTTTTGCTGCCGTGTCATTTTATTTTCTTTGCTGTTGTCCGGGATCCATTGTTACCTTCTCCGTAGACTTGCATACAGTATCAGGACTACATGTTCTTTCAAGTATTAATTACTGGTTTCTAGACATGGTCATCCTGTACAGCGTATACCTAATGGAAAAAACGTCGAATAATAAACATTTTGCACCGCGGTTCTCAATATCAAATTTTAAATGAAAAAAGTGAACGGTACTTTTTGGTAGACTTGGTCAAACTTTTGATCCGTTTCGAGCATTTCCATTTGCCCGTGCCATTACTCTTCTGGCGTTGAACGATCCAGGACCTGTACCTAACGGTATCTTGATTGCTCCTTCGGATCTATGACACCTGGAAAAATGTAAAAACGAAAGGGTGGAAGATCAATGTCTGCGAGGAAAAGTTCAGGCCTGCGTTTCTCAGTGTGTGAAAACAAAAGATGATGATCTACCTGCCCCTTCCTCCTCTTGCTCGTGATCCCTGCTGAATAAGTTCAATTGAAAGCAGTTGTGCCCATCAGTCGGCAAACCGAGATCGACGACAGATTTCAGTTTCGCGGGCGAGCGTTCGTCGTTCCGGCCCGCGAATTAAAGAACAATGAATTAATTTCAATAAATACTCTATTCAACGCCATTCATGTTTACATAATAATCGTTACAACGTATCCGTAGCGCATAATGACGTTCAATGACAATCGATGCAAAGTAAAATGATAAATAATAGCGTCTCAACTAATATTACAGACTGGTACACAGTGTATATATCGCGTCCCCGCTGAAATCGATAAGAGCTACCCGTGCGCGCTTATCGCCACCGTTCAGAAGAGAGACTGCGACAGACCAGAAGGTAAAACGGAAAAACAAGATAACGCAGCATAATAGAGGTGTAGTTGAGGACACGTCTGTATCGTGGTTCGAAAAAATAGCACGCTTCTCTGTCCTCTATTCGATTCCTAGGCTACCGATATAGATTCGATAGAGCTCGTCCATTCTCTTGGTTCGACGAGAGGGCCCTCGAAGAAAACTGTGAGCCGCAAGTTTCAAATCGGTAAACACGAAAAACATTTACAGTAGTATGTGCTAATGCGTAGAATGTTCATGAATTTTTTCCGTTATCTTGCGTTGAGCAGACTTCGTTGAAACCGTGTTGATTCAATAACTGCCATCGTGGTAGGGCTGCCGACTAGAAACTTGCTACACAGAGCTTTCTTTGGAGGCCCTATCGAATGGCACGACGAAAGATCGACTTGGTTTGGGGGCACATTCGACCACCTTATCCGACTATACCCTTTGTTCGTTAAACTAAATATGTCCGCTAAGTGCTAGCGACTTTACACGGTCCTCTAGGCTGGCGCTCTCAACGCGTTCAGCGGCCTCGCCACCATCCCCCTCGATCGTGACTCTGATCCAACATTTCCATTATATTGGTACAAAAATAATTGCGGTTTTCATCAGTTTAAACTTTAGCGATTTTTCTGAAACGACGTTTCGTCGCATTATGTTGATATATAGTATACGAATGAGAAGCGCGAAGCTTCGACTATCGATTTGTGTTCTGTCTTTTGTCGTACCTATCTGTTTATTATTTGGTTAACTTTGCTGTCAAAGTGAAAATGGAGAAGAAAACAAATCCGTCTGATCTTATTTGTAAAAGAACTAAATGCTGGTCACACAACAGTCGTTCGAAGTTTATCTACAATTGGACAAAAATGCAAAATATCTTGCGTTGATATTCAAGAACGAAAAATATCTTTGTTTTTGCAGCAATAACAATTAAAGGTGGCCTTCGGTATGTATTGTGACAGTAATGAATTTCAAGCAAAGATAAAATACAATAGTGCAGTGGTGGGCACGGGTGGAGCCCCTCAAACGCCTGCTTCTCCCACCAACCTCTCTTTCATGCAGCGCGCACATTCGTTGCGTACGCTGATGTCTCGTGTCTTCGTTGCCCCATTGTACCGCGCTCGATGGAAGGGGACAGAGGGCGCTACGGTGTGGACGGTTTTGCCTCGATTGAGGCAAAATTGCCCATCACTGCTCTAGTGTCTTGCGATTGGTTACATTGCACGATGCGCGTGCACCTAGCGCAGACACGAGCAAAAATTGCCACACGGGGCACCGATCCGGACTCGGCGTGGACATGAAAATTACGAATACCCTGGACGAAGCGCTGAACGCGTTAATGACGAGGTCGACGATGATATAGCGTTTCGTTACTTTGTCTCCGCTTTGAACTTCGTGTTGTCTTCCGCTAACTTATAAAGGAGAGATACGTAGATCGCTGCTGTTCTATGATTCTCGATAAAATATGCGTTTATACATGTACATGTAATATTGTCCTGTTACATTCGATCACCAGTAAGTTTACACCGTTTCGTACGGGCGTGCGTGTGCTCGGCTTTGGAATTTCGTTTTAGCTTTCAGCGTTTCCTGTCTCGAACCACTCTTTTCTGCTGTTCGTTCGTTGATATAATTGGTCTGGTCCGAACTAACGAGGTTGTATATATATATACACAAACACATACATATATACACACCGTTGCTACGATTCTACAAAAAAACCCCGCACTAATCATATGAAAAATCTATTCCGATAAAATCAGTTGGATTTTACATATGTTGTAGCTTATGATCTACCGAACAAAATATATAATGGGTACAAAGCTCGATAATGGACAGTTATCGAGTTCTAATCGGTCAAACATGACAAATTCGAGCTGCCGAATACTCGAGTCTCGGGAAGTATACAGGGTGAGTCACCTAACGTTTGTACCTCAAATATCTTTGTTGTTTCTAAAGATACGTAAAATATGGTAAGGACAAAGTTGAATGGTACAATGGGGCTGACACGATGCAAAAAAAAAAAAATTTTGTTTTTATGTCATTTTTTTAGAGATATCAAGGTCACCTTGACTTTTTTAAATGGAGCCACCCTTTTTTAAACACCTACAATGATAGTCCCTTTCATTACAAATTCAGTGACTATAATTACTCAAGGTCATTCAAGGTCACGGACAGAGTGCAACATTCCTTCGAAGCCCGTTTACAGGCATGTATCGATGTTAAATCTTATACGTTATCTCTGTCCGCGACCTTGAATGACCTTGTGTAATTATAGTCACTGAATTTGTAATGAAAGGGACTATCATTGTAGGTGTTTAAAAAAGGGTGGTTCCATTTAAAAAAGTCAAGGTGACCTTGATATCTCTAAAAAAATGACAAAAACAAAATTTCTTTTTTGCATCGTGTCAGCCCCATTGTACCATTCAACTTTGTCCTTACCATATTTTACGTATCTTTCGAAACAACAAAGATATTTGACGTACAAACGTTAGGTGACTCACCCTGTATTTACTTTACACGCACCCCCACTCCCGCTTCTTCGATTTTCAAGTTGCGCGTCCTAAATGAAGGTGACAACATGCTAACGTTATTGCTGCCGAATGCTATTACTTTCTGGCATTGCTACGTCCGATATTTATATTATTGATATCAGCGTATTCCATACATTTTGGTCTCCATTCTGTTTGGTAATACATAATAAGATCATTTTTTTATTAATCCACACACACACACACACACACACGCACGCAAACGTACACAAACAGCAGGGAGGGTTCGGAGCCAAAAAATACTACGGGAGTGACGAACCGGTGGGGTCCATATCTCTGCTGTGATACGCAAAGATTTTTGTGAAAGATTTCTGTTCACAGACCTTTTCAAGGTCATTCAAAATTCAAAAATAATCACACCACCTAACAGATTTTGCGAAACCCTACTATTTTTGTTTCAAACATTTTTTCAAAAAATAAATACTTCCCGAGATTTGAGTATTCGGCAGCAGGAATTTGTCATGTTTCGCTGATTGTAACTCGACAACTGTCCATTATCGAGCATTGTGCCCATTCCATCTTTCGTTCGGTAGATCATAAGCTGCAACATATGAAAAATCCAACTGATTTTAACGGGATAGATTTTCCATATGATTAGTGCGGGGTTCTTTTCTCCCTGGTGCGACGAGAAGCCAATGGACGATGGTCCGCGACTTCTGCGTTTGCTAGTGCAAGAGTGCATCGAGTTGTCGTGCTCTTTGAAACTTATTGGTGACCAGTTTCTCTCGCGTGATCCATTAATTGAACGTGCGTGATTTATGATCTAGCCTCCTATGGCCGTTGTTCTTGCCAAATTCTAGAATCGGTATTCTTATCGTACAAGGACGCGTAAGCTAAGTAAGTCGCAGACTTGGAACTGGTGGGGGGTCAGGGGTGCAAATCCTCGAACGACGACGCCTGAAAAATACACGCGTTCGTTCTTGTACACGTATAGACAGTGGTCGTCTATTCGACGGAGAGGTTCGCTTGGAGAGTAATAAATAGACCATATAAATTTTGCTGATCAAAAGTTATCATTTTAATCGGTTCCTTGTTCCTCGGAGCAGGCCGCGCTCCTGCCTGCGCACCCCTGGCTTCTCACGTCCAAGGTCCTATGTTTCCCGATCGACGATGCTATTTCTTTCGTTCCCATCGAGACGTCGCGACCTCGGCGAACGTGTTTCGATCGATCAACGAAATTAGCGTTACGCCTGACGTTTGCTAGGTTTGATCGAACGGTTATCCTTAACGCTTTATCTTGCGGAAGCCTGTCGGTAGGCTTCCCAACAACTCCGAGTCATGTTCAAAAGAAGCTTAACAATTTTAGTCAAGATAATTGTTGGTGGTTTACAAACGAAACTGTTACCGCTACCGAACGATTCGTCTAAAAACAGCTCCTGTATCGCTAAATGTCTTTGCGATTGATAAATTGCGAATCAAAAATTTCGTATAAATAAAATGAAAAAGGGTGAGAAGAATTTTGTAGTTGAAACAGTTTCGAGTGCAAAGAGCCATCATCGATGCATAAAGTGTTAATTCCATCGTTCGTCGATTAGAGAAGAACGATTTTTTCTTTGGAAAACGAGGATTCACGGGAACCAAGATAGATCTCTTTCGAATCGACAAGTTTTAATTCGCCAAGCACGCGAACTCGGACTTCGGTTAACAAAAACGAGGATCGAGAAAACAATTTCGACGTCGGATCAGGCCCAGAGCAATGGTCACAGAGGTACGCAACGGCGTTCGCGCGCTTCCGTTGAACTCTGGGCTTTCTCTTTCTCTCCCTCCCTCCCCCTCTCTAGATATATATACATATATATGTATGTATATATATATATCATCTGGACACGAGTCACTCTCACGGACACCCCGTGGAAAAACGGATTCGCGAACAAACTACCCGGGTGCAACACCACGGAAAACAAAGGTACAACGCGTCGGTGTAACGCGCGACCGAATCGTCGCCTCCCTTAGGATTCCTACGGCCTCCGTTTTTAATTTTTTTTCGACGACGGAAACAACGATTGTTCGCGATTCGTAGCCGATAATGTATCGCGCGCGCACGCATGATTCGCAACGCGGGGGAGGAACGAGAACGAATCCCGAATTAGACCTTCGAACGGGAATTATTGACTATATTAATAGTACCATACTGAATTGTAGACTCGCGATATTACATTCATAATAATCATATGAGTATCATAAACCTTAACTTGCGTAGATAGTTCGTTCGAATACCTAATTAAGACAGTTCGGAACGGTATACGGATAAAGAACATTAGCGAGACCAACTAATATTCCACATTCTTCGCTCGTTTTCATACACTCGTCAAGCAAGCACACACGCGCATGTACACACCATTCTCTCCCTCTCTATATGTATACCTATTTATATATGTATATATATATATATATATATATATATATATGTATATTTATATGTATATATATATATATACTTCTCATTTAGTATTTAATACTTTTTAACAAAGGATACGTCTTAACTGCTTCAGCGCCCTGAGTCGAAATCAAAGATACGTGGTAAAGAGTACGAAAATGAAACGTGGAGAGCGACACGGGTGCGTTAGATTAGTATTACGCCATATACATATACAGTTATTTATATATACATATATATGTAAATATAAATAAATAAATATATATATACAAACATATACATATATATATATATATATATATTTATTTGTTTATTTTTTCATTTAGATATATTTATATCTCCAACGTTGTATCTCGCGGGCGAATTCGATCGCGTGTGCAGGACCACACGCTCGTACACAGGGTACGCAAAATTTTACAATAATGTAGATGCATGCGTATCGGCCAAGTATAATCGAGTGTCCCAGAATTCTTCCGTTGAACTGCGCCAGCACGTTCGATGAACTACAACTGGATAGGAGAACTGGATGCCCGATAAATGTGACTCGCAGCGATTCGGCTCCGAAGAGAATGCTATACACTAAATCGTATCTTGACGAGCGCGGAACGTGCTCGTGCAATCTAGCCGGAGAACGGCCTGGCTCACCCTATATCTCTTCTATAGAATTTTATAGAATTTTCCCGAGACGTATGTACGTTTAGAATCATGACGAACCACCGATCTACGGGCTCCCTAGCGCCAAGGAATGCTCGTTTACTCGACACCATCCTCCAGTATGTGTATAAAGCTTGCGGAGCTACTATTCGAACCCCCTTACTTTTCGTCCACGAAGAAAGGTTCGTTTCGCGGCCACTGCTTTCGTTAATTCTCGCTCTTTCTCTCCCTCTCTTTCGAGCACAAAAACGCACGCACGCACGCACACGCAAACACACGTTTCCCATTCAGAATCTTTCATTGGCTAAATTACTGGAAAAACGCTACAATGTCGATGCAGTACTATCACAGTCAACTCTTTTTACGGAATAGTCGCATCCACGCTCATGAAATTCTAAACGCAATACGGTTCGTTCTCTCTGCAACCTCTCTTTTTCTCCCTCTCTCTCTCTCTCTCTCTCTCTCTCTCTCTCTCTCTCTCTCTCTCTCTCTCTCTCTCGCTCTCGCTTTAGTTGCCTCGTACACATTGTGTTCTTTCGTTAGTTTTCTCTTCTATGCGTGTCCATGTGTGGATGCGTGTGTACAATTTTTGTGTAAGCGTGTTTTACAATTCTCTGAGACTACACATATAATTTTTCTCGTGTTAAGGCAACACCGCCGTAAACCGGATAAACCCGTATATGCGATTATACTCGATCAACATGTAGAAATGTAATGTAGGGGGAGTGGCGCCGTTCGCGTTCTCCGCCGATCGATGCCGTTGATCCTCCACAGCATGCAAACACTTGCGTTTCAGGGGATGGGGGTGGGGAGCCTGGTCGTCACGGATATTACGTAGAATAACGAGAGCAAGCAGGGCACATTTCCTAGGCATATTACACAGTATGTACAGAATTGGTGCTTCGTCCGCTCGGTTCTAACCCGAACTCCTGAAAACAGACAGACCACGAGTTAGCGACAGTTTCGACGAAACGGTAAATACGATAGAGAGCCAACGTTACGGTTGTTCCGAGCGGTTTTCTACTATTTCTGATCGTAGCATTGCTCCGACACTGTGCGTCGAGTACCTGTCAGCGAGCCGTCGAAGCCTCTAATTATTTCGAGCATGTACAAGACTCGACTGTGAGAGAGAAGATGTTAGTGGATCGATCTACTTTGGAGAGAGATCGTGTTGGGAGAGAACTCTGGCTTGTTAATCACAACGGAAGCGTTAATTACGGTTAATCAGAAAGATATGTACACGGTCTTGGTCGTGTCGCGAATCGAGTTGCTCGTTGCGTCGGTGGACGGAATCTCTACCGGTGAGTTGGGGGAATAGATACCTAATCGCTTCACAGAGCACCGAACGGATCGAGTTGAACCGCGTTATTTTGCGGTGGTTGCGCAGCGGTCTGAGGTTGTTGCTGTTGCTGTTGCTGCTGCGGTTGCTGTGGTAGATTAGCACCCATCATGGGATTCGCATTGGGCATCATCATTGGCGCGGCTCCTCCTGCAACCATCATGCCGCCGGGACCACCAGGCATTGCGTTCATCATCGGCCTCATGCCCTGCATGCCCATTGGGACACCTTGCATTCCCTAGGGACACCAGAAAGCCGCCCAATCAGATCCAGCCTGTACTTTTCTGGAACGTTTACCAATTTCACGTCCACCTGTTTCCATGTAATCTTCTTTTTTGGTATTTGTTCTATCGTTCGGAGGACTCGACCGTTCTCGGGTCGGAACGTTTATAGTGTACAGTGTTGTCTAGAGTTGTTAGTGTCTAATAGATCGTTCGAGACAGTGGTTCGAGGTGGGATACAGATGGTACAGTGGCTTTAGATTCGTTTGGATGCGTGTAAAAAGGGACCCGCTGCAACCATAGTGTATTTACAAAGTATCTCTATGTACAATGGAAACCGTGTTGCATCGCTGCTGATAGTTCGTTATGTACACTATAAAATATACAAGGTGAATCGCTTAACTTTACCACCTAAGTTTACTCGGTATCTACTCGTTGCATGTTTGGTCTCGTTTTAATCGGAAAATGACACGATTACATATATATTGGTCAACGTTTCACAAAAAAAATAAATAAAAAATAAAAAAAAGAAATTTTTGTCATTGTACTTCCAGCGAAGTTTCGTCAAAGAATACCTCGATAATTTTTCGTTTTTGACCCCGTATACCTCGGTAACCTTTTACTCGGCATTCGATATTCTGTCAAATCGCGTATTTAAATATTACACGTTATAAAACCATAATTCGAGGTCGCCGTCGTATCTCGATAAAAAAAAAGTGAAATATAAAAAGACTAATTATTACATCGTATGTACCACCGGTTAATGTCCAACAACTTTTGTTCGAAGCATTTTTTCTTGCAACTGATAGGTTGCGCGTAAATTTCGACGATACAATGAAACGGCTCAACCTGTAAGTCGGTGGTCGATAAATTATCATCGCGTGCGACTAACACAGAGAAAAGATGCAGAATTCTAACTAGAGAGACTAGTCTCCGAACTAAACACACGTGTGCGTATCAACTGTACAACAGAGAGTAGATATAGAAGCAGAGACAGAGAGTGGCAAGATGCAGCATAACATAGTGGAAATAAAACTCGTGGACAGACAGTGTTCAAAATCAATCGTTTCTTCCGCCGCGCCGTTCGTATATTGTACTCGATCTCTGTGCAGAATTAGTGACGACACTTGTTACAGGGCAGCCACGTGAAACAGATAGGAGGACTTCTTTTTGTTTCGTGGAATGTGGAATACCAACTTACCAACGCTGCGGTGTGGCTAGGGAAGCCCAGGGTAGTTGGAGGAAGCTGCGCCATTCCTTGACCCTGCAACAGCCATGTGGCATGCCATACGCCATGCATGCATTGTACTAAGTGCGTCGATCAACGATCACCTTCTCGTCGTCTACAATCCTAAACTAAGAATCTTTATGCTATCCCAGCGTTGCTCTAATCCACAGCTTCCCAACCGTTTCTGTAAACGACATTTGTCTAGCTGCGAATACACCGGCAGTCGAACGCGCCTGCGACGATTGCTCTCGGAGAGCGAGCCTGTCTTCAACAATTTTAAAAGATTCAACATTTCATGTCGACATCCGCTAATTCTATACATTTTTCTGCGCAATCTATACAGGGTGTCCCGCGTAACAGTTTTCACGACTTTTTAAGTACTTGCGATAATCTGACAAAAAATATTTTCAACAGAAGTTTTCAACAGAACATTTTTGTTTTTTATAGTATTGTCAAGGTCACCTTCACTTTTTTTATTGCAACATATAGCCAATCGAAAACTGATCAACTTTTGTTGAAAATATTTTTTGTCAGATTATCGCACGTAATTAAAAAATCGTGAAAACTATTACGCGGGACCCTGCATATTTCTCTCAGAATAAAATGTCGCAAGATACTTGCTTCCGTATTCGCACCTTATCTCTGCTACGAACATCTCCGAATAGTCGGATTGGGAAGCTGTGCTCCGATGAAACAGTTTCGCTGAGGAATGCGCCGCGTTCGAGGGTCCACCGCAGCGTAGATCCTCGATCGTCGGATTCCTCGACGAAAACAATAGGAAAAAGTCCATGTTTTGACAGTGATTTATCTGTGCGAAAGCATGTCGAGCGATAAAGCAAGCGTGCCAACGCAGTGTGTCGCGTACATCGCGATACCGGTTCACGAAGGTGACCCGGGGTCGGCAAAGTACAAATTCTCCGCGGAACTTTCTATTTTCTGTCGTTGAACTCGCTTCCCTCGATTATCTGCCGTCGTCTACCAACATGAACCGGTTGCGTCCCGTTCGGTCGTGTTCCGCACCGTAACGAACGAAAATAGAAAAAGCGAAAACGTTTATCGCATCGTGACTACACGGAAATACACGCTGACTGTGTTATTCGTGATAATAGTAAGAGGCGTAATCGGTGATTCTGATAACGAGAAAATAACTGCATGCGGATAACGGTTCAATGTCAAATGTCAAATGGTCGGAACAGATAATTCGTCGGTGCTTATCGGCTCTTATCGACACGGTGCATTCGTGCGATGGTAAACAACACAGACGGATCGCGATACAACGATACGTCCTAAGGGCAGACAGTTCGGTAGCCATCAAGAACAACGTGCCGGTATAACGAATCGAGACTGGGAGAACTGATAGGGCTGTGCGATCCAGATCCGCTTACCATTGGACGATAACCGGCGCCCGTGGTCGCTGCCATGGGCTGAGGTGTCCATCCGCCGACCGAGCCACTGGTCTTCGCAGCGTTCTTAGGCGAGTTCCACTGCATTCCCCTGAAAGTTTATTCGGTCGTTGATCAAGAGAATGATCGACAAAGTTCGAAAACGGCCCCCCTGACCAAAAGAGGCAGGGCGGTTTCAACTCACTTGACCTGCTGCTGCGCGCTCTTGTTGATAGTCAGATTCTGAGCAAGGCTGGCGAGACTGCTGTCCAGGTCTCCGGTCAGAACTTTGCCGATGGACGACGCGTTAGGCTGCTGTCCTGCTGCTGAAATTTGATTATCTCCAGCTACAGCGGTCGGCATTAACACCGATCCCATACCGTCAAAACCTAAGCAACATCTACATCAGCCAAAGCCACGGAAATGGAGAACCGAAAACGGCAAAAGTTTGCTGGTTACGGAAGTAACAACATAATTCTGTAATTTAACAAAAGCATGGATCTCGAACGGAGAATAACTCTACTGCCTCTTGCTAACGCTAAAGTAAAACATAACTGTGCCACAGAGCTTAGAACTGTAAAGAAAAGAAATAAACGGCTCTAAACGCTATTCCAACGCGCTATCCTGTCCGAGATTGCACGCGTCTACCGGTTTCTACGTATACGCGCTAACACGCCAAAGATGCCATGCTTCTTTTCGAACAAACCAAAAGGTGACGCGAGTAATCTGATCTACTGGTGATAGTGTACAACGGTGTCGGATCGTGGGTCAATCGTTACAGTAACTACGTAATGAGATGAGAAATTCGAGCACAGAACAAGGAAGAAGATGTTGACGCTGCGCTTCTCGCAGCACGTACTCCGTTCTTGGCAGACAAAAAAAAACGTTTTCGACAAAAGTATTCGCTTTTCTACAAATGTCAATAAAAAAAGATTCCACAGTAAATTTCTCTTAGTACAAAATGAAGGTCGCCTCGATCTTTTAACGAGAATACATATTTCTGATTTAATATTGTAGCTGGTGTCGAGACGAATTCAACGACTTACTTTACATAACTTTACGACATCGCTTTATACCTTGAAATAACGCTAAAATCATTTTGATAAAAAAGACGGGTTTCCAGTACACCGTGCATCGAGAACAATAATTCGAATACTTGAAAGCATCACCGTGAGATACGCGATACGCAGGGAAAAGTGTCGAACGAAGTACGGTAGCCGATGATCCGCGTGAAGCATCATCGATTCTCCTCGAGCATGCAGAGAAGAACAGAGAGCACGGAGAGCATAAAGAGAAAGAAAGAAAGAGGAAGAAAGACAGAGAGAGAGAGAGAGAGAGAGAGAGAGAGAGAGAGAGAGAGAAAGAGAGAAAGAGAGAGTGAGAGTGTGTGTGAGGAAACATCTATACATTTCCCGTCACCTGAGATCGGCTGTTTTGCCGGAGAACCGTATCCAGCCGGGACTTGGCTAGAGATACCGTAGCCGGTCATTGGTCCACCAGGCATAACAGGCTGCCCGGTGGCTGGCATATTAGCGGCCATATCGAACATGCCGAAACCCTGTTGAAGAGGTTGCTGTGCTTGTTGCGCGGTCGGGATTTGTTGAGCGACAGAGGGTGCCGATCGCGACGGAGAGCCGCCCAGTGCCATGCGAATGCTATCGTTTAGGTCGTCGAAAGCGCTCTTGCCGGATGCGCCAGCGCCTAGGCTCGGCGTGCCTGGTTTACCAGGAGCAGCAGCACCGTGACCCGTCGGCGGAGTGCTGCTGCCGGTCGTCGCGGGGGGCGGCGGTCTTGAAGGCGGGGTTGCGATCGATTTGCCGGTCGCGAGGTTCGCCGAGGACGCTGACTCCGCGGCAGGATCCCCGGCGACCCCGTCCCCGGTCTTGGAAACCGCTGAGTCGCCTCCGAAGAGGTCCGCTTGGCCGCCGGCACCGAACAGATCTCCGGTCTGCTGACCGTCGCCGCCAATCGCACCGCTCCCGTCTGCTCCACCAGCAGCCTGTTGCTGTTGTTGCTGCTGATCGAACAGACCGAAAGCAGGTGCGTTCGACTGCGCCGGTCGACCACCGAGGGAGGGAAAGTCGGACATGAATGGGTTTGGTACGGATCCGGACGTTCCTGGAGCACCAGCTTGCGCAAAAATCAAGGTGTGCATCGATTAGCTTCGGCGTTCACGCCTCGGGTTAATTTTGCGTCTTTTCAGGGTGATTGGAAGAATGATTTTTGATTTCCTCGATGAGACCGTGAGAGCGTTATTGCGTGCACGCCCTTTATTCGGATGATGGTCAGGATGACGACGATCACGATGGTGACGAAGACGATGACGATGATCGTGACGACGGTGATGACGATGATGATGAAGAAGATGGTCGCGGTGGTGATGATGGTGATCATGATGATGATGATGATGATGATGATGATGATGATGATGATCGGATGATGAGTGGATGATCACGTGGGTAAGAAACATCGTTGTTCTTCGGGCTAACGCGCTGCAACATTATTCGCATTTAGTAGAAGTTCGAGCGACTGGTCTTTGGATTCGACTCTCTCTGTGTGGCTTTCTATGGGAAGGACACTGCCTGAACTTAGTCTTGGATCGAGACAGCGTCCTCTCCTTGGCAGAACACTCAGGTTAGAACATCGATACTTCTTCCTACGCTGGCATAGGTGTCCCGAGATTGCTTGAGATTCGCTAGACCCCATACTACGAAGCACATTTACGTTTACGGTTCGAAAGTTAATAACCCTTCGGGGACGACGATGGATTGTCAGTTCGCTGCTGTATGGTCGACGTAATATCATGATGTGACAATAATCTCTCGACGATTTAGATTTTTTTCATATTTCTCCTAGCTGTCTTCAAATTCTAAAATGTGCAGTATAACGCACGAAGAAAACGTCGCGTCTAATAATTAGACCTTCTGTAATCAATTTGGAAATATTCCTCGTAGTCAGTACAGCGTACCGATGTCGGGTCCGATGGGTTAATTCGCTATCGAGTATGTGAACTGTGGGAGCGTGTCGTCCTTGTGTGTTGCTGAACAGGAATGTCCCGGGGGCATTCCCGTCAAAAATCTTAAACGAGGATTAACTTGCACAGGCATCGTCACCTATGAATCTAGGCAATTTATTAAGATGCAATGATACGAGAAAAAAAATAAGTAAGCGATAAAAAATGTTTGCAGTTTAGAGAACGGAGGTATGTATATGTACAATGTGAACGAGGACTGAGATAGAATGAGAGAGAGAGAGAGAGAGAGAGAGAAAAAGGGGGTGGGCGAGGAAGAGAAAGAGAGACAGAGAAAGAAAGAGAGAGAAACGGTGCAGAATAAAATCATGTTATAACGGAGAGAGAGAGAGAGAGAGAGAGAGAGAGAGAGAGAGAGAGAGACCACGAATTTGATACTTACCAGTCTGAGAGTCTTGATTACCAAATACTGAAGAGAAGCTATTATCTGTAACAAAGTTATTATTTGCCGGTGGTACTGCCGCAAACCCTACAAATCAAAAATAAAAAAGCAAATGAGAGAAACGTAAAACGACCAATTGGGAGAATACAGTGACTCCTACATTTGTTCGTGACAAATATGAACCATGAAAATTAAACCAGTAATTTCAATCGATCTCAATACGTTTGATGGTATGAACAAATGCGTGAATCACTAGTTTAAACATTAGATTTCAACGAAGAAACAAACAAAAAGAAAGAAATGAAAAAACAACTTGTATTTACCGTTACCATTAGTCATCCACATGTTGTTCTGTGGCTGGGCTGGTTGGACAGGTGCAGTTTGAGGTGCACCGAACATGTCCGCGAACGGATTTCCTGCCAACTGGAGCAGATCGTCCGACGCTTTCTGCGGCTCAAACCAATATCAAATCAATTTCTGAACGTTCGAACGTTCATCTACATTGTAGAACAAGCATGGACAGCGAGCGCTCTTTACCCTTGGGACTAGGCGTGCCTCCCAAGGGTAACGCCTACCCGAATGGGCGTGGTTCATTGGCTCCCGAGTCGACCGGATCCGAAGCGGTCGTCTCTGCCCATGCCTGATCTAGATGACCATCGAGAGGAGTACTTAAATCGCGCTACCTGAGATTCGTTGGCCCCTCCCGTTGCCGGTGCGCCAAACAAATCCACGATCGGCTGATCGGCATTGTTTGTCGGTGAACTGAGGAATGGGTTTGTGCTGGGTCCGCCTGACGGAGATTGAACCTTAGCCTGAAATTCAGCGACACCGTGAAACACGTTGGGATACACGAGTATGCTCTAGCACGGAGTGGACGGTTTTCTCCGAGCTCTCTGTAGCTGGCTCCGATGAATCTGCGGAACAGCTACCTATATACGCTCCGGTAATATTTAGATACGTTATCGAGCTGAACCTTTTTGAACAAGTTTTCGTGAAAAACTGTAAGTACCACTACTCCTAAATATTGTGCGAATACTCGCGAAGGTCACTGTTCCGCAGGTTCTTCCAAACTCCGCCCTAAAACCAGCTACTCTGGCAGATAATGGCTGACGCTGATACCTTGTACTGATTCATCGCGGCCTCTTCTTCGGCGAGGGCCTGCTGCCTGAGCGCTTCGTCGATATGTCCATTTCCGGTGTGGTCGAGACGGTTATTACTGGCTGCTGTTCCAAACGCAGTACTGGTGGAAGACAGGGCGGACACTCCCGACTTTACATTCGTTCTATTGCTGCTTGGAGAATGATAGGGGCGGGGGTTGTTGGCGGGGCGAAGGGGTGGGGTGGGGCGGGGCAATGGACGTGTCTCGATGGAGAGCGTCGTGGATTCGCATCGGGATGGGAACAGAGAAGCCGTTTTCAACGTAGAAGACGAGTGTGGCCGAGAAGGAGCGAAAAGGAACGTTGATCATTGAAAACAAAGGAGAAGACAAACAAAAAAACAAAGAAACGGTGTAATATGTATAAAGATACAACGATGTGTAAAAAAGTTTCAACTAGTCAGTGCTCCCATACGCGCACGCATTCTCACCAAGTCACTCTCTCCTGCCATTCTTGTACATATCTGTCTCGCTAGACCATCTTTAGCTACGCTACTTTTCCTGTCTCTTCTTAACCCGTTAACCGTCGAGGATGATTAAAGCTAGCTTCGATCGATTTTATAC
This sequence comes from Sphecodes monilicornis, assembly GCA_913789915.3. Lineage (NCBI taxonomy): Eukaryota > Metazoa > Arthropoda > Insecta > Hymenoptera > Halictidae > Sphecodes > Sphecodes monilicornis. Next base: position 19,591,784 of record OU565299.1, on the reverse strand, counting down.
GTATAATATAAGAAACTATTTTTCGGATACCATTATTCTAAAAGATAAAAGAGACAGATTCACAGGCGAGTAGAACCGACGCGTAGACCCGTTCTACTCCGGTTAACAGGTTAAACGGAAGCACACGCAAGCGGTTACTTTGAACTCGTTCCACCTAGTGACAATGTGTGTTACAACGAAAGTGTAAAACAGCAGAAAAAAGACGCTCCTTCTTTTGTCTTTGCTACTGGCTACAGAGTATGTACTGTACTCTCGTACACGCGCTGACACGCACGGACACGCACGGACACGCTCTCGCTGGCACGCGTACACTTATAAACAGATTTACTTGTGTGCAACAAAATATCGCCTAGCTTCTAGCCTTCCTGAATGGGAAAATTCGAGGAAAAGAGAAATGTTGTGCAACAAGTTCGAACGCTTTGGCTCGTCGGTAGCAAAACGAATCAATTCCGTTGCTCGCCAACAGAATTTTCAGAGAGAAGCTACTCGATATACTCGGAAGATACGCGTTTTCTCTTGGAATTTTGGTATCGAACCGGTACAGAACCGCTACCGACAATGAGTCGTTTTTCGCAACTCGGAAAAGTCGTGCCAGTGTGTTGTTTCCGAAATACTGTACAGAACTGAGAACTGAAGAGAGAGAAAAAAAACCTTGGACACGTGAGAAACGATCAACGGAAAAAATACAGGAAACATAGTTTGCGCACGAAAAAAAAAAACTGAAAGGTACGGATTTGCAAGCTAAGTGAGCAAGATTCAGCGAAAACTATATCAATAGATATGCATATATATACATATATATATATATATATATTACACATACACGATTGTGTGCGCGCGTGTATACATGTATACATATATATATATATATATATGTACCATCGCTCAAAAGTTTCGGATCACTTGGATCGTTGGAACGAGAGAGAGAAAGAAATGTGCCATACATACAAGCGTCGTCGACTAAATGATCCACAACTTTTGAGCAGCAGTGTACACGGTACGCAGCTCAAACAAGAAAACTGGAAATGCTTCACCAATATCTAAAAGTCAGAAAGCAAACACAATTCAAATACAAACATATATAGAAAATATAGAGAAACTGCAACTATGTAGACCGCAACGTAAAAGTCTAATCAACCAAATATAAGAACTGAGAGGGCGGGGGTTGTGGTGGGGGATTGAAACGAATCGTTCAACGTAAAAGCGCATCTTTGCAAGCAATCAAAAACAAATGACCACATTACCTTTCACCCTACAAACTGACAAAACATTTTGCGAGGAGAATAGAAATATGATTATCGGTCGGATGATCAATGGGATTTGTATTTTTGTGTTTGTAGAATTTGTAGAAACGGTAGAAAACGTGGGAGAAAGTCTGTTTGGGATATTCAATGCCTATTCTTGGTTTGATCGATGCGTCTGTGCTTTTTGATCTTTTCTTCTTTTTTCTTTTCTTTTCTTTTCATTTCATTTCTTTGCGTTCAATGAGCAGATCTCGTTGGTTTCAACAACAATGATACCTTCGACTTTGACAAACGAGACTATACGTTCAGATATCGCAAAATATTCTTCAAAGTTAGTTTCTGTTTACTCATACTCTGAACGTTAACATAAACTCGAATCGTATAAGGAGATTCTGAGCGACATACCTTGCGGATTGCGTGGGCGTGTTTGCCGCGGAGCCTTTCTTCCCTTCCAGGGAGGCAAGATGTTGCTCCAACGCGTCCAGTAAACTACTTGGGGCCTGACAAATGTCTAGTTTTAATATCTCGACGGCTAGAGAATATCGCTTCGATTATCAACATAAGTTTACTCTGATATCCCGAATCATCTTTCTGAAAATTAAGTAGTGTCCTTAATGTCTCATTACCTTTGTTAGATCAGGTATGTCTCCCTTATCGATTCCGACGTTCTGCGAACCACAAAAAACAAACAAACAATTAGATTCGAACACATATTTTACGTGAAAAAGAAGACGAATAAGTCTTACCTCGGCTACTTTCAAAAATTCACCGACCCGATCCATTCTTATAAGAAATTTCTTGTACAAGTCTAGGGCCTCGCGGCATTGCTTTTTATTCATATCAAAATACTTTTCTGAAATACCAAGATGCGACGATCAGCGACCCAACGGATGTCGATCGAACGATTAGAATTAGATAAGCTTGGGATCAAGCTTTTACCTAATAGATTAATAATGCCGTCGTTGTAGCAAGCGAACAGTCGGATCAGGTCCCGAAAAAGAAGCATGAAAGCCATGTTTATAACGCCGTTCGTGAGATCGTTCGCTGTGCAATCGAACTCCAAGAGCGCGTCCAGCTGCGACTGCAACACCGGCAGAGTCTTCAACAATTTCTCAGCGTTCATTGTGCGCAGGGTGCCCACCTCCTTCCTGAAACGGAACATCGAAACATTAATACCGTTTCGAACGGTGACGATCGTTGCCTCCGATCTACCGAACCAAACAAGATCGCTTACCCTCTTTTCATTTTACAGAAGTCGAACGCCACGGTCCTATAGGAGAGAGCCTTCTCGTTAAGGTACTTCGCGTATCGCCTGATAAATGGTGACATATCATAGCCTGACGAACAAGAGACACGTTCATTCGTTAAATGTCAAAGCTACGGTGAAGGGAAACCTTTCCAAGGCATTTACAACGAACGACTGTTAATCGTGAAGTTGAATAACGAGAGGCAATCACCCAAAGGAAATAGTATTTCCCGAGCTCGTGGGTCCGACGATCCTCTGAAAATTCAATCCTTTCGTTTCGGAATGGTTTCTAACGGAACATTTCCAAGCTACTTCTCGACGTAACAACACGGCCATTGAGAATAACATTGGATAGGCTTCCGTGTAGGTAAAGCGTCGATGACTAGCGTAGCGTTTCCACGGAGATGTAAATACGGTAAGTCCGCGATCCAAGTCCAAAGGAACATCGCGATCTATGTCCTTTCGTCTACTCCCTCCACCGCGGGGTATCCCCGGAGGGGCCGAGAAGCTCGAGCTGCCTCTGGGTCGCGTATATCGGTGTGAATCGCTACTAATCCAATTACAAAACTTATTTATTTTTCATTATTTTTTTATGGAACGTTCACCGACTAATTTCTGGCATTTTTCTGATCGAAACGACGCTAAACGCTAAATAATTTCAACTGTATTTAATGGTTTAATCGATGACACGTACAGTGACTTTCGGACGTAGAGGGGGATAGCGGACCGTGTTTACATGCTGTCCTTTTCCCGTCTCGATCCAAGTCCGGGCAGAGAACCGAAAAAGGACTTAGATCTCGAACTTACTGTACATCGACGTTAATCGTTGGTCGGGACCGGTCAATCGATTGGTTAACTTTCACCTAAACATCAGCCCCAGCGGCGGCGTTATTCGTTTCACGCGTAGGGGAGACCGAGAGGAATTGGTGCCGGTGCAAACACATCCTGGTGCAACTGTAGCGCACAGGTGGAAGCGCGAGGGCGTTATTAAAACTATCGATCCTGACACGCTTTCAGTCTCTGAACACGGGAAGAGTGCGTCACGCGACTACGATGAATAGAATCGTCTCGGTCTCCCCTGTGAAAAAAAGAAAGAAGCAAAGAAAGAACGCCACCAATTTAATTAGAAACCCAGAGATATCCCAGAAGCGCCGTTGGTCCACGCTGCATACACACCGATACGTTTCTCTACAACTCTACACCCGTAAAATTCGTATACTTTTGCCGACCCTGTAGGGACACGCGCTTATTGTTAGGCTTATGGTTAGTATACGACTAAGGAGAGAGACAATTAAGTGTCCGTAAAAGGAGAGTAGTACGGCTAAATAGAAAAACTCACCGATGCGTGCTCCTGCTGTTGCCAAATACAGAGAGAAAATTAGTTCCAGGTTAGTAAATCATAGACAAAGGCCAGATACAGATAGCTGCGGAATGCTAACAAGTTAACCAAGGAGAAGTATATAGTCGAGTTTTGCATTTAAAGAGATTCTACAGAGACGCGCATGGTTAAAAAGAAAAATTGATAAATACAAGTGCGAGATCCGTGAAAAGAATCGGATCCCGCGGCACGATGTTATCGACAGTTTGCGCGGTGGCTGTGCTCGCGCGCGTGCATGCATCAGCGTTCAATGTAACATTTGCAAATCGTCGAAATTGCAAATGGTTCGACGAAGAAGAGATAGAGGATCCCATTTTTCATGCTTCTCGGAGTGGTTCGATTATTCCGTGTGCATATTTCTCCCGGTGACAATACGGTCCGTTCAGAGACACGCAAGACGGTGTGCGTCCCCCGTGGACGTTTAATCGAACCACCCGACAGAGACTGGACCGACGCGACGATCGTCGGTGTCGTCCTTTAAACGAAGCCAAGTTACCTTGCACGCCGCTCTTATCGAGAAAATTACTGAGCTGAAACGTGCTGTTGCTGGATGCCAGGTACTGTGTAAACCTCTGCAACAGAAAGGTCGATGCACCGTTAATAAGATATACGCGACCACCGTCGAATTGGCCGTGATAATCGCCGTCCCTAATCTCGAGGTACTTGAAGCGGAAACGGAACGCGAACGACTCGAATTCTTGGCAAATTAGTAACGCGCGGGTCCTGAACCCGCAAATCGTGCTCGAACCGGCGGGCATCGCGGGTGCTGGACTTCGAACCCGAGAGCACGTTCTCTCGCGCGAGCAAGGGCGACGACACTTCCCCTCTTCAACTCATTACTGAACCTGAAATGAGTTGGACGACCTCTGTACCAATGTAAATAATACCCCGAGTCGAGATTCGTTGCGATTCAGCAGTCGCGAACCGACAGAAACAAGTTCCGCACAATGGCGATGTTAACGGGCTGAAGGAGTTCCCTCGAAACAGAGTAGCTAGAGTAGCTAGACCTCTTTGCTACTCGGGTGTCCGAGTTCGGATACTTCGTAGACCCGAACAATAACGACTATCCTCTTTCGGGATATATTTCCTACAGAAGGTATAGCCGGAGAAGTTGGTCGAATGTGCCCTCAAACCAAATTGATCGTTCATCGTTCGATCCGATAGGTGCCTCAAACAAAGTCCTTCAAAGGAATTCTCGTCGTATCGAATATCAATTTATTCGTTCTGAAACGAACCAAATTATAGGGTAAGGTGCAGAACTTCGTGATCGAGAAACTAATAATAATTGTTAATAACTCCGATAGTTTATACCTATGAAATAAATAAGACCTGTATAAAACACAAAAATTTCACGCGGCGGTCAACGCGTCAATTTTCTGGAACTTTTTTTTTCGCAGTACAAAATCCATAAACACATTCACAGTTGTGTATGCTATTAGGTAGAATGTTCGTGAATTTTTTCGTAATTTTTTTGTTGGACAGAACGGAAGAAATGGAGCATAATTCGTGCGAATCGTCTTCACCCTATCCTTGTGGTAGGAGCACCGACTTGAAACTAGCCGCAGAGGGAATGGTACGATGAAGGATCAAACTCACCCATTGGGGGCACATTATACTATCTTATACGGCTACACCCTCCCCAGTCTCATTTTTAAATTCGAATGAAAAATTTCCAAGTGTTACGATTTCCAAACAGGAATTCTCTTGATCCTGGGATCCAGAGCGATCAGAGTACAAAAGGAGGATGGAGCCGGTATAATGGAGAGCCAATTAAACGTAGCGGAGTAGTACCGTCGCCGTTGCGTTTCTTTTTACAGTAAGTCCACGATCCAAGTCCAACGGAACATCGCGATCTATGTCCCTTCGTCTACTCCTTCCACTGCGGGGTATCCCCGGAGGGGCCCAGAAGCTCGAGCTGCCTCGGTCGCCGAGCAGTGTAAACATGCCGCGTAATTTGATCCTGGGTCGGGTACATCGGTGTGAATTACTACTAATCCAATTGCAAAGCTTATTTATTTTTCATTATTTTTTTATGGAACTTTCATCAACTAATTTCTGGCATTTTTCTGATTAAAATGTCGCTAAACGCTAAATAATTTCAACTGTGTTTAGTGGTTTAATCGACGATATGTACAGTGACCTTCGGACGTAGACGAGAATAGCGGTCCGTGCAAGTTCCGGCAGAGAACCGAAAAAGGACGTAGATCGCGGACTTGCTGTAGTTGAATTCTTTTGCCTTTTGTTCTAGACCGACACGGCGGAAGAAAGTTCGCGTTCGCCCGGCTTCGAGAGAACCTTGCTAGACGGAGGAGCCCTTCGTAGAGTCCTGTTCCGCGTTGCGGATCGGAGGGCAGATCTTTACCTCATTGCCGTAACAGAGCATATGGTGCACCGTGATCAGGGCCTTGAAAACCACTGTCCAATTTGTGTTCTGTGACCGTTCGATCAAGAGGTTCGCAAGCTGTGGTATCGACACGTTGGGTTCGTTCGTGCAGTGAAGTAAATCTGAAACGAGAGAAAGCATTTTTCCATTATTATTACCGCCGCGCCGGCACAGTGTTCCATCAGGAATCGATAACAATCAGAAATAAAGTGATTAATTCGTCCGTACAGACTCCCCTACACGCGTCGTCCCAAGTAAATTGATCTCGTTAGAAAAACCCGATGAATAAAACCTGTTCACGATTGAGATACAAAACAATTCGATCGCGCGCTTCTTGCTCTGCTATTATTTCCGTTAGAAAATTGCGCCACCGGATTACTCGCTGGCTCTACCAGCCATCTCTGCCCCTCTATCGAGAAACCGTCTCCAACCTCGCGGGACGAAGAAAATCGTAATAACCGCTAATCGAAAGAGCAAAGTGGCAACCGATTCTGTCCGACCGGAACGCGAATCGCTCTCGAGTCTGAACGAAGAACAAGCGTCGATCAGGTTTTACGATAATCCACAACAACTGTAACCCACTAGCCTGCAAGCCGCTTGGATTAGAATTCGGAGACCTCTTCCACGAGGTTCCTCTGCTCCGTACCATGACCAGACCCGTTGGAAGCAATAAAACAGATTTTGATGCAATATTACGGATGACAACGAGGAAGAGCTGTTCAACGAAGGGCTAAATATCGCCAAGTGGTTTCGCAATTGGTCTCTAATAATATCCACGCCCGACGCGTTCGTCTCGCGGATTCGAACGCGTAGAACGATCATCGGCCACGTGTTTCCTCTGTTTACAAGAGTGCTCTCAGCGAATCTCATTCTCATTCTTATTCTCATTATCATTTTCATTTTCATTCTCATTCTCATTCTCATTCTCATTCTCATTCTCATTCTCATTCTCATTCTCATTGTCGTTTCTCGTTTCCTGCGTGTGCCAGCGAGAGATCCTTTCGATCTTGCACAATTTGTCGTCGCGCGCGCGCGGTTCTGCAATCTAAAAAAACAAAACAAAAGCTGATGGTGATTCCACCGTTGCTGTTCCAACGGAGCGAGCGGGAAGGGAGTAGACGCAACCGTTTATTTAAAGAGAAGAAAGTGCATCGCGTGCGTGCGTGCAACCACGATGTGCCAAAACACACCGGAGAGCGGCACGCTCGACCTTGTCGCGCTTCCTCTTCTAATAATGCGCCTCCCGTTTGCGAACATACGTACGTAGGCTGGCGATGTCCAAATTCATTCACCGCGGGTCGGCTCTATTCGCGAAACACCTAGACTCCGTCGTAGGCCGCTCGTTCCGTGGTTATCGCTTTTCTCACCGGTACGGATCGGTTCGTAGCGAAACCGAAGATCTGCACGCCGAACCCAAAAAATCGATACAATCGATACCGCGTCCGCTCTCGTCGACGCACGGTGGATTATTTGGACCGAAAAACCGGAAAAAACCATTTTAGCGTTATTTAAGGTCGTAGGTCGTTGGATTTGTCTTATCATCGGCTAAAATAATCAGAGCGAAGATTGGGTGTTTCCCAAACAGATGACTCGACCGTGTATTTCAATGAAATTCGTTCGGACACGCCGGTCGTTCTTTTCTCCCATACGCGGTATGCCCTTTCACGGATTTGTTGCATCTCGGTTAACGCCTCGTTTAGCGAACCAGTCCTAAGGCATCGCAGAAGGTATGTATCGATAGTCAACGTATAACATTTTTATGCAATACGTTAAAGTAAAACAACATTCGAAGACTTCGCTGCAATTGTATGCGATTATTAAAAATCCAATGGTGTTACGTTGAATATAAGTAGGTACATGTTAGGTTTATAGTCGTCATAACCTAAAATTGATTTCCGTCCACTAGGTTTTTGGCAGCAGCAGTGACCGTATTAAGGATATCGTGCGAAGTACTGAAAAGAAAGAGAGAAGAACGAGCGTGTCAGCGAAGCGGATGCCAAAGAAAAGAAAAGAAATGAAAAAAATAAAAGGAATACCGGAGAAGCGGTGGGGGTAGAGACGACGCCGTTGACCTTGAGCCAGTAACGTTTTCCGGTTCGACCGTAGAACGGAGATTTTCTACAGGAACTAATTTTCCAAGGCTACAGCCGCGACTCGCTAAATCGATCGAGTCTCGAGGCTCGTTTGGTCCCCTTTGTTTTCATCGTCAAGGTTATAAATAAATAAACGATAACGATGACGGTAATTAACGGCGTGTTTATAGCGGCGCGACGATAACATTGTGAAATATTCCTCCAAGGAGTAAGCCGAAGGAAACTTACGGTCTGGGAACGCGAGCTTACCGTGATCGTCGCATAAAACTGCGTGGAAAACGATGCGGACGAACATAACCGTTATCAGGCTTATCTCGGAGCCGAAGGGGTGTGTACGCTGAGACGATTCCCCCAGAGTGTCAGTTTGACCGGGGGCGTCACCGATAACGTGTTTTGGTAAGACGATAATGGCACCAACGAAAACCAGATTATCGGGAACCGAACGAAAGCCGGCGAAACTTTTCGCTGCCATTGCGCGCTTTCGAGGCGGGAACATGTTTGAACCTATCTACACGGAACCTATTGGACCCTACTGGAACTATGTATACCGGTGCACCGGCCAAAATCACCCCGTCGGTACAAACTCTTTAGGCGCGAATTTCAAATTGAAAATATAGGAACTTCGACTACATACGCGTAGCATACGATTAAATATTATCTTGTATCGGTATGTACGCGTCTATGTAAAATATGCAACAGTTCTGGTGATTTTTATAATGTTCAAAAGGTCGCAGTAGCATTAGAAAGAATTGCCGTTGGGTCGCACGGCGAACGTGTCGAGGGTTGTTGCTCTAGATTCTCTATCGAGTTTCGTCCAAGAAATAGCTTCTTCTAGTCCAGTTCCATAAGTCGCGCGGTGTCTGGCCTGGCAGTCGCATTCGATATAATTGCCGTGCGACGCCGACGCGGCGGTCGTTCGCAAAATATGGAAATGCTCGGATCACGACTACCGACCGAGTCGAACGATTACGAGATTCGAAATGGAACAAGCCGAAGGACGGTCGACGGCCGTTCCAACTCTGAGAAATAAAAGCCGTGAGAAGATCGGGACATCGATCTGTGTCGTGCAACCATATTCGATCGAGAGATTACTACGTGTCTATTGTAAAAATCATCGGCGCGATTCACCGGCGTGCAATACCCGCGACTCGCAATTACATAGGCGATTACGTCGCACGGATCTTGGAAGAGATAATTGTAGGTGGTTCCAGTAGCGATGTCGTTTACACATCGAACTCGGCGGTGTTACGTAAATGCCGGTCGATAATGAATGAATCGACCAACGAGTCGTTGAACGAGTCGGAAAAGCTATCTTTCCCGATCGGCGAGGCAAGGAGAGGCAAGGAGAGGCAAGGCGAGGCGAGACGAGGCTCGAGGGCCGCGCAACAACTGACGGATAATTAAACGTTAAATATCAAAAATATCCAAAATTGCCGTCCGAGCAATAATTTAATCGTCGAAGCGATCGACGCGCATCGGTAACCGTCGGTATCGTTGCACGCGAAGCAAAGTTTAAAGTTGACGGCGCGACGTTGAAAAGGGAACGGGTGTGGAACGTGGAACAGAATTTCGTGGAGGACCTCTCTGGTGCGCGAACTGATTTTCGAAGCGACGGGTGGGGTCGTTCATCGACGTGGCCTCCGAGAGAAAGAGTACGAGGAGGAAACGGAACGATCGCGAGGTCATCGTCTGAGAATCAAGTGTACGGTTGATCGATACGCGGACAGACTCTCGGACGAAACGGTAAACCTAGGCAGGTAACGTTGCTAGCGAGCATGTGCGAAAGAGAGCGCAGCCAGTGCCTGTCTGTTGCACGATCGATACGATCTTTTCAAGATCTCGAGATGCGACTTTTTCCCAGTCTTCTTCTTCGTCGTTGCTTCAAAAATTCTGCGCTTCGGTGTCCGTGGCCTAAAAATAAACCTTAAGCGACTGAACCGACTAGAGTTTTGTCACAGTCGGATATAATTGCCGAATCTTTTCACAGATTTCAGGCTCATCGATTGCCACCGCGTTGCGCCACGTTTCATGCAACCTGTTAATGGGACTTTCTCATGGAGGAGACACCGTCTGCCTAGGAGAAAAAGTAGGAGGACATTCTCATTGGAAATAGCAGGTACCAGAAATTCTAGAACGCGGTATCGGTTATCGGTAACCTAATCGCGACGCAGGACGCGAGGAACAAGAATTCGCGGTGATCCGGAGACGACATTTTGGTCTTGTCGTACCGGCGGATGGCTAAGCTGAATAAACGTCGTATCGGCAGAACCTCGAAGAACTAAAATAGATATTCGAATTGCAGGCCGATGCGAATTCTGATAAGAGGATCGACCACACCGGACAAATGATAACAGGGAAACGGAGTGATTCGTTGGGAGAGCAAGGGGAGCGTCCGAGGATGACGAAAGCATCATCGACGGGAATTCATTTCGCTATCTAAATTAGCAGACCGGAAGAAAGACCGCAAGTTCCGTTCCGCTGAAAAGGAAACGCGCTCTTGCCGCCGAAACGACGAGACGCGCGCGCTCGTCCACAGTCTACGCACGTGTAAATATTCAACGAGAGAAATATTCCATGACTCGCGGAAAAAAGTTTTTTTCCAACGGCGGCCCTATTGAATTTCAAATTCAACGCGGGAGGGGTACGGGGGGAGGGGGGTTAACATCGTATCAATCTCCAGCCGTACAAATTAACGATAACGAGGCAACAGTTGAAATCGCGGTGCATAACTTTCTCGATACATATTACGCTGCGGTTTATTCGATAAATAAACATGTATCAGCGATATAATTTTATCGGAGATAAAATTGATCGAAGTTGCACGGCGTCCGGGCTTTGTAAAATATTCGATAGATCGGTCAGAGGCGGCGAAGCACGCGAACGTCGTCGACTCGTCATAATTTTCGAGCGACAGGGTTCAAACAGGGCAATTGGAAATAATTCGTAGCGACTGAAAGGTGCAAAGACCTGACGTGCCACGCTCTTCGACAGGAATGGACTTTTTCAATTGAAACAGATACAGGTCACAGCACCTACGCAAATATCCTATAAACCTTGATACAACCATGCGACGGTGGAATCGATAATCGCAAAGAACTCGTGCGGTTTCCTGGTCTTCGCTTCAAATGAACGTGTTCTCCTATCGATAATTGCGATTGTCGGGACGTCGACGGTTACCGAAAATCGATTGACGCGCGATACGTATCGGGAACGGGATACATATATATATATACAAATATATATATATATATATATATATATATATATATATATACCCATTGTTTCGATAGCGAGAATAGGCCAATCGTAACGATTATTTACGATCGAGCGAGAAGCGATACTCTATCTTAAGATCGATTCTATACCGTTTACTAACAATCGGAAAAAAATTGTCGGACGCGTTCGAGACAATACGGCGGAGCATTGCGTTCGTAACAACGATGAGCATAGTCACCGGAACAAATGTACGATAACCCTGATACGTTCCAGTGACAATTCCGAAGCGATTTCGAAGCCCGTCGCTCTCGAATAAACAGTTTTTCCCTGTTCGAGGATACCCGCGGCGTTATGTCACGAACGAGTCGTGGCTCGAACAGCAACATTTGTAAACCGATTACATTATACATTGTTGGCAGACGACTTGGCGGCGGTTACGACGGAAACGCGAGGACTACTTTCGCGGGAGACATCTGTTATCAATAAGAATCCTGTCATGCAAAAACTTTCACCGTTACTCAACTAGGAACAATTCGAATCGAACCGAGTCGAGTATCGACGAGCAGTAATTATTCGCGAATCCAATACCGATGATGCAACCGAACGGTGCAGCCACGATATACATACAACAACGTCGTTTAACAACTCTGTAGTTGCATGAACCTTGCACAGTCAGGTTGCCAGTGAGCCGGTCCGTGGTTTCTTACGATTCAGCAAAATTTTCCAATGTACATATCGGGTATTGAAAGAAAATGATCGTTTTAGAATGAACAGGGAAATGCGGTCGTTATCAGCGACCACGTACGCACGTTAATGCACGTAATCGCGGTTACGGACATGTAACGTGACGGCAGGTGCTTTGCAACGAACCGTGGAATCGATACGAACACCTCTAGCGTGCAGTTCTGCCCGTGTTCGAGCAAAAGTTAGACTCATCTTTTTCTTGTTCTTTCGGAACGGCTTTCGCGCGTGAGATTTCACCGAAACGCGAACAGAAAGCGTTCGTCAGCGAAACTGTAAATGGAGAGAACCGTGACTGCGACCGTTCGCGATGCCAAATCTCGATGACGCATGCTGATTTTTTCCTTTGGCCCCGTTGGGTTACAACGGCCGGACCGAGTCTTGGTTTCCGAATCAATGTGTCAAAGTGTACCCGGTCGGTAACCGAAACACGTTATCCGTCCGTTTCCTAGAGACGAGAGGATTCTCGGCTGGTTCCCACGGAAAATGCACGATTAACCGTCAAACGAGCCACTTTCCTCCGTGTTACGCCTAGAAATGGAAAGTAACCCGTTAACGTGCAAGGGTCTGCGGTGGGGGAGGGATGCATGAAAGGTGATTCCCGTGCATCGGACGTGACTAATACAGTAAAGTCAACACCACCTCGCGAAGTTCGTGCACTTTAGGAAATAGTTGGGCATCGCACACCTCTCGGAACGCGTAAAGAAAAACACACCTGACCCCTCGGTGGACCGCGGTTCGCTTTCCTCGATCGGTAATCCCGTCGTGAACACCAGCCGAATCTCGTTTGACTTATCCGTAGAAAAAGTCAAACAAGATGCGATATAGTCCCTACAGCGAGATCAATTCGCCTCGAAACGAATCCAAGACACGATCCTCTGTCTCTCTCGCTCTTTCTTCCTCTTTCTCTGTCCCACTCGCTCGCTCGCTATCCCTCCGTCTCTCTTTCTCGTTCGATCGAACCAAGATAAAGGGACAAGAGATAAGGAACGAGACAGCGTACTTACAGTCAAGATGTTTCTTCTTGGGGCCGATCATCTCCTCGGTGGTAGCCTTGCAGACAGATTTCGCGAGGCCCTGCCCGGCGATGCTGTGTCTCGCTGCCAGCAGCCTGTCGTTTATCGTCTGTCCCGCCATACTGTCGTCGCCGCTGCCGCTGTCACGCTCGAACTTTTATCCAAGCTTACGCACACCGCTCGATCCGACGACCGGAGTAGCGTGATCGCTCCGAAATGCTGTTCTCCGGGTTCGACGACAGCGTCGAACAACGTGTTACACACACAACGGTAGACGGACGGACAGGCACACAGGCGCGCCGCACACCACCAAACAGTAACCAGCGATACGCGAGAGCGCGACCAGCAATGTGGAGAGAGAAGAAAGATACGCCGCGCCGGTCCCGTCCCGATCCGGTTCCTTCTGATAGATCGGTTTTGTAAGAACCGGTGGCTGTCCTCGAAATCGCGTTTCGATCGAGCCGAGAGAAGCTCGCTCTCCCACTCTCTCTCTCTCTCTCTCTCTCTCTTTCTCTCTCTCCTTGTCTCTCTTTAATACGCGCGCGTTAACAGCTCAGCTGGGCAGACGACAGCTCTCAGCTCTCACCGCGAACGACAGAAAGCTCGCACGATCAACCAATATGGCGACCGGGACCTCCTACTCCTTCGCCGGACCGGACACTCCTGACAGCCAATCCTGGTCCTCCGTCCCCGAAACACGGCCTACTGCCTTTGACGTCATACCGCGCTAGTCAAAACAAGTAGTGACAGATCACCGCGCACGCGCGCTCTCGGGGCCACGGAATTTTAGGCACCTCGAATATTATTAATCCCTTACCGTGTTACCGTACGATATCGAATCGCACTCGTGGTAATATCTTTTACGAACGAATGCTATTGTCCTTGCTTAGGTCGAAATAAATATTGCCGGCAAGGGGTTAAGCTTTCTGAAAATATGAACGATTTGAAACATTTTTCTAACAATACCTATTTGTAATGCTAGCGACGAAGGAGGAGTCCTCAAAATTATATTGCTCTCAAGCGACAGTTGAACGCAACGTTTTCAAAGAAGTGTTTTGCATAAGATTCCTGAAATTTCGTCTACCAATTATTTCTACGTTTAATTGATCGTAAACTCTTCAAAGTTATTTTTCAGGTAGCCTGTTCTTTATACTACGCGACGAATGTTCGTTCTTCGCAGATTCCATGTCCCAACTTATTCCAAAGAAACGTTGCGTAATGTTGTAGGCATAATGAGTTTGAGCGAAGTACGAAGAAAGCGAGAGTTCGCGCTGAAAAAATCGATCGAGGAGGGTGTCAACGTGACGAGGTCAAAATCGATAACGGTAGTCCAATTTCTGCGCATGCATATTTCCTACCGGTTACTCCATCTAGCGTATCATTTTACCAATGATCGAACGAAACCATGAATTCTCTTAATTTTTTTAAAATTAACATTTCATAAGAGACGCAAATAAAATTACGCCGAACGAGAGATATAATGTAACGGCATATATTTCTTGTAACCGAAATTCAAATAGATCCATTCAAATTTTAAAATGAAACATTTATCCGATAATGTATTCATCGATGAAAGGAATTTATTATTGCCTGTACGTTGTTGAACGTGTATGTACATTTCCAAATAATTTCTTATCAGCCAATCGATACCGACACGAAATCAAGGAACATTTTTATTTGCATACGTGCAGGCGATTATCAATGTTGGTACGAACACAATATAGCCAACGTGGAAATTGAAAGATCCACGAATCAATTTAAAACACGAAGGCGATAAACGAGTTTTTCTGTCAAAATGTGTACGTACGGCCGCTGATTTATAAAATAAAATGGTTCAACGAACCGCAAGAATACCAAATGTTATCAAACCGGTAGAAAATATTTCTAAGAACAACATACCAGATTTCAGTTTTGATAACACGTGACATAACCACAATAATGCGATGGAATCGGTGTTTAGGTTAATTCGATTTTAAGTTGAATTTTGTATTTTTTCAGCTGTTAGCAGCGGAGTATCGTTCGCATTGTCGTCGATTCTGACGGTTCTTGTGTTCTCCGGAATGCAAATATACAAATCTTCGCTGGCATCTTCGCAACTGTATACCATACTTGGAGGGTACATTGGTTCCATATTGTTTATATGTATATTGACAGCTATAGGAAATTTAGAAGCCACGATATTTGGAAAATCTTTTCAACAGAAATTATTTCCCGAAGGTATAAACATGCATAGCTGTATGCTATTTTCTTGTCTCTCTCTCTCTCTCTCTCTCTCTCTCTCTCTCTCTCTCTCTCTCTCTCTCTCTCTCTCTCTCTCTCTCTCTCTCTCTCTCTCTCTCTCTCTCTCTCTCTCTCTCTCTCTCTCTGTAAATGTTAGGAAGCAAAGTAATCAAAGTATTGTTTCTTTTCAGTCGTGTTCTCGCTAATAATGAGCTTAATCGCATCCGGACTGGTACATCGTGTTGCAATTACAACCTGCTTCTTATTTTCTATGATCGCATTGTATTATATTAATCGAATCTCTCAGGAAATGTACTCTGTCCCAATGCCTGTACCAGTATCTGTCCATACAAAGAAAAGGAAATGAGAGAATTGTACTAATTTAATGCAACTTTACTACAACCACATGCTCAACTGAAAATTCGACTATTTAAGTATCTCGTTATCAAAAGCTCCTAATCGTCTTCTTGTATTAACATACTTATACTGCTACAAGTGTAGGTAGCTAAGTAAAGTTAAAATAAAATGTATTGTATACAAATATTTTATAACATTCAGGGATTTTGTTTGCCACTCTTTCTGTGTTTTTCCGCTTCTTCCTTATCACTGAAATATTCAAACGTTTCGTCCGAATCGTTAACGTGAGAACTGTCTGTTAATTTCGGCTGATCGTCGCTAAAATTCGGCTGAGATACAACTTGTTTGTAAATCGTCATTGCCTGCAAACATCGCATACGATAAAGTAGCTTATAGATAATTGTGTTTTAATATGTAACTTACCTGCGCTACTAAGGAAGACACGTCGGCTACATTGCTGGGTAATATTAGAGTATTATTGTGTTTCGCCATTTGCCTAAACGCCTTGACGTACTGCTCAGCTATACTAAGCGCTGCTGCGTTCTTTGCATCTGTTACAGTAAGAGCACCCGCCACTAGCTTCAAACTTTTTACACGAGCTTCGGCCACGGTAACCATCGCTTTTGCTGCGCCATCTGCCTTATTTATCTCTTCCTGCTTCGCGGCCTCTGTAATATTCAGTTCATATGAATGGACTCTTAATTTCCGATTGAAAAGAGAAACGGTAATAACCTGACGCTAAAATTTGTGCTAAACGTTTTCCTTCCGCGATATTTATTTCTGCTTCCCTTTGACCTTCTGACTCCAGAACTGCAGCTCGTTTCTTGCGTTCTGCTTCAACTTGCATCTGCATCGCTTCTTGTACTCGTTGCGGTAATCTTATGTCACCTAATGAAACAAACGATCCCGTCGTTTAACTCTACTTAACAAAATTGAGAACATATATTTTCTCTCGACTCACGTATTTCATATCGAAGGCAGGTAATACCCCAGACTTTACTCGCTTTATTAATACTATCGACGATACAAACATTGAGGCCCTCTCTCTCCATGAATACTTTGTCTAAAGAAATTTTTCCCAATTCCGATCTCATTGTGGTCTGAGCTAGCTGAATTATAGCAAACTCTGGATCCTCGACACCGTACGATGCCAAATATGGATCGTCTACTCTTAAATATAATACTCCATCGATGTTTAATGTAACGTTATCTATGGGTCAGAATCTTAGAGTTACTTTGCAATGTTCTTTTCATGCTTACCATTGACAAGATGTACCTGAAGTCACTGCGGATTGCTGTGGAATTTCTATAGCTATTTCTTTGAGACATTGAACGTACTTGACCCGATCGATTATTGGTACTAGTAAATTCAATCCTGGCTCTAGAATTTTATGAAATTTTCCCATTCTTTCAATGATCCATGCCTGAGAAAGTATTGCACTTGTTAGCATATTATTTAATAGAACTTGTTTACAAATGTGACGAACCTCTTGTTGCGGAACAAACATTACAACAGTATTGATAGGTCCACTGGTTTTATGTCTGACTTGTGTTACAGCTACTTGAGGCGCAGGATGTCCGAGGAGAAAAGACGGCTGTTCATTTAAAACAAATAATCATAATGCTATAGAGACACACTCAAGTTATGAGAGGTTAAGATTCGCTGTGATTTGTATGTATCATAGTTACCTTAAAAACCCCGAAGTTACGAGCAAGCAATTTAAATCTGCTGTTCGTTACGCACTTGTATTTTTGCAACAACATTATGCTGAGTGACGAAAACTCCTCGTACGAATGAAACACGTTTTATCAGCCTGTTTGAACTGCAGTCAAAACCATGTTCTTACTGAGAAGAAACAACGTTCGAGAAAGATATTTATAGCAACTGGATAAAAATTGATACCCGATCGTCGAAAATGCACAAAATTAAACGAAACACTTTTATGTATATTATATATTATATATTATATATATATTAGATAATGTGCGTGGATAAAATGTTTGAAACCGATTTCGCGCGCAAAGCAATAACTATCCGCGGGAAACGGTATACTTTCAAATTATCACCGGACTCCAACGAGATTCGCGTCGCATACGATTGTTTCAAACAATTCCTTTCTATTCAAAATATATACATATACCTCTGAGAAGAGTACATTTAAATTGTTCAGCATTTGGTTTGTCTGTCATTCTAGTTCAGCATTTCTAATCCTAGGGACAGAAACATTCATAGCCAGTCTGATAGCGCATCACATTGCATACACTGCACAGACTGTAGATGCCTACAGACATTGCATGCAATGCATTTTCTGTCTACGGTTCTGAATTACCGACTCTGTAGAAAATGTCCTAGTACGATAGCGGACTTTATCGAAATGGAACGGTCAGGTGGTGAACTACATGAGGTTGCAACACATAAAGTGTGTGTCCGAGGAGGCTCGATTTTACAGCGTTGTCAGCTTTAAAACACAATTATATTCGTACAAAAATACTCCACGTATTATTCACTTGTGCCGCCTATTTTTTTACAGGACTTCGTACCCCCTGGTAAAAATTTGGCGAACATGATAAAGAAGTTTGTATCCGACAAAGACGAACTTATGCACATTTAAGAAGAGAAAGAAAGACAGACACAGAGCTTCTGAACACTGTGCACACTCGACAGAAAATTGATTAGTAACACACTTGTGAGGAATTGTTTACAAATATTTGCAGTTAGGAAATATAGAATAGACCTTCAGTTAGTTTCACATATAGTTTATCGTCACATTTTATTTCTGACTAAATAGTTATAAACAATTATTCTAAGTCTCGTTCTAAAATAAACTCAAATAATTTAACAGATCTCTGGTAAAAAATAATCTTCCTTGTGATCGGAGAATCTAGAATGATGTCTCAGCTACATTTCTATTGCAGTTTTATGTAGATTCGACGATTAGTTAATTAGTTATTTAAGATTTCCAGAGAGGTGACACAACGATTTGTGTGTTTACCTTTGACAAATACTCGGACTCTCCTTGTCTTATTCATTGCGGGCATAGAAGATATAAGTTACCTCCACAAAAATTGTTGATAAATTACTTCAGGTAATTTTTATAAATATTAGCTCTCGAAGAATATAGAATGGACCTTCGGCAACATTCATGTATAGTTTTCAATTCGATTCTGGAAGAGATTAATTAGTTATAAATAATTTTTGATACTCTTGTTCTAATGAAACTGTGCATACTAGTGAGAATTGAATATCTTGTATACTACAAATGTTCATGCATAAAAGTTAATCTGTATCTCGAGTACTATTAGCTATTTTTACTAAAAAATTGGGTGGTGAGGTAACCAAGCATATAATCGTTGTAATCGGTAAACAAACAGAGATAATAAATTCATTAATTACATTTTTTCACTATAATTATGCTTAGTAATATTCGTGTATCATAAATTATTCTGGATCTCGAGTTTTATTACTTACTTCTACTAAAAAATTAGATGGCAAGATGGTCAAGGGCGTGCTTGTCGACATCATCGACAAAAGGAATTGTTACAAATATTAACCAGCTAGAGATAAGAAATTTATCAGTGAATTGTGTTCGATAAATTAATGCTCGCGAATATTCATGTGTCAGAAGATATTCAATATCTCGAGTTACATTAGATATTTTTACTGAAAAATTAGATGGTCAGATAGTCGAGGGAGTGCTTATACACATAATTAGCAAAAGGAATTGTTATAAACATTAGACAGCCAGAAATAATACATTTATCAATAATTATCATCACGGCGATCGAGATCTATCAAAATTAGTTGGGGTGGGGAGCGTTGCGCTTCGCTGCGCGCTGCGCATCACTGCTCACCTAGGCCCGCGGAGCGCGCTCAGTCAGTCAGTCGGGCCGGGGGCTCCGGCAGGAGCGGACGAGCTCCGGGAACAGGAGAGTCTTCGGCTACCTTGGGGTTGACCAGGGGTCCTCCAGAGCTACCCTGGCCTCTCCTGCCTACCTTGGGGATGACCATGGGTCCTCCAGCAATGGTCTACCCTTGCCTACCCCGAGGTCGTCCAGTGGTCATCCAGAGCTACCCAAGCCTACCCCTGCTTACCTTCAGCTGGCGTTGGGTTGACCATGGGCCCTGCAGCATTGGTCTGCCCTTGCCTCCCCCGAGGTTGACAAGTGGACATCCAGTGGATATCTAGTGGTCATCCAGTGGTCATCCAGTGGACATCCAGTGGTCATCCAGTGGTCATCCAGTGGACATCCAGTGGTCATCCAGTGGTCATCCAGTGGACAACCAGTGGATATCTAGTGGTCATCCAGTGGACATCCAGTGGACATCCAGTGGACATCCAGTGGACATCCCGTGGTCATCCAGTGGACATCCCGTGGTCATCCAGTGGTCATCCAGTGGACATCCATTGGTCATCCAGTGGACATCCAGTGGTCATCCAGTGGACATCCATTGGTCATCCAGTGGACATCCAGTGGTCATCCAGTGGTCATCCAGTGGTCATCCAGTGGTCATCCAGTGGTCATCCAGTGGTCATCCAGTGGTCATCCAGTGGTCATCCAGTGGTCATCCAGTGGTCATCCAGTGGTCATCCAGTGGTCATCCAGTGGACATCCAGTGGTCATCCAGTGGTCATCCAGAGGTCATCCAGTGGTCATCCAGTGGTCATCCAGTGGTCATCCAGTGGTCATCCAGTGGTCATCCAGTGGTCATCCAGTGGTCATCCAGTGGTCATCCAGTGGTCATCCAGTGGTCATCCAGTGGTCATCCAGTGGTCATCCAGTGGTCATCCAGTGGTCATCCAGTGGTCATCCAGTGGTCATCCAGTGGTCATCCAGTGGTCATCCAGTGGTCATCCAGTGGTCATCCAGTGGTCATCCAGTGGTCATCCAGTGGTCATCCAGTGGTCATCCAGTGGTCATCCAGTGGTCATCCAGTGGTCATCCAGTGGTCATCCAGTGGTCATCCAGTGGTCATCCAGTGGTCATCCAGTGGTCATCCAGTGGTCATCCAGTGGTCATCCACTGGTCATCCACTGGTCATCCACTGGTCATCCACTGGTCATCCACTGGTCATCCACTGGTCATCCACTGGTCATCCACTGGTCATCCACTGGTCATCCACTGGTCATCCACTGGTCATCCACTGGTCATCCACTGGTCATCCACTGGTCATCCACTGGTCATCCACTGGTCATCCACTGGTCATCCACTGGTCATCCACTGGTCATCCACTGGTCATCCACTGGTCATCCACTGGTCATCCACTGGTCATCCACTGGTCATCCACTGGTCATCCACTGGTCATCCAGTGGTCATCCAGTGGTCATCCAGCGGTCATCCAGGGGTCATCCAGTGGTCATCCACTGGTCATCCACTGGTCATCCACTGGTCATCCAGTGGTCATCTAGTGAACATACATACAGTGAACATACAGTGAACATACAGTGTCCACCCAGAGCTACCCTAGCCTATCCCTGCATACCTTCAGCTGGCGTAGGGTTGACCATGGGTCCTCCACCAATGGCCTGCAATTGTATATCATAGCCTACCTTTAGCTAGCTTAGGGTAGTCCAAGGGTTATTTAAAACTTCCTTGGCCTACCTTAAGCTAGCTCGGGGGGGGCCATGGTCTCTTCAATGCTGTCTTCGTTTACCTTGTGTTCTGAGCCGGTC
Organism: Sphecodes monilicornis; assembly: GCA_913789915.3. Lineage (NCBI taxonomy): Eukaryota > Metazoa > Arthropoda > Insecta > Hymenoptera > Halictidae > Sphecodes > Sphecodes monilicornis. The sequence continues at coordinate 19,570,218 of OU565299.1, read as the reverse complement.
CAGTTTCAGTATCCGGCATGATGTCAGTACCATGCTGATCGGTTCAGAGAGGGCAATCATTGCAATGGCTTCGCATCTTTGAGTGAGTCATTTCGTCACTACCTTAACACTATATTCGTCTGTAGAAGTAGTAGTATAGAGTAATAGTAAAGTGTAAAAGTAGTTAGTTGCATGCATGGGCAGGCCTCGCCGCCCCAACGATCAGCCGAGATGGGAACGTCCGCGATTTGCATTAGCGTTGCGTGAAAACCACGCGTTGAATTTAGTCGATTTTGAACAGAGATTAAAGCTAACATTACGGTATAGATTGTTTAGAGCGTAGCGTTGCGAATCAAAAATAGTCGCGGTTCAAAATTACATTTCAACTTGATAACTGCGCTTTTAAAGTTCATATTGTTGTTGTTTTACATATAATCTAAAGTAATCGTTTTTTGGATCTCTGTTCGTTGAATTAGCGTTGCGCACCAAAAGTTCGCGTTTGCTTTCGAGTCTTTCGACTTTTCAGGCTCCCATGCTCGAGCTGCAACGATCAACTGTGAGATGGGCTCATCCGCGATTTCAAGTAGTGTTGCGAAACTTATTGTTACGCGTGTTGTACTAGTATCAATTTTTAAAGTTGATGAAATGTCTAGTTAATGTTGCAAATAAATAGTCGTAATTTAAAGTAGTTCTGAAGATACCTGTTTAGAATTTTAAACGTTAGAGTTTTAAATTTCTTATTTGAATAGCATTTTAAATTCGATTTGTTGAATTAGCGTTGCGCATCAAAAGAATCGCGTTTGCAATAGAATCTTTCGATATTTCAGGCGCCCATGCTCCAGTTGCAACGATCAACTGTGAGATGGGTACTTCCGCGATATCGAGTAGCGGTGCGAAACAAATTGTCGGGATGAGGCCGAAGAAGCAGACGAGGTATTATGCCAAAGATGCCGGACAAACTGTCATTCAAATGGACAATCATTGCAACGTCTTCGCATCTTCGAGTGAGTCATTTTATCACTACCTTGTCGTTATACTCGTCTGTAGAAATAGAGTTGTAGTAGAATGTAAAAGTAGTTAGTTGCATGCATGGGCAGGCCTCGCCGCCCCTACGATCAGCCGAGATGGGAACGTCCGCGATTTGCACTAGCGTTGCGAAAAAATTACGCGTTGCGTTAGTCGATTTTGAACAGAGATCAAAGTTAGCCTTCCTTCTAAATATATTAGTAGTCTCTATCAGCGATATAGCTCGTTTAAACTATAGCGTTGCGAAACAAATAGTCGCGATTCGTTTTGCAGATACTGTAAAAGTAATCTTGTTTGGATCTCTGTTCATTGAATTAGCGTTGCGTACCAAAAGTTCGCGTTTGCTTTCGAGTCTTTCGACTTTTCAGGCGCCCATGCTCGAGCTGCAACGATCAACTGTGAGATGGGCTCATCCGCGATTTCGAGTAGCGTTGCGAAACAAACTGTCATACGCGTTGTACTAGTATCAATTTTTAAAGTTGATCAAATGCCTAGTTAATGTTGCGAATAAATAGTCGCGATTTAAAGAAATTCTAGAGACACCGATACAGAATTTTAGACGTCAGAGTTCTTTTCTTATTTAAATAGTATTTTGAATTTCGATTTGTTGAATTAGCGTTGCGCATCAAAAGGATCGCGTTTGAATTAGAATAATTCGATATTTCAGGCGCCCATGCTCCAGTTGCAACGATCAACTGTGAGATAAGAACATTCGCGATTTTAAGTAGCGTTGCGAAACAAATTGTAACACGCGTTGTAATAGTATAAATTTTCAAAGTTGGCTTAATGTCTAGTTAATGTTGCGAATAAATAGCCGCGATTTAAAGTAGTTTTAGAAGTACCGATCTAGAATTTTAGACCTTAGCGTTTTAAATTTCTTATGTAATTTGTAAGAATGATAATACTTAATTTTGTAAGACTTTCAAAGTTCAACTTTACCAAATTGATACAATATTTTTGTCTAGAAATTGATATTTTTTTCAGGAAATTGATATATTTGTCTTGAAATTGATATTTATTTCAGAAAATTATTATTTATTTCAGGAAATTGTTATTTATTTCAGGAAATTGTTATTTATTTCAGGAAATTGTTATTTATTTCAGGAAATTGTTATTTATTTCAGGAAATTGTTATTTATTTCAAGAAATTGTTATTTATTTCAGGAAATTGTTATTTATTTCAGGAAATTGTTATTTATTTCAGGAAATTGTTATTTATTTCAGGAAATTGTTATTTATTTCAGGAAATTGTTATTTATTTCAGGAAATTGTTATTTATTTCAGGAAATTGTTATTTATTTCAGGAAATTGTTATTTATTTCAGGAAATTGATATTTATTTCAGGAAATTGATATTTATTTCAGGAAATTGATACTTATTTCAGGAAATTGTTATTTATTTCAGGAAATTGTTATTTATTTCAGGAAATGGTTATTTATTTCAGGAAATTGATATTTATTTCAGGAAATTGATATTTATTTCAGGAAATTGATATTTTTTTCAGGAAATTGATATTTATTTCAGGAAATTGATATTTATTTCAGGAACCTGATATTTATTTCAGGAAATAGATATTTATTTCAGGAACTTGATATTTATTTCAGGAAATTGATATTTAATTCAGGAAATGGATATTTATTTCTGGAAATTGATATTTTTATCTTGAAATCAATATTGCTCGGATCGGAGTTCCCTCAGGGACTCACTCACGGGATGGGGCCCGTGAGTGGGTACGGGGACTCGCGTCCCCGGGGGCACCCGAATCGCCTACAGGTTGTTGTGTCCACAAATCATTAGATTTGGGCTCGATGTGGTTTCGATTTTGTTTCGATCTTGTTTCGATTTTGTTTCGATTTTGTTTCGACTTTGTTTCGACCTGTTTTCGATTTGGTGTTGATTTTGTTTCAACAGGTTTTCGATTCTGTTTAAACTGGTTTTCGATTCTGTTTCAACTGGTTTTCGATTCTGTTTCCATTTTGCTTCAACTGGTTTTCGATTCTGTTTCGATTTTCTTTCAATTGGTTTTCGATTCTGTTTCGATTTGGGTCGTTCATCTTGCTCTTGTTAGTCACAACGAACGAAGAAAATTCATTGAAAGAAAAGAATTCATCGAAAGAAGAAAATTCATCGAAGGAAGAAAATTCATCGAAGGAAGAAAATTCATTGAAAGAAGAAAATTCATCGAACGAAGAGGAATCATCGAACGAAGACTCCAGATTATTTATAAATTAGTTTTAGTGCGTGCGTTAGTTATTAAGATTGTATATCGTCGTTGTAATTATGTCGAGTAATTATTGCCGTAACTTGACTTTGCTCGCCTCGTTTTCTGACTCCGACACAGCCTTCTGCTGTGTCCGCCTTGCTTGCAGGTTCTGAGCCGGTCCAGTTTCGGTATCCGGCGTGAAGTCATTGAGAGGGATGTCTAAGAGACTCGTTCACTCGTCTTCTGACGATCCTCTGTGTTAACGTAATCCTGGGCTAGTCATGTTAACGCTTGCGTTCTCATGGCCCCCAGTTGCGCCAGAAACCGTTTGAGCGCATCTCTTTGCCATCTTTCTTGGTGATGGAGTGACGGGTATCGGGCTAGTCGGCTCAGGACTTGTAAGCACTGAACGCGTCGCGTCACCCTTGAACCAGAGCCTTCTGCTCTGGTTCGATCTTGTTTGTCTCTTTGAAAGAATCAGAGCCTTCCGCCTGATTCGCCCTTGGTCCCTCATGGATCGGAGACTTCTTCTCCGATTCACTCTTTGCCCCGCAATAATTACTCGACGTACGCTAAATGAAAAAGAAGTCTTTTCCGTGAAAAAGACTATTTTTCCATTTAGCGACCTGCGAACTTAGTTTCTAAGAATCGTCGTTGTAAGAAAGGGAGACAGAACAAAGGAAGACTTCGTTCTGACTCCCTTTCGGGTCTCTTGTGCAGCAACCTCCTCGTGGTGAGACCTGGGCAATCGATATTATCCACAATTCGCAAAATGCTATAACTTATAAATTATAGTATCTTGCATGTAGTGGATAATATTGAGCTAATAGCTGCACATTTAGAATTTGCGTAAATATGTATTTCATAGTAGAATGTAAGACTTTTAATACTTTCTTCCTTTTCCTATGTCCCAGCTTCAACAATTATTTTCAATTAATAATCCAAATACAAAGTTTTCGTTTCAGAATACATGTAACTCTTGTTCTCGTGAGCGAGTGTTAAATAGATTTGCACTCCTGCAGTAGATTGTAGGTTCTGATGTAGTCTAAATATGATGTACGTGCTGAGATGTACGTTACATATCGCATATTATTTCGATATTGAAACATTATTTTATATTCAAATTAAATAATTGGTTGAAACTAGTTCTTATTCAGACTAAAAGTTAGTTCTGATTCATGTGTTGGAGGGGGTAAAAAGATAAGGCAGGATCTGTTCCATGTTGCCGCATTACCGTAAAGAAAGTAAACTATTGGTCTAAAGTGTATAAAACTATTATAATATACATTCATTAGTGACACAAGTAATAAAAATAATATTACGTATAGAAACCAAATTAATTTTACTACAATTCGTATTTTTGTAATACATTCTTCATAAATATTATTTTCACCGTTCAAATACACGCGCCGTATGCGCATTAGTAGCCTCGAAAACACCCGTAGTAAAAATAAAGTATACGGAATATTCAGTTCTTGCTAATACGGCTAAATTCGTGAATTATCGGTAATATTGAGCGCGACACCGAAATAGTACGGGGGCCACTGCGGCCCCCCGAGGCCTAGACAGAAAAGCCCATAAGATGCAATGTCTGTAGTAGTCTTAACTCTGCGGTAGTAGTCTTAAGTCTGTGTACACTGACACCTGTCGGTAATGCAGATCGTATCACCCTCGCTCGATTCAAAATCTCAAATACAAATGCAAATCACAAATCCTCCTCAGTTGCAATAGTCACAAAAATATAATTAAACTTGTTCGTACGGTACCCGTGAAAATATGCATGTGTATCCTGACAGTATTCCTAAAAATCGTTACGTTTTCTCGATTGCATCGTATGCACTTGAGTCGCGCGCGATATTCGCGAATGTTCGTCGAATTATTGCACGCAATTTCGAAAACGGAGTTAATAAACATAGAAGCGTATAAATGTTTACGTGAAGACAAAAAAGATATGCGTTCATTGGTCGATGTCGGTAATTGCCGACGGACCGGCCAATGGGATGCAGTGTCGTTTACGAACGCGAGGGAGAAATAATGCAGTCGTCGGGGGAACAGCCTGCTGTGATAATTGTATAGCAATTGACAGTGCAGCGGAAAATATCGTGGATGCGAGTGCATGACATTGTATCCACTGGGAACATTAATCGGTTTCGTCGAAAATGTCATCGCCTACGCAAGTGGTGAGCGTCATTTTTTCTCATTGATCGATCCGTTCACGTCATTCCCTTCGATTACCCCCGATGCATTTATATGTTTTCATTAATATTCGCCGTCGTCCTGACACCTCTGCCGCACAATCTCTCCGTTCTCTTTGTTTCCTCATTTGATCATCCGTCAAACAAATCATGCCTTTGTTTACATCGCTTCAAAAACAAGATATGCAAACGTCAAATCAAGCTTCCTGTGGAACAGCTGTTCCCTTTGTTTTGAAAGGCTGTCATTCATTTTTTTTTCCACGCAGCATTGCTCACTTTCCTTTCCGTTTTCTGGACTATTAATACATAACTATCGTTGGTACTATTGCGAATTCGGCTTTCATGTATTTATTAGTTTCCATGAATGAACGAATCGGAAAAACGAAGAAAAACGTTGATTCCTCGGTACCCCTTCCATTATCGTCGATGCAATACATTGAAAACAAATTGGACATTGATGCTGCTGCCGTTACGAATATAATATAATTAGAAATCCCCGATTTATTGGATCAATAAATTACCGAACTTCACTTTATCGCATTATTAACTTCGAATGAATTCAACGAACAATTGAATATCTACGTAGACTAATTTGCAGCAATCTTCTAATGATTGTTTAATTCGCTGTTCAACGCGACACTTCTGTACAGAATTTTGCAGAAATTAGTGTTCTCCTGACGCGACAATTGAAATCGTACATGCTTTTTTTTATTGTGCCAAATATAGCCTTACGCGTTTCCTTGTTGAGAACAAAGGGTATTAGGAAAGGCAAACGCGGTTTTCTACAGATGCTTGTAAATTATTCAGAGTTTTTACTATCGGTGCAATCGAACGAAGTCCAATGGTACATGTACACTACTTACAAACAACCAGCCGATTACATGATGCAGCACGATTGCAATTTCTTGTACTCACGGGAAAAATGCGTGTTTACACACTTCCGCCATTCATGCAGTTCAACTTCAAATAAATATTATGATTGCAGAGAGATACAAAGCAACGATCGAGATAATGCATCGTGTGCTTTCGAGTCAACGATACACGGTCTCACTATCTTATCTCTTGTGTTTGTTTACACTTGTCCCTTAAATCATTGTCTTCTGCCTCCGGCGTGGAATCATAATTCTTGCGTATAAATAAAACGGTGTTAACTCGAAATAACATTTGCAAACGTTCTCGTTCACCGTAAGATAACATCGCATCGATATATGTATATCCCTAACATCAACGTCTTACTAACGGGAAACCGTGTTTATGTGTTTTCTGATTGTGAGTCACCGTGAACAATAACCGGGACTCGAACGTCCCTGTTTTGTCTGTTGCAGTTAAAAAGCGTTGGTCCAAAGCTAGTCCCGTTCTTTAAAAGTGTGTCCGTGTATTTTATATTGCTAGCCGAGCAGCCGTCCCTACTCACGGCATGCTTCAAGTGTTTGCCAATTATAAGTCTTATCGTCTTTGTTCTCCTTCACGGAATTAGTTTGTCGCAGGAGTAAGTGCAACAGATTTTTGCATGAGCTGATCTTCTCCCTCTAGTGTGTGTTCACCTTGAAAACATCCGAATTAATCCTCATCCACTCGCGATACACGGCTCTCCTGACGAACAGAGGAGGGGCATAACAGTACAATTAATGCTACAGATAATTCATTAACTTGCGAGCGAATGGCTTCTTCCGCGGCTTTTATTTCAAGTGCATCGTATACACGTTGCGTCGCGGTGCAACCGTTCACGGGCAACACCTCTAACAAGCAAACGTTTAGCGGAGCCGGAAGTATCGAGTTAATCGAGGCTGCGAGTTACATTTCCTAGACCTAGATCACTGTAGGTGCTGGAGACTAGCCGTAGCGTTTCCACGTACGATCTTGCTTACACGCTTGTTTTCAGGTCGCTTCTTTTTTATTTCTCTAATTGGTCTCTCACGCACATACACGTTTCAGACTTCCCTCGCGACGAATCCGTATTTTTGAAAAAGAAACGCGATCGAAATTTTTGATCACGATGATTGCCCAGACCGTTGATATCGCCCCTCTCGCATGTCCCGGGCGGACGTAGAGCAGAATGAACGAGAGAAACCAAATTGTTAATTGATCTGTGAAACTTGTTCGGATATAGAGCGTTGATAGAATGAAAGAGTCACTTGAAAACGTAAGTGTAAGCCAGACTTCCTCTTCGCCGCTTCTCTCCGCTAGACTATTATTCGCTAGAAGTCTCTCTTTCGCACACGTCTCGCTGAACCGCATTGTGTCCGCTTCTCTCGCGTAAAACCGGCCAACAAGCAGAGACAGATGCTCGCAAAGAATCGTCTGCTCGTTTCAGATACACGTTCTCCAGGCGCATACTGACAGGGCTGATATTCAGCTGCATAGGGGATGCGTTACTGGTCTGGCCGAGTTGTTTTATAGGTGGGATGTGCATGTTTGCCCTCGCTCAGATCATGTACATCAGCGCGTTCGGTTTTATACCGCTTAACATACTACTGGGCACGGTTCTGTACGGGATGTGTTCCATAGGTAAGGCTTCTCGCGTCCTCTTCTTTTACGAGCGAGACACTTCTGGAAAGAAAAACGAACTCTGTACTTTTGCAGTTATATACGCACTGATGCCGGGACTGAACGGTGTTTTGGTCATTGGAGTTCCGGTGTACACGATGCTGCTGACTACCATGGCGTGGAGAGCGATCTCGAGAGTGCAGTTTTACAGAGTATGCGCGAACAACAATTTCCTTTATATCTTACAGAACCCCGAAGCGAACGAATGCGAAGCCGTATTAACACTAGGTTTACGGGCAACGTCAAAATGACGTGTTCTAATATTGTGAAGATTACGATTATTGAGACATTAAAGATGTATGCACTTGGGTATATATTATAAAAGTAATAAGTAAACCTAGTGTTAAAGATGCTGCACCGGTACGCTGCCCTATAAACTTGTGACTTTTAGCCGCGTTAAAGTAAATCTGCCATGTACCTCTCGCCTGCAAGAGAGAACCAATTAATATATTATTTGGGCAATAAGATGAGATTGGAAAGTGCTGACCTAGAAAGAGAACGGGCCATTCGATTTCGTGTAATCGCCTGACACGATACATATGTACGTTGAATAAATTATTTCCCCCGGCAGGAGTTATGGACGTGGACTAAATTATGCAGTTGCATCGGCAGTATATGTTTCTTGATATCGGATACGTTGCTCGGTTTCCACTACTTCCACACCCCGTTGCCTTATTCCCAGGTACGGCAACAGCGGGAATTCATTATGTAAATCTTTGGTAGAATGTTGGTGTTTGATCCACTGGTTTTCCAGGTCTCTATCATGCTGACGTATTACGCAGCCCAGCTGGGAATTGCTCTGAGCGCCGTCGGATCTAAAAATAACAATAACATTAGCAACAACAGAGACGAGCCGGTTGACCCGATGTCGGTCAAGGGTTGAGAGGCGTGTATCTTCTTATAGGTTGTACATATTTAATTGAATTATCCACCCTATCCCCTTGCCTCTGTGCCGCTCAAAATAATTGGAAACTCCGACGGACGAACCAAATACAATTAGTAGGAAATACTGTATACATATTAGGCAGCCTGATTATTTTGAGTCGTGCATCGAGACGCAGACCACGCGGATCGCTGTACTGTAGTATGTATATATAACTTGTCGTTCGAAGTAGGTACATTGCACGATCAGTTAAAAAAGTTAAACGATGTTGTACGATGATTGTAAAACACTGAAGTCGTAACACTGCCACCATCCCGAGGCAACAAGTTTTTACCCCGTGATTATTTCACAAGTATCGTACCCTATATGTACGAGTCGTTTTACCCCGGGCGATATACGTTTCCTCCTTCAATTGTTTTGTACCACGGCGTGTCGGACACAAACAATTAGATACCGTAAAAAGGTGTGAACAACTAGAAATACTTCTGTAGGTGTTTAGCGACTGTAAGATCATTTTCCCAAATTACTTGCCGCCGCAGACCGCGAGATGTTCCTGTCGGTAGTTCGTCGCTCTCTTTCAGTGGACTCCTCCGACTAAACGAGAGCGTGTTCCATAAAATGAAAACTGTCGTTCGAAAATAGTTATTCGTTGTTAACAATGGGAACATCGTGCGCGCGCGTTATATGTGTTGGCTCATTGTGCACACTACGAACCAAATCACATTTTTGTACAGTAGAAGGAATACATTGATAGGTGAAATTGAATGGTAGTCGATTGTGTAAATAGTAAATAGTAAATAGACATTGTTCTTTCGCGCGTTGAACAATATTGAGAGAAAACAGTTTTATAACCATTCTTGGTTTATTTAGGTCGTATAGATCCTTTTATTTTACTACTGCATTTATCGATGAATAAGTATTAAACGGTAGCGATGCATTTATCTTTGACAACATGCACCAAACACCCAGTCAGAAAACAACAAAACTGATTATTTTTTCCATAAAAATATTTTTTCTATATATATCCGAAGAAATCGGAGAGTTCTCGTACGAGGAGAGTATTTTGTATCTTAGACTATAGCAATCTTAGCAATTGACTCGGTAGATTATTATAGTGCAGTGCTAGATTTCAATGACATATCATTCAATTGAATTAATTGTCTTGGAAGCGCAAGAACTGCTATGACTCCGGTAGCAACAATAATGCGAGCTAGATGACAATGAACATAGAACTGAGATTAATGAAACGCGTACGCGTTTCCTGGTTTAAAAATAAATTTGTCGTAGTCTGGACTTCGTTTTATTCAGCTCTATCGTTCACGTATATGGGTACAAATTTGTAGCATAATAGTAAAATATGTGCATAGGGTGTGCGTGTGTGTATGTGTGCGCGTGCGCGCGTGTACTGGACATCGTTCGATACAAGATAATTCGGTATGTGCTCTCCGAATCGATTTTTTTTCATTAGAATTACTAGTTTCTAAGAAACTTTCAGAAATATTACTACTTGCTAGATATGTCTTTATTACTTTAATATGTAAGTCACAGACCAGGCACTGTAAATCGTGCGGGAAATGTTGATAATTGTAGCTGACACGTATCGATATCTATACACACACACGTCCTCCTGTAATCTGATTCTAAAATTATGATTAAAGTGATCAACAAAATCTGTATATCGAGACTGTATTTTATAAATAATTAAAGGTTTGTTAACTGGAACGCGCAAGCGATACTATGTAATTCTACACCACAAACGTTTTGAAAACTGAGACGCGATAATCATTACTGTAGAACCAAGGTTTCAGCACCTCCACGCCGCACTACGATACCATTCGACTGTTTGCTTTCCTCCGCGCATTTCACTTTACATTTGAAGATCCTAGAACGAGGAATGTAATTGCGATACCTTTTTTCAGAAGAATATTATACTTTAACACTTTCATCGCCATGTCACCCACATCTGGGTGACGGAATTATTTATACAGAATTGAAAATTAATTTTTACGTTGGTAGATCGAGTGTACAAAATTTCCTTACGATCTGAGAAATGGAAGAGATTTGAAACAGTAATTAATATCACAAAAATTTATCTTCTTAGTGTTTGTTTTGTTGAATATATTGCTTTGATTTTGTGTAATTTTTATGATTGTCGAATGGGCGATGAACGTGTTAATACAGCCAAGAATCTACTCACGAAACAATATCGTTCCACATTTGAACTTGCTTCTCCTGCACCGCGCTAGTTTTCATTAGTTCTTCCTTTTCCAACGTAGAACTTCTAATCCTGCTTTCCTCGGCCCGAATAGCGGCGTTCAATTCCTCTCTTATTTTCTCGCTCGGATCGGAGCTATTGGGATTCTATAGGAAACATTGATATTCGCATATATTAATAAAGAACATTTTTCACTCGTGAACATTTCCAATAAAATTCAACAACCTCTGTTTCGCGCTTTATTCTCTCCTCTGTGCTCTTTATGTGAGCCACTAGTCTCTCCAACTTGTTCCTCTCTTCGATAGCCTCCGTTATATCTGTTTTGATCGCCTCTATCTCGGACTGCAAATTATTAATCGAAACGTTCATGCTCGATTCGACGTCGCTGTGAGCCTTCTCAGCCTTTTCGTGTTGCTGCTCGTATTCCCGCGACTTCTCCCGCAAATTTTGCACCGCTAAAATGCATTTATATCTTTAAGCGTGCATCGATCGCGTTGCATCGAGCAAACATACCGTTTATCAGCGAAACCAACTTCGCTCGACGAGAAGAGATGTCTGTCGACAATTGATGATTTATCGAGGACGCATTCTCCTCCGTGAAGTCGGTCGGCGTGCTTTTCTCGACCGTCTCAAACATCTTTTTCGTCTGGTTACACTGGCTGAGCTGGAGAGACGAACAGTTAAGTGCACAGTCGGTGTAGCTATTGTAAAGAATTCCCTCCGAGCGAGAGCTACAGTAATTCCTGGATCTAAGTCCTTCTTCGGTTCCCTGCCGGGACTTAGATCGCGAAGGGACATGTTTACACTGCTCGGCGACCGAGGCAGCTCGAGCTCCGCAGCGGAAGGAGTAGGCCAAGGGACATAGATCGCAACGTTCCGTTGGACTTAGATCGTGGAATTACTGTACCTGATTCTCCAAAATTGCAGTCGTCCGATAAAGCACGCTGTTTTCCGCGTTGAGCCACGCCAGCTCGCTTTTGCAATGCTTGTAGAGAGTACTCCTGGTTTTCAATCGGTTAATGTAATGTTTCAACTCCTCTCCTTTGGGCGCGGTGTCTTCTATCATCATCCTGGACAATTCCCGCTTCTCCTGCAGCTTTTGCTGCAGCTCTTGCAAAGAATTGTCCGTTTTCTCCAATCGTTCGAGAACGTTTCTCTTGATGTTTGCAACAGCGGCCGCTTGTTGCCGGAAAGGCTCCATTTTGTCGATATTGCTCTTCGAGATCTAAACGAATTCCGTCTTATCATTTCAAACGGAGGACAGGATCAACGCGCCTCCGTGGTTTACCTTGATCTCCACTAGCTCCTGAATCTCCTTCGCCATCGCGTCCAATTTATTTCGCATCGCGGTGATCTGATCCGGACCCAGATACGGGAGCTGTTTCACGGTGGTCAACGCTTTCATGCGATTCCTCTTCGCGTTCAACTCGGCCGGTAGCTTCTCGTTGACGACCATCGACTGCACGGTCACCATTTCGGACAGCTGTTGCAACAATGTCTGTGCTGTAACTTCGTTCTCGTCTTTCCTCAGCGTATCCAGCTCCCGCTCTAATCTTTGGAGAGCAGTCTAAAACGACAGCACCCAAACGTGCTCAAATTGATAGAACAGCTCGCGATCACCGATAAATCATAGACGACGATTCTACCTGTAGTCTCGACGTAATTTCCTTCTCCTGCTCTTCCTGCAACGCTAGATCCCTTTCCTTGTCCCTTTCGATTCGCAACGATCTAGCCGCATCCAACAAATGAATTCCCGGTTCCGCTTTCGCCTTCATTTTCTCGATCCGTATGGTGACCGCCTAATCAAATCAATCACGGGATTAATTATACGCGTAACAGGCTACGCTTTCATATTTCCTTACTTCTTTCTCTTTCTCCATCGTTTTGAGGTCCGCGGTGAGCTCGCTGGCATTCTCGAAGTTCTACGTTCAACAACAACCAACGATTAACGACTATAGCAATACATAAACGTTCGTTTTCTTTTTCGTTTTACCCGTTTTCCTATCTCCCTCTCCTTGTGGACCGCTTTAAATCGATCGATCAACGCCGTGTACTGTTCGTGCAAAGCGGCGACCTCAGGGTCGTTCAAATACTCCGCGGGAACCTCCACCTAATTAGCAACAATTATGTTACACGGTGCGAATCGGTTAAAGGAACACGGTGATGCGTAAGTACCAAGGTGTTTAGGAATTTCTGTCGTTCGAAACGACTGTTGTATAAACGATAGAAATTCGCAGACGCCTCGCCGAAATGCGGAGGTATACATATATGTATACCTTCACTAGAAAGCGGGATAAATAAGCTCTTTTTCGAGCAACGTCCACGTGAGATAGAAGCCACGTCAGGATGGGATGAATCGTTTCAGGATCACCTCGGATCAGGCCTTGTCTAAGAAACGAGAGTGAACAGAAATTAATGAGAATCGAATCGATGCCGCGGATTTTAAAAGCAGGGCGGACCTCGTGTGATTTTTGAGAAATGGATCTATAGGTACCTAAAGCTAACAGGATCTGTCTGCGGCTGATAGTTGAACACGCGCAGCACGTTTAAAATGTAAATAGCGATCTCTTCGGGGTTCTCGTTTCTTGGATCAACGTTCGGGGCATTCGGATCTTGTATCTTGATCAATACCTCTCTGAATACCTGCAAAGAACAGTGGGTGAGTGGACTGTTTCGCGAATCGGAGAGAACAGTTTAGATTTGAAACTGGGGCATGCTTACTTGCAACAGTTCCTCGGGGCTCAGAGAATTGAAGTAAATAATATTATAATTCCGGCCGAGCAACTTGTTCACCCCCGACACAATGAACTTCATGTTTTCCTTCATGATTGCAAGAGTCGGTGTGCGCTAGACTTTTTTAGCGAGGCACGATAACTCTGCTAGAAGTGGAAGTAATCTAGCGTTTGTTGCCATAATGCGTCGTCCTGGCAACGACATAGTGTCTCGGTCAGCCCCTTTAAAATCTAACGCGTGCACACAATGCGCCAAGTATCGCACGGCAGGAGTATTGGGAGTCTGCACACGATGACCTTTCAGGGAAAATTAGTACGCTAATTAAGTTACGGCCCGGTGCAGGAGAGAGAGAGAGACTCCTGAAAGGTCATTTAATTTTCAACTACGCGTAACTGCTTGATGCAGCTCGCGTGCACCGTATCGGTGGTATCGATTGCCGGAGCCGAGCAATTTGTACTCGACTAATTTGCGATGCGACCGCAGAATAATTAGTCTTGCGAAAAAAAAATAATGAGCGCTCGACGTATATCGCCATATAGTTCTAAAAACAGTAGGGATGTCGAAATCGTACATTAAATTTTTCTCTACCGCATAATCATTGAACGGCGGTTCACAGAGTCGAAAGTTCAGATCATTCTTTCTTTTCTCTTTCCAGTGAAAGTATAAACGAAATTTTGCTGCGACTCGAACTTGTCGCCTCTTAAAAGCTATTGTTGGACTACCACAAATAAAGTTATGAATTTGATTCAGAAGTAACCATTCGTTTTATTTAAAAGAAACTACTTAGACAATCGGTACGGTAGCCCTTTCGTACTTTTGCATTTATATTACCACCTTCAAACTTAACGTACGATTTAATCGTTATAAAACTGCAAGTCTCCATGTATGCTCGAACATGAAAGATTTATTCCGCACATAAAATTTGTGTTGTTCTCTTTCTCTTCGTTTTTGTATATCGTCATCACATATTATATATCGTCGTCATCATCACCATCGTCGTCATCATCACCATCGTCACCATCATCACCATCATCACCATCATCACATATTTCAATACGCAACTTCGATATGAAAAATGAGACTCGTTCGAAACGAACTGGATCTCTTCGATACAATATAACACAGTGATATTTAAATGTATGTATTTCAATCTTGCGGGAATTTCTCTCTCTATATATATATTTATGTATGTATATTCATATCAGCGGTGTGTTGACTTTCTGAGCATAGTTTATCTCGTAATATTATACTGAATCTTAATTTTATTATTTAACAAACCTCGAATCTAAATAGTATCAGCTTCCCATTTACTTTTTCTTCTCTTTTATCGTATTTTTTGTTCGTTTCCTTTAAATATATATATATAATAATAGATGCCGCTAGAACAACATTTCTCTACTCGCTTATGTGCGTTAACAGATGAAAGAGAGAGAGAGAGTACGCCGAAGTTACCGTCGACTGAAAAATATGTTGCTGGAGAGTCGGCTGAAGCATGACTTTTTTAAAATCCCGTTTAACACACAGTTCACACGTTGTTCTCCTTTTCTCTCTGTTCTGCTGTTCTAGGTATACTTCACGCGTGATCGGCGAACCTCTTTTTCCAGCTTATTTTTTCTTTCTTTGTTAACTCTTACAGTATCCGTGTTATACAAATGGTTTGTGAAATCTTACATAAAAGAACCATGCAAGTCATATATATTTTGTGATGATGTTTAATAATCAGTCTAAAATTTGAACAATATAGCAACGTTGTGATAATCAAATACTGCATGAAAAAATCATTTGAAGAATGCACTATATATAAATAGTATAATATATATGTATAATCTATGTTTATCATATATATATATTTTTTTATATATATATATATATATATATAAGTACCGTAGGTATTGGGTATTAGATGTTACACAAAGGATAGAGAATTGAAGTGGTCGGCTCGAATACATAGAAATTCTTTAAAATTTTCCAATACGTTCGAAAGAAAAAAATAAAAAAAAAACAAAAAAAGAGAAGATTAAAATAACAGTGAAGAATTTCTTTCTATGTGTATATCGCCTTAAGGTGTAATACATTTTTGCAAAGGTTCTGTGCGTAATGTAAAAAACTGCAAAACTATGACTATGACTCGATTATCGATATTATGCGGCATCGTGTACAGGCATTTGTATTCATTTAAATAGAGTTATTATGCTCGAATGCGGAGTAGCACGACGCGCTGTATATAATTAATTAAACGTCCCCTCAGCCCTCCGGTCTTCTTTAAATTCGCGGGTATGTCAGAAACATATTATGAATTCGAGACAGAGCTAACAAATTTCTTGTACAGCATCACAAAACAAAAGGACAATTTATACAAAGTCACGTTTAAATAACGAATTGCAGGTAATCCATCGGGTGCAGCTTATATTCATTATTGACGACTATCGGGTACACACAGTTTTTTAAATCTCTTTGCTTTTTCCCCTTCTGTTCTTTCAAACATTATAAAACAATAAAAACCATACAGTAATTTGTATGAAACATGCTACACATACTCGGATGTACAATTCACAATGTGTGAACACTAAAAATTTATTTAAATTTTTCGCAATCGCCAGTATTGAACTCAACCTCGCATCATTTCTATATATATATATACCTAATATAAAACAAGAACACAACAAACTTTCTGGCATACACGATACATCTTAGCAGGTAAGATCGTATGTCAAATTGGTATTTTTACCCCTCCATTTACGTTCGGCTAATTACCTCTCCTGTCTCGCTTTGTATTTCTCTACACAATTTTTCGTCATTGTCTTATCTCCCGTGATAAGTAAAACAGCAAGTCAATAGTACCAATGAGTGTTAGTGTGTGTATATATATACTTTTACTCTTTTACTGGGAGCGGCAGTTTCGCTTGTAAAACAAATTTCCATTGTATACAAAATGTAATTTCTCTTACAGACGGCGACGTGATTTTAAGGTATTCCATGTAGCGTGTGTGAAGGGAGGAAGAAAGGATGGTAGAACATAGAATAAGAATTCAGTTTATCCGCTCTTGAAGAGGAGGATGGCTACCTGACCCAGGTAGAAATAGATAAAATGTCTTGTTTCGTGCGTCACGTAGCTGCCGAAGTTACGTCCTACGATGCAGTGCCACGTTGGGTTGTACTTTTTATCGAATTCTTTTTTGATAAAGGCTGCAATGTCCTGCGAACAAACAGAATTCTATGTCGCGATTGTCCTAGCATTATTATCTCATCTTAATTCTAAATTCAATCGATATACAGCTTTGCACGTATACGACAGCATCACAGATTTGTGTATCGTACACGATCGTATACGTCTGCAACTCCAATCCATAGGACCCGTATCGACAACGTACCTTTTCGATATTATATTTTTCCAGCGCTTGGGTCGCACAATCAACTGCATCCTGCTGCATCTCCTCTGACATGTCGGCATTCTTGATCACAGCCTTTCGGTCAGACATTTTAGCGGTTCTAGAAGTCACAGGAGAATAGACAAATACTTTCAGGATTCTCGATGTTGGGTCACCAAGCAGAGCTGGCTCAATTTCTGCATGCTAACGAGACTTAGACTCTTTGTTTATGGACAAAATACCAGATTTTCTGCCTGTTGATACAAACCACACAGTAGGTAAATTTGCTAAATTTGTTTCCTCTAGCCACTTTTGTTGTTCCAGCTTTTCTCAAAGAGTCTGACCTTTCGTTATCAGCTGTGCTTGGCAAACCAAACAAGTGTTTAACATCGCTGTGGGATAGCTCAAAGCATGAAAACAATTACATATTGTTTTTCCAAAGAAGAGACCCAGAAGAGGTTCATCGGTGGTCGTAATAGCTGTCCAGCCTACTTTGGACACGTAATGCATGGATTATATGTGTACGATGGACATCTATTACGACTATTCAGGTTGTTCTTTAGAGAAACCGACTTTAGCAACAGGAATACTATTAGCAGGACGGACAAGAGAGAGCAAAAGAGAAAGGGGGGGGAGAGATAGAGACAGATGGAGGAAGGGAGAGATGAAGGGAGAGAGAGAGATAGAGAGAGAGAAAGAGAGAGAAAGAGAACAGATTTTGAACCTGGACAGAGAAACACGGGCGATTCTGACAGTAGCGTAAACGTCATGTGCCGGCATGACGATTGGTGAATACACGGTAAAACATAAATCGTTATTCAGGTTAATGAACGAGCGCGATATTTCGATGGGGGATCGGTTGAACGGCAGCGGAGGCGAAACGCGGGAGGATAATGTTTTGTCGATACGAGGCGACGATAAGAATAATAATCAGGCCGCACGCGATCATCGTAATATCACGTAGAGAACCGAGAGATCCGCGAACTCTCGGGCACAGCTTCCGGTAAGAAAATCCCGTGTAGAGAGGCGAGCTTGACAAGTCTCTAAGCTGCCTGTTTGCCCGGTCGACAAAGGAAAGAGGAATACCGTTTCGAATGAAATAACAACTGGACATACCTGGATTGACACTCTCACCAACGGACACACAGCGAAAACGACAGCTCTGTTCGACCACGGACAGTCACGCGTGCCTCCTTCTGTTTATTATTCGATGTGAACTTGATTTTTCCACACTGAGAATTTTCGTTCGCTCGAACCGGCAGCCCGACTATTGCTCGATCGAGTTCAAGACTGAAGTGGCTCGTGCCGCGATCCCTGGCCCGTGATTGGCCCGCGATTAGGGTCTTCTATCACGGTCTTCTATCAACCCAGCATGCCCCGGTGCTAGCAACCCGCGTAAACATGAATTTCGAGAAATCGATAAGGAATGTTTTCAAACAGTTCCGCCTACGTTTCTTCTGCCGATGTTTTATTAGAATTTCGAATCGCTCGACATTGAAACCTTATAAATACACTTTTTAATCACCGTGCAATATTTTAAAGAACCATAATCGATTCTTTTTAAATAATAATTTCGAAACAAGTCGCTAGACTACCTCATTCGAAATAACTTGTTGGTTTACAGTTTACGGATAAGATTTCTATTGTACATATATTGTATCAAAAAGAATTTTTACAATATCCCTTTAAGAAATAAATACACCTTTAAATTTATTACAATCTTTTAATAATTCTTTGTTATCAGGTTACGATACCGCGAAGACCTTTTCTATACATGAATGAACTTGTACTTGCAACTACTTCATATTATTATGCAAATTTGTGTCCTCTGTGAAGGTTTTATTAAGTTCGATGCAACGTTGGGAATTGAAAATACTACGTGACATGCAAAAATGCAATTTATATAGAAGTAAGAATGTAAATTAGGCCAATCTCAGAGTCAATATTTGCAATGGCAATGTCAATGAATAATTTTGAGAGCGAATGAAATTGCTATTCGTGACACGTAACCCATTAAAGAAAAACCGAATATACTTATTCCATGCGAATGCATCGTTCTACCTATTATTTCAATTTTCCCCTAAATAATATGGTAGTTTCAATTACAATTTTAAAAAAGTAAGTTGTTTGGTAGTTTATTCGATTTTACCGACATGGCGGGTGTTTCACTTAAATGACCGTTGCTTTCCGAGAGGACGCCACTATGGAATTTCTCTCTGCTGACTTACCGATGGTAGAATTTACATCGCCATGCCCTGGCCACAGACAAGATATGTTAATAGACGAATCACCCAATGTATTTTTCCGTCACACGTTCGTGGGACTGCAGATCTCCATTACTAATTTCGTGTCGCGCTCGACGTTTCCGATAAGATTTACCCCTATATCAAAGAGTTTTGCCTGTAATCTCGCCTGTGGTCACACGCGTGACGCATTCGAAAATCTATGCGTGTGTTGGTAGTACACATATATTTTATCAAATGATCGACCAACAGTGCCGTATATACGCCCAAAAAGATTCAATACAAGTACTTGAATCTGTTAAGATCATCTCGATGTTCCAATCATTTTTTATAGTACAGATTTATTTATTTTCAATAATACTCTAAATACTAGAGAAGAACTTTCTTTCCTGACTCTATCTTTTTAATGAAAATTCATCGCTATTCGTATCAGTTTTGTTACCTTCGTACCCGTTATTTTTACTTAATAGAAACGGCCCTGTCGTTGACTACAGTCACGCATGCGCAATGAATATCAAAGATACAAGGGGGCTTTAATAAGCGAGATTGAACGGTGAATTCGTCAGTACATAATTGGGCGGCGCAGAAAAGAAATTCTCCAAAATAAGAGTTAATTTTAAGAGAAGTGCCTTTGTTTAGGATGTACTAAAGTTTCACGCTTCAAAGGGAATTTCTAAGCACGTTAAAAAATGTTCCGCCTTCTTGCCTGCCTTTGCGCTGTGTCAGCGCTGGCTAATGCAGATTATGTCAGGTAGTACAATAATATTCGAACAAAGACAATGACCGTACGCTGTACTCTTTGAATTTTTTTCTGTTATTAATACATGGTTCCAATTGATACTGATGTATCGCATATCATCTATTTTTCTTCAAGGATTCCATTGCATAAAATGGAAACTGTTCGAAGTCAGTTAAAAGAATACAATACAGAGCTGGTGCAAGTACATCTTGTACAAAGTTCTACTCCTGTACCGGAGCCTCTTTCCAACTACCTTGATGCTCAATATTATGGAGTCATTAGCATCGGCACTCCAAAGCAGGACTTCAAAGTTGTTTTTGATACGGGCTCCTCGAACCTTTGGGTGCCCTCTAAAAAGTGTAAACTGATCAACATCGCTTGTAGTAAGTATATTTCAAAATTATGAAAACATACCAATGCAAAGGTCTCCCAATAAAGGAGAAAGTGTCTAAAAAGTTCAATAAACGACACTATCAAGTGGTAAGGTTGTTTGTTTGCAATGTCTGATTTTTTAATTTCAAATATCTATGACCTTTGCCTGGATGATAAGTCATTATTTATAGTTTACAAAGCGATAGCTGTAATTGTGTTCACGTGTACATAAGTATCTACAGAGACTATGTACTCGCATACCTATATGTATGTTATTACACAATCTAATTCACCGAAAACACAGACAGGAAATGATCACTGCTGCATCAAAACTATAAATTGTTTCTGCGATGGCAGAGTTCATGTACAATCATCTATTGTTTCACTGCTGGTGACTTGATTATATTTATTGTTACCACAGATACTGTGAAAATAATGTACTAAGAACAATACGTTTGATTACTGTAACTGGTACTATAGTGTTACTATTTTTTTTATTCTTAGAATTACATCATAAATACGATAGCACCAAGTCGTCCACTTACAAGAAAAACGGCACTGACTTTTCCATTCGTTATGGCTCTGGAAGCCTTTCTGGTTACTTGTCCACCGATGTTGTAGATGTAAGATAACGGATAGTTCCTCAACTTTCTAATTCCACGATATATCCATCTCATACACAAGTTCGCGATTGACATAATCATTATTCATTGCAGATTGCTGGAATGAAAATTAGGGATCAAACGTTCGCAGAGGCATTGAGCGAACCCGGTTTAGCTTTCGTAGCTGCCAAGTTCGATGGTATCATGGGAATGGCATACTCTACCATTTCTGTGGACGGTGTAACACCAGTCTTCTATAACATGGTTAAACAAGGATTGGTACCTCAGCCTATTTTCAGTTTCTATTTGAACAGGTATATAAGTGAAAACTACATGTAAATGCATGCAAAAATTAATCAAATTACACATTTACGAATTTGTCAATTCAGAGACCCTAATGCGGCTACGGGTGGAGAGATGCTCTTGGGTGGTTCAGATCCAAATCATTATGTAGGTGACCTTGTCTACGTTCCTGTAGACCGTAAGGGTTACTGGCAATTCAGGATGGACAAGTACGTTGTTCACGGTATTTCATAAAAATCGTGGAAAAATCATCTTGTAATTGAAAATTTGAATCACAGAGTTCAAGTGGGTGACGATGTTACCATATGTAAAAATGGATGCGAGGCTATTGCCGATACGGGCACCTCTCTGATCGCCGGTCCTGTCGAAGAAGTTAACGCTCTCAATAAGAGAATTGGTGCAACACCGATCGTAGCTGGAGAAGCTATGGTAAATAGAAAATCTTTCATAGTACATTTTCATCTGTCCTAAGAAGTTACACGATTATATTTCTATGTCTACAGGTCGACTGTGACTTAATCCCCAGCTTGCCTACGATTACGTTCACAGTGGGCGGCCATGAGTTCGCGCTGAAAGGAGAAGACTATGTGCTTAAGGTAGAGTCTAGAACGCGTTACAATTATAATAATAGATCGATGTAAACATCTTTTTTTTTTACGTAAAATGTGACATTACACAATTGTTCTTATGTTTGGAAAAGGTCACGCAACTTGGAAAGACAGTCTGTCTGAGTGGATTCATGGGAATGGACATTCCTCCACCAAACGGCCCACTATGGATCTTAGGAGATGTATTCATCGGCCGTTACTACACCGAATTCGATATGGGCAACAACCGCATCGGTTTCGCTGAAGCTAAATAGATATAATAATTGGAATTACTCCTACATTGTATAATCTTTCTACGATACATCCGTTTCGATGCGTCTAGCAATTACTTTCGTTTTGTATATTTGATCAACTGGTAGTTTATATTTCCTACAAGAACTCCTTGTTAAGGAGGGAAAACATATACATAATTGTAAAGAGCGCAAAATGATTTCCTGTTACGGTGAAACATTTTATAAGTAAGAACGTAATAAATCATTATTTTCATTTTATGTATTCTTTTGTATGTGATGCATGTCACGAGAAATGAACAAAATTTATTTAACATACGATAATACGATCTTCATTAGCTGCTGGCTGTTTTGTTACTGTCTTTTATCTAATAAAAAAGCTATTACTACACTAACAATTCTGTTCTTTGTAATGTGTATTTGCGATCACAGTCTTGTACAATAGTATCAAATAAATTAAGTTCACAGATATAGTCGAAACATAATAAGAAATTCATTTATAACCAATATAAAAAGTACATGCCTTGTTAGTGTTCTCTTTTCTTTACCGCGTGAACCGCATAGTTTATCGCTGTAGACGACGTCCAATACCACTCGTTTGTTAAAGGATTGTAAAACATTCCATGAATCAATTTGGTTTTGCAACCACCTAGAAAAAGCATAATGCTCAACAACTGTCAATGCAAATAGAAGTTGTTATTAGTAACAACTACTATACATGTCTCTAGTAAACGTTGAATCTCGGTTGGAGTAATAAATTTGTTCCAATCATGTGTTCCACTTGGCACTAACTTCAACACGTGTTCAACAGCAATAATACCTCCGAGCCAAGCTGGTAAACTTTTGTTCAATGTTGTGAGAAATATTGAACCACCAGGCATTAAAGTATTTATACAGCACTGTGGAAATGGAATATACGTATACTCGGTTGAATCTAGATTGCATGTTGTCCACGAATACAGAAGAATACAATACCTTTAAAAATAATTCTTTCTCGTTTACATGCTCTAAAACTTCAGAGGCTACTACAGCATCGTAGTTTTCTTTATTTTCCTCAGAAAAATCCTCTATAACAGTCTGAATGTAATTCAATTTTCCATTTAAATGAGGGTCTAACGTCGCGTGTTGTTTAGCAGTTGCTATCAGCTCTGAGGATGCATCAATTCCAGTTACGTCTGCTCCTATTCTAGCTAATGGTTCCGACAACAACCCTCCGCCACACCCAACATCTAAGATTTTAGTCCCCTCTAAAGGTAAATAAGGAGTGTCGACTTTTGTGCCTATATTAGCTAAACCATCCCTAACAAACTGTACTCTAAGAGGGTTCAACGTGTGCAGAGCACGCATCTCGCCGGTTACGTCCCACCATTTATTGCTCAATTTTGCATGATGCTTTACTGTAGTAAGATCAACGGTTGATCTCTTAACTGATGTAGATTTGCCTAATTGTTCCTCGGTTAATCTAAAACAACGAATGGAAGGATAATATTATATAGTTCCGTAGCTATCATCTCAATTACGCCGTAAATACTACTAAAAGTAAGAAATTTATAGGTTAGGTACCTATTCCGAAAAACGTTTCCTGTGCATACAGATCGGGACGGGAAAATTTTCAGGATTCTCATGATTCTTGAGTGTTAAATTCACGATCATAAAAAAATTTAGCAATTGTATATTACGACAGTGGTGTCCAGCGTTAAACAAAAGACAGTACCGCTGTTTACGCGGGAAGCGATCATATTGATTGCTATCGCCACCAAGTTCATGTCGACGATAATTAGCAGATCATAGATATTGATAGATATTTATATGCGACCGTCTATATATGATATAAGAGTCGAGGTCGCAGTTCGAGTAGTCTTTATCGATCTTACATTAATTAATTTAAATTTTTCACGCGCTTTTATCTGAACCACTTGAAACCGGTAAAGTAGGTATACCTATATATATATATACATGATAGGGAAAAATGATCGTACACTGCTATCTCTCTTTTTCAAATAAATTTGTCCTGCTTGGGTATAATAATATTGAATTTTTAAATAATAGAACCTGTGTGCGTGTTATCTTATCATTCTCTCAGTACACGTCTGGACTAATTTGCTAAACTCATCTGATATTCAGATATGAGAATAATTAAAATTTTCAAGAAGTGGTCAATCTGTATACTGATGTTATATCAAAATAAACAGTTATATTTTCATCTGTACAAAAAGTTTGAATATTGTATAAAATCATTTTGAATTATAAACCGGCAATACATTTCATTCGGTTGCATAGCACTCTAATTGATGCAACATAGTCAAAAGACTATGCGAAAACTATAATATCAATACAGTTGGGACATCAAGCTTTCCCATGAAAAATCATTCTGTCCATCGCATAAATCTACTATATTTTCTGTCTCGACCAAACTAAACAGTTTTTTGAATGCCGAATAATTCGATAGAGTGTATTTATCCGCGACGACGATCAGTTTATGTTTTGCTCTCGTTATGGCTACAGTTAATCTTCTATGATCTCCAAGTATCTCAAGATCCTACAATCAAAACGAAAAAATTTAATTTTCGTGATTCAGTTATATTCGTAAAAACACGGTTTCAATTGAAGTACCTCTTTTATATCACCGTTATCTGTTACGCTCTTCGAGCAGGAATATATTATAACATCTTTGTCGCGTCCTTGATATTGATCTACAGTGTTCACTTCGACATCTTTCTGGACAATTTCTTTCAGTAAATTAACGTGCGCCCTATACGGTGCAATTATTCCTATATTCTGTGCTTTTACTCTCATCTACGAACAAACAAGTGTTCAAAGTACAAAATTCATAATCATAATGATGATGTATCAAACGGAAACAATTTTCACCTCTAATAATGTTTTCAACAGTTTGAAGATTATGGCGGCCTCCCATACATTGCTGATCTTTTGATCGGTTTTCGAATATTTGTTGCTAGTTTCTGCAGATGTTTTCAAATCGCTGGTACAACCTGTATTTAAAATAATTACAGAATCGTCGATGTTTTGCGAGAGTACCTTTTGCATCCATTTTTCGTGTTTCGACAGATTCTGAAACACAATAAGATTTTCCTAGACTGTAACACGTAAGATGCTGCGCGCCCTTATGCGAAGACACTTACGTCGGCGTGCGTGGCACTCAATGTAGCATTTTCAATGAATGTACTTCCAGCAACTAGCATGTCGTTGTATGTTAACTTGTTCGCTAAGCGCATAATATTTTTATTCATTCTGTACTGCTTCGTTAAGTTCACGGTATTATTGCTACTATCCAGTCGAGCAAACAAGGACTCGTCTGCACCCAATTTCCTACGGAAGCAACACTACAAATATTTATCGCGTACTATATTTTCGAATAAAATTCATCGTCAGTATGCGATGATACTTTACCGAGCCACTTTACTTTTGACGAGAGGGGGAAGTTGGTCAGGATCTCCTACGAGAACGAATTTACGTGCATTATACAGAGGTCTTAGCACGACCGGTTGCAACGCTTGAGAACTTTCATCGACAAGACACACGTCGAACGTTCGTCTACCAAGAAGTGCATGGTGAGCACCGTAACAAGTCACCCCTATAACATTCTAAAACGAACCAGATCAAGATCTTTTCTTACCACGAAAAAACGGGACGCTTTGTGCAATGACATAATATCGTACTTTACTGTACACTTTGTCCAAACTCTCGGGAGAACAACAGTTGGCAGTCGCGTACGTTTCGGTTTTATGTTTCAACGACGGATGAATGGACGAGGAGCCCAATCGCAGAAAGTCAATGTTCTTGTCCAACAGTCTCAGCAAAACATTGTCTAGGGCGCTGTTCGTGTGTGCCGTGATTAAAACGGAGTGTCCTGTTTCGTGTAATAGTTGTATCAAAGCCACCAGCGTTTGCGTTTTGCCCGTGCCAGGCATTCCTTTGATCAAAACGTAGTCGTTGGCAGTCATCGCCTTCAGAACTGCTCTCTGTTGATTCTCGTTTAATCTTTGAAGTATGCAAGTGCTCTTACCAATCACAGATCGCGCTAATCCTGACGCGAATGTTGCCGGTTTTCTGATGAAAGCATCGAGAAAATAACATGAAATAGCTCTTTTTCTCTTTCTCGGAAAATCTATACTAACTAGACAATACTAACTTGTCCACCACAATGTCCCGTAATTTTTCACAAATTTCATTGTCACCCATCAATCCGCCTACACTGACAAGATTCGAAGAAATTAGATTGGACGATGAATATTTATCTATATGTAAGAGTCCGTCGATATTATACTTAGTGACATCCCTGAAATCACACAATTAATTTTCGTATATTAAAGAAAACAAAATCTAGTCTACAGTAGCATCCTTCTGTACCTGTCTAGTAAAACAATTACAGAATCTTCGCTAATGTTGACTATGAATCCTGCAGATATGTTAATCCTTTCGTTTGTGCTCACTAAGATGTATTCGTTTTCGTAGAATTCCGAGTATGGGATGTTAACGTTAGAATAATTTTGATTGCGACTTGCACGAACGAATGTATGCTGATACTTCGAATCGTATTCGACAACGTTTCCTATAACTTTTAGGCCGCTGATGCAAAGCTTCTTTAACTCTCTGAAAAACGCGACAATTAGTCGTGCGATTCGCGCGAATTGTACATCGAATTTTTACCTTTTTTCTGGACTCATCGTCCACAAATATCTCATCGTGTTCTCCGAAGATTGAGCACTCTCCTCCACTTGTAACAATGAGATCCATTTGACGACATAGTCTATGTGAGCAGTCGTAATTTTTCCAAGGATTTCTTTACCGAGTTTCGTTAGCGGATGCGACTCAGATAATCGTGTTTCCGTATTCCTGCTCAAATACGCACAGCATAATGCATTGTAAGAGCACTTGGAACACGCGCTGTGATGGTTTATCGGTTCTGGTAACTCTAACGTTTGCCAATTCGATTCGGAAGTCAAGCTCTCCACCGACTTCGGAATAAAGTAATGCGCCAAAGTATTTCTCAACAATATTAGATCCCTTTTCTCAGGGTGTACAGCCTTAATTTCTTGCATACTATTGTCTCGGAGATACAGCAGTAGTCCTGTATCTGTATCCTGACCCGTGAGAGCCATCATCATAATGTACAAAATAATTTGGCCCCTATGTTCCAACGAAAACGAAGACCTACCAGTCTTTATTTCGAGAGGCATAATTTTCCTCCTTGAGTGCAGATTAACTTCCATCGTGACGTCCACTTTGCCTTTTATGCCAAGCCCGGGAAGCCAAATATTTTCTTCTATGTCGCACACACGAGTGATTTTTCCTTTGAAATTGTCTTTTTTCATACTTATATTCTGATGCTTTTCATCTACAAGCGTTATTAACGTTTACTAAAACTACAGTGGAAACATACGGAATACTTTGATATACCTTTTAAATAATGTTGAATGAATTCGTATATACGCGGTACAAGTTCAAGCATCTGTGTCCTGCAAGAGTCTAACGAAATTTCTGACGCGTAAAGCGTCCAAGCTGTTTCCTTGGACTGCAATAGGATGTCCAGTAATTTTCTGATTTCCAACAGTTCGTGAATATTCTCGCGCATTGCCTACACAACCGATAACGTATTTGAACATTGCAAGAATTACTTAAAATACACAGTGAACCATTGTTTGGTACCTTCTGTAGTAGCTGATGAGCTAAGCTGCCTATGACCATAGCTGTTCGATCACCTTCGAAATATGGCAAACCCTCCAGTTTCTTAAACTTTTCTGCTAATACTGCTTTCCTACTGCAGAATAAGCCACTGACTACCGTTGTTCCAGATATCAATGTATCCGGATGAACGACGAGAAAACCACTGGTGTTGTCTACAACCCAATGGGGAGTTTCTTTCCTTGCTTGAATGGCTACAGTATCATCTTCTTTTACTTTTGCATCTTTCCTAAATTTAAATCGGTATAAAGTGTTTTGCTTTATAATAACTAGCCTGTGGATTTTACACATTATTTATAATAACTACTTTCACCCTTAATTTCTTCTCTTACCAAAAACCTGAACACAAAACAGTTCCACTAGATGCTGAATTCTCTTGCTCCACAGTTAACAGTAGACTATTACATTCTCTTTTTACATGAAGAACCTTACACCTCTGCAAAGAATTAAAGTTTATTCGATTAACTGGGGACCATGCTTCTTCAAAGCAATCAATAAAATCATCTGTAATACATGATTCCAATGCAAAATCTGAGTCATCTTTACATTCGTCGAATTCATTAGACGGTTTTATATTATCACACATTCCACCATTCTTTACAGAACCTTTGTTATCCCCTTTCACAGAAGAATTCATTAAGTTACTATTGTGTAGTACACTGTTGGGCATTGACTTTGTTTTCTCTTCATTTAGTTTTCTATTAAATGTATCGTTTGATTCATCTGACCCATCGTATTTCTTATACTCTCCTGCAACTATATTTTCTTTAGAGAATTCGTTATTGCTATCACAGAACACATTGGGAATTACATTGAACTCATTTAATGATTCTTGCATTTTTTTCGACTTTTTCTTGTCAGTTGCATCATTGTACTTGATAATTTTTGATGGACTTCCTAACAATTCCCCTGACAATTTCCTTTTGCTACATGGTACTTGCTCTGCATTATCATTTTCTTTACATCTTCTGACAGTCAAAGTGTCCTTACTACTAGAAGTCTCATCTGATGAAGTTTTTGTGAAATATAATGATATTTTCTTTTGAGATTTCCTTTCAGCGCGACCTGGACTATTCTGCAATGATATACAATAAACAATCGAATGTCAAAGCAAGTTAACAATATTAGTAACTAGACGGTAAAGTAATGGATGAATGAAAATTGTACAGATATCAATTTTAACTAAACAGTATACCTTTTTACCAGGCGATTGAATTTTCTTCATCCTTAGCCAGATCCAGGATCATTTGCTATATTCGAAAATTTGATGGATCTTCGACAACATCCACTTCGCGCGCAAATTCTTCCCAAGGTCAAGCATCTGCGAGGTGGGACAGTTGAATATCAGGTAATGCCCGCAGATAAAAATTCTTACAATGATGATACTCCTACAGAATAATCAACAATTATTTTTAGATCGCAATCCATTCATCATATTCTTCTAGCTTTCATTTAAGCTCCCAAAAATTAAAAAATCTATTTAAACGACAAACTACCGCAATATTTTTAATACGGCTGTAAATAATACTTACCGCTGCCACAGACTTAAGATACCTACAGACATTGCATGCAATGCATTTTTCTGTCTACGGTTCTGAATTACCGACTCTGTAGAAAATGTCCTAGTACGATAGCGGACTCTATCGTAATGGAACGGTCAGGTGGTGAACTACATGAGGTTGCAACACACAAAGTGTGTGTCCGAGGAGGCTCGACTTTACAGCGTTGTCAGCTTTAAAAAGCAATTGCATTCGTACAAAAATACTCCACGTATTATTCACTTGTGCCCCCTATTTTTTTACAGGACTTCGAACCCGCTGGTAAAAATTTGGCGAACATGATAAAGAAGTTTGTATCCGACAAGGACGAACTTATGCGCATTTAAGAAGAGAAAGAAAGACAGACACAGAGCTGCCGAATACTGTGCACACTCGACAGAAAATTTATTAGTAACACACTTGTGAGGAACTGTTTACAAATATTTGCAGTTAGGAAATATAGAATAGACCTTCAGCTACTTTCACATATAGTTTATCGTCACATTTTATTTCTGACTAAATAGTTATAAACAATTATTCTAAGTCTCGTTCTAAAATAAACTCAAATAATTTAATAGATATCTGCTAAAAAATCATCTTCCTTGTGATCGGAGGATCTAGAATGATGTCTCAACTACATTTCTGTTGCAGTTTTATGTAGATTCGACGCCTCGTTAATTAGTTATTTAAGATTTCCAGAGAGGTGACACAACGATTTGTGTGTTTACATTTGACAAATACTCGGACTCTCCTGGTCTTACTCATTGCGGGCATAGAAGATAGAAGTTACCTCCACAAAAATTGTTGATAAATTACTTCAGGTAATTTTTATAAATATTAGCTCTCGAAGAATATAGAATGGACCTTCGGCAACATTCATGTATAGTTTTCAATTCGATTCTAGAAGAGGTTAATTAGTTATAAATAATTTTTGTTACTCTTGTTCTAATGAAACTGTGCATATTAGTGAGAATTGAATATCTTGTACACTCCAAATGTTCATGCATAAAAGTTAATCTGTATCTCGAGTACTATTAGCTATTTTTACTAAAAAATTGGGTGGTGAGGTAACCAAACATATAATCGTTGTAATCGTTAAACAAACAGAGATAACAAATTCATAGATTACATTTTTTCAATATAATTATGCTTAGTAATATTCGTGTATCATAAATTATGCTGGATCTCGAGTTTTATTACTTACTTCTACTAAAAAATTAGATGGCAAGATGGTCAACGGAGTGCTCGTCGACATCATCGACAAAAGGAATTGTTTCAAATATTAACCAGCTAGAGATGATAAATTTATGAGTGAATTGTGTTCGATAAATTAATGCACGCGAATATTCATGTGTCAGAAGATATTCAATATATCGAGTTCCATTACATATTTTTACTGAAAAATTAGATGGTCAGATAGTCGAGGGAGTGCTTATCGACATAATTAGCAAAAGGAATTGTTATAAACGTTAAACAGCCACAGATAGTAACTTTATTAATTACATTTGCTTAATATAATATTGTTTGGTAATATTCATGTGTTAAAAGTTACTCTGTATCTCGAGTACTATTAGCAATTTTTACTTAAAAATAAGATGGTAGATAGTAAAGAGGATGCTTGTCGGCATCATTAGCAAAAAGATTGTTATAAATATTAACTAGCTAGAAACAATACATTTTTCAGTGAGTTGTGTTGAAGAAATTAATGCGTATGAATATTCATGGTTTAAAAGTTGTTCTGTACCTCGAGTATGATTAGCAATTTTTACTAAAAAATTAGTTGGTAGATAGACAAGGGGATGCTTGTCGACATCGTTGGCAAAAGGAATTGTTATAAACATTAAACAGCCAGAAATAATAGATTTATCAATAATTATTATCACGGCAATCGAGATCTACCGAAATTAGTTGGGGTGGGGAGCGTTGCGCTTCGCGGCGCGCTGCGCATCACTGGCTACCTAAGCTCGCGGAGTGCGCTCAGTCAATCAGTCGGGCCGGGCCCTCCGGCAGGAGCGGATGGGCTCCGGGACCAGGAGGGTCCTCCAGCGGTACCCTGGCCTCTCCTGCCTACCTTGGGGATGACCAGTGGTCCTCCAGAGCTACCCTTGCCTGCCTTCAGCTGGCTTAGGGTGGACCAAGGGTCCTCCACCAGTGGTCATCCAGAGCTACTCCGGCCTACCCTGAGGCTGACCAGTGATCCTCCAGAGCTACCCTTGCCTGCCTTCAGCTGGCTTAGGGTGGACCAAGGGTCCTCCACCAGTGGTCATCCAGAGCTGCTCTGGCCTACCCTGAGGCTGACCAGTGGTCCTCCAGAGCTACCCATGCCTACCTTCAGCTGGCTTAGGGTTGACCATGGGTCCTCCACCACTGGTCATCCACTGGTCATCCACTGGTCATCCACTGGTCATCCACTGGTCATCCACTGGTCATCCACTGGTCATCCACTGGTCATCCAGTGGTCATCCAGTGGTCATCCACTGGTCATCCAGTGGTCATCCAGTGGTCATCCAGTGGTCATCCAGTGGTCATCCAGTGGTCATCCAGTGGTCATCCAGTGGTCATCCAGTGGTCATCCAGTGGTCATCCAGTGGTCATCCAGTGGTCATCCACTGGTCATCCACTGGTCATCCACTGGTCATCCACTGGTCATCCACTGGTCATCCAGTGGTCATCCAGTGGTCATCCAGTGGTCATCCACTCGTCATCCAGTGGTCATCCAGAACTACCCTAGCCTAGCCCTGCTTACCTTCAGCTGGCGTAGGGTTGACCATGGGTCCTCCACCACTGGTCATCCACTGGTCATCCACTGGTCATCCAGTGATCATCCAGTGGTCATCCAGTGGTCATCCAGTGGTCATCCAGTGGTCATCCAGTGGTCATCCAGTGGTCATCCAGTGGTCATCCAGTGGTCATCCAGTGGTCATCCAGTGGTCATCCACTGGTCATCCACTGGTCATCCACTGGTCATCCACTGGTTATCCACTGGTCATCCACTGGTCATCCAGTGGTCATCCAGTGGTCATCCAGTGGTCATCCACTCGTCATCCAGTGGTCATCCAGAACTACCCTAGCCTAGCCCTGCTTACCTTCAGCTGGCGTAGGGTTGACCATGGGTCCTCCACCACTGGTCATCCACTGGTCATCCACTGGTCATCCACTGGTCATCCACTGGTCATCCACTGGTCATCCAGTGGTCATCCAGTGGTCATCCAGTGGTCATCCAGTGGTCATCCAGTGGTCATCCAGTGGTCATCCAGTGGTCATCCAGTGGTCATCCACTGATCATCCACTGGTCATCCACTGGTCATCCACTGGTCATCCACTGGTCATCCACTGGTCATCCAGTGGTCATCCAGTGGTCATCCAGTGGTCATCCAGTGGTCATCCAGTGGTCATCCAGTGGTCATCCACTGGTCATCCACTGGTCATCCACTGGTCATCCACTGGTCATCCAGTGGTCATCCACTGATCATCCACTGGTCATCCACTGGTCATCCAGTGGTCATCCAGTGGTCATCCAGTGGTCATCCAGTGGTCATCCAGTGGTCATCCAGTGGTCATCCAGTGGTCATCCAGTGGTCATCCAGTGGTCATCCACTGGTCATCCACTCGTCATCCAGTGGTCATCCAGAACTACCCTAGCCTAGCCCTGCTTACCTTCAGCTGGCGTAGGGTTGACCATGGGTCCTCCACCAATGGCCTGCAATGGTTTATCATGGCCTACCTTTAGCTAGCTTAGGATAGTCCAAGGGTTATTTAAAACTTCCTTGGCCTACTTATTTCAAAAACAAGAAAACACAAGCATAGTTAATTTATGTGTAATGTGTACCCACTCATCAACTGCATAGAATTTGTATTGATTTTAAGTGTAAAGAAAGTAAACTATTGGTTTAAAGTGTATAACACTATTATAATATACATTCATTAGTGACATGAGTAATAAAAATAATATCACGTATAGAAACCAAATTAGTTTTACGACAATTCGTATTTTTGTAATACATTCTTCATAAATATTATTTTCACCGTTCAAATACACGCGCCTTATGCATTAGTAGCCTTGAAAACACCCGTAGTAAAAATAAAGTATAAGGAATATTCAGTTCTTGCTAATACGGCTAAATTCGTGAACTATCGGTAATATTGAGCGCGACACCGAAATGGTACGGTGGCCACTGTGGCCCCCCGAGGCCTAGACAGAAAAGCCCATAAGATGCAATGTCTGTAGTAGTCTTAAGTCTGTGCCGCTTCTTCCGTAACGCGCAATGCAAATTCCGGTAAGAAGCAAATGATTCTTACCGGCATAGGCAGGTAGGCAATAGCCTCTGATAGCCTCTTGTGGCGAAATTTCGAAGCATCGTTCAGGGGTCCTTACAGCGACAATTGCCATAGTGGCAAAACGCTGAAACTATTAGCGAAATATACCGACAGAGTAGTTCCAACATCTCTCACTAGGCGGCGTTAATATTGATTTTAGGAATTTGCCATATCACCATGGTTACCGACCAGAAATCGACGGCACTGATATACATATGTCCTCTCTGTCTATCCATATCAGAGAGGAATTCCTCTCTGCCCATATATACCCACACGCCCATACATTCTATATGTTTCAAGTTTCAAAGGCGATCGGCAGATGGCTCCGCCGTGGCGATTACCGGTGGTGGCGGAGGCAACGAAATCATAAAAATTGTTTATCTTCTTCTAGCCTAAAAAGACTCTTTCTTTTCTGATTCGCCGAATCGTATCAACGTGCATCGCGCATAAAGATTATTGTACCCAATTCTTTGGGCAAATGGTTTTCTTGTAAATTCACAGAGTTGTACTAATATACGTTCGGTTTCTTTGTATATATGGCACAAAACCTAATATCATTGAAAGTTATATGTATATTCTCTTAGAATTTTAATTACAGAGAAATTTGAATTCGTGTAGACCACTAAATGGCGCCACCAGTCGCACATTGGCGCTCAATCCTATATTTTGTTAAATATTTATTTACTACGCGATTCTGGCCAGGATAGTTTACATAACATGGTTGCAGAAGAATCTAGTAAATAATTGTCTTCAAAATATGCTTTTCTTGTATAGTTTGTCTCATACTAGAGATGTACTGTTACGGGGGACAATACTATACAGGCTGAAAGATTTTAGCATATGCTTTTCCGTGAAGGTATTATAACTTTTCAGATCACAAATGAAAGCTATATAAAAACGCACTGTATCATGTATTGATTGCATCTTCAGTGTAATTACGCATAAACTTATTCAAAATCTAGAAATATTTATATGTGTCATTCTGAATGTTTTGTTCATTTGTCATTTAAATGGCGCCATCACCTCTAACTGAAAAGTTTTGATACAGCAAATAATTCTAGATTGAAATATTTGTATTATGACTTATAGAATAATTTCAATTATTTAAAATGAATGTCTGCAATTGTTGCTGGATTAAATACCAATGGCTTTATTTTCAATGCATTTCACAGAAAAGAAAAAACATCATGTATTAGCACCACGGACAAGCTCGTCTGTGTGTGATCATCTGGCGCCATACGTCCGCACCAATCAGCAATCGCGAATATCTTTCTGTGCTGTGATTGGTAGATGATGTAACGGAACTGGTGCGAGGCTATAAAAGTAGCGTTTGAACGCCGGCCGCTCGCCAGTCCGTCGGGGACCTTACGAGAGTTAAGACGGCGGACGGGCTGGCCTCAGGCTCAGGAGAGCTTGGACTGAACGAGAGGAAGGAGAAATGGAATTGCCTGCTGCTGCTTCAGTACCTGTTCTCTACCTGTACTTGTCTGTTTCAGGTCTAATTTCCTTTTTTGTTTGTTTCAGAATTTAATTTGTTTTTGTCTGTTTCAGTTTTATTTTACAAAAGGTAGATAGTTATATTTATTTAATGCATTGTGTTTATTTATTGTTTCTTTATGTTCCTATTTCTCTTGTTCCATTTATTGCCAATTTATTGTGTATCATTTTTCTTGTCTTATTTATTCTGTCTATTTTATTGTCCATCCTTTGTGTGGGATTTTTTAATATGTGTGGGCGGGATTGTTTGTTTATCCGTCTAGGTATCGAAACGGTCGAAAGAAGACATTCGCCGTTGGAACGATCGAAAGAAGACATTCGCCGTTGGATGCGTATAGGTCGTAGACTCCGTTAACTGGGTATGACTTGTTATTTAATAACTATTAACTTATCAGTAACATAGTGTCTCCTCATTTTTGCTTGTTTCAATTAACTTATTATTCTTACTTATTTCATTCAGTAATTTCTCAGTAACATAATTTTTCATCCGCATATATTTTAGTGGCTGGCCAAAAGAATTATGTAATCTTCCCTTATTTTTTTCGTTTACATTCGCGATCACTTATTACGCGAATTAGAGTCTTCACTCACGGTACACTTTTTTCTTGTATGAATTTTTTGATATATTATGTTGTTATATTCATTTTTTTTCTTATTTCGGTGCCCTTCGTATTATTTGATATTGAAAATTAACGAGTTCACGTCATTGTAGCTATTATTTATGTTATTGTATAACGTGGCAGGTCTAGCTTATTTCGTTTTGCGAAATGAAGTATTGCCTGCAGACAGATTTTTTAATTCGTGTTTAATTTTTATCGTTTCGTTTCAGTTTCCAGTACAAGCTTCTCTTGTGCTGGCCGTGCTTTGTCGTTCCCCAGACCTGTCTGTTCCGACTTCTGGTGACGAGTTCCTGAGTGATAAGGTACCAGGAGCCGGGGCTTGATAATATGGAGGCCCGAGAAGCACGGTAACGCGTCGCGATCCCTTATTACGCGAACCAGAGATTTCACCCACGGTACACTTTTTTCTCGTATAATTTTTTGGATAAATGTTGTAATATTCATTTTTATTCTTACTTCGGCGCCCTTCGTATTATTTGATATTGAAAAGACTCGGTTAACGCGTGTTCAGGTTATTTTAACTATTATTTATGATATTGTAAAGCGTGGCCGGTTTAGCTTATTTCGTTTTGCCAAATGAAGTATCGCCTGCAGACAGATTTTTTAATTCGTGCTTAATTTTTATCGATCCGTTTCAGTTTCCAGTACAAGCTTCTTTTGTGCTGGCCGTGCTTTGTCGTTCCCCAGACCTGTCTGTTCCGACTTCTGGTGACGAGTTCCTGAGTGATAAGGTACCAGGAGCCGGGGCTTGATAATATGGAGGCCCGAGAAGCACGGTAACGCGTCGCGATCCCTTATTACGCGAACCAGAGATTTCACCCACGGTACACTTTTTTCTCGTATAATTTTTTGGATAAATGTTGTAATATTCATTTTTATTCTTACTTCGGCGCCCTTCGTATTATTTGATATTGAAAAGACTCGGTTAACGCGTGTTCAGGTTATTTTAACTATTATTTATGATATTGTAAAGCGTGGCCGGTTTAGCTTATTTCGTTTTGCCAAATGAAGTATCGCCTGCAGACAGATTTTTTAATTCGTGCTTAATTTTTATCGATCCGTTTCAGTTTCCAGTACAAGCTTCTTTTGTGCTGGCCGTGCTTTGTCGTTCCCCAGACCTGTCTGTTCCGACTTCTGGTGACGAGTTCCTGAGTGATAAGGTACCAGGAGCCGGGGCTCGATAATATGGAGGCCCGAGAAGCACGGTAACGCGTCGCGATCCCTTATTACGCGAACCAGAGACTTCACCCACGGTACACTTTTTTTTAGTATAAATTTTTCGATAAATGTTGTAATATTCATTTTTATTCTTACTTCGGTGCCCTTCGTATTATTTGATATTGAAAAGACTCGGTTAACGCGTGTTCAGGTTATTTTAACTATTATTTATGATATTGTAAAGCGTGGCCGGTCTAGCTTATTTCGTTTTGCCAAATGAAGTATCGCCTGCAGACAGATTTTTTAATTCGTGCTTAATTTTTATCGATCCGTTTCAGTTTCCAGTACAAGCTTCTCTTGTGCTGGCCGTGCTTTGTCGTTCCCCAGACCTGTCTGTTCCGACTTCTGGTGACGAGTTCCTGAGTGATAAGGTACCAGGAGCCGGGGCTCGATAATATGGAGGCCCGAGAAGCACGGTAACGCGTCGCGATCCCTTATTACGCGAACCAGAGACTTCACCCACGGTACACTTTTTTTTAGTATAAATTTTTCGATAAATGTTGTAATATTCATTTTTATTCTTACTTCGGTGCCCTTCGTATTATTTGATATTGAAAAGACTCGGTTAACGCGTGTTCAGGTTATTTTAACTGTTATTTATGATATTGTAAAGCGTGGCAGGTCTAGCTTATTTCGTTTTGCCAAATGAAGTATCGCCTGCAGACAGATTTTTTAATTCGTGCTTAATTTTTATCGATCCGTTTCAGTTTCCAGTACAAGCTTCTCTTGTGCTGGCCGTGCTTTGTCGTTCCCCAGACCTGTCTGTTCCGACTTCTGGTGACGAGTTCCTGAGTGATAAGGTACCAGGAGCCGGGGCTTGATAATATGGAGGCCCGAGAAGCACGGTAACGCGTCGTGATATCCCCCTTATTACCCGAATTAGAGACTTCACCTCCGGAATTCACTTTTTTCTTGCATAAATTTTTCGATAGCTGCTTTTATATTCATTTTTCTTTCTTACTTCAGTGCCTTTCGTATTATTTGAAATTAAAAAGTCTCAGTTAACGAGTTCAGGTTATTTTAACTATTATTTATGATATTGTAAAGCGTGGCAGGTCTAGCCAATTTCGTTTTGTGAAGCGATGTATCGTCTGCCGAGAGATTTTTGAATTCGTGTTTAATTTTCTTCGTTTCGTTTCAGATTCCAGTACAGGCTTCTCTTGTGCTGGCCGTGCTTTGTCGAGTCCCAGACTTATCGGTTCCGACTCCTGGTGACGAGTTCCTGTGTGATAAGTTAGCAGGAGCCGGGACTGGATATTATGGAGACTCGAGAAGCACGGTAACGCGTCGCGGCCCTCATTCCCCTAATCAGAGACTTCTTCTCTGATTCAATTTTTTGTTTCATAAATTTCTCGACAGCTGCTGCTTCCAGATTAATTTTCCTTGTGTATGTAGTTTATTAAATTTGTAAGTTCTTCAATTAACTGTTTAAGGTTATTTTAAGTATTATTTAAGTTGTAAGGCGTGTCTCAGGTCTATTTAGATAATTGCGTTTTGTGAAGCGATGTAGCGCTTGCCGAGAGATTTTTTTAATTCGTGCTTGATTTCCTTCGTTCCTTTTCAGATTCCAGTACAAGCTTCTCTCGTGCTGGCCGTGCTTTGTCGATCCCCAGACCTATCGGTTCCGACTTCTGGTAACGAGTTCCTGAGTGATAAGGTACCAGGAGCCGGGGCTTGATAATATGGAGGCTCGAGAAGCACGGTAACGCGTCGCGAGTCTCATTCCCCAGGTCAGAGACTTCTTCTCTGATTCGCTTTTTTCTCTCTCCCCCTGAATTTCTCGGCACTTGCATAATTAATAAAACCGTCGTTGTAAGAAAGGAGGCAGAGGGAATTCCAGCTTCCTTCTGGTTACCTTTCGGGTCTCCAAGTGCAGCAACCTCCTCGCGGTGAGACCCGGGCAATCTGTATTGTTCTCGATTTGTCTCATTGTTAATCGAGAATAATACCGAGCTAATGGCTGCACATCTCAAATTTGTTTCCGTGACATGAAACAGAATGTAAGATTGAATGTTTTAAAGCAATATTTTTTCTTGCATCGCTGTTAGAATATTTGATTTTTGAAATTACTGCAAAATTGAACATTTTTGCAGATTGTAGCAATAGAACTCATGGAAGCAAATAGAACGTAATATGCGAGTTATAGAAATGTTACAATGCGTCGACTTGCACGACATGTAGGAACTATTCAATCAGAAGCGTGAATTGAATAAGACTATATATTCGAAGACCCATTTTTATTTACATAAAAAATGAAAAATAATTGGTAATTGTGCATATAAGGTTCCACCTCACCGATTTCGATGATTTTTTAATATGTTGTCAGGGTGAAGATTTTGAACAACTTTTTCACATATTACATTGACAGTACACACACCTACTTAGTGTTTCATACCTGAAATCTTAAGATTTTCCGAATAAATATCATGGGCTGATTGCACTTAGTACAGTTGAATGTTCCATGAAGTACATTTTATGCAATTAAAAAATCCAATAGTAAGTGCAATCAGCCCATGATATTTATTCGTTTTTTCATTGATATTTTTATTTATTAAATTTTATCAAAATCGATGAGGTGGAACCTTTTATGCACAATTACCAAATAATTATATACACATAATGTTAAAGCCAAAGAGATGAATATAAATGTTAACAAAAATGACAACCACTCTTTGCATGTGAAAGTAGAATAGTCGTAGATCTTTTAGAAAAGAATGGAAGCTGATTATGAAGATAAAGAACTAAAATATGGCAAATGTTTTAAGAAACTGAATGAAAATTAATGAAGGAACCTATACGTATAAGTTTATCCTTTTTCTTAATGTTTTGATTATCCTGTAAATGTTGTTATTTACCAAGCATTTTCTTGTCCACTATTCGCATTTAAAAAGAGGCGAAAACGTCCGCTGCATTTCAATTCTAAAATGCGTTGATATACTAGGTCAGTCTATTTGTAGCTTCAGTTTAGTAGTGAAGCGATGTATGCATATATGTATGAATGTGGTGGTGCTCCGCTTGAAAACACGTAGCCAACGGCCAACGTTGTCCTTGAATGCGACCGTTGCGAGAAACGATAGCTGGGCTCGAGCAAAAAAACAGACGACGTATATAAATAGCAACAGGGGAGGCTCACGGTCACAACATGGCGAGCCTACGATTCCACGAAAATTCTAAATATAGAACCGAATATAAAGAAAGTACGAATGCACGTTCACTGAAATATATGAGAAAAACTGACATATATTTATGTAAAATTTTAGCTCTTAAAATAAATCCCTTTAATTTCTATACCAGTTTTT
Organism: Sphecodes monilicornis; assembly: GCA_913789915.3. Lineage (NCBI taxonomy): Eukaryota > Metazoa > Arthropoda > Insecta > Hymenoptera > Halictidae > Sphecodes > Sphecodes monilicornis. Next base: position 19,529,777 of record OU565299.1, on the reverse strand, counting down.
TTCAGTTCTAGAAAAATCACCGAAAACACAGTTTTCTTATATAGTTTTCTTAAATATAAGAATTGAAACTCGTAAGTAATATTTACGAAATGTGTGCAGATCAGAAGGTATTCGTCAAAGGCACTATGCACTTTTACACAAACGAAAATCTAGAGAAGGAAAAACAACAGAAAAACAAAACCTTTGTACAAAATAATGTAATTTTGTAATTTTCTTTTTATTTATACTTTTATTTTATATTTGAATTATAATTTTTTTATTATAATTTAATTTTAATTTTTAATTCTAAAATTATAAATTTTAACAACTTTAACAACTTTTAACAACTTTAACAAATTTCATCTGTAGTCTTCACCTATCGACTTTCTTGACGCAACTGAACATTTGCTTGTCGACCATCCGGTTAGGTCGGTTAGGTCGGTTAGGTTACGCCACTGTCGCTGTTTCACGGTACACATTCAAGAACGCCACACAAATACATTATGTGAGATGCAAGCAGCAAATAAAAAGAATTATTTTAATTGTTCGCAAACATTGTTGGTCATATTTGTTTGCTTTGCAGTGTTTTCGTAATTGTGTTGCTGTAGCTCTCCTTTGTGACCGCATAAATTCAAATATCTCTGTGGAAGACAGTGAAAATTGATTTTTTTGAAACCTTTCAATTTCAGAATAATTGTGTTTTATGGCAGCTTATTTTTAAACGCAACATGCAAGAAAAGAAGCTATTTTAAATATAATGAACTACTCATTTTGTTCTCCTGCATCTATGTATGCCACAAAACAAAATCCGGTCAGCGTCACGTAATAAATAAATAAATAAATAAATATTTAACATATTATCACAGACTGTGCTGATGTACTTCGTCTGTGATTTTTATATTTCCAGTATACTACTGTAATTATTTTCAAATTGCAATCCACCTATTATAAAGTGTGTTCTTCCAGTTTTAGTTCGTGTCCCTTTTTTTTTTCTTTTAAATACAAAAATCTTATCGAGGAAGCATTGAAATATTATTTCTGCGTGTAGAAGCAGCGTAGAAATGGCGCGCGCGCGCACACACGTGCGTGTGTAACGGGCATGAAGTTGCGCTACACGAGCTGCGCAAAAACATGCGTTGGAAAATTGCGCAGAATCTAGCGCGGGAAGTTTGCATAAATGTATTCGTAAAAAAGAAATTAATTCATATTTCACGACATTACGTAAATTAAGAGTAATATCGAGCTAATATTTGTATTGATAGCGCAGTCATATCGAAGAAGTTTACATGTGTCATTTATACGAAAAGGGAATGAGTTTATATTTTTTATTATATCAGTAATAAAATACACTCGATTCGAGACTCTGCCACTGCCACTTTAAAATGTACAATTCTTAAACCGTCAAAATTCGGTATTTTATCAAAAATAGTCTAAAATTGATAAACTATAATGGGGTGGATATATAATCTATAAACTATAAATTCATTATATGGCCTTAGTAACAAGGAGGTTTCTCACGCATTATTTTAAAAAAGAAATAATGCAATCAAATAAATACGACATTATATCAAATAGTATGTAAAAATAACTAGGATGGTGATACAATATATAATACTGAAAATGTGAAGAAATTGTATGATACACGCAGAAGCTAAGTATCCCTTAATAATCCAAATTTGGCGACACTTGAATAACATCTTCGTTTTCTTCTTTTTGTCTTTTAACGGCTAGATGCATTGCTCTTAAAAATTTAGTTAAAGTGCACCGTTTGGTTCGCAAGTAAAATGCGTGGGCTAGAAATGGAATTTTTCTCAAAACGCGTCCGCTCAGACCGTGGCTTTCCTGACTTAGATCCATTAACTTTAGACTATTCTGCGTGTTCGAGTTACTTTCGTAGCCTATCTTCTTTAGATAAGGCATGTCAAAGATCTCTTCGGATTCCATGAGTTTTGCCTAAAATAAATACATTCGTATAAGTCGTATACCACCTAAACTAATACAGGAAATTGTATTCGTTTACCCTCATTAATTCTTTGAGGCACGAGACATATATTTTATATATAGCTTGCTGAGTAGGATGGCCAATATACTGTTTTATGTCTGCTCTATCGACGAACGCCAAATCAATAGCTTCCGAGAGATTGCTGGTCGTCAGGATTAAAACGTTCGGGTATCTTTTTATTTGATCCAATTGCGTTAGCAACGCGTTCACTACTCTTATGGAGTCTGTTGGTTCTGCTCCGTTACTACACGATTTACGAGCGTGTGCCAAAGATTCTATTTCATCGATCAGAATACATACTAACGTGTCCGAATTTTCAAGCATGTTCTTTATCTCATTAAACAGCTTCATAACTAGTTTCCCACTCTGGAAATGAAGAAAATTTATTCACAGATTCATTGATATAATTCATACAGTATGTTACTAGAATATTACCTCTGAGAACCATTTTGAGAAAAGACTATGACTATTGACTTCAACAAATTCACTGTAAGTAAATCGATGTCCTAAGCGAATAGCTATTTTTTGGGCAAGTGCTTTGCACAGGCTAGTTTTACCAGTGCCTGGTGGCCCGTGTAGCAGTATCACTTTGTTCCAGCTTATAATATTGGAATTAACGCTATGATCTGAAAATATCATTGTTGTTTCCACAAAATGTAACAACTGAAAGAATATAAACATTTCAGTGTTTCAGCGTGCCCACAGATGACAAAGACAGTTACAGGGATTGAGAAAGCATTTTCAACTAACATCTTCCTTTATAGTCGAATCGAAGTAAAGATTTTCCCATATGGAATAAAATTCTTTTGTAGGTAGAATCCAATGAGAAGATGCTGCTAACTCTTCGGAATCATTTTCTATCGTCTCTACAGCTGCGTTGTCTTGATTTAATCTGTACACATGAAACTTCAGAGCAGCACCTTGTACTTTCATATGAATCCTCTGTAATAATTGAATTTGTTCCGCTAAAATGTTTCAGAAAATCCATCTCATTCAATAATTACCTCCATGTGATTTGTAGAACATATAATAGAATCCACATGAATTTTTATAGTCGAGTTCACGAGATCTGGTCCATACATAGTTGTTTCTAGCGGAACATCCTCCAATGCATTTATTTCCGCGTATGCTAATTTCTCGATTTCGTCCTTCGACAAGGTACTAGAAATAAAAACTCGCATCAAATCTGTGTGAGAACAATCTCGAAAACTCTTAGAAGATCAAAATTGACTGTAAACCAAAATATCCACGTTGGTACAGATCCTACCTGTTGATATTTTGACAGATTTCCACATGCAACACGTCTGGGCCTTCCATCTTATTTTATCAAGGAAATCCTAGCGATCGTGCAAATTTTTTCGTGTAAAATCCAATGCAAGTTTCTTCTGGTTTTTAAGGAAAACTCCAATGGTGTTGGGAGAAACCGAACGAGTGTTTAAACAACGTTTGAAATTCATACGCAGGTGTGCTTTTAAATGATTTGAAGTGCGAGAGAGAAGAGAAATTGAGAAAGACAAACAGTTTATGCTCGATTTTCAGTGTAGCGGTTGCGAAAATTGTTAAATTTTTATCGTTCGTGAGTTAGTATTTGACCAGAAAGGAAATCCTCCTGTCTCTTTTTACTAATGAAAATAATTGTTAATTCATTTCCAGCACGTGTTTGCTGGTCGGTAACCTTTTTTGTACCAATTTCACCGTTTCGCCATGGATGGCGCCAACAATTCAAAATGTACAATTTTTTCATTTCAACGCAAGAGGGAACTTATTGTTGGATTTAAAAACAAGGTTTGTCCTGCACGATTCAAATCGCTTTCAAATAATATTTAATAAAATGAAATTGTGCAAGTTTGTTAAATCTCGTTTTCTACCGTATCACGTTTTGAATATTGTCGCGCTTTTTAACGCTTCAATCGCATGCATCCATCTTCTTTTTTCATACAGCGGGCCATGGAACGAGATGGAAATATTAACCATAGATAATTGTTAAAGAGATGGAACTCTTGTCTTGTTTTTGTAAGTTGACGGTGAGAATACTCTGTGGCGTCGATAATTATTACGAATTACGACCAATGACGAGACGTTTCCAGAATGTAATTTCCTTGCGTGCAAATATCGTCGATTGGAAATAGTTCTTCTCGGATCGAACGATGAAAACGCGGAATGATCTGTACACACATAAGCGCATACATAAGTATTTACATGCGTACGTACTTAGGTATATATTATGTACTAAATAATCTGTCAATGTAACTTTCGCATCAGACAGAAAGAGTATCTTCGATAAAAATTAATTGGAAGTTGAATTACTTGGTGATATCGACGCCTCGCAAGAAGGGAACCGACATGAACGTTTGTTTTGGTTGATGTAGATCTTGCGCCACAATGCAAGCCATTTTTGTGAACACCACCGTAGCGAAAAGTAATTGTGTTTGAATCGAATTTGTGTGAGATTAGTTACAGGGTGTCGTTTATCCCGTAAGCCGTTCGCGTTCGTAATCAAGAATTTCGAAGGTCTGCGTGTTCCGCGAAACATTGTCTCTTTACGGGGAAATGCTCTCTGTGTCGAGTAATGTTCTTATTCTGGTTCGCGTGTAAACGACTGTCTATGGATTTTGTATGAGGTATCGAAACGGCCATCGGATATCGTTCATCGCGGAGAAGTTTTCCAATCCAAGGTAAGACGGTGTCGCAGCTGTAAACTTTCGTCGACTCTCGCCCCGATGCTCTCTGTCGAGGAAAAATTCCGTGAAAGTGGTCAACGTATCGTTAAACCGTGGCGCGTTACTTGGATTTTCCCTTGCTTTACAATCGCTTTTAATAATTGTGTCGCCTAACGAAACAACAGTGACCGTGATCACATTCGTAACTGCGATTGCGATTGCGATTGCGTATGCATCAACGTAAATTTGAAAAAGTTTCTCAATGTGGAAAGAGTTGAAATTGCATTCGCGAGTCCCTGCTGTCTTTCACCTGCGATAATATTTCTTTGTAAGGTGAAACGAGCGATATTTCTCGTTTCCCGTCGCAAGTATGTCAGTTGTTGTCGAACGTAGTTATCCGTATCGAGAAACTTGACCTTTTCGAAGCTATTTTTCTACGTGGTACTTCGTTTTCGCGACGATACGACGCGAATCGATAAGCGGTAACAAATTATCGTGACGTTTACCTGTTGTCTCTTCGACAATGCGTCGATGACAACGACAACGTCCGCGGTTGTACAGTCATATGTTCAGAATTTCTGTGATTCCGAAATAATTTTTTCGTCATTATTCATTTTGTTGTTCTCGTGTTTGTAAACAACGCGTCGGTCGATTAAATTGTTTATAAATTCATTGTTACCAACAAAGTTCGAACGTTATGATATAATTTTCTATACAAGGAGAAACCAACCTTATGTTACATATTTTTGCAGAACAAAGATGGAGAGTTCTGAGGAGCCAACGAGTCTGCAATCTATTTGTCATTTACACGCTTCGGAGTTGTTTCCAAAATACACACACATGGAATGCGAAGACGAATCCTTAACGATTCCATTTACTCCTTTAAGCGGAGAATCAATAATTGCGCTGGGGCGTACAACAGATGGGGTGTTGGCTCTTTCTAACTACAGATTGTATTTACAATTAAGTCAGGCGTGTTACAGCATCCCGTTAGGTTTAATAGAACAGCTGGAGGTCAGAGAGATTTTCTTTTTACACATCGGATGCAAGGATGCTCGTTCTTTGAGGTATGCCTTTATTTTGTCTGCATCTGATACAACGTATCCGAACGATATACATATATGTTTTTGTTCAACATTTTAGTTGTGCTTTTTCCACCAACGAACATTGTTTCGAATGGTTCAAACGCCTACACAAAGTAATGTATCCGAGGAAGAGTATAGAGGACATATTCGCGTTCGCGTATTACGCTTGGTCCATCGAGGAGGGGAAAGAATTCGCCAAGATCGGAAAAGATACTACGTCGTACGAGGCGAGTTTCAACTTTGAGGTGTGTAGGAGATAACATAAATTCAAGCTGTGCCGAACCCGCGATCGTTTGATTCGATCTATGTGCTATTGATGCAGGTGGAACGGTTGAAGTTCAATTTACATGGTACCTGGCGCAGTAGTCAGATCAATAAAGATTACCGAATGTGCCCGTCGTATCCGCCGTTGATTTTAGTCCCTTCCTGCATCACCGATGATATTCTGAAACGCGTGGCCACGTATCGTAGTTCTAGTCGAATTCCTGCTGTTGTTTGGAGGTATTGTTACCGTCGTACCTACGTCTTGTTTCGCCTTCAATCGTTAATTCGATTTGCTTCGCAGACACGTAAAAAATGGTGCGGTGATAGCGCGGAGTAGTCAGCCAGAACTCGGTTGGTTTGGACGGCGGAGTGCGGAGGATGAGAGCCTACTGAAAGCACTTTCGGACGCCTGTTCCTACGACAAAGGTGAATCTACAATGGTGGATTCTTCCACCGACACCTGTGACGACGCTGGAGCCACAGTGGACAATACCAAAGTGAGTGGAACCGGAGATCCCCAAGTTCCATCCGAATTTGGTGGAAGAGTTTTAATATGTACTAGGTCGTATATAATGTTGTGTTGCATTTTAATACGAAATCGAACACGAACATTTACACTGACCTAATGTAAACTGGTAAGGTGAACGAATAACAGAATAATATTTCGTGGTTGCAGAAAGTTCTAATTGTGGACGCCAGGTCGTACACGATTGCTGTGGCTAACAGAGCGCGCGGAGGCGGCTGCGAATGCCAACAGTATTACCCGAACTGCGACATACAATTTATGAACTTACCAAACATCCACTCTATACGTAGAAGCTTTCACGCGATGAGACAGCTCTGCGCAACGTACGCGGATCAGTCAAAGTAAACGGTTCTCCGACTGCTCCCTCCGTCCCATATTACGAACGGCATACTTTTGCGCATACAGCTTTCAATTTTGTCTGGAACGATGCTGTAGGTTTCACCGTTTCGCTGATGCGGGACTGAGGGAGTGCTTGGATGTTTGTTTGTAATTTCTTAATTGGTAATCGATCGGCGTGTCTCATCGATGATTTTGCGTTGTTGCACAGTTGGCTCAGCCTTTTGGAAGGGACTCAGTGGTTGCAACACATGTCTGGACTACTGCGTGCAGCGGTAACCGTCGCAACCGCGATCGAAAGGGACGCTCGGCCGGTATTAGTGCATTGCAGCGACGGCTGGGACAGGACGCCTCAGATAGTCGCGTTGGCACAGATTCTTCTCGATCCTTATTATCGAACTATGGAGGTACGATGAAGGTACTCTCATTTTCTGCGTGCGTTCGCCGCCGAATCGTCGTTTCGTTATTCTGTTTCGTCACTCACAGGGATTCCAAATCTTATGTGAGAGAGAATGGTTAGACTTTGGACACAAATTCGCGGATCGGTGTGGACTGACCGTCGGCTGCGAGGATCCGAACGAACGATGTCCAGTATTTCTGCAGTGGCTGGACTGTGTACACCAGTTGACTGAACAATTTAAGTGTAGTTTTCAGATGTCGTCAGCGTATCTGGTAAGCACAACGAATCCAATGTCGACTACTACAGGTTTTTCTTCTTCTCTTATTACTTATTTTTTCTCGAGATATACCTATGTATGTGTATATGTATTTGTGTTCGCGGGAGAACACCAGGTACCGATATCGATTTGCTCGATTTCAGGAGAAGCTGGCGCAGCATACGTATTCGCAACTTTTCGGCACATTTCTCTGCAACACGATACAGGAAAGGGTACAGTTGAGAATAAAGGAGCGTACATTTTCGGTTTGGCGGTTCCTCAATTCCAGTTCGTTCGTAAATCACTTGTACTCGCCTTTAGAGAAACAAGTAGGATATTTTCCCTCTGGTATATTTATGTGTTTAGTGTATATATAAATATTTGACGTAGCACCGAACCGCGATCCCGTGGTCTAGAAATGTTAACATGGACTGTTTTGTTGTGTCAGGTGTTGTGGCCGAAATGTAACGTAAGCAAGCTTGTCGTATGGACCGAGGTCTATTCGGGCTCCATGGAATCTCATGTGACGCGGGACGAGAAAGAGAATGTGACGATGATAGACATCGAACGTGGCGAAAACGAAGAACCTCAACGGCAAATGACCAAAACTCGTTCGTACGATGATCTGATGCATGCTCCCGATCACACGGCCTATCCTCATCGTAGACTCAGCGATCCAAGTATCTCGGTAGAAACGTAATTATCGTTCCCCTACTTTCTACCGGTGCTCTCTAGCCGCTCGAGTAATTCGAGTTATTCGAGTCTTTGCGAAATCGTTACAGGAAAATGGATTCTTTGTCGCTCGAAGCGAAAACGGTAGAGAAAGATGCGAACCACGCGGACGAGTGCAGCGTGTCCGTGTGCGCGCAGAGCGGTATGTTGTCGGAGGATGACGAGAGCTCGGACTCGGACAAAGAAGAGAGACCGGACACGTACAGCGTCGCCGTGTGTATACAGAGCAGTAGATCAGAGGACGACAAGAGCTCGGACTTGGACAAGGAGGACAGAACGGACAAGGACCTCGACTCGGATAAGTCGAAGCAACAGAACATGGCGACTACTCAATCCTCGAACGACTCGCCAGCGAATCCTTCGGTGGACAGTTCAACGGACACGTTGATACCTAGTAACTGCTCGTTGCTCGACACAATCGACTCCGACAAAGAAACGTAAGTGTCTTTAGCGGAGGATACTGGTACGCGCGAGCTTACGGTGGTCCAAAATTCACAGTACGATTCAAAATACGATTAAGGATCGATCCTACTGTGAACTTCGGATGAAACCGTGCAACAGACTGAGAACGAGATCGGAGCAGAGTCTGTGTTCGTATAATTGAAATCCGCGTTCGAGTAAATTCGACTCGATTCGAACAAGGAGCGTTTCTGTCTCTAGCAATAGACCACAGGAGAGTTCGCCGCAGGACATCGTTTCCTCGTGGGTAGAGACGAACTCGATCGGCGAGACTGTCTGCTCTTGCGCTCGTAACTGCAACTCGAATCAGAATCAGAATCATACCGAGGGCAGCGATCTGAGCGACATCACCGCGCCGTTGATGTCCAGAACGCCTAGCAGCGGAGTTTGTCCGGCTTCGCCGATTCATCGGAACACGATTCCGGACGACCTCAACAAATTGGACGACATCGACGGTCTTTCTATTATACACTGCGATGTACAGATGCGCGTGCAACAAATTATAGTGGAACAAAAGGTATTTTGCGTCGAGCATGCCCCCGAAGGAGGAAAAATCGGGGGAACAGGGAGAGAAAGAAAACTGTTGCATTTCTTTCACTTTTCTGGTTTCCGTTGTTTTCAGCTGAAACAGGAAGCGTTGAGGAAGGAGCTGCACACAACGAGGCTGGCTCTGATCAAACAGGTCTGCAACCATAACGCGGACACCGATCGCATCGACGATATCGTGAGTGATGTGCATAAGTAAACAGCGGATCTTTATGCAAATGATCATGTTCATACGTTATTTAATCAAAATCAGAATTAGAATACAATTTCTTCGAGACTCCTCATTGTTGAGAGATAAAATAGACATTAGTTCTTGTTAATGTATATTAGCATTTTACAAATCTGCGCATACCATAAATGTGCAAAGATCTGCAGTCTATACATTAGCTTGCCGGATTCTATCAGGGAAGAACTTTGTTGGAACAGATAAGCAATGAGCGCGTGTTTCAGGGATCGTTACCCGATTCGGTGGGCAGCACTGGTGATCACGGGGAATCGTTGCCATCGGACATGTCCTGGGAAGCGGTCGAGGAACTGGGACCAGCTCCTACTTTGTGGGTACCTGATCACGCGGTGACTCGGTGCATGGGCTGCGACACAGAATTTTGGCTGGGAAGACGCAAACACCATTGCAGGTAAGGCGATCTACTCGACGATAAAACGTTTGTTGGAAGCATACGTTTAACCGCCTGTGTTTAATAGATGCTGCGGCAAAATCTTCTGTGCGGACTGTTCAGAGAATTCGACCCCGTTGCCGAGCGAGCAGCTCTACGATCCTGTGAGAGTATGCAGCGACTGTTTCTCAAGGATCCATCGACACACCAGCCCCTGTCAGTGCAACGCTCGCCACCGGAACAAAGGGGAAAACGACGAGGAGCTGCTCTCGAACAGTTCGGAAAACATGCTCGCTTGTCCGCGACCAAAGAGCTTGAACATCGTGAAGGACAGTTGCTGCGAGAACCTGTTGCAGGTCACGCACCAGAAAGCGCAACCGCCGGTCGCGGCGGCCACGGTCAACTGAGCAAACTCGCGACGAGAATCCGTTACGATCACGGCGCGCAGCTTTAGGATTTCGGTTTGACTAGAGATGGCTAGGAACGGCTAAGGGACGGGCGTGGCAGAGTTTTCGCGTCTCGTTTGGTTCCGCAAAAAGAACACACACACACACAACGTACACATACACATACACACCGACCATCCAATTGATTTCGAACGCGACCGCGAACATATTGTATATTGATACGTGGAACTGAAAAACACGAGAGAGAGAGAGAGAGAGAGAGAGAGGGGGGGGAGAGCGTGCGCTAGATTCTTTTCGAACGATCCAATATTTATTGCTAGAGTAATGATAATTTGTACGAACAAGTGTATAGTGTCGCAGAGAAAACGAGTCAGTGTACGAGAGGTTGTATATACCTTAGTAGTAATTCGATCTAACGAGACACACGCCTGGCTTCTTCGAACGACTATTCGAGTTTCTCCGTTTTGTTGGACAACACGTTATCCGCACTAAAAGACAGCGAGACGAGGCACGGAGGGGGAGGAGGAACACTTTGGATAGGCTGTGTCCGACGTCTAGTTTGGAGACATCGTATGAAGCACGCTCTCGGTCTATCGTCGATCAAAAACCGACTCGTTGACGATAAATAGTTGGATTGCGAAACGAGTAAACTGTATTTGTATATTGCCGCTGTTTATGAGAATTGGAACAATTAAATACGTCATTATCATACAGGACTGTGTGTTTCTCTGCGTCGTCCGCTCTCGTCGTATCTTCGCTCGGGTCTCAGATAATCATCTTCAGGCCGGTCAGGTTTTGAAGCGACGTCGCGTTTTTCAGAATTTGCGTCGCGTTCTTCAGGCTGTCGAACTGACCTTTTGTATCGTCCGCGTTTTGGAACTGTATCAGTATAACGAGGTACGTGGTCACCGCCCCGGTGATCTAAAATCGCAATTCACCCAAGTTCGAATATAGTCTCGATAACTCTCTGTTACAACGCGATATCTCATCTATTTTGTATGCTACGTGAAATATGTCAAAAGGACAGATTATTTGACTCGAGGTCATTTCTTTCGAGATTTCAAGGTCACCGATGTTTTTTCCAAAATTTCAGCTATCACGTCACAGTGATCAAAATATCGCCTTGTAACAGAATTAGCGGGACACCCTGTATTTGACTCGTTCATCTTGTTTCTCTCGTACCGATGTTATCAACGTTCTGTCCAGGGAGAATAGTCCGCAGACCGAGAACTCGAGAGGTCGATGCAACAGCTGAAGAGAGAATACCTCCAACTGGTGGCGCGCGTCCTCATCGAAACTGGAGGACAGTAGCTGACTGACGAGCGCCGCGGTTTTCTTCCCCTGCAAGAAAACGTATGTGTCGCCGAAAGGATACTCGAAAGTTTGCCTGATTTTTCCGTTGGTTGTTTACCTCGGCCACGGTCCAGTAGCTCGGCTGAACGATTATCAGCATCCTGGTCACATGGAAAATGCACCACATGCCCTGCACAGCTAGGAATATCCACTCGTGTTCCTCGGTCGCTTGTACGATCAGAAAGTACGGCGTGATCACAAGGTGTAGCAAGCAAGTCGTGGTCACCGCCAGTATCACCACACCGAAGGCACTGTTGATCAAGGTCACCGTGTCGCAAAGCGTCGAGTGTATCAGTATCAATTCGGATATGCTGGTCTCTGCAATCAATCACGAGACAGAGAATGCACACCAACTCTAATTACGTTCCGTCTTACCGGTAGGGGTTTTCAGAATTCCATGATTGCCCAAATCTAACTGTCTACGTGACACGGTGTTCAATCCTCTGTCGCGAAGATCCCCTACTGCTGCTTTCAAGCGGCGATTATTCAAGTTTCCTTTCGCTTTAGGATAAAGAAGATTATACGGTCTTGTTCTCACCTTTCTTCTCGACAGAATGTCCCGACGAGTAGACAACGGACGATAAAACACTGCTGTTCAGTAGGTTTCTGAGGCAGTCGTTCAGTCTGACGAATCTGTGGCTCAAATTGTACGTGGAAACGCTGTATTGGAACTCCGACGAAATAATTATCGTGTACATGAAATACAGAGGTGCATAATTGATGGGACCCTTGTAGGGCAACGCTTTGGTAATGATCTTTTGCCGGGTCCACGCGGAAAAATCAAGGATCGAAGTGGACAACAGATAGGTCAGGTTGCAGACCATTAAGTAGATAGTGAAACGCCGAGTTTTTCTTCCGGCGGTCACGCCCAGTTTATCGTCTACCTACACGATTGGTATTAATTTTGACCTTACGTTAATTTCGACTCGACCTTGGTTCTGACCTCTATTAATTTGTTGATTGCGGCTTCCAGGTATTTCCAACGGAACGGCGAACCAACGATGCTGACCACCGCGAGAGATATTATACTGAAGACGTCGCTGCACGTCGCTATCACTGCCGTTCGAGACTTCAGTCTTATGCTATGCTCCCATCCGTCTTTCAAGTCTCGCCAAAGACCCCACATCTCCAAAGACATGAGCACTGCTAACACACACAAGCTAGGAAAGAAAGGATCGGATCAGATCGGATCAGATCGAGTTGTTATTGTTGAAACGCTCGCGCAACTCTTATTTACACAGTTCGATACGATTAGGGAATGTTACCGGGTGTTCCTGTGTGGGGACATTCACATAATATCCTTTAATTGTATCGAGCAATGTGTTATTCACTGTTTTACGTACTATTTGTCGAGGCTTCCGGATACCGCATTGGTTTGCAGCTAGCTCGCCTCAACGAATAATATCACTGCGACCAGCGAAAGCTTGAAATGAACGAATACTTGATTTCTGTTACCTGTAAGTGAGATCGAGGATACTTAGGCGCGCCTGATACCCTCCGGATGCGCGAGCAACGAATCTGACAGGGATCAAACCGCACACTTTGCCGAGATAATAGAGCGGGGAGATTGCTTGACAGAGATCGCTTTGGGTGCTACGTTCGTCTCTTCTTCTACTTGGTTTGACCTCTGTACTTCTGACTGCTCGCTTCTCTGAAACCATACGTAACGAATCGTTTTGTTTTAACAGGGATAAAGCAAGAGAGACAAGAAAACGTTACTCGATCTGCTCGTCTCGTTTCGCCCGTCGATTTCGTTCCATCGAACGTGCATCCTGATCGTCCTGCTTCTCTTCCAGGATGTACTCGAAGAAGTAAGACCCTACGTTCGACCACGCGAACAGAGAAAGGGAAATACTATGTTGCGCTTGTGTTCGTACTCGTATATGTACCTAGTTGTCATTTGTATAACAAACGCTACTCTCGACCGACAAGATAAATACAGTCGTCCTTGTCAGATCGTCGATAGATAATTATCATCGATTGCTGAGCTTCCCACACGTTGTTGTTTGTCTTCTTGAACAACAATACGAGCGTAAGTTGGGTGCGTGCACGAAGCTCATCACTCTCGACGATACGTTTTCACGATCGTTGGATGCATATAAAACGTACACGAGTGTATCCGTGGAACTTAGAAAGGAACCCTGCTTAATCGTCGAGAACAACGGTCGAGAATGGGCGAGGTAGTTTTGCGTTACAGGGAAAGATTAATCGAGGTGAGAAGTAATGAGGAAAACTGAAATGTCGTGATAGCCCACTCATAGTTCATTTGTCATGGGCGTTGGCCAAGATCAGATTCAGCTGTTAGTAATAGAAAAACGAATAGTTATTTTCTTTCGAAGAAACGTGTGCCTATATTGCCGTTGATTGATCGTTTTATTCTGTGTCATCAGCTTTTGCTATTCTATCCTCAGCATATTTGTCCTTGGGATGGTCAAACCTCGTTGACACGTTGATACGATGCAATTTTATATCATATTTTTTCGATTTTTTTATCGTCACCTTTGTCTTGAATAATAATATACGGGTTCATTTTAAATTTCTTCCCCGAACTTTAGAAAATAAAAAATGATCGTTCAGAAATTATTTAGACTTCATTCACCCTGCCCTCTGATACTATTGCAAACATTATTATAATAATTTTTCGGGGTATGAAACAGTATAGACCATCTGAATAATTCGTTCCGGATTTGACATAGCGGTTTACGGGCAGAACGGCACATTTACTGTACGCTTCTTGAACAGTGTCACCATAGGCACTATACATGAGCCTGAAAACATTAATTATGGCAAATTTAGGGCAATAACAAATAATTCGAGGACATTGGGCCGTTAAGGGGAATCTTCTGCAATGATCGAATGCAAAAAGAACTGACAGAAATCGCGCATTATTTAAATATTCATTAAAATAGTAAAAGTTCTAATTGCTCTAATGTAACCGAAAATGGATGTTACCATCAGCGACACTACGGTTATCGACCTGTGCTCGACTGTCGGTAAATTTGGCTAGCAGTTTGCGCGTTTTGCCGCTGCATGATTTGGCGCTGTACGGACCCACTTCGGAGCAAATGATTCTTGCCGAAAAATACATTACGCCTTATGAGAAAAGCGGCACGAATCATTCGCGCTCTAATAAAAAATAGTATTTCAATATTATCCCGTTGCAATTTTTTAATTTTTAATTGCTCAAATTAAAGTTGGAAAAGTGTGCTTTATGATAGATGCATTGCATTTTGAAAAGAATCACGATAACATTCTGAAAAAATAATAACTACCGATTGTTACAATGACAAAGAAAGATCGAGTTAGTTTCTGAATAATCACTTTTATTTTTGATCCTTATCAATATTAAACAACGTAGTTACGTAAGGGTATATATATTACATGGAAAATTCTGTCCTTCTGGTGCGCATATATCTTCCCAACACGCGATTTTCACGAGAGAAGAAAACAACGAAAAAAGTACATCGACCACTCACACTCTCTTTCTCTCTCTCTCACGCTCTCCCGTGTTCTCTCTTTCACTTTGATCCTCTCTTTCTCTCTCATTTTCTTCCTTCCCCTTCGCCCCTCGTCAGAAAATCAATTTATTGGAAAACAACGAAACCGTTTTGAACCCGTAATCCTTACACGTGAAAATAATCATTGGTATAATTTTCAAATTTTCAACATTACATTTCGAATCTCAATTACAAAATGAGTCATCAACTTTAACACAAATACTTTTTCATTCGCTTCGAATTATTTTCCAAGTGTATTACACGTATTTTCCGATTCGACCGGCGAAAAAACGGTTAGCCGACATCGTAAGGGTCCTGAAGGGTCAAGGTCAAGGTCAAGGTCAAGCCACATCTGCGCCCCGACAGTGTGCCATTTAAGAATATACCCCACTTCCGGCGGAAGTTTGGCGATCAGAAGCTGCTGGACGAATTCTCATCGCGATCCCTTCGTTCGAACGATCCTCCTTCGAGATGATTCGATATCCAGCGAAATCATCGGACAGCCTGAACAGTGATTTCCACTGGGAAAACTATCAACAACGGGATCTGGATGGAATTCTGGTCGGCCGAAGGAAGAAACTGATCGATGAACGAAGCGAAACGTATTTTCACATACCAAACGAGACAAAGTCGCACGCGTTCCTCGAGCAACGGTACAATACCTCTTTCTTCAAGTTACCTCGATCGTCACTCTCGTTGGAAGATTGTTCCCGCTGTAATTTGCGCCATGGAACTCGGTCAAACTCGGTCAAACTCGGTGGAACTTTGTTCAGGTGCAAGTTACAGCGACTTCGAAGTATGTTCGGTACGCGACGCTGGATGAACCTCCAAATTATGGTCACGAGGATAGGGCCTGGGTTCACAGACTCATTGAATTCACAGAATTTGAATGCCGACAATGTGTGATCGAAGATTTCGATTCGAAGTTATTACCTTTTTAATTGAAATGTTCGAGTCCAGTAAGAACGGAACGGAACGAAACGATTCGAAGAATGGACGCGAAGACTAGCCGTCTAGCGGGTTTTTGGCAAATTATTCTTCGAACCTCGTATCCACGGTTCACCCAGCAGCCGAGCATTACAATAGGCCATTTCCTCCTATCTAAGAATTTGAAAGACTAACTAAAAAAGCGAAGAGCAGAAGTGCCGCGTCGAGATTCCGCTTCTGCCGATCTATTTCCGGTATTTATCGGTATCAAGTTGCCGTGTATCGAGTTCGAAGGGAAGAGATTTCTTTCTCCTGCAGATTGCGTCTACATTTTCTCAGAGACTTTTACAAGGTGAATGTACAGGTACTGCTCTTTCACAGAATAGAGATATATGCGTGTTCTCCAGTCCTCGTCTTTTTCGCGACAACGGTGCTTCGACCAGTGTTCGTCCCGATCGTCGATCGTCGCTCGAGCCTCGAAGAAACATCTTCGAACTTCCTTCATTTTTAATGTCTTCTCTGATATATATCGATCAGTCTCGAATTATTCTGCGCGCTGTTCTCGAATAAATGTCTACAAGCCCCGAAGATCGCTGAACGCTTCGAGGCTCGACGAGAAAGGTCGAAGCTCTTCGTTAATTATCGACTAGCCGGACTCCAGAACCATCGTACACACAGTTTGAAATTAAGGGGATGCTGAAACGGGAGAAGGATTGCCAATACTATTTCTAGTAACGGAATCCCCTTGGACACGAACTACCCCTAAAACTGACAAACGAAATCACGAATCTCTTTCCTCAATCGACGATTGAACTCAACCGAGAACTTTTTATTAAATCGGAGATCGTCCCCTCCCGTTCCTGCGCCCCCAACATGGCGACGTTACAGGGGTTGGGATTCAGAACTGAAAACTCTAATAGACGGCGGCCTCGATCACTGATCGATCGGCCTCGCGATCGATCCCCATTAGAAAGTATCCCGTTCATATGTATAATATATATATGTATATAATATATAATATATATATATTAGAAAATTTTAACAGACGCGTTAATACTTAAAGATAAATCTTTAGATCAATCTCGACGCATTCTCTCCCTATCGCTCGCGCGCACTCTCACTCTCTCTCTCTCTCTCTCTCTCTCTCTCTCTCTCTCTCTCTCTCTCTCTCTCTCTCTCTCTCTCTCTCTCTCTACTTCTTTCTCTATCTTTCTATCTGTCTATCTATCTATCTATCTATCTATCGACGCACAATCTCTCCCTCTCTCGCGCTCAGTCTCGATCTCACGGATTCTGTCACAACCGCTCCCGCGCGCGGGCGGGAGACAGTGGACACTGATATGTGAAATAGATCACCGATCGATATGTTGATCCGAGAATAGAATAAACGGAGAGACGTAAAATTACCCGGGTCCACCCCCTGTAAGCTGTCGTGTCGTTTCGATCCTCTCATTATATTTTCCTCCAATCCCTAGAAAACCACCCCTGTCAAGAGGGTGTCGACAAAACGCGCCTCCGTCGTTATTCGATTCTATGCTCTTTGCTTCCTTTTATTTCTTTTTCTTTTGGCTTTTCTGAAATATATTTTCTTCGAGCGGATCGGTGCAAAAATTTCAACGAGAAATTGTACACTAGGGCCGCTTCACCTACTTCGCTATAAAAAATATCGGACATCAAAGAAGTATCGGAACGATGCGATTATTTCGAGAAATATGGTTGTCCGGAGACGATAGTAGGGTTCGGTAGAGACGCGAGAATTTTTGCACCGAGCCCACCCGTACGTTTTACCGCCCCTCTGATCGCCGATAATAAATGAACATCGAGAGGGTGCAGGAGCAGGGTAGTATAAGTTTCTGTTCAGGGTTCGTGGCAAGAGAGGGAAGAATAAACAGATTTTTTTTAGTTAGACCGGCCCGATCGCAAGCTTTCGGCTCCGTCGAATGACAATCATCGTCCCCCCTACCTCCGTCATCATCCCTCCTCGCTCGAAACGAAAAATCATCCCCCAGCGGAATTTTTCGTCAACCGAACACCGTTCTACGACGCGACGGGTAGACGAAAGCTTGTGGTCGAGCAGTTTTCTCCGGCGATCCACGGATCCATGGATCATCCCCTAAAGCACCGATGGCCGCAGGAATACAGTTAATGTTCAAGAAGAGTACAAAGAGAGGATAGTCTTGGAACATCAAGAATTTGTACATGAAAAGAGCCGGCCGTTCCCCGTCGTCCCTCGCGGGGACTGCGAACCCTCGTCCAACCAACGACGACGACGATCTAAAGATCTCACGATGATCCGGGGGGGGGGGGGTGGATCGACGGGAACGGTCCGACGGAACGACCAATGGAAAAAATGATGATTCGTCGTCGTTTAAGTCGAGGTAAGACGTGTACGCAAGTTTACAAGTTAAGCTTAGGTGTTAGGATTATAATACGTTACAGCTAAGCTTCCTTCTTACGGGAAAGACTAGATTTAGGCAAGATCAATATTTTTTTGCAACTTTTTTTTCTCTCATTGATATGTCTTTTTTTTCCATGATTTTCTGCTTCGTTTCCCACCGAGACACTTTTCTCCCTCTCTCTCTCTCTCTCTCTCTCTCTCTCTCTCTCCCTCTCCCTTTCATCCTTCGATCGAGGAACGAATTGATTTTCTGCTTTGAATATTCTTCCGCACGTTCACGCACCGATGTCGCACGCACACATGCACTCTCTAGCGGTACGTTTAAAATGATCTGTGTAGCAGTTTTTCTTTTTCAAATGCTCACTCCCTTGGAAAACACAAGTTTCGCCTTACACGCTAGGAATGATAATAGTCTCGGCACTCCCCGGTCTACGATAGGGCCCTCCCCCGGTTGGTTGTCGCTTCTGTCTCTTTTATACAACTAGGATATAATAAATATTGCCGCGGAAAATTATTTGCTACATTCGTCCCAAAAAAACAGTAGTCAACAAGTTCACCCCTAGGAGGCTCGCTGATCCGCCGTGATCTTTCTCTTTCTATCTCTCTCTCTCTCTCTCTCTCTCTCTCTCTAGGTTGCTTACTCTCGTTTTCATCTTTTTCTTTCTCGATCGTGATATGGCTGGTTTCAGGGTTGCGGAAGGGGGGACGATCGGACAGAGTTCAAGGATCAATTGACGTTCTTCTTTGCGGAGAAGTGGAACTAATTCAAAGGAAGCTCGGAATTTCGAAGCAGGAGATAACACCGTCGACCGTCCACGCCTTCTGCAATCGCTTTTTGTGGATATGGACCGATATGTCAGAGTTTCCGATGGAGCTGGCCGACGCAGAGACTCCTGGCATTCCGATCGAATGGAACAAGCGTATCCGTTTAACGGCGTCCACTGTGAGCGCGCTGGTGCTCGGACGAAACACCCGAGACCAGTGATATTTCGTTCAACGAGACAAGAACCGAGAAGACAAAATTCGTTCAGCAACTACTTCTGTAACCTACTCGTTTGGTTCACACCGAGGCAATGTGCAAACATAGTATTACAATTAAATTAGAAAATGTACCGATAAAAGATAGAGATGCATCGAATAAACGGTTTACAACTTATCTTGTACGAATTTTTCTGAAATTTACGCTTGTAACGTGTAAACACGAAGGTTCAGAGAATATTTTAGCATACGTTATTTTTCTGCATGACCGATTCAAACAACTGTTGCAGAAATGAAAAGCTGAACAATGTATCAACTTGTCCCGGTCGACATACTCGGTAGCGTCACCCTAACACGCGTTCTTCCTATAAAACCGTTCCGAGGGGGCTGATCGCTCCTGGAATCAACTATCCGAAGCCAGGAGACTCTGCGGTCGGCGGGGCCAGATCGCGTGGATATTTAATGTTAATAAACGTCGCCAGCGGGTCTCGATCCACCTGGATCCCGAGGAGGAGGTCCGCTTCGACGGTTCTCGATAACGGTTCGCCAAAGAACGATCTAACTGGACTCTACCCGAAGGAACGACTAAGCTACGGAGAAGAGAATCCTCGTTGAAGCGGAAGCGGACCTCCGGAAATGATATGTACATAGCAGCGTCTCGATTGTTCCTGTTGCTGGGAGACCGAATTAGTCGTCGTTGTTGCTCGATGATCCGGAGGCTAAGATCCACTGCGAGCTCCCACAGGGTCGTAGTTATTCTCTCTCTCTCTTTCTCTTCGGTGCCGGCCGGGCTCGCGTCAGTAGTTTAACTTCGCGTCGTCGGATATATACACACATATCTGTATGCACGTAGACACGATGACTCGCGGAATCGAGCCGAGACCCTTTCCAGAAGAACAACTCCCTTCGCATGGACCAGAGGACTCGAGCCCTTCCGAGAAGCTGGAAGCGATCGGTCTACCGGACGACGTCCAAATTGCGTTTGGTGTTTCTTTCCTGTAACCGAAACCTGAAGGAGCAAGTCGATTCTGTAGACGCTGAAAATGACGTGGACGTCGCAGTTACTAAAATCGCAAGAAGCTGCGGCTCTCGATGAAACGTTCGGCATTCCGTTCACCTGGACACTAATCTAGAGCCGATCTATTTGGCTTCTCGGAGTATCTCGAGCGATCTGGACCAATTCGAAGATGGAATTGTTCCGATCGGAAGGGCGGTTGGTCGAGGCTGGCCGAGCCATCGTGTACACAGTGTACAGTATATATTTATGTATATAGGTTCTCGTCGGTTCCGTTCGGCGTTCAGTCGTCCCAAGTGGGGAAGTTGTCCTGGGCGACGAACAACGATTGGCCACCGGCTGTCGTCTGCTCTTGCCTTTGGCTAGGTGTGCCACCGAAGTTCGTGCTGCCGAACACGGGCTGGCCGAACGCGTCCAGCTGCTGGCCCTCGTAGATGCTGCGGTCGGACGCCGAATACGGCGACGTATGGTGTTGCGTCTGTTGTTGTTGCGCCTGTTGTTGGTGTTGTCGGTGCGTGTCCGTCACCGTCAACTCGATGTTACCCGCCGCGGTGTTTTCCTCGAGGTTCTCGGACCTGCTCGCCTCCTCGAGGCTGCTGTGCTTGATACCGTAGTAGAAGTACATGACGAACCCTGCGCAACAATGGTCCGAGCGATTACCCTTCGTTTTCGATTAAATTAGGGGGTAATTGGTGGCCTGGAGTTGGTACACGTCCGGGCTCCGAATTTCGATAGATCGAAGTCCTAAACTAGAGAATAATTGGACACTCGAATCTGGCGCGGACGAGCTCGGAAGTTGGATAAGGTCGGAGTTCAAAATTTCGGTATAACTGTCAGCCGTAATACAAAGACGTCGAGGTTCTAAATCGAAGGATAATTGGAAGCACGAGTCGGGCATGGATCGGTCTTAAATTCGGGGATGATTGGTAGCCCAGGACGAAGGTGAATTCTTACCGAGTATCATCCACACGGTGAATCTGACAAGCGTCAGGATGCTCAGCTTGAAGATGAGGTATATGTTCACGGTGACGGCGATCGCAGGGATGAACGGCAGCCCCGGAGTCATGAACATTATGCTGTTCCTGGAAGAACAACAAAGAGACTCAGGACTCGAAGGGAGAACAGTTCCTCGCGCTCATCCTCTGTCTTCGTTTCAGAGAAAGGTTCGCCGTACCTGTTTTGAGGCTTTCTGCTGATGGCCAGCAACACACCGATGATGGCGAACAGGAAGAGGAACGTGATTATCGTGGTGAACGTTCCCATATTTCCTGGAGAACCGCGCGGGGAATACACACGTCTTTAGAAACACGAGAAAAGATCGCGAGGGAAAGAAGCAGAAACGAAACGGTGTAGGTACGATATAAGCTCTCTCTCTCACCCATGCCGCAGACGATGATCAGATCGAAGATCACTATCAGCAGATAGAGTATCCCGACCAGCTTCATCACGTACCGGCCGGACGCCTCCGTGGCAGGGCCTCGGTCCACCCACGGGAATATAGCTGGACACAGGTACTGCGCCGCCTGTAATTATACCGCGGAACAATTACCGCGATATTCAACAGCCGACCGGTTCTCCGCGAGCATCGACGTCGGCACGACCGTGCCGACCGTATAATTACTCGGTCGAACGGCCGCGAACATTACCTGGAGGCGACGCTGAAGATAATTCAACGGCGGCCCTATGATCGGCGTGTTTCCGGGGTATTGGTGCGCGCTGCCGCAGGTCGAGGCAGCCGCGGCCGCGTGCACGCTCCCGTAGAATTTGTTCTCGGTCCTGTCGCTGACCAGATACTGGTCGTCCTTGCCCAGTCCCACCTCGTCCTCCTCGGCCCCGTAGGTGTCGTCCGAATCCGGCGAGGAGCTGTTGCACCGTCTCACCCGTCTCACCTGAACAGCACCGGTTAAGCGGATACTCTGGTTTTTCATATTCGGAACAATCGATTTCTCGTTAATCGAATGCTCGTGTGCTATCAAGATCGACAAGCGCTAGCTAATCTCTGGTCGTTGTTACGCGAGAGGAGTCTTATCGTAGTTCGACGAAACGAAACAATTCTAACATTCTACCAAACATTTTGTTCCAGGTCGAAGGAAAGCCTGTCGCGGATGTAGGACGTCCTACCATGATACGCTGGCCGTTATTCGTTGTGGTCAGCTCGGGCTGCGCGGTCTGGACGGTGTTCAGAGCCGTAGTCAGCTGGTCCGGTCTCAGCTCCTTCCCGTAAGACACCTGCCCGTTCACCTGAGTCTCCTTCGTCGGCGATCGACAAGGCGTCCTTAGGCTCTGAGGCAGCAGTTCGACCAGGTTCGTCGAGTGCGGCTGGTAGCGGAGGATCAGCACGCAAGTGGATACCAGGGTGTAGGCTAGCAGGGTACCTGCGGGTTCGGGGTTGAACAACCAGATTAGCCGGATAAAGCCAGACAGAAATTTCTTTCTGTCTTCGATCGTTTTGGTTGCATCGAGAGTCTACGTAGCAGTTTGCCGAGGACAACTTGCTCACCGATCGACATCATCTCCACCAGGACCTCCAGCTGGATCAATAGGGCTGCCATGGCCGCTGCCAACCCCGAAGTCAGCGTCGCCAGGGCTGGGGTGCCTGTGGCTGGCCACACCTGGCTCAGACTCCTGGAAACGTGGGAAACAACAAGTGGTACGGATGAATGGAATTGTCGGGCAAGCCTTGACGGCATACCTTAACACCTTCGCTACCACCGTGCCACAATCCTCGATCAATTTCAACATCCGAATTAAAATTGAAGGTGAGATGTTAAGGATTAGCTTTGTATCTCGGATCTTTTATTACAACAAACCTGTAGACTGTAATGGGATAGGTACTGATATTTGGTCCCCTCAGGGTTT
The DNA here is from genome assembly GCA_913789915.3 of Sphecodes monilicornis. Taxonomy (NCBI): domain Eukaryota; kingdom Metazoa; phylum Arthropoda; class Insecta; order Hymenoptera; family Halictidae; genus Sphecodes; species Sphecodes monilicornis. Next base: position 19,506,484 of record OU565299.1, on the reverse strand, counting down.
CAAATCCATTTTACCATTCTCCCCCTTCTTCCACTTTGTCCACTCTCACTTAACGCTAACGTTCAGCCTATTTCAGGCTACTTTTCAGCGGGACCTACACCGTTTATTACGGTAGCCATGGTCAACGACGCGGTATAATATCGCATAGAAGAATATTTCCATTGGTGGCAGCGGTGGGATTTGAACTCACGACCACATTGTTTGTAGTCGCGCGCTCTATCCACTGAGCCACTGCGCGCCCTCTGTAGACTGTAATAGTATTTCTCGATCGAAACGCTTTACAACATTTACATTGTAAAATCGTACATTTCGTACGCAACAACGGAATATTTAACGAAACGCGTTAACAACGAAGTTAAGCAGCGAAACGAGTGTTGGTAGCGAACGCGTCGAGCATCTTTGAACGTATTAAAGTCTAAAGAGACGGCTGCTGATCGTCGAAACGTAAAATCGTTATTGTTGTGAATCGCGTCGACCGCGGTACACGAGTAACGCGGATCAGTGGTACGAGTCGGCCAGTGGTCGGACAAGCGGTACAAGCGATTACCCGCGCCTCCTATAAACGATAAACTTGCCCGACGATTTCGCGGATTTCCACACTCGGCTTACCTGAATATAAGGCCGTCCTGTGCCATGGCGTAGACTATCCTCGGCATGGGGAACATGGTACCGAACATGGAGACCGAGAGACCGGCCAGCGCACCCACGGCGACGATGTACTTGCACTTGTAAGCGCCTACCTGGCCGAACATCTCGACCAACGCCGACTCCTGGTCCACTTCATTGTACGGGACTGAAAGGATCGATCGGATCAAACGATTTCCGCGATTCTTTGTTGGAAGACGTCGACCGGCGTATCAGGAAGCCAACCAGATTAACTCTAGGCTTATAGGACACGTTCTGTTATTTTCAATTCGCGATCGTCAACATTGTAAAGATGCAACTATTCCGATTCTTTTCGGTACATGTATATTGTAATACAAAACGAAGCATTTCTGTAGGATCTCAGGAAAAAGGAAGGCACCGCGCCGGGAATCGAACCCGGGCCCTCCCCCTTCTTCCTAATTTCCTACGGTATTTGTGGTTTGGGGGATCCTAATCCCACATTTCGAAAAACACATTCTCGTTATTTTGGCAAAGTAATGTAAAATAGTGATTTTCAGCGAACCCGGCGTGAATCGCGTTGAACTCGAAGTTTCCGCTGTTTCCTCGTGGCTACTGTATCAAAGTTCGTGGAACCCGTTTGATCGTGAAGCAATTTCGTTAGGGAGGAGAGCTGGTGTTCTCCTGCTGATCAGGATTGACACCGACCTTGGAGGTGTTCGGTTAGGATGACATAGCGACGGGACGGTCGCGTTTAGCTACTCGAGCGTCGCCTGCCGTTGAAGGCTACAAGCCTGAAAGGACTGCTCACCGATCAATGTCAGCACCATGCTGCTGGTGACGTAGGCGACCAGAATTATGATCAACGACGAGATGATCGCGAGAGGGATGCTCCTCTTCGGGTTGGTCGCCTCTTCGCCGGTGGTGGCTATGATGTCGAAGCCGATGAACGCGTAGAAGCACGTCGCCGCACCGGTGAACACCTGCGAACACCAACGGGTTTCTCGTTGTGAAATATCTAGCCGTGAGTTTTTAGGAGTTTCCACGTCGTAGAAACGGAGAGAGATTAGGAAGAGAAGGACAGAGAATTATTGTTTAGGATTAAGCGTAGATATAAGGTAATTTTAAGTCTGTTCGAGATCACGCGCTACGGCCCTGGGGAGCGCCCCGTGCCCCGTATACCACGTCTTCCCGATCCTGCGAATCACCTGTGCGCGACGCCTTTTGTTTTCGGCGTTTCTCGGAATCGCGCGCAACCGATATGCGATCACGCGATCGATGGGAATCACCGGTGATCGCGTTATTACCATAGCCGTCATTGTCTAGCTCTGTCTCGTGCTGATTTGACATACACTCGCGCCCATCTTTGGATCGAGCCATTTTTTTCGTTCCTGCTTTTCGGCGTCCAATTTCACGCTCAGCTCGATCGCGTCAAGCCACTTTGACGCATCGAACGCTAACAGCTGGGCATGGTGCGAGGCAGAAAAACTACCGTGGCTGTTGGTTCTTACGCCGAGACCCAGGTGTATCGGGCAAGAAGCGGTATAAGAAATTTTAACTAGAAATAGCCGTGCAGTCGCGTGTCGAGGCGAACGAAATGATTTTGAACACTCGTTCATCGATCGCTTTAATCGTCTCGATTTCGTTCCTATTCGATTTTATTCGATCCCATTCAATCGGTAAATTAAAAGTGTGCAGAGAATCTGATACTTTCGGCGCGGCGAGATCGAACAATGCACAGTCTGCTCCCTTTTCGAGGGTGTCGAGCCGTTTAATTTTTCAGCGGTCTTTCGCGCGGTTACTGGTCTTACCAATCCCCGATTAGGCGGCACAAAGCTGTGCAAATACCGGGAATTACGGTCTTTGTGGTCGCGAAAAGCTAACCCAGAACCTCTGGGCTCGCCCGAGGAAAGGAATCCGATAAGTAGATCCGACTTGCCATTAGTCCGACATTAGTAGTAAATTAAGTGGTACGGGTCGATAACTTGTTGCTCGAAAATCTGGTTTCCAAAGAGTAAAACAGAGTAGCGCAATCTGACGCAAGAACGTGTTTCGCGGTCAAAGTAGAATACATCAGGCCCGACTCAGAATTCGGGGAAGAGATGCGAACCGCGTTGTTCAACGTCCGAAGAATAATTCTAGTACGTCGAACGGTTCCGTGGCAAATCATGCTTCGAGGGTATAATTTAACAAATTCACCGGCGCAGTCGATGATTTCTCGTTAAACATTCTAGTCGTTCTAAGAAGCTGGCGTAGAATAGAATAGTTCTAGTCGCACCTAGAGAAAGCTATCGCGTTGGTAGAGTAAGCGGTACAGGTCGATAATTTCTCGTTAAGAGGGGCTACATATGTACACACGTTGGACGGTAACAATGATTTTTCAGGAAATCAAAATTTCCTGCAATTTTCACGCATCAAGGTGTACCGAGTCCCTTAACATCTTCCACGTTACGAGGTACAGGCCGATCGAGTGGAATAGGCCTGTCATGGGTCAGGCTGGCAGCAGAAATTTGCGGATTCTGTGTTTATCGGCGAATAGTAACCGCGGAGTGGCAAGAAGTGGAATAAAGCGTTCCGAGATGATCAACGAGTAGAGGATGCAATGGCGGTTGCGCGTGTCCGGCGTGACGTCCTGAGAGTCTTCGGTGAAATTTTAATGGGTTTGAAAGGGATCCTTTGCGAGGGAAAATGTTCGTCGGTGCGAGAGTTTGCCGCGCGCGACCCTGTAGTATTTCGCCTCCGCGGTTCATGAACGCCCCCGTACTCGCCGCCCACGCTGCCCCTGGCGAAGCCAACCGCGTGCGCGAGCTGTGCGAATCGAGTCGACTCGGGCGAGCAGGGTAGAGAGAAGCCTCGATCGCGGGAGACCGTTATCCGCCGGGACCGCAACTAGAAATATTAACGCGGCCTCGTCGTTTCTCCTCGAGGGAAAAAGCGGAACGGTGTTTGTTAATTCTTCAGGGGTGGAAACAAGGGGTGGCCGCTCTCGAAGCAAGCGGATCCGAAGAACGCGAGTGGAAGGCCGGCTACGAAGCGTCGTCTTTCTTCGCGAATCACATTCAACCTCCTTCCTTCGTACTCCCCCTCTCTCTCTATTTATCTCTCTTTCTCTGTTCGTTACTCGATCCTCGGTCGAAGGGTGTTGGTTCGGAAAGAGGCGATCTTTGTTATTTGTCGCGATCGTTATTTGGATTAATGGAAACCCTTGTGATCGGGTTACTCGTTAGTTTCTAATGGATGGCCGCACCCCCCCCCCCCGCTAACCGAACGTCGAGGAGAACTCATTATTTCTCCAGTTATTTTTCGAGGTTGCGGGGACGGTAATCGAAGCCCACTGGTCGTGGCGAGGGTGGGCCGCGACGTGCATTAACGTTAATCAGAACATTAGCATAAGTGCTGGTCCGTCGGCAAACTTTGACCTCGTCGCCGTTACGGAATTTCTAACGCGCGTGTGGGAGGGACGTGGTAAAAGCGACAGCAATGGAATCCAACCGCTGGAAGCCCACGCGCGGACGCGCAAGGTCGCGTCAAACGCAAAAATTAATCCATTCGCGCGGGTCTGTGAAACCGTGGGCAGGCTGGATCGTTTTTGCAACCGAACGACGTTACGCGAGTGGATAATTCATCTTTTTTTTCCGAGGGTGAACCAAACGAGGAACTACCCCGTTTATCGTCGGGTCGACCGAGGAGGCGTTTCGCGCACGGGAAAACGAGAGCAAGGCACTTTGGGAAACGGGGCTGGTTCCATAACCGAGAACAAAGTGGTCCGCGTGTGTCGCAAAAAGGCCAACTCGCGACGAAAGTGCGCGGTTAGAAATTCACGGGCCGAGACCTCGTCGGAGCTCTCGAGGAAATATTCATCGGGTGGAAACGTGGAGTGGAAACCAGCGCAGCGATGAATTCTTCTGTCAACGATTAATCGGCCGGCTCCTACGAAATTGATATCTTAATCGTCGATGAAACGGGGTCGGAAAGGAACAAGCGCGAATTCGGAGTCTTAACGGTTTAGAAGATAGTTTTGTAGTTGACGCGAGCGGCGATCGTTACCGAAATTCGACCGAGCCATAATCGTTTATTCGCGGACGAGGATTCCAGTGGAAATTGCAGGGCGATCTCGAAATCGAACCCGACAAATTCACGCCCGCCGGTCGAGTCACGTGTTCCGCTCTAATTCCAGGCTGCGGAGCGTGAATTCGAATTCCCTTTCCCCCGTCGCGTCGGCTGTCCACCCGATGCACTCGGTTTCGGTGTTGAAGCCCATCCGGTGCAACAAGTTTGCCATTGTTCCGCGAGTTCGCTGCAAACCGCGAGCAAAAAGCTGCGCCAGGGGGTGCTTGGGAAACGGAGATCGAGAAAACCGTCTGACCGAGGAGACAGACGTCCTACCCGAAACCCGTCTGTCGGCCTCTTTTCCTTTTGCGGCCGCCGACTTTACACCGGTTGTTACTTTTCCTTCGTGCCCGCGCCTCGGCTCGGGAGAAACGGGAAAACTATTCCTCGTTGTCAGTGACTGGTTTCCTCTGTCGCTCGAACCATTACTCTTTCGCTTTCCATAGAAACGATTCCGCGAATCCGAGCGCGCGCTACGAAAAATTCAGCGACTCGTGCAATAGATCGATAGCACGTGGATTCTACGCTTTTATTAGAAAAAATTCAAACGATGCAAAGGTCGGAAGAATTTAAAAATACTATTATATTGCATTCGGAGGTCGGTTGTTGACCAGGTAAGTGGTAGGAGTCTGTCGTTGGTCGGACACGTAGCGGAACCTTTCGCGTTTTTGTTAATGCTTCAAAAATTCGATAAAATCAAAGCGTTCTATTTAGCGAAATAGTTGGTAAAACTGTGGAAACGTGTAATACCGACAGTACGCTACACACGATCCAGGAACTCCACAAAATACTTCGGATAAATAATTCGGTCTCCTGTTTTTGGGAAACGTGGCACTCAAAGCGTTGATAGAGGGGTTACGTAGCCGATCGAAGTAGACTTTTCTGGGAGAAGCGGAGATATTTTGTTTGGCTATATTTTTGTGTTTTTTTATTTTTTTTTTCTTGTTTGGTACTTACGCCGCTCCATCCGTACGGGAGAAAGTCCGCGCGTTTGGCCCAGTAGTCGCCGTTCACGTAGAACATTCCCGCCGTCATCACGAAAACCCAGACGGCGAGATTGATGGCGTTTAACACGTTATTGAACACCAGGGATTTCTTGACGCCCGCGACCATCAGCAGCATCATCAGTATGGTGATGACGAACGCGAGGAAATCGGGCGGCCGACCTGGAACAGCAGACGGACGTATACGGACGCGTACACGGTGTGTCCTAAAAAAAGTAGAACCACTTTCTTGAAATGATTCGAAACAGCTCTTTCCATCGTGAAAATGTTCGTCGCTGCTCCGTCGAGGAGTTTTTCATCGATAACTCCTTAACGAAGCCGCCGGGTTCGAGCGCTTCGAATGACCGCAGCAATCTGGTAGCACCACACTTTTCGCACACCCTGTATGCATGCGAACGAGCATAAACTTGCGCGACACCGCCTCGAGAGCCACCGCGTTTTCAGGCCTCCCCGAGGCCTTCGCGGGCGAGCCTCGGATAAATTTGAATCGCACACACTCGAGACCATTTACGTCGCTTCCGTTTCCCGATCCGCCGCGCCGGACGGAATTTTAATAGGAAAATCAGAAAGTCAAACATACATGGCGTCTTGCCACGACCAGCCTATTTTATTCAAACGAAGAATCATAGAGCCGAAACCAATTTCGGCGGCTCTTCGCAGTCAGAAGTACGGCCGCGTGATCTCGTTAAAGCAAAAATTGGGTGTTCCTAATTAACACCGCCGCTTTTCAACGATTTTCGGCGGCGATCGATCGGAGGCACGCCAATTTTCAATTTTCATGCAAATTGGAACGCGCCGACGGAAAAAATCAAATGTTGTAGCCATCGCAAATAAAGGTTTCTCAGGAATGTGCTGGACAGACAGGATTTATTCAGGGTTAGGAGTTTACATAAATTATCGGGAGAGCAAGGATATTACATAACCGGACAAGGAGTTGTTTTATTTTGACAATTGTATGATTTACGCTATCTATTAGTTCCGCGTATATTCGCGCACGGTTTCGTGATTCTAATTCCTTACGCCGGTGTCCAGGAGTTATTCTGTACTCTCCCGTTCGGATGGCGTCCAGGTATAATCGCCGAACTCTCCATACCGAAGGGGCGTCCAGGAATATTCTCCCATGCTCCCCTGTACTATATCTGGGCGTCCAGGAGATGCGCTGTCCTCTCTCGTTCGACAGGCGTCCAGGTATAATCGCCGAACTCTCCTTGTCGAACGAGCGGCCAGGAACAGACTCCCGTACTCTCCCGTTCCCCCTTACGCGTACCTACTCGTACGATTCGACGAATTTGAATTTGAATCCGGGTGGACAAATCTAGAAGCGAATAGCGCTCCGTGGTTTAGAAGTTGTCGGGGCCGTTCGCCGAATGCCTTCCGTGAATGCGACCACAATTTCCCTCGACCGGCCGTTAATGCGACATTATTTCCTTTACGTGCCCCTTTCACCGATCGGCTACATGCAGGAAGGCCGACGATTGCAGGATGGAGAGGAAACCGGATCGACCGAAGCCAGTTTCTCTACCAGGAATCCAATTTTTCGCTTCCGGCACGGCGGCGTGCGCGCGCGCGCGCGCGGGAACAATTAACCGACCGTACCACCGGACCTTTTATTTATTTTACTTCCCTTTTACGCCACCTGTGAAATGCCCGCCGATTCTGTACGGGCCGCTTCAAAGTAAAAGCCGAGAAGTCTTTGTCGTGCTCGTACCGTAAAACTTAACGAGTCAATTTCTTTGATACGACCGCAAATTCTGTTCTACGGCGCTGCGAGTCGTTAGAAATTGAATTCAGAAGTTGGATAACGATCTTCGCGGTTTGGTATCTCGCAGAAAATACCCGTAGCCTGGTTGCAAACATTTGGAAAACGCGTCTCGAGGACGTCGATTCGTGGTCGAAAAGTAGCGCGGATCTATCATCGGCGAGGCGAGCGGTGTCGGTCAGCGATTAGTCGGGCAAGGAGCGTACGGTTGGTCGGGCAAGTAGAACAGGTCGATACTTAATGCCACAGGTGGCACTGGACAGTATTCGAGCGAGCAAGTAATGTAGGCCGCTTCGATTTATTCGATCCTCGGTCGCGCGAGTAGAATTCTCAGCGACGAGCGGATGAAGACGGATCGAATGGATCGAAAACAGTGTGGAACGTCTTTCGGTAAAGTATCCGCGCGATGAGACAATTGGAAAACGTTCGACGCGCTTCGATCGTCATTTCTGTTTGACACTTAACACGGTTTTGAAGCGAGAGCATATTTCCCGTTCTCTAGAACAAAAATCCTGCTGTTCCTTTTTATCGGCTGGCCAATTCCTAGGATTTAAAACCGTGTTCCGCTCTCGCGAAACGTCGAATAAATTTCGCAAGGAAAAGAAAAAACGGGGAAAAAGGGTCGACTGCTCGCGGCAGCCAGCGAAACGAACGCGAAACGAACGCGAAACGAACGCGAGATGGAGGAGGCAATAAAATCTGTATGCGGCGAGCGAATATAAAACCGTGCCACAGCAGAAAGTCGACCTCTCGAGGCCGGAACACGCTAACATAAATAAAACGTCGACGGCAAAGACGGTCAATCGTCGAGAAGGGAGAAATCTTGTGAGAAATTGATTTCTTTCGATCGGGTATCCGGCTCTCTCCCACAATGCGTCCCTCCCCCCCTCTCTCGCTCTCTCCAGTCAAATACACGCGAGAAAATTGTGCCAGCGTTATCGCTCGTTCGCCTAAACGGCTGTCTTTTATCGTCGCGGAGCAGGATCCGCAATTTTTGTTGTAGGATCCTCGAGTGTATCGCCTTTCGAGAAAGTAATAATATCGCAAACGGTTTCCAACAACGAAACCATCGACATTGTGCAACGTCAGGCTGCGAAAGCCTCGACTCTCGAATCTCCGATCGAAGCGTCCGGTTTCCCGGGTCCGGAAAGCGTTCCGACTGCGAATCGGCTACAGCACGAATATTATTCTCGCGTCGGCCAGATCCGCAGCTTCATCAAGGTCCATTGATAGCCACTGAAAGCAAAGTGGGACTCGCGTTTGTTAATCCGCGCAGCCCCGCCGCTAAAGTGGACCATTCACCGACAATCGATCTCGAAGCCGTTCAGCCGATCGTTTAGACGGAAAAAACGATCATCTTTGCGATCGACCCGTTAACCGATCGAACAATCGCGAAAAGTGAAAATTTAGGAGAGCAAATTGTAAATCGAATACGGATGACACAGTGGTTGAAGTGTGTTCGAAGAAAGGAACGAGAAGAGAAACGAAGCTGTGTCCAGGTGTCGAGCAAATGTTTGTCGAGTCGAGAACGAAGCTGGAACAATGGCTTCCGCAAATGGTACACGCCGGGCGATGGACAATGGAAAGAAGCCGAACAGAGGCTTCGCTGCGAAGGGTTGACCGAAGGAACAGTTCGGATTGGTTCGGAAAGGGACAAGGGACAAGGGACAAGGGACAAGGGCGAGAGACGCGGAGCTCAGGTGGGCAGATTAAAGAGCATCGAAGTATGCGGCTTCGCAAACCGTTTCGGATCGATGAGGTCCACAGGTGCTAGTCTCGATTCGCGCAAGCGCCCCTTGATCCTCTTGCATCCCCTTCTGCCTTTTGTTATCCCCAGAATCCAGCGGCTTCCGCGGCTTCTTCCCCTCGTTCTCCTTATTTCCTAGCTACTCTTCCGTATACAGGGTGATACAACGATCCACGCGCTTCTGGGGGATCGCTACGGATCGAACGAAGATTCGTCAAAGGCTCGTCGAAGGAGACCTCGGAAATCTATCGAAACCACTGGACAGTCGTTCCAAAGAGTCTAGGTTCCAGAGGAACCCGAATCAACGACACCGATCACGGATGTTCGTTGATCCTAACCTAATCTAACCTAATCCTAACCTAATTATAAGTCGTCCGAGAAAGGAGCATATCGGAACTCTCTCGGAGCCACTGAGCTTATCCAGAAGCAGTTCTACGGGTCTCTGGCCAAGCCCATGGGGAGTTGGCTTCTCTTTGTCTCAAAGTCGGCCCCGCGAGAGCGATAGGCTGGCAACGCGCGAAGGAAGCAAGGTCTGCGTGGCGCATCCGAATAATGGCGGAAACGCGCCAAACGGGCGGTGGAAAAATGCCGGAGGATAAGAAAGTCGTGAAGGGTAAATCGTTACGATCCTGTAGGAGCGTAACAGGACAATAGAGCCGGAAGAGAGAGGAGAGCGCGAGAGGTAAGAACGTTGAAGAAACAGTTTGAAGAGACCCGGCGGGGGGAGAGCGAGAGAGAGAGAAGAAGGACCCTTTGCCGAGTCAGCCCGGAAAGTATGACAACCCTTCTTGCTTCCTGCCCGACCCGCAACTTCCTCTGGAAATTTACTTTGTTTGCTGGCTTCAGCCTCGGAACAGGAGACAACTTCCGCCACGCGCAACACCGCGGAAATCTGTGCGAGGTATTTCTGCGGCGCGATCGACGCGACGATCGTCCGACCATTCTGTCGAAAACAGTGCGATATCTGTCGTGGAACAAATTCCTGTCAGCTTTGTTCGCCTGTTCCATGGCTTTCCGTTTTCCAGAAATTATGGAATAATCGCCGATAAATAACGCGTTGAGCGGGCGACAGCCTTTAGCCGGGAATCCGTGGTCCCGCAGTGGAATTCGAAGAAATCGTACGTTACCGATGAACCACCCGTTAGATACGTACGAGGCGAGGCGTGTCTTATCAGGGAATCGCGCGTTGCCGTGACTCGTTAAGCTGTTCCCAGCGCGGGTCAGGATGCAAGTTTCTTGTTGTTCGAGCGGAAATTTCTTCGGCCCGTTGTGCTCGAGAGGGTGAACTTGATAATTGCGGGGTTAGTGTAGCACTTTCGTGAATTATTTTCGCTGCGGGGCTCTCGGGGACAGGAGGTGGGAAAGGGGGCCGCCTCGTCGACACCGTTTTTCAACGCGACACGACCTTCTCGAGTGCCCCGCCGTACAGCGGACATTTTTTCCGCGAGTTTAAACACCGGATAGAAGCAGAATCCGATGCGGCAAACTCGAGTGCACCCTCCACGACCCGACGGAAATCAATCCTCCATTGTCCATGGCACGCGGTTTCTTCCTGCGGAACGTTTCGAAGGACCAAAGGTACGAGCTTGCGCTTGGCCCCATCGGTGGTCTTCGCTTTCTGGTCCAACGAGTAGCGTGGATTAATCGTTTATGGTACCTTTGCTACGAGTCTATCGTGGCCCAACAAGTAGTACGGGTAAACCATTAATCGTGCGAGTGACGCGAGTCGACCACTGGTTGGAGCAATCGTACGAGTAGTACGGGTCGATGACTAGCACACGATATGTAATTAATAGACTGCGGATCCGTATTCAAAATAAAAATTGCAACTGCGTTGGAGTCAGATAGTCGGTTTATTCTTACTTTAATCATTTTAACAAGCTGAGAACAATCGATTGGCATTCTTAAGTCAACGAGGTCTTTATACCGTTTTAAATTGCGCCTACTCATTTTTTCCATAAGCGCATGAAATCCGTACACTAGTCGTTAACTTATAAGTTATAATCAGACAGTAGTGTAGGATCTTAGGAAAAATGAGGAATTCCGCGCCGGGAATCGAACCCGGGACCCTCGCGGTTGTAGCTGATCAGCTCTTACACATACCCACGGAACCCTCCTACTTTTCCTAATCTCCATACAGTATTTGATCCGGTGGGGTCCTGATCCCACAGTAGTAGCACAGGTAAGAACGTAAAGATCGACGAATGACAATCTTTTCTGTTTTACGCGTCGTGCCTGTATCAGGAGTGTTTTGCGGGTATCGCGCGGCAGGAAACGCGAATTCAGCAGCGAGAACGAACGGAATATATTCCGATAGAAGGACGACAGTTTCGATGCATAAATATTCGAAAAATGTCCATACCGCGCGTTCGGGCTAGAGGAAGAGAGGGAAAAAATAAGAGAGAGCGAAACGTTCGCTGATTCGCGTTTCACTCGAATTAAAACGCAGGAACGTACGAAATGCTTATTGGAGATGGTGGAAACACGAAGCGGGTGGCACAGAAACGGCGGGGGTTTGTTTTAATGTGCCGCTCGAAAGTATTCCCCGGGGATATCGAGATTGGAAACCGATCGGTATCTCTGTGATCTAATAAAAATTGTGGCGTCGTTTTGTGGAAAATGGGCGCGAATCGTTGAGAGAAATACGCGTATTCGAACAGTGACTGCACCGGATACAAGAAGAATATCGAGTAGATCCGAACGCGATGGATGGCAACGACCCTGTGCAGTTTTGATCCCGAATTTTTGTACAAAAATTCGGAAACGTTTTTCATTCGCGTGCGAACAGGGGCCGCGTTTGTCGCCGGATTACAGAGCTCGGAGGAATGCAAAATCGTCGAACCGTATTTCCCGGATTCGATGGTTCCCGGAGATGTTCCCTCAAGGAACATCGCGAGCACGTAGCCGGTCAGTTTTCCGAAGAGGACTGGCCGCAGTGCCGTATTTTGCTCGGCAGGACAGCCGAATTCCAAGGGGAACGACTCCGCTGTTTCCGAGGCTATGCGGCCGAGTAGAACCGCCTGAAATAGACCGGACATGTTCCACGGCAACGCAAGTTGGTGCCTCGCGAAACGACCTTTCGCGAACCGAGCACGCGACGCGAGACGAGGCGGGGCGAGGCAAGGCGAGGCAAGGCGGGCCGAGGCGGAGCGGTTCAACGTTTCCATTAAGCAAACCGTCACGCGACGTGTTCGAGACGTCTGATTTTTCGGGAGTAGAATGAACCGCAGGGATAGAATGATCGTCGCCGTGGTAGAATGAACTCTGGCGGTTCGGAATCGATCCGCTGCAAATAGAACGACGTTCTACTTTCCGGCTAGCACGGTGGAGTAATCTCTCGCGATCGCGGTCTCTCGGATATTCTCTCCCTCTCTCTCTATCTCCCGTCCGATTCGATGGGAACACCGTGTCGATGGTCGGGCAGACTCGGCTGGAGAGCGGCTAGGTTCGGCGGGGCAATCGAATTCGATGAATTTCTGCTCGAGAACGGCGTGGATCGGAGTGGAACGAACAGCAGCGACGCGCGGTCGGTTGGGAGTCCGATTTTTCTGCTCAAAATTATCTTGAAAATGTACTGGAATATATTAGAATAAACTAGACCATACTAGAATATAGAAGATTATAGCAGATCATGCAAAAATATCCTAGAATATCCAAGCATGTATATTAGAACACACTAGAATATACTTAAATATCCTAAAATAATATAACGAATATACCATGTATATGTATACATATACATATACATATACAATTATGTATAATACATAATACATTAAACGATATAAACAACGATATCTTAGAATATACAAGAATGTTTTTTAGGGTTGTTCCAAGATTGTGCATAATTATCTACATTGGCTAATATTGTGGATGTTAAATATGGATTTCAAATGTGGAACTTCGAAGATTGAATTTTGGCGAGGAAACCCGGGTTTCTAGTCTACCGTGCGACGTTTCGTATCGATCGGCCGGTCGCGGTCGGTCCGCGCGCACAGCTGACGCGGTAGAATAATACCGTGCGTAGTCAAACGGCCCGGCAGGGTAGAGAAACCCTCTGTATGTCGGACCCCGAGGAACAGAGCCGTAGATCGTGCTTGAAAAACGGTGATCCCGCCGCCCGTCACGCGCCAGACCCTCCCTAATGTTCTTCCGCCTTCTGTGTCGGACCAGCCGTCGACTTCGACTACTAGCGCCGAAGTAAACTGTCGCGAGTCGTAACTCGTAAGTCGTATCCGATCGGTGTAATTAAAACTCTTGTCACCAAAGTTATTTTATTTTTAAAGTATAGTTTCAATTGTTCGTTAAATGGCGCATCATTTTATTACATCCGTACCAGCTCTATCACCTTGAGAGGTCATCGCGTACCGCGTTGTCGCATTCGAATCGAGGATCTACAACCCTCGTAGACTAATTCGGTCTCAACGCGAGTTCGTGATAAAACAGCGAGTCGATCGTGGAAGCTCGCGTTGTTCGTTGATCAGCGTTCGAGTTAAAAATGGAATGGTTCGACTCACCGAATATGGTTCCCACGCTGTTCGCTATCGCATCGGAAACGGCGCCGTCCGACAGGGCGTCCAGGCAGGCGCTGAGGGCGCAGGCACACGCGCTCGTACCTATAAGGTACTCCAGCACCATGTTCCATCCAATAATGAATGCTATTAACTCGCCTACCGTCACGTAACTGTACATGTACGCGCTGCCCGTGGTGTGAGGCACTCGTACACCGAACTCGGCGTAACATGCTCCTGCGGACACACACAGAATCGAGAACGTCAACACCGAATGCAAGAGCTCGACCCTCGTTCCGTCGGTGATATTCTTCGCGCGAAGGTAATTTTCTCGAAATTCTACCAACGCGCGTTCGGCATGCCCAAACACGATCGGGGTCGTTCGAGAAGTTATTTCTTCGGAAAAAGGTGCTCGATCAATTAATTGGCCGAGTCGTTGAACAGTTTTCGCAGGATCGGGCGGCTACCACAGCGATCGATTACGAGAACCATCGAACCGAATTAGCCGGGACGAGCAGCGGAAGAAACGGGAGATCCCCATTGTCCCTGGAGCATTCCCGGAATCATTTCAGCCCCTAATCCGACTCCATTATTTACCCGAGCGCCGCACGGATCCGAAGGGGGCAACAAAGGCGCCGCGTTCGATATCAACGCGATCGTAACACGGCTCCTCCTCTGTGCTCTCTATGCTCTTTGCTGTTTGCTCTTCGCCGAAGCCCCCAGAGCCTCGATCGAGCACAGACGATACACCTGTCCGACCGAGGCCGAGCAGCATCGCGTGCCTCGCTGCGAAACAGCTCCCGGAAGCGGAGCTCCTACACCGAGGAACCGTGTCCGATCAACGAGAAACGTGTATATGTAAAAGTCGGGAGTCGGGCGTCTCTACTTTCCAACTTGTGTTTCGTGTAATAAATTAATTTTATTTCATGGAAGTTGCGCGGTGACCGAGCCGATGCTCAAAGGCGTCGAGCGATCGGACGTGGTCGGACCGATCGCGAGAATTTAAGCGGCCTTAAACTGGAAACGAGCGGACCCGCGGCGCTTCGATGGTCCTGTATAGTAAAGGTAACGAGGGCGATAGCGGTGCTCGTGATTCGGTCCAGCCGGACTCGGAACGTTGAGACAAGCATTAACGAGCACGTTTACGGTGTAAAAATAAAACGTCGAGTTGGATCGGTGAGCGTGGGCGATGCGGTCCCTCGGTGTAAGAGAAGGAGAGCTAGGTTAGCGGCCCAGGGCCGGAACTTATGGTCGCCGGTGTAACGAAGTAACGCGTAAGCGTAACAATATTGTACGCGTGGTCGCGAGTGGAGCAGGATCGCGCTGCCGATCCGGACGTCGGCAAGATAAATCGGACCCGGGATGGAAATGAAATACCTCAAGGTGGAACGAAGCTCGAGAGGAGATCCGTTCCGACGAACACGATTAAACGCGGTACATGGTCGGTCGGGAGAGCCAACTCGGCAAATAGGAGCGTAGAATCTATACGAGAAGACGTTCGCGCGTGTCGGTGGAACGAGAATATATTTGGTCGGACGTCCGAGACGGTGTCGCGCCGTTGCAATATTCATTTACCCCGGAAAGCTCTCCCTGTCCGATGGGGGGCACGGGCCCGCAAACGCAACCTCCATTTCTAAGCACGCCCCTCGTCGATGATAATTGATTTCTCGCAGAAATTCCACCTTCCGCGTTACGATTCGATTCTCCGACGCTGCGCGCTGCCGGCGAGCGTGTTTAAACTGTTCTGTAAGTGGAAAAGAATTGGATTCGCCGAGGATTCCCCGACACGGCACCGTTCCTGACACAGCCTGTCCGGCGCTCCCGCCATGCGACCCCCGTAAATCTAATCCGACAGCGTTACCCACGCCATCCGGTAAATTCCGTCGCGAGAATTCCTGCCGCTGGCAGAACGGAAACAACTTTGTTCGAACGCCGCGCCGTCCCGCGGAAAGATAGCTCTCCCGTGCTGTTCTCGTCGAAACGACGCACAGAATGGTATTTCGGCTGAAAACCTGGCCAAAAATCAAAATTGTAAATATTTACATACAGGGTTGTGTTTGCGTCCCAGAATAGATACGTAAACATGCAATCACGTGGTGCACCCTTTATCATTGATTACCCATACCGTCATCCGTGCCTGCGCTTAGAACATAGCAGTTGTTCGATAGGCATCTGTTTATTCGCAGCATTCCGTTCGTACGCATCTGTTTCTCGTGATAATATTTATTTCGTAAGTGATCTTTGCGGCGAAATTTCTGATGGATATTGTTACGCAAAGTATGTACATTATATTAATCATATTTTTGTCAATATTCAAATTTTTTTGTACGTGTTTTTACCGATCTGCAAGCTTGACTAAAAGTTCTTGGATTTTCATGAGATTTTTGCATATATTAGTGTTTTTAAACATATACCACTCATCGCCACAGCATAAACGATACGTGTTAAACTTCAGGATATTTAAAATTAGTATACCGCAAAAAAGTTTTCACAAGTCTTCACATTACAAAAAAATTATGCTCCAAATATAACCTCTTTTGGCTGAACTGGACTTAAGAGGACTAAAAAATTTCAAGTTTTCTTGAAATTGGATATTTGTAGGGTCTACTGTTGAGCGCATGCGCAGGATAGATGGTGGGTGTTCAGCGCATATGCTAAACAAACATCCAATAGGCGGCACGGTGTTCTAACCTGGCAAAAATTTCGAAGAAATTCGTCGCCTATTGGATGTTTGTTTAGCAAACAAATGCTATGTTCTAAGCGCAGGCACGGATGACTGTATGGGTAATCAATGGATAAGGGGTGCACCACGTGATTGCATGTTTACGTATCTATTCTGGGAAGCAAACAGAACCTTGTATGTAAATATTTACAATTTTGATTTTTGGCCAGGTTTTCAGCCCAAATACCATTCTGTGCGACGGACCCCGACTCTAATCGATTCGTGCCGACTTACCGGAAAAAATCGAAGCAATGGCCGCGATAATGAACGAGAAAATGACGCCTGGCCCGGCGACGCTACGCGCCACCATTCCCGCGACCACGTACATCCCTGTACCAACGCAGGAGCCAACTCCCAAAGACGTCAGGTCCAGAGTCGTCAGGCACTTCTGTAAAACGAGAAAAACATCGTGACGCTCCCACCGTTCGCATACCGGACGAATAAACACCTGCATAGTCGGTCGCATAAACCGATCCTTCTGGTTGACAGAAAAACCGGAAGCAGTTCGGTCCATTCGGAAAAGAATCGCTCCGATTCAACGCGTTAACGATACAAGAATGGTAAAGAGCGAGTTTATCGCGCCTCGTACGTTTTAACAACGATTGGTGTACTTAATAGATCGTAGCGACAATTGATTTCCAAGTCAAGAACAATTTCCGGTACACGGAGCGTTAAAGCGTGCTCCATCGATTATGCGACCGACCGCGTATCTGCTCGGACACGTCCAGACCGGAAAGAGAGCCGTATTTGCAACGGTCGGACGTTCGAGATAGAATATCCGAGGATTCGTCGCCGACGCTATTTAAAAACGATCGAATCTAATCGGATCGAATGTAAAGCTACCCGAGACCTTCGAAAACGGTTCGGTTAAAACCGGAACGTTGCAACCGGAGTAAACCTTCGTCGATAAAAATGAATCCGGTGGTCTGGTGGCCCAGTTCCCGGCAAACAAAGAGCCCGGCGGCGTTCTTGTTTCAATCGCGAAGAACCGCGACGCGCGACGTTCCATGAGCGCCCGATATCCAGCCGATACATGCACAGAATTCCGAGGGGAACTTGCAGCAGCTTGGCGAAACAATGGCCGAGGGTCGCCCGGGGGAGCGTTTCGCGATCTGGGAGCCCCGGTCCCCGCGTTCTCGCCTAAACAACCGCGAAACTTTCCCAATAAACGGAGCTCGGTTGCGCGACGCTTGTTTCCGAGAACTCCCAAACGAAAAACCCCCGGATCGAGCGAAAGTTTCGGGAGCGGCGAAGGTGTCCATCGCCGGGAGAGCTCCTCGCTGATGTTCGAAATTCGTTTTTCAGATTTCTCGCGGAGAAAAGACAGCTGGGGATAGAAGAAGCTGCGGCCTCCTTCCCGCGGTTGTTTCTACGCCGAGAACTCGGGGGCGACGAGAGAACAAAACGAACGTTATAATTGAACAAAGATCGGGAATAGAAAAGGAGGACACGGAAAGACGAGGGAGAAGGGTGCGAAATCGAGAAAAGGCGAGTAAAACGAAGTTGCCATTAGGCAGCCGCGAAGATTGATTGCGCGCGAGTTTTTCGCGGGCGTGTAGAGGCTGTTGAAAAATCCCGTTAAAAATAGCCGGGATCGATACGGGAAGGAGGCGGAATCCACCGGCAGAGAGGTTCCTTTCCTCGGAGGATTCGGACGGAAGAGGCGAAAATAGACGGGCTCCGGGTTGAACGCGGCGACGAGGATATATGGGGTCGTGCCGCGGTAGCGTGGTGGCGGTTTGAATTTACCGGCGACGTGATTTCGACCCAGCTATTTTTAGCCAGCCGTTTTCCGCATCCCACGGATCCTAGAATCTATCCGCGAATAGAGCCCGATAAGAGGCTAAGATCATAACCGTGAGAGGCTGGGTTTCGGTTGATTAAATCCCGGCTCTCTCCATCTCGTTTTCTTTCGCTCACCTGTAGTTTCTGCTTGGAGTCGGCCGGATGCAGTGGCTCGGGCCCAGACTTGCTCTGGTCGCCCTGGAGACTATCCACGTTCTTCGTGCGGATGAACTTCCCGAAGAGCTCCATGCCCTTCTCCCGGTCCATCAGATCCAGCTTCATTTTTCCTGAAAGCAGAACGAGAGAGAATCTTACTACTTTGCTGCGGAAAAACTGCGACTCGTTGTCAGATGGCACCGACGCGTCGAGTGAAATTACACTGCTGCGGATGGACGACGAGCAGTGGCAAGCTTCGCCGAAATCTTGGCGAAAGGTGAACAAAACTGTTTCTTTATTGTAAAAATGTATGTATCGCGTTTCGCGGATCTCTGTGCAGAATAAATATTAAAATAGGATTTTATTTCTCTCTTCAGCGGTTCGATCGAGTTGCGAGAAACGAGTTGACGTTCGTAAAGTCTTTGAATCTTCGTAACGTCCGTAACTAAACCCATCCACTTTTGCGACAAATTTATGAAAATCCGCAGTCGACTCGTCGTCGTGTACTCTCTTCTATATCCTACAACTTTCCTCCGAAACATTTTGCAAACCAAGAAAATAGAGTTTCCGTTAAGGGAACGCGAGATCCCTGCCGAGGAAGAATGAGACAAGAGGATCGGGGGATTATGCAAAGACGAAGAACATCGGGGATAATCAGTCGCGAAGCGAGCATAGTTGCGGGGATCGGCCGGTCCGTAGCTTTTCGAGAATGAATAATGCAGGGGACACTCGGGAAGAGATGGCCCGATCGAGAATGACGCTTATGTTCTGCCGGGCTAATGGAATTCCTGAATATTGTCCGATCGCTTTCGCGAACGTTCCGCTGTCGCAAGCCTGTGTCCTGATAAAGCAACGCGACAGGGCCGCCCCGGGAACTCCTTTAAATTCATGAAGGTAACGAAAGAGAGGGAGGGAGAGAGAGAGAGAGAGCCAACGCATAATCGACGTTGATCCGAAAGTCATACCTGTCGAGAAATCAGCTCCTGCGAGGGCAAACGAACTAGCTTCGGGAAGGATACAGAATGAAATTTCCGTCGACGTCGAACGGGGCGAGACCGTCGTTCGAAGCAACGGGTGCGCGTAAAAATCTCTCCTTTGTAATTACGTAATTAGCCCGTGGGAGAAGGTAAAGAGCAACGTAATCAACGGGCGCGCGAAAGCGCGACTCGCTTTGCAATTGCCGGCTCTCGTAGAGACAATGCGACTCGGCGGGAAAACAATCGCGAGCTTGGCTTCCGAAAGTCCGGACAATTCGGATCTGTCGACTAATGCCGCGCCGGAAATGGATGCCCCTAATTATCATTCGCGAACGTCGTTGCCTAACCTCTTGCGCGCCATGACAGGCCCGCGGTAGCTCGATCGCGCTGTGAAAAATCTCGCCCCGAAAGCTTCCGGCTTCTCGATCTCTGTTGAAACTTTGTAATCTTGTTTCGCGTTACCAAAGCTAACGAGCTTTCTCCGAAACGCAAGGATTTCGCCGAATTATGCAAGCACCTTTTCAAATTCAACGAGTACAGTTTCCGGCTTTGAAAGCCGAGTAAATCGATCACGCGCGTTTCTTACAAAGTCGACGAGATTTCCGAAGGGACATCTACTAGGACGGCGAAAGAAAGTTTTTGGGCTCTGTCGGTGACAGAGGCGCAGCGCATAAACGTAATATATTCGAAGACATACGATTTTCACACCGAACGTGCATTGCGCACTTCGTTGTCTCGCACTGCACGCATAGATTGCGTTACACGCTTCAACGAACAGCTGGAAAACTGCGAAAGAGCTGACGCGCGGAGGACCCGGGGTGGTAGGGAGAAACATGAAAAATTCAGAGAGCGTAGACGGTGGCTCTGCAAGGGGTTTCGGGAGATTCGTTCGTTTCGGAAATATTTGAAAACATCCCCGCGCGAGCCCTGGATTCGCAGCTAGCAAGGGAAAAACGCCGCGGCGCATACTGACGAGCGATTTTTGTGGCTCGTTACCGCGTAATCACGTTCAGCCCCATACGACACGGGAGTGCGTGGGGCTCGGGAAAAAGCCCCGGTATTGTGATTACGTCTTGCCTCGTGCTCGTGCTCGTGCTCGTGCCCATGCATAAACCAACGGTGTCCGGTCAGCTGTAAAATTGCGGGATACCCTGTATATTCCGCGTTTCTGTTTAATTATAATTTTCATTTTGAACGTGGCTTCCATCCCCTCGTCTCATAAAAATTCACGCTTAAAACTGCTCATTTTTACACGCGTAGAGCTTATAAACCAGTGAGTTCCTAACAACCGTACACACATTTTCGGAATGTCTTCATCGGTATCTACAGGATCAAATAAAAAAAAGTTACGAACACGGAGTTCTCTAATATGCAGTCGAGCCGCATCAAGATCCACGGTCTAGCGATCGGGCGAGTAGTACGAATAGAGCATTGCTCGGTCGAACGGTACAAATCGTCCACCGATCGGGTAAGTGGTACAACTGGAGCGCTGCTTGTCCGAGTGGTAGAAATCGAGCACCGATCAGGCGAGTAATACGAATACGCCGCTGCTCCAGCAAGTAGTACAAGTACACCGGTGCTCGGCCAAGTAGTACAAGTCGATCGCAGATCATCCGAGCGAACAAACACCTAGCCACACGACGATGGTACGGCTCCGGGATTCCTTCGACCCCGAGAGCCCTCGAAAAGGAATTTTGCGGCAACCAGGGGACGAGCTATCCGGAGTTTGTTCGCGCAGAAGCGAATTTAGTGGCTTCCGTCAGCCGTTTATCGGTGGACTCGAAACAACATCGACGCGCTATAAATAAACAAATGTGTGCCGCCTCATAAATCTCGACGGCCAGCGCGCCGCCGTCGCTTATCAATGCTCGGCAGAAGAGTGTCGCATCGATATCGCGTTCGACATTTTCACCGCTGCGCCATTCGCAGACGCTGATATACTCTGCATCGCTTGCAGCCTGCCGAGCATCACCGAGTAATCATTTTTAACTATTATCGGTACATAGATGGAGGTCGAAGGTTCTTTCCGTCGTGCAATGATCGGTTTCTAGCCCAGAGTGATCTCTCACTTTGGTATTAACGTGTGGTGTATGTACTATTGTTAATAATTACCGGTTCACATTTACAAACCACTGACCGGTCATCCGCAATAATTACAATTTCAGGATTTCATTAATTTCTAATCGACGGTAGAAGTAAAATGACAACTGTATACGAGAAGAGTGAGCCTAAGAATCGTTGCTTATTCGATTAAAGCAAAAAGCAAAAATAATTGTAGTTACCGATATATTCGGTCTACTTGGCGGCCCTGTGACCCGTGGCCGACTTTACTACTTGCCCGAGCAATTCGAAGGGCACCGAGAACTTCGGAGCTTCGAGGAACAGGTTTCTGGAAAAGCAGGGGTAAGTTTTCGCGTTAATCGACCTCGAAATGGCTTACGAGATATCGTGATTTAACGACGGCGGTGACAGCGAGGGCGATGACAAAGCCCGTCACGTATAATCTATGCCTCCGTTAGGAGGCGAGGCAACACCATGGCTAACGAGCATTCCGAGTAACTCGAGCCCACGAATTATCGCGCGTTGACACGGTTCGCCCCTCGGTCGCGCGCACAATAATTCCTCTCTCTCTCTCTCTCTCTCTCTCTCTCTCTCTCTCTCTCTCTCTCTCCCTCTCCCTTTCTCCTTCGCGTCTCTCTCGTGCTCCCTGCTGCCGCAAAGCGGGGAGGTTGGTGGCTGGAAAATGGGATCGCGGACAGAAACGATGCCATAATTAATCGAGAACTGGAACGCGTAATGTCCTCGACAAACATGCTCGACGTCGTTGTTTCGCCCAGCCAGTTATTGCTCCTGATTTCAGCCTTTCGCTCGGGTTTCGTGCTTCCGCGGTTCTTGCTGGATCGCTGTCGGAACACGATTCGAACGGCTCCATCGCGGACACCTGTTCCTGTCGCGGAACCATTCCTCGTCTCGTGAAAAATTAATCGGCCGAACGTCGCGCGAACCTCCTCGCCGTCGGTTGGCTCTACCGTTTTTAAAAATAGTCGGACCGCCGAATCGTTTCCCGCTTTATAGCCGCGTTGGTCCTCGGGAGCGGCGAGCAACTTGGCAATCGTGGTTCCCTGTAATCGCGGTAATTACCGCGACGGGAGCGAAACGAGCGAGAATCACCAATGGTATTTTCGTCGGTTGACATTTATTCCGCCTCCGGCCGAGCCATCGAGCTCCGTAATACGTCTGGCCCGATGCCATTCGGGGATATATCGATCTCGCAGAAAATCTACGCGACCGTGCGGCCTCGGGTCCGCGTATTTTTAGCACCTCGACGACTTACCTGGACAAGCACAGACCCAGCCTCTCTCGGAGCTTGACATTGTCGAGCACGAGAGTCCTCGAATGCGTCTACGCCTGCCCTGCCAGTCATCGTTTCGCGCGTTCATGGTCATCGATCACCGATTCGAGTTTATTACAAGAATTAATCGCTGGAACGAAACGTTCGGATTCGAAACTCTCGCCTAAATTTCTCTCTATTTAATTTCGAATAGATACCATTGCGATCCGTTCGCCGGTGGAAGCACGTTCTCGTCCATTAACCGTTGCCGGTAGTAGTCCGCGGTATACGTTTGACCCGGTGGGAGCTGCTCCCTATGTACTACACCCGTGAAGTTCCACCAAAACGACGGCAAAACTTTTTGGTCGTGAAACTTGGGCTTTGCCGTGGACGCGGAAGATCCTCCGAGGCTAACCGATCGTTCTCTTCGTTTCGGGTTGTCGTGTATAGTCCATTCTTATCGCGCGTTACGATTTCAAACAGAGAACTCTCTCTCTTTTAACCCTTTCGTTACGAGAGTCCGTTCCGGCGGAGAACCTCCACTGAACTTATTTGCACGGCTAATATTTAGTATAGATAGAATTTGATCGATTCGAGGGAGCTCGTTTCTACAGCCAGTGGAAGCAGTCGACGACGAGTCGGACACGCGAGAGACCGACACCTTGAACGCGGCGCGAGTGGAAGTAGAACGAGGGCAGAGGCTTCGAAGGGACAAGCACAAGGAGGACCGGAGGATCGAACGCGACCTCTTTCGGTCCCCGGGTGTCGAGCAAACGAAACAGGAGACGAGCCGGTTGCCGATAGCTCGTCGAGCGAGGATTTCAAAGAATTCCGCCCATTAACCCGGCCGAGCGGAAGAGTCGTTTATTAAGGCGGACAGGTGGAACGCCTCGCGACAGCTTTCAGCGCGCGGATTTGCAACGGCTCGTACGATTTATCGCGATCGACATCGTCGGAGTTGGACAGCTTGATTTATAGGACGGGTTTCGTCAAAGTTTATAAACGACTCGCGCGCTCCACGCAAGATCGAACAAGATCGAAGGAATATCTCGTTCCCGAGTAGTTGACGGGGAGTCGCTGACACGGAAAAGCCGGGTTTTCCTTTTTCTCTTCGAGAGATAGGTACTTGCCCGACCGACCAATCGCGGCCGCCGTGTTGGAAACGCGGCTCCACGATCGTCCGCTTTTCATTCCTCTCTGTCTCTCTCTCTCTCTCTCTCTCTGCTCTCCGGAGGCCACACAAAAGACTCTCTCCCGTTTTCCGGGCGGCATTTGATCTTCCTCGCGGCGCCCATAACCGGGAACAATGCAGATTTCCCGTTTCCTCTCCGCACCCGAACGCGTCCTATCATTTTTGTCCTCCTCGGGCGTCGTTTTCACGGCGGCACGGCGCGGCGCGGCAGACCGCCATTTCCGTTCGAGCGAAACGGCTCCCTAGCCCCCCCCCCCCCCCACCCTCGGCCAGTGCGATCCCCATAATCCATGGGGAACGGCGAACGGTACCGTTCGAATCGATACGAAGCTAACTGCGAAAGAAATTGTAAGGCGAGAGACACGGAGAGACTCGACAAAATTCTGACTATACGTTGAACTCGCGATTTTCTAAGAGATCGACGATATTTGAATTGTGACTCTACTCTTTCACGGTTCTGGGGTAAGTGCTGAGCGGTCCAACACAGTCCTCTTACCAGAAAGCACCCCCGTGCCTTCCCCACTCCGTTCCCACACCCAGCGCGGTCGCCTGCCATAGTCCATCGACGGTTCTGTTTAGTTTCAGGCATCCCTCTTTAAGACCTCACGCGGGCCAAGATCCTGCCATAAATCCTTCCAGCCTGAGAGTCGCGTCGACGCGTCCCCTTGACGTGGCATAAAACACGTTGACGCTAACACATACATACATCCTCGCCTCTATCCTACAGACGATTGTTCCAATTTCGCAAAAAGGAATGGTGGTACGATAAAATGGGGCTCGGTTTCGAAGCCTTTCGTTTTGTTTCCTTCGGAAAGAGTTGCGCGAACTGAAAGAGCTTTATCCAGTTTACGGTGCTCCGTCGGCGAGATTAAAGGATTAACCGATGCGACGCGACGCGACAATAAGGCTGCCGGACAACTCGTGTAACAACCCCCCGACGACGTCGCGACGCTCCGTCGACGTCGAGAAAAAGATTCCCCGTTTCCATGGAAGGGGAACGCTTCGAGGCCGGATTTGCGACATTGTGCTCGCCGCGTCGAGACGAGCCGGTCTGTAAAGGAGCATATTGCGGCTGAAATTAGAAAATTCATGGTAACGGGCCGACCGTGTCGCTCCTGCGGGAGCCTCGCCTATTTGTCGGAGAGCAGGCGTGCGCGGAGGCGCGCCTCGTAAAATGAGAAATATTCGAGCGAGGTTATGGCTCTCGGACGTTGTCGATGTGGGTGCTGATGCTCGCCACGGCTTCCGGCTCGGTCAGAGACGACAAGCGTGAATTATCTAGTGTTTTCCGATAGGAAAACGCCGGAGAAATTTCCTCCGGTCGTAAGCGGCCGAGTGAAATGGGTCCGTCGATGATCGGACAAGCGACGTAGCTTGTAGAATAGGCCAACCGTTGATCGCGCGGACAGTGTACGCTGTCTATGCTTGATCCCGCGGTATAGTTTCGATGCTGTGGTATCGTATGCATTAAAGGTGTCGCGAGACAACTTCTAATATTATAAATCAAAATTGATTGGGCCTGCATAGCCGTATTAAGAGAAAATTATTCGACGTTTCTATGAATACGCAGGATGATCGTTAACTGCTGGTACAACCGAATGGGGGGTTATTCTGCAGAAAAAAATAAGTCGAAATAGGTACACGTAAAGCCGCGGTAGAAATAGCGTGAATACTGAATTTTATGCGTTACATCCTGCGTCGACGCGGAACGGGACGTCCGAGTATACCACCGGTGCCCTGGCAAGCGAGGCTGCCATAGACGCGAGTAAATCATCGTTTACAAAAAGAGAACAAAAGTGTGGAATTAAATATGATAAATTCTCATTCGTTCGCAATGGTCGGCTAAAAAAGTTTATGGAAATTCTAGCCGATTCGTTCCACTTTCGCAACGAACCGAGGACCATAGCAGAGTTGGCCGTGTTTGGTCAGGCAAGCGGAAGCAGCGTAGTCCGAGAAACGTCCGGATATCAAGATGGGTGCTCGAGCAGTACTCGTGGATCAATGTCTAGCCGTGATTAACCCTGTTTTCTGATCCGGCACCGAGGCGAGCTAAATCTCCATCTCGACGGAATGTATCTCCGGGCGAGCAACGGAAGGGGATTGGTCGCGACACAGCAGAGAACAGCTTGTAAACCGTGAGGCGTGCACCGTACACTGCGAAACGCAAAGGCCAATCCGCTCGCAGAAAACGGGAGACTATCTCGCGCCGTGTTTTCTAATTCAAAGGGGGAAACCGGCTCTCTCCGAGGATAACTCTCGCATGTCGCGGCTGGTTAACCTGATCGACGATCGCAATTCCGATTCTAGCGGGCTCGGTGCCCTCTAATCCACCGACTGCTATCGGTTATCCATTACGCGTTTAACGAGGTCGCCGCTGCAAGAAACGATATTGCACAGCTATGGATTTATTTGCAGCACGTCCAAGCGCCGGCAACCGTCCAACTTTTTCCCCTACGCCATACCACGCCATGCCACGCCATGACACGTCATCCGGGGCTTTAAATCTTGGTGGAAAAGTCACGATTTTTTTAAATGACTTTCATCGCAGCTCCAGTCGCGAAAAAGGCAAGAACCTTCATCGAGAAATATTATATACAGGGTGGGGCACTGTAAACAGGTCACCCGAATAACTCGCTTGCTTTTGAAGACCGTTGACCTTGCGTGACCTTGAATGACCTTCATAATAGGTCATTTTATTCGTCTTGAAACACGATATCAGTATGTAAATAAAAAACCATACCGTCCCATTAAAAAAAAAACAGAGTTGACCTTCGTATCTCCTTGACGTCTCCACCTATAAAAAAATTAATGACATCGGATTACGAGCGCCTCGATATCAAGTAAGTTTGGTCCGATGCATTTTCTTCTATCTCCAAAAGCAAGCGAGTTATTCGGGTGACCTGTTTATAGTGTCTACAACGTCTCGAAAGCTGTCGGGAAGTATACATATAATGTTGATCATAAATTTCTTCCTGGACAGGTTATGAAATTAACTAATAATTGTTTCACTGAAAAAACAGAGTGGAGTTTTATTTATACTATTTACATTCTATTTACAAGTTTGTACAACGGTCTTACCTGAAAAACAGAGAAACGGCAATAAAAGTTAATTTTCACCTCCTCTCTGTTGTTTATCTAACTTCTTCTTAATCTTAATTTATAGCTCCACTTCCCTATCTCTCTCTCTCTCTCTCTCTCTAACTTTCATGCCCAGTCGCAACTGATGCGCCACCTGTCAATCACGATCCGAAGCGTGCGCCGGGCATCTAACGCGCGCTCAGATTCATTTAAAGAGGATATTTTCTCTTTACATACATAAAATTAATTTCCAAGGTACCATCGCTTGTTGTGAGACTGCAGATTTTATCGACAAACGCGGGTTTAAAAGAAGAAATAGTATCTTCGAGCAACCCGTAACGTTGTTGCCCAGCATTTAAGCGACGCGACGATGCCAACTATTTATTGGAAAAACAACGAATTCCGTGCGAATCCATTACACGGCGAAGACGGTTTAGTCGCGCAGAGAGTATTCGGTGGCGCAGAGTATCATTTGCGAGGAGTAAGCTCTCGTTTCCGCGACGGTATCGAAATGCAATCCGGCCCGGGCCGTGGTCGGGAGCAGAAACTCGCGTTGCCCCGTGTACAGCTCCGGTTGAATTACAACGCGCGCGTTACAAGCTTCCTCTTCATTGTCTCGAGCCCCGCATTGTCCCTCGAATCTCTTTTCAGCCTCCAATTACGGGGCTTACGAGTTTCGTACGCCCCCGCCATTATCGCGGCCGTGTTCTCAACGGAGAAGCCTTCTGCTGCTACACGTGCCGGAACACGTATGTCAGCGTCAACGCATTTTAGGCCAGGTTTGTATCGGGTCGATTCTTAAGCCTGAAGGATTTATGGCAGGATGTCGACTCCACGTGTGGCCTTAAAGAGGGGTGCATGAAAGTAAACAAAACCATCGATAGACGATGGCAGGCGACCGCGTTGGGTTCGCCGGCTATCGGCTATCGTGAAGATGTTTATGAGAAACAGATGAGTGCGAGTTTGGAATGGCATTATGAGAGAGAAAGAGAGAGAAGAGATAGCAACGAGTGCGTAGCACGAGTATTGGGACTTTGTCCTGGAGGAGCTTGTCACGGAGTGGGGAAGGCGGGGAGCCTTCCGGTAAGAGGACTGAATTAGACAATTCAGCGCTTACCCCAGAACCTTCAAGGGACGAAGTACACTTTTCGAGAGTTTCTTTACCATACTTCTTACACTGTTCGAGGTCTCCTTTACATTATTTCTGACACGTACGTACATACGTACAGGCGTGTCCTCGATAACGATTGCTCGGACCAGCTGGCCTCTGCGGCAAACTTTCGCCAAAGTTGACGGTGCACGTTCTCCCGAGCCAAATCTACCATTAAAAGTTGGTCCGCCGCGATCCCCGATCCGGCACGAATAAATAATCAGAGAATTGTTTCTCAGGCCACGCGAGGCGATGATCAAACGTTCTCGGAAATGATCGCGAGTTTCACAATTGCCGAGTTGATTCCGCGTCGCGTCGGTGTCTGCTCGCGCTCGCGGTCCAATTCCAGTGCCGACTTTGGACACGTTCCAAACAGATTATCCCCCCGGAACATCTGGCCACCCTAGAAAATCCGCGGGACGCCGTAATTCCCCGCGATAGCGGGAACTCTGCCGCCAAGTAAAGCCGCGAGCACTCCGCCGTACCGGTGTTATATAATCATTGTAATCTACGATTACGGCTCGGACCGTGAGCAGACGGTTTGTCCGGCACACCCGGCTGTCCGGTCATTTTCCGCCTGATATCCTGCTCGTTCATCTTCAACCTTTACTCCACGTTGTTTCCGCGTCTTGCCTGCAACTGTGCGCGACCTATACTACTTGTCCGATCGTCGATGCGTAGCGCATGCTTCCATTATCCGTCTAAATTTCTTATCCATCCGCTGTACGCTCTACTCGACCAACGACTGTCTCGTACTACTTGTCCGATCGGTAACCGGTCTATACTGCTGGTCCGATCCGTTGTATAGCTATCTGCTGGTGTCTGTCTAGTGGTATACTTGCGCTGTACCAATGCCTAGGTAATTATCAAGTTTTTTGCATTTCGATCTCGTGCGACATCTCGTGTGCAACAATCTAATGAATTTAACGAAACAAATGTATCGAATAATTGTATTTCCGACGCCTTTGATAAGAACAGCGTTAAATTCGCTGCTTCGCGCAACAAACAATTGTTCCGTCGACTCGATCGACTTCCCCCGTTTCTCTCGTCCACCGGGGAAGTCTGGCGACACGATCGCAGGAGAGCGAACGCTTCGAGGGACTGATTCGAATGAATTTGCGAGCGGTTATCTCGAGGCGATCGACCGTATTTCTCGTCCAGGAACGAGGACGGGTTTCGAGCGGAACGGTTGGCCCGTAGTTGGCGAAAACGGCATCGTCGCCGGGTAATTAGCAAACGAGCGAGGCGTCGTTCCCGCTTCGCGTCGCGTCGGTCTCGAGAATGGCGACAGGATATAGGTCGGTGGAGTGTGCCGGAGACGGAGACGGTATCTCGCTCTGCCTAAGCGATTCTCGATATCTGATAAAATGTTTCGCCTAGCGGGCCGAAACTGCGCCGCCTGTACACAAAGCAACAGGCGAGAAGAGACACCCGGCGTCTATCAGGCATCTAGCCGAGGAAGATACATCGATTCCGAGATAGACCGAGAGATTCCTCAACGACGACAAACAACAGAAACAACCGGAGAGTCTTTTCAAACGTATAGGAACAACCTCGAAAAATCGTGACTACTCGTTCGCCTTGACGCATTGGCTACTACCGTCGCGTACACGGTTGTACGGTTGTGCCTACAACAAAACGGATTTCAATTCGAACATTTTTACGAAATCATTTGCGTTCGTTTAGTCAAGGTTTTTGAATCGGACGTAATTTCGAGTCTTAATAATAAACGCAAGTTATTATCACCCATTCGAGCAGATTGTCGCGTTTTGTTGAAATTTTCATTTCTTCGCCTTCGAGGTCATCCCAAGGTCATGATATGCTAGGTCGTTGAGTTCGTCTTGACACGGGCTATAAAATACCGTTATGTCGAAAATACAAAGTGCCATTTAAAAAATGAACGTGACCTTGACAATACTATAAAAAGAATGTCTTTCGAACTTTTTTATTGCGATACTTAAAAAATCGTAGAAACTGTTACGTGGGACACCCTGTATAATCACGATTTCGGAGTTTACTCAAAATCGAATTAATTTTAAACATCTCGTACTTGGAGCTGCTGAATTGTTTCGATCTTCGTAAAGATGATTGCATTTCAACGCGGAAGGTAATCAACGAAACAAATGCTGGCATAATTTTCGAAAAGGGACCAAAGCGACGCGAGTCGGAAGCTTGCTTCATCCGGTGCCGCGCGAGCAGACTAGGACGACGAATTCGATTCTCGGACGACCGGAAGGTTTGCCGAAATATGGGAATCGAAGCGCAAAGAGGAAACCCCTGTCGAGGGCGATGGGCGAGGAACGAGGAACAAGGAACGAGGAAAGAGGGAAGAAGAAACGAACAGAGAGAGAGAAAGAGGGGTGAAAGGTTCGCCGTGTATCGATCGGTGGACAAGCAAACGCGTCCATTGCCACCGGTGTGCTAGAAGTTGCGGCGTCGAGTAATAGTCCCGAGGAGCGTATCGCGATCGCGAGAGGATCGGCGGACGCGATTAGCAATTGGAAACGATAGGTTGCGGGCCGGTCTTGCTCGGTGATTCATTGCCGGACCGCATGCACGAGCCGACACCGAGATCGAAAACTGGGTCGCTTCGCAGCTCGCGGACGGCTAGCGGTGACTTTCCTTAATAAAAAATCGAAACGAGAGAGCCTAGAGCTTCGATCCTCGTCCGTGTTCCCGATCCGTTCGCTGCGATAACAGGAAACAGACCGTTTGCCTCCGCTAGGCAACGCATTTATCGCGAGTGTCGGCGGCTCGGTAGATGGCGCGACAGATCTATCCGATCGTCGGTGAAACTCGACTCCCTCGGGTAATCTCTCTTCTCTCCTCCCCTCTACTCTACTCTTTTCATCCGTTAGCTGGCCCGCCTCGCTATACTTCGGGATTGAAAACCGAAGGAGGCGAAGAGAGAGAGAGAGAGAGAGAGAGTTCGCCGCCTCTCTTCTCGAGATTCTAATTGAAGCCCCAAGACGTTCAGCGTCTCCCGGAGCCACGGGAATAACCTACCCCCGCACAAAAATCGGGAAACTCTGCAGTACCCCGTCCAGTGATCACGGGATCTAATCGAGCGAACGAATCGTTGATAAAACACGACACAGTCCTGGTCGCGTTTCGCCTGCCTGCTCGAACAAGAGCCCAGGCTCTTGTATGTACAGCTGGACAAGTGGTACAGGACCGTGCGATGTCGGGCAAGTGGTACGGCTCCGTATATAGACCGACGAGTGCTGCGTTCTTTGCTCCATCTTTTTCGGCTAGTAGCGCGGGTCGACGGTAGCTCGGACGAGTAGCCTAGCTAAATAACCGATCGCATTATTAGCGCGAGTCAGCGGCTAGACAGCTCGATCGTCTCTTTTCAGACGAGCGGTACGAGTCGAATATTAAAAGATTTCACAGTGGAGGAAAACTATATTAACAAATGTCGGACCTGTTTGTCGGATCAACGACCGATTCTTGTTACTTAGGAGGGGAGGTCGACCATAATTGTCGGACCATCGACCGAGCCACGCTACTTATTTCGCAGTAGCGTCGGCGAGGATGTGTGCCAAATCGAGTCGAACGGGTAATGGATAACGAAAACCGCATGAATATTCTCGCCACGTCCCGTCGAAACGATCGGGAAAAACGACGCGGACCGAGCCAAACCGAGCCGAAGGGAAACGGGCGTCCTTTCCAATTAAACACGGGGAACGCAATGTTTTTGACGCTGTCACCGGTGAAACACGACCGTGCGTAATTGCGTTCCGCGAAGACACTAAGCCGCGTTCTACATTCGCGTCGCGCACAACTGTTTCCCCGTTTTCACTGGCTTTTCGCATGAAAGCGCCACGCGCGCCGCCAAACGGGTTGGGATTCGTCGGGGGAACGCGAGAGCAATTATCGCGGCACGTTCTGCGCTACATATTGGTGTTGTTGTTTCTGTTGTTGGCGATGCAGCGGTTGCAGGCTCGTTCAACTTTGTAATGAAGCGTAGCACGCGGTAATCGGTCCTACCGCGTTCATCATTCGCAGTCGCGAAAATCGGCTAAAACGTTCGTGAAACTAAAATGCCAAGATTCCTGATAAAACAGTGTCGAATAGAGCAGAGCAGAGCAGAGGAACGATTAGTCGCGGTTCCATTGCGGGCACATGCCGCAAAAGGAATTTCCCGAGCAGAATCGCAAGCGGGAAAATTCGTCGGGACGCCTCGGGGCTCTTTTGATACCGCGAGAGCCGAGTATCGAATTCTCGGGGCTCGAAGGCGGGGCATGTCCTCGACGAGGAGGTGAATCAGGTGCGCCGAAACCGTACGTAACGGTACGAAACCGTACGAAACCAGGTCAAAAGGGAGCCGATGCGCCTCGCCGACGGAACTAGACCGGCTGGTTCGAGTCTAGTTCGGCGAGAACCGTCGGCCGCAGGTGGGAAAATCGCATTCGATCTCGTCCCTTGCCCCAAATGCTGCTGACCATCCTCGAAACAGAATCTCCGAATGATTCGTCGCTTCTATGCGAACCAGAGATCGGAAACGAGTCGTCTCGAGTCCTCCGGTAGTTTCAGCGTTATGAAATTCAATACTATTGTACAAAAACATACCGCGGACGAGCAAAAAGATTCGTTTTAAACGAATGGTTCGATGGTGTAGGGTTAAAGGCAGGCCACGAGCGGTCGTTCGTCTCGCCGACCAATGCACGGCTTCGGAGCGCATCACTGTAATTGGTAATTAATTAATGACGCTTTGCGACCCGTTTATGTATGGTAGAATTTCACGAATAAACAGAAGCACATCGTTAATAATAACAACCGAGTAAAATGTGTAATGGACTCGATGACCGTATACGGATCGATGGATGTTAATTGCACGCGTTCGTTCTATTTGTACTCGTTAGGGGTGCAGTTGTTATCGATGTAACGTCTCGTGCACGATTACGACCGTTCTTCGGCGACAGACTATTACGTAGGATTCAATTTCTCGTCGACAACTTTGGCCGAACTTTTCGAAAACATTTGCAAAGAACACCTGCCACGCTAGAGTCACGGTATATCGCGCTTCTCCGGTTCGGTCATCCAACTTCCTCGACGTCCGAGTTCCGTACTCGCCGTGTCTCGATTACCATGGTACAACATGGAGCTCCCAGGGCAGAGTCCCTTAAATTTCATTTTTAATGCGCGACGGCGAACCGTGGCACGGAATTGTTGGCATGCGCGCGGAGTTACATATTGCAGAGGAGTGTTGCACAGGAGATTCGTCTGGCGAGAACTCGGGCTTCCGGCGCGCGTTGCTCGCATTCGGTTTCGTCGCGCATTTAGTTTCCGGGTCAAAATCACCGGGCACGCCGCGGATTTTCATGGAAACCCGGCGATCCGTTAACATCCGAGCGCACAATTTCTCTCGAATAAAAACCAGGGAATTCAACGTTTCGCAACGGAGCGTGTTTCGGACACCGGGTGATTCTAGGTGACAAAATAAGTTAGAAAACTGTTTGCGACAATTCAACGGTTACCGCTGACGCGTCCGACCATGGCCAACCAATTCTACTTCTTCCGGTTCTGCCCCTACCGCGTCGAGGTTTCACTAAATCGTTTCATCGTTTCATCGCCAGATCGGGTTTACTTTCAAACGGAAGTCTTTCGAGAACAGAGCGGCGACCGCAAAATGTTATTCGTTCTTTTTCACTTAATTTTACACGTAAAATCGTCCCATGCCCGCTCGCACCACCTCCGTGCAGAGACATTCTGTATTCCGGTGGTATTTCAGCGCACGACTGTCACCGCGACGCGATAAATAAATCCCACGGCTATCGATACGAGGCGAACACTTTCGATTGCCCTCGAGAGCTACGAATTAACCCTCCCACGATCGCTCGCGAATCGATCGCTATCTTTAGCTCTTTGATCCCGTGAATATTTCACGGCGACTGCAGAGCCGAGGATTGTAAAAGATTCGCGTGGACACGAGACGCGCACAGGCACCGGTCCGAAGCTCGTTTCCCGTTTTCCATGCCGTGGAACGAAGGTCGAGCCGTGAAAGAGGGTTGGCCGAACGCCAACCGACCGGCGTGTAAGCCATCTTCGCCGTGGAATAAATTCACGGGCGCGTTCAGCTGTTTCTGACACGAGCACGAACGCCAACGGGTTTCCTCCGACCGATTTGATTGAATTCCAACGACATCGATCATTTTTCTTCTCGCCCCACCTAAAGAACCTAGTTCCGAGCTTTCACCGAAGAAAACGCTGTGTAAAAAATAGAAATTATATCAATAGGTAGGTACTGATATTTGGTCCTCCCAAGGTTTCAAAGTCATTTTACCATTCCTCCCCCTTCTTCGCTTTGTTCGCTCTCACCTAACGCCAGTGTTCAGCCTATTTCAGGCTACTTTTCAGCGGGACCTACACTGTTTATTATGGTAGCCATGGTCAACGACGCGGTATAATATCGCATAGAAGAATATTTCCATTGGTGACGGCGGTGGGATTTGGCCACATTGTTTGTAGTCGCGCGCTCTATCCGCTGAGCCACTGCGCGCACCTTATAAATGATATCAAGAGGAAATTTCATAAAATTCGAGTTCACGCCTAGTACGTTTAACAACGTTTCAATGCAATTACATTCGATAAGTAAATGAAACGTAATGATTTCAGTTTCGACAAATTTTGCTATCAACTTATTCGAAGCCATGTAAGTTCATTGATGATCAACGAATGTGAAAATGAATTATACCACGTTATGGGCAAAACGTTGTATCGAATTTTGATCATTTTGGGATACTTCTGAAAGTGGCGCTATCGTACACCGAGCGTCGGAGCCGCGATCAACGCGCGGCACGTGCGACTGCAGATTCCGTCGGCGACGAGGAGACCTTACAACGTAACCCTGAACTCCGGGACATCGATCTACCGCAATGCAACGAGCTGAAACAGCGGCTGGGAAGCCTCCCCAAAACGACCCCCAAGAAAACTGGGGAAAGAGGTCCCCTCCCCGCCGGGGAATCTCGCGCGAAACTTTTCCCATTCCGAAGCACGACGTGTTTCATCCCCCGAATCGTCTCGATCACCGGACGCGCTGATTTCGAAAGAGAAATCGCGCGATCCGAGAACTTTTCATTTTCCCCCGTGATAATCAACGAGCCGCGGGCCGTCACCGGTTCGCGGAGAACAGCGAGATCGATTGCTATGGAAAACCGTGCCGCGAGCGAAGAAATTGAAAATATCGATCAGAAGTTTGAGGGAAGTTTTAAAGTAATCACCGCGGCCATTAGGCGGCGAGGGTGTTCGGTAGACCGTGAAGTCATTTACTGGTTGACGTTGTTGGGGGGAAAAAGAGGCCAGAGAAATTACCATACCGAGTGGAATTTTTCTAGGGTGATTCGAAGCGCGATCGACGCGAAATATCGATGTAGACGCTTCGAAAAAGTGAACTTTCGTACGTTCAGCCCTCGACGCCGAGAACAACGAGAAAGGTCGATTGGCGTTCGACCGATTAAAACGGGATGGTGGCAGACACGTCGGCTCTCGTCGCCTGTTTCCTCGCGTTCTTCGCGGCGCCCGCGGCAAACCCGTTCAAACTCGAAACTATGGCGAAGTTGTTACCGCGTTCTAATGGGGCCATCCTTTCAAATTCAAGTTAAATTCAATTTTTGAGGAAAGTTTCCTCGGAGCGAAGACGATACTTGTTCGGTATTAGAGTACATAGACCGCTGGGAATAACGTCCTCACGAAGAATTACTTTTCAAACTGCCTCCCTTTCTCGCGCGGATCGTGCGCGAGTCCTCTCCGATAAATAAACCGGACCGTGAAAAGGGACCGCGCGGAGCGGACCACCGTCCAGACTGTAGCCAAACTAATTACAATTTCAACTCTTCCGGAAACTCGAATTAACAAAAATCGAGATTTCTTCGTGCTCCGCGTTATCGAATACCTCCGACGAAACCACCGAGATTCGACGGGGCCAGGAATTAATTAACAACGCGATCCCAACGAATCCGAGGAGCCGGAAAGGAATTGCACTCTCGTGTGCCGGCGCAACGAGAGGGTGGGCAGAAATGTTTTGCAACGGGCGCGGATATTTGCGCGGACCCGTGAGGCCGGGCAATTAGCGAGAACTCGGCACGGACCGGTGATAAACGATCCGCTTTAACGACGCTGATAAGCGCCGTACGAACAAGTCATTTTCATGCCGTATCGCAGTCCCGAACTTGTCGAGAAAGATTCCTTGCTCGCGAAAGATCGTGCGGTGGCGCTTCGTACTCTTCGATAATTGTCCAGAGGCGTGAAAAGTGCGCTGCGAGCGTGTCGAGTCTTCGGTGAAAAGTTGTCCGTGTTTGAATTGTTGTAACTTTTGTAAAAAAAAACATCGGAGGACAATGAACCTGGACTTATTTTAATGTTTGAAGCTTTCGTTTTCGATGCTCCATCGCAGTTACTTCCTGAAAAATATTTCCCGCCGGATACCGGAGTGAATAAAAGAAATGGCGATTTTAAAAGGTTTTTCAAATGCAAGCTTCCGCGCAGAGTTTCAAAAATTGTTTCGAAAATGAAATTACCGTGGATCCCAAGGTTGAAGTAATTGCTTTCCATCAAGTTTAAACAAGACTACGTCGTAGCCGAGCGGTGCGAACGGACAGAAGGATTTGACCGAGTAATTTTGTCGAACAGAGGAATACCGGAGTTTGTTGCAGTGGAGTGCGGGACACGGTTGGTAGCGAAATATCGAGCAGATAAGGCGGCAGCGGAAACGAAATACCGAACGTTGCACAAACACGAGTAATATTTCAATGAAAATTCGCAGCGTTTTCGAAACGAAGCTACGCGAAACTTACAATTAGAGTCTCGAATGAAACGGGGGCTAATTAAAAGGTTGGAATGCAGCGTTTTTCGGAAAATGGGTCTAGGAGATAAGGCACGTCGCCGATTCGGTCGGACGCGGAGCTACGAGTAGATAAGGCACATCGTTGGTCGGACACGAGAGTTTGAGGTTGCGTCGGACTACACCGGCGCGACGCATCGAACGAGGCGAGGCGACGATCGATCGAGATCAATCGTACGAGCGGATTCTGCCGGTCGGCGGCAAGGATCCGACCAAAAAATCCACGGGATGAATTAGGACCAACCGAACGCGGTCTTCCGTGAATTCTTGCTAGCCAGACCACGCGGTTAACAACGTTCCTTGGTTTCCCTTCTTGAAAAGCCAGCGTGGAACCGGGTCAAGTACGAATTCATGCGTCTGACCGCCCCCGCGCGCCTCTTCTACCGCGAGAGGCTGAATTAAACATCCGACCAAGTGGCTCGCTTGCTTAGTTATTGCGCGTGAACTTACAACGGTCTATGACAATTAGTCGACGCTCGATGATCCTGCACGCGCGAAAGGGACAAGCTCTGGAGAGATCAGCGTATCGCGAAACTCTCCAGCACCCTCTCCTTTCGAACGAGAATGGACAAGGTACGCGGATGGGACGAGAATGGTCCAGAGACCGGTGGAATCGATGGTCTCGTTACCGAGCCACGGTCTGGCCGAGCTTTTTGCGAGATTCCAAAGTTCTAACGAGGCTGCGACGCGGCGTCCAAATCGTGGTCGTTAAACAAATTAATTAACGACGACCGGCCGTGCGGGATCGAAAATGCCACTCGACGCACGCGCGTCACCCTCGGTTCGTCTCTCGCGTTGAATTTTTCAATCGGCCATCGAGTTCGAAGCGGGGCCATTTTCGAGCCACTCGAAACGCTCCTCCGGGACAACGGTTTCGACGGCGCCGCGCACAGTGGCCTGGGCAGCGACGTTTTGTTGCTTCAATTGCAAAATCAATTTTTCAAATTTAATACATCGAAACGATTCTTCGTCGACTATCTACGCTATATCCTTGAACCTTGAAACAACGCTGAAATCAATTCGGCTATTGAAAAACGGGTCTCCGATGTGCGTCGCTACGGGAAGCAAAAAGGAGCGAGAGCGATGTATCCTCCGTGGTATTATGGAGCCGGAGTTTCGATAGGATGGGGAGCAAAATAAATGCCAGGACAATAGCGAAGCGTCCCTGTCCTCTGACACGCTCGGCTCTGCTTCGCTCCGCTTGCCTCGGTATGAATATCAATGGCGCGGCCGGCAGCCGGCACAATCACCGTATACACTGCCGACCAAAAGTACACGGGGATAAACGAACGGTCCGGGAGCCTAACTCGCGAAAGAGGAAGAAGCCGTCTCTTTGCGGACACTCTGGGACCCCATTTTCACGGCTCGGCACAGAGCCGCTCAATGTCCACGATTCCTCGGCATACTCCTCGAGCACCATTCGTCCTGCAAATCTTCGATCCCCGACTCGGGGCACGTTTCAAATGTGATTTCCCCTGCAGGATCTCGTCCGAGTGGAAGATTAGGCGTGGGATCGTTGATCCAGGACTCGGAGCTTGCTGGGGACGTGATTTGTTTGGGCAGATTTCGCCCAAACCGAGCGTTACGCGTGTTCGAAGCCGTTTCAAGCTCGACCGAATAAGTTGCTGGTCGTCCGAATACTTTAATACCAGTGGGTACAGTAATAATTATCGTTGCTGACGCAAAGAATGCGCGTGTGCCGATATCCAAGACCCTCCCGTCTTGAAAAACCATTTCCGCTTGCAGACGTTTCGATGGAGGAACGATTTCTTTGTTACGGTAACGATGTTTCGTTCAAAGCTGATTCGGTGTTCGTGAAACGACGGTAATCTTTGGATAATCCGGTGAAATACTTTTGGCCGGCAGTGTACCGGAGCGGCATGGCAGGATGTTTAACGAGAAAACGCTCGGGGATCCATAACGCGCGTATCGCCGGGAATCTCGATCGTTTTTTTCCATAAATACGCAACCAGCTGCGAGAACCTGCCTGTCGCTCGGCATAGGGCGCGCGATCGACCCTCCTGTTTTCAAACCGAATCGACAGGATCCGATTAATCGCCTCTCATTAGTCGGCCCAGTGATTTGTTACCGGCCCCGCAGGCTTCCCACCCTCCGAGTTCGGGAGAAAAGATCCGCGATCTTTTCCAACGATCGAGAAACACTGTTTCTGGAACGGAAAGCAAGTTATCGGCGCCGAAAACTTTCACCCATTCACGCGTGCAAATCCAAAGTCCTTCGAAAGAGATTTTATCCGTGAAATATCTACGTGAATGTTTTAAACAAATAACATACTCGCAATATTCACTGGACGGTATTTGGCGTTCGAAAACGATGTTTAAAAATGTTCGATCCCTGGTTTTACGATTCCATAAATACTTTTGCGGTTCAATTTGGGGGCATCGAAGATTACAGAAACGAGAGAACGTCCTAACATTTCCTGCAAACACGGAAGCGACAACGATTTCGACGTACGCGATTACGACTTAAATATTAATTCGGGTCTTGAAATTTGACTAGAAACAAATAGTAGGAAGGAAATCGTGAACGGTCCTAATTTGTTGGCCGTGGCTGTAGAAAGAAGAAGGGCGGGAGCGTAAATCTCGAGGAAACGGAGCGTTCCAAGGGACGAAACAGTCGTAACGCTTCGGATCGCGTGGATCCGGGGGAAATATTGCGATTGTCGCGTGTCCCGGACAGGTTTTATCGTGTCTGTTTGCGATCGTCGTTCCGTACGGTCTCTTCTTCGTGTTTACGACGAGCGGCTGAACCGTTTGGTCGATCGGTCACGGAAATACGATACGATGCGCGGCCTCGATGCTCGTAGGCCATTTAATGTCACTGTCAGGAGTCGCTAGTCGGGAATCGCTCGGATCCACGGCCTAATCGAATCAACCCATCCGCCTCCGCGAGATCCGACTTCGTTTAGGGCCGCGTCGAGCAGTCTTGCGTCAGAGATGCTCTGTTTACCGGAGAAACATCCTGCGCATAGTTTGACAGCGTAGAACCTGGTTTCCGGGCTGCAGATTATACATATTGTATGCGTTTACGACCAAAATGGCTGCTCGCGGTACCAAACTACGCAGCGACTGCAATATTTTAAGAAACCTGTCGGTTCCCACGCGATCCTTACAATTAATGTAGAGAAATTCTATGTGGTACAAAGATACGCAGTCTAGAAACTATCGCCGGTAGATAATGCGTCGATTGGTCGCGAGTGAAACAAGACACCACTGGTCAGACGGAAATGTTCCTACGGTTTTCTATCGTACGTACAAACCGTGATAGAAATATCTATTAGGCGCTGCTTTTTCGGCTCGTTGTACACGGTTATACAACAAACGATTATGTGCACGTGTTCGTACAAAACGACGAAATAAATAATTTGTCGCACGATCGCGAGGTCGAAAGATTATCTACGAAAAACATACCACCGCCTCCAAGTAGAATAAGACGCCAACGGTCGGACGTTGTTCGTTAATCCTTTCACCTGTTTCGAGTCGATCGAAGACCTCGACGCTGAAGCCGGATAAGTCCTGATTTCGAAAGTTTTCCGTCTCTCGCGCGAGACGGAGGATGAAACATTTCTCGCGAACGGTTCTCCGATAAACCGTTTTTATCTACGCGCATCTCCGCGTCGATTTTCTCGAGTCCTCGGAGGCCGGAGAAGATTCTCGAGCCAGACTCGAGCAATTTGCACGGACTCGACCGAGATCGAAAGCCGGTCGACCATTTTAAACAACGATTTCACGCGACCATGCTGGGCGACATAAATCACCCCTGCAACAGCTATTGCACGCGTTGCGAGGTAACGCCGGACATATTGCGACAGGGGCTGAAACTTTGCCCGGAAAAACCAGAGGAGATAATGGGAAGAAGTCTCGAGAATCGAATGGTTTCGGATGTGGCTTCTCCTCTGTGAATTCTCTTTGCCCGAGGACGCGTCTGGAGCGCGGAAAAGAATTCTGAGACACCTCCGTTCGAACCTTTGAGCATCTCCGGGTGTTTAGCGCAACGAAACAAGTTGATGTCGGAGGACACGACGCGCAGAGGGCAAATGACGAATCCAGTTCTGGAAAAGAATCCAAATTTTGACCACCCGAGAAACGGGTTCCGTTCCCTGAGAAACGAAGATTGGACAGCGTCGTCGAAGGAATCGCAGAAGCAGCGACGGCAGAGCAACGGGCAATTTCCTGCCCCGGTATTTGATTTCGTGTTTCGCTTTTGAAAACGCTGCTTAACACTTTGGTTACCGTTGGCGCCTAAAGGCGCTTTTAAAAATTGGTTTCCAGGTACTGTTGGCGCCTATAGGGACTTAACTTTCTTCGCCATTCATTTTCCGAATCGAAAAATTCCGCCATTCTCAGTGAAGGTCACGATTGAATACCTTCCGTACGATGCGTAAGCTGTACGCATCAAAGTCTGCCGTAGCAAAAGGGTTAAAATAACCACCTAACGAGTCTGAACAGTCACGCGAAACAGATTTCCAAGCGACGGCGACGGTGAAGGAGAGAGCACTTTCATCTCGCCGAATCAATTCAAAGGGAGAATTTCTTTTATCAACCGAAGGAACGTTCCAGTTTAACGAAGATGAAGATCTTCGGCTATCAACTGCGATGTCAGCTGGCGTTGGAGATTTTTAACTATTTACGCTGATGGAGAACATCTTGGTGAGCCTGGATCAGGCTATTCTAGAAAGAATTTTAGGAGAAGACCCTCCAGGTGTCGGACACGTTCGAGAACCGAGGAAGATTGTCACAAAATCGAGACGCGTCGTATCAAATACCGAACATTTATCCAGATTATAGCGAGATTCGCGAGAATCTCGAAGACCGAGAATTTAGACGCCTAACATGTTCGGACGATTAAAGCTATGATAACGTAAACACCTTTCAATGAAATCGAAGCTCGTTTGCAACTCTGCTTGTTCTAATTCGTCGCAGTTGATTCGTAGACTATGGACAATCGATTGATTCAGATTACAGACTAACCATACGTCGATCAATCTTGTACGATCGGATTTCGTAAAGATTACTTTACCTTACTCGAATGAGATAGCTGCGGGATAGACTGTATTCGTGGGATATTTCGGTGACGCGTGGGGGACCAAAGAATTCCGGACGGTACGTTTCCTCCGCAACATCGATACACTGGTAAACAGGGGATCGCCGATGAAAGGACTATGGCCCCGGGCCGGAGACCGTGGGAAGGCCTCAGCCTCGAGGTAAGATGGCAACGAGCGAACCTACCTGTTTAGCAGCCGCTGGTGTTCTCGTGGGTCCACCTCCGTATCCCGACTCCCACGATGAATCACAGTTCACGGTGCGAAACGTTACTAAACTACTCCCGGCCGGTCATCGGGCCGACCAGACTCGTCCTCCTCCCAGGATGACGACGACGACGACGACGACGGGCACACGGAACAACGCGTGCACCGGTTTGCCCACCTACATTCACCGTAGGTGTTTCCCAATTAAATTCTTGATTCGCACGACATTTCCATGCTGGTCTCCACGCTGGGTTTCTGTGCCCGAGATGCGGTGTATAATCCTCTGTTAACCAGCGGGTTCTGACTGACCGACCAGGCGTCCCTGGAAGCTGGTTAGGCTGCGACGACGGCAACCCCCGACTACCGGTTAGGGTAGTACGCAGCCCGTTCACGAGCTGGCCGTTTCCCTCTGATTCCTGGCCGCGTTTCCACGATCCACTGTCCGCGCCCCTCTAGCTCCCCGGCTCCCACGCCGAAGCTTCTTCCTCCTCTTCCTCTTCTTCTTCCTCTTATTCTCCTTCTTCCGCTTCTTCGGACACTCCAGGCCGGCTGTCTCGCCTTTTGTTCCTCGGCCTTTCGTTTGACCGTCGTTCTACGCGCCCGGACCAGCTCGTATCCGCGTTCGAAACTAACGAAAATTCCAACACACACGATTCGCTCTCTCTCTCCTTCTCTCCCCCTCTCTCTCTCTCTCTCTCTGTCTTTCTCTCGTTCTCCCTCTCACGCGCGCGCGCGCTCTCTCGCTCGTTCGGTCGACACACACGGCTCCCGGTGCTGCTTGCCAGAGTCACATTTTAGTGCGACACACACGGGTGCCGTGGGGTTACGCTCTCTCGCCTCTCTCTCTTCTCTAGCCGCCTTATCCACCCCTAGCGCCAACCCCACCTTCGACCACTGCCCCTACCACCGGAACCAACCCCTCCCGTTGCCGTCCCACTCCCACCGACACACTGCGAACGCGAAGCAGCGTTAGATTCGAACCAGCCGCGGGTTCACCCTTCTACCAAACAATTCAGAGGTTGTACCTTGCCGGTTTCCTACAAAAACTATACGACACAATGACAAGGGAACTCCACCCCCACCAGAGTTTCAATTATGAAACGAAATGTTCCTCCTTGCCAACGTTCGACGCGCGATAGACTTGTGTGGATGCGAGTGTCTCGGACATTTGTTACCAGCGTTACCAGATCGAAAGAATTGAGGCGAAAATAGTAAGAAATGCAATACTCGGAATCGAGTGACGTCAGGTGACTACAGTGTAGTCTGTCCCAGGTCGAGACAATTTTTGAGGGTGGGGGGAGTGATTCGCGCTAGTCGCAATTCTCGCGAGGAGACTTTTGAGATTTTTTACAGCCGTGTCCAAGGATCGAAACGAGTTGAAAAATTAGGGACGGAGGAAAGTGAACGAATTCCTGTCGTTGACCGTGTTTTCGCAGAAACGGCGCCGATACATTTTCGGAAGAAGAGGATGGTCCGCTCGCTTCCATCGCTAGCAGTTCCGTCACAGCCCTTCCAGATAATACGTCGCTGATGCCGTACCACGCTTCCCCTTGCTAGGCCAATCAAACTCGGTGGTGTACGATCCGAAAGGATACCCGGTTCCCGAGAAATATTGTCCAGCGTTCTCAAACGGTGACGCGAAACGGGACCGTTCGCGTCGGTCGTCGAAACCGATTCCAGCTGATTCCGTAACGTCCTCTCTTCGTTCCCCGTCGATTCTTCGCCGTCGGACGATCGTTTTCGTCGTTGATTCTTCAGGGTTGACCGTCGCCGGCGGTGTTCGCTTACATGGGGATCCAGTTTAGCGGATGATCGACGAACAGGTTTTAAAATAGACCGACCTTGGACGGTTAGGCTCGCTCGGAGGGAACATAGAAAAGGACGAGCGTCGTAGCTACCAGTTGAGATCCGCGACGTTTCGTTCGATCGATCCTCTCTAGTCCATCCGTTAATTCAATCCTGTCCGAATCCGCGACTAACCACCGCAGCCGGCTTCTTTGAAACGTTTCTCGTTTCAGGAATATCCCCTGAACACGGATGGTCGTGTATTCCAGAACAAAGTTTCTTCTATGTCGAAGAACGGGAAATTACAACGATAATTCCAAAGATCCATGA
Organism: Sphecodes monilicornis; assembly: GCA_913789915.3. NCBI lineage: Eukaryota > Metazoa > Arthropoda > Insecta > Hymenoptera > Halictidae > Sphecodes > Sphecodes monilicornis. The sequence goes on along the minus strand of OU565299.1, from coordinate 19,462,136 downwards.
AATTTCGCCGTCTCCCGAGGAGTTTGAGAAAGGTACGGTCCTGAGCACCGCCCCCGCAACAGAGACAGCTTATCCCCGCTGAAAGAGCCACCTCTACCGCATCGTGACTTCAAGACCACCCCCTTGGCCTCACCGCCCCACGGCTCAATGGTGTACGCAGACGTGCTATCTAGATACGTGTCTATCTAGCTTTCTGGGTTGGTTGAATGGACAGGACTTGTTTTGATCCGACCCGTAAGCCCGGATAGTCGCGAGTCCACGGCTTCGGCCTGATACCAGATACCAGATACCATGTACCAGACACACTGAATAGCTCCTGCGCGATTCCACGGACCCGAAGAGGACCCCATGCGATTCAAGCGATAACAGGGACTGTCGCTTAAGCGGTGATTAGAGCTTCCGCTTTCCGAAGAATTGATATTCAAGGTAGCCCCTGTATCTGCCTAAACCGTCGATACTAGGCATGTCGAAACGATAACTATCGATAGATTCCAATGACCGATCGAGAGCCCTCTTCTAAGTCTTCCGGAGACTCGGCTCGGTAAGCCTAAAGCTATTAGCGAAAGTTCCCTCCGAAGGTCTTCGAGCGCATCCCACGCGAACGATTGCTCGGGCCATGGTGATAACTTTGCTGTTGATTCGAGAGAGCGAGAGAGAGAGAGAGAGCCAGGAAGCGTTGTCCGGGAATCGCCGATCGATAGATTTCAGCGTGATAATTATAGCGAACGCATTGAATTATTCGGTTCCGGAGACTCGCGAGTTGAGCGCTCAGAGAACTATGCGAACGGAATGGAACCCGTCCTGCGCCTTGTCCTGGCCATTTTCGCCCCCCGGCTCGCCGTTACCGTCGTTTCCAACAGTACTGTAGTCGTAAAGAGGGTGAGGGGATGGAAAACCGAAGGGAGAACCTTGGCTGATAAGAGGCCCACGGCCTCGTAAAAACGAGACAAGGGTCGTTACGGTGTACGGGGCGTTGTAACCTACCCCTTGAACTGAAAGCACGAGAACCGAGGATTTTTTAAGTTCTCCGGCAAAGGGGACGTTTCATGGAAAGGTAACTCCCTGGCGAGCGAATCCGAAACGAAAGGCAGCGAGTTCGATTTCATTCGATGTTCAGGAAGGTAGCGATCCCTGGCTGTACACTCTGGTTGCGAGAGGCAGCGTAGCCTCCTCGAAACGTTTAGACTTTGGTTACTCTACACCGGAGCAGAAAACACGATCGGTTGTTCCGAAAATCGATCGCGTACGAGAATTGCTGGGTAACGCGCGAGAAAGACCGGTCATTTAACATTCAACAGTTGTTGGTGGCCCTGCGGCTGATCGGTTTAGGGCGCAAACCCTTGATACAGCCCTGATTCCAGCCGACCTCCGTCCACGAACAACCCCCTACGGCCGCCCTTCTTTTCCACCGATTCTCCCACTTCGCGCGTAAAAGCTTCTCCTATTGACGTTCTACCCTCTCCTAGGCACCCTCCGCACCCCTCTTCGATGTCCTTTGCCAACACACCCACGCGTACTACCCCTCTTGCGTGCCGGAGCCACGTTCTGACGTAACGTCGTTACGTCAGGACATCGTCGTACGCCGGCGCGTGTAGAATCTACGGATGCACCTGGTGGTCACAATTCCCGTGGGTCTGAGAGCCTCGATTCGCACCTGAAAATACATCGAATATCATCGTTACGTTATCAACCGGTGATAGAACGCCGCGGACGCGTCGGGTCGCGTCGACTCGACGACCAACCTTGCCTATGCAAAATGTGTTAACGTAAACGAAATACATGTTACGCTAGTCATAGTGGGAGTATAGTAATAGTAGGGTAATAGTAACGGTACATTCACAGTAGTATTTCTACTATTTTATTTAATCTAAACTACTCCTCGACAATTACGAGTTCGATCAGCGCACCGGAAGTATCCCCTCAGCCAATCGGTCGCTGCTACTCATTTTCCAGTATGTTGTCGCGAGTATTTTCAAATTGCAATCCACCTACCAGTAAAGCGTATTCTTCCAGCTTTATATTAAGTCTCCAAACATTAGAAAATCTCTACGGGAAAGTGTAAAAAATACATTTCCTTCTGAACCCTTCCATTACCACAATTGGACGTCGGTGCAATCAGCTGTTATCATTAGGATTCCATATGTTGTCGTATTTATATCGTAATGACAATAGGCCTGTGACAAAACGTATTTTTTCAACTTTAATTTGAATCCGTAAAAATTAGAAAATATCAACGGGAAAGTATTGAAATATCGTTTTTTTATTCGAGCACAAATGATTCGTGCCAATTTTCCTATTAGACACAATGTAAATTCCGGCAAGAATCATCTGCTCCCGAAGAGGGTCCATACAGCGCCAAATCCTGCAGCGGCAGAACGCTCAAACTGTTAACCAAATTTACCGACAGTCGATTACAGGTCGATAACCGTGGTGGCGATCCTGGAGTAGAATACCAATGCACAGACTTAAGATACCTACAGACATTGCATGCAATGCATTTTTACTAGTGAGAATTGAATATCTTGTATACTACAAATGTTCACGCATAAAAGTTAATCTGTATCTCGAGTACTATTAGCTATTTTTACTAAAAAATTGGGTGGTGAGGTAACCAAACATATAATCGTTGTAATCGGTAAACAAACAGAGATAATAAATTCATTAATTACATTTTTTCACTATAATTATGCTTAGTAATATTCGTGTATCATAAATTATTCTGGATCTCGAATTTTATTACTTACTTCTACTAAAAAATTAGATGGCGAGATGGTCAAGGGAGTGCTTGTCGACATCATCGACAAAAGGAATTGTTACAAATATTAAGCAGCTAGAGATAATAAATTTATCAGTGAATTGTGTTCGATAAATTAATGCTCGCGAATATTCATGTGTCAGAAGATATTCAATATCTCGAGTTACATTAGATATTCTTATTGAAAAATTAGATGGTCAGATAGTCGAGGGAGTGCTTATCCACATAATTAGCAAAAGGAATTGTTATAAACATTAAACAGCCAGAGATAGTAACTTTATTAATTACATTAGCTTGATATAACATTGTTTGGTAATATTCATGTGTTAAAAATTACTCTGTATCTCGAGTACTATTAGCAATTTTTACTTAAAAATAAGATGGTGGATGGTCAAGAGGATGCTTGTCGACATCGTTGGCAAGAGGAATTGTTATAAACATTAGACAGCCAGAAATAATACATTTATCAATAATTATTACCACGGCGATCGAGATCTATCAAAATTAGTTGGGGTGGGGAGCGTTGCACTTCGCTGCGCGCTGCGCATCACTGCTTACCTAAGCCCGCGAAGCGCGCTCAGTCAGTCAGTCGGGCCGGGGGCTCCGGCAGGAGCGGACGAGCTCCGGGACCAGGAGAGTCTTCGGCTACCTTGGGGTTGACCAGGGGTCCTCCAGAGGTACCCTGGCCTCTCCTGCCTACCTTGGGGATGACCATGGGCCCTCCAGCATTGGTCTGCCCTTGCCTACCCCGAGGTTCACCAGTGGGCATCTAGTGGTCATCCAGTGGACATCCAGTGGTCATCCAGTGGTCAGCTAGTGGTCATCCAGTGCTCATCCAGTGGTCATCCAGTGGTCATCCAGTGGTCAGCCAGTGGTCATCCAGTGGTCAGCCAGTGGTCATCCAGTGGTCAGCCAGTGGTCAGCCAGTGGTCAGCCAGTGGTCAGCCAGTGGTCAGCCAGTGGCCAGCCAGTGGCCAGCCAGTGGTCAGCCAGTGGTCAGCCAGTGGTCAGCCAGTGGTCATCCAGTGGTCATCCAGTGGTCAGCCAGTGGTCAGCCAGTGGTCAGCCAGTGGTCAGCCAGTGGTCAGCCAGTGGTCAGCCAGTGGTCAGCCAGTGGCCAGCCAGTGGCCAGCCAGTGGCCAGCCAGTGGCCAGCCAGTGGTCATCCAGTGGTCAGCCAGTGGTCAGCCAGTGGTCATCCAGTGGTCATCCAGTGGTCAGCCAGTGGTCAGCCAGTGGTCAGCCAGTGGTCAGCCAGTGGTCATCCAGTGGTCATCCAGTGGTCAGCCAGTGGTCAGCCAGTGGTCATCCAGTGGTCATCCAGTGGTCATCCAGTGGTCAGCCAGTGGTCAGCCAGTGGTCAGCCAGTGGTCAGCCAGTGGTCAGCCAGTGGTCAGCCAGTGGTCAGCCAGTGGTCATCCAGTGGTCATCCAGTGGTCAGCCAGTGGTCAGCCAGTGGTCAGTCAGTGGTCAGTCAGTGGTCAGTCAGTGGTCAGTCAGTGGTCAGTCAGTGGTCATCCAGTGGTCATCCAGTGGTCAGCCAGTGGTCATCCAGTGGTCAGCCAGTGGTCATCCAGTGGTCATCCAGTGGTCAGCCAGTGGTCAGCCAGTGGTCATCCAGTGGTCAGCCAGTGGTCAGCCAGAGGGCATCCAGTGGTCAGCCAGTGGTCAGCCAGTGGTCATCAAGTGGTCATCAAGTGGATATAGAGTGGACATAGTATTGAGCGCGACACCGAAATGGTACGGGGCCCACTGTGGCCTCCCGAGGCCTAGACAGAAAAGCCCATAAGATGCAATGTCTGTAGTAGTCTTAAATCTGTGACCAATGGTAAAAGTGGCTAGTAGTTTCAGCGTTTTGCCACTACATCGAGTGGCGCTGTACGAACCCCGAACCGAGCTTCAAGAATTCGTCGTGAGAGGCGCCATCGCTGCCTGCTTTGTCGATATCATTTGGCTCACAGTTTGAGCGTTTTTCCGCTGCACGTTTTGGCGCTGTATGGATGTTTATTCACAACAGATGAATCCGGCCTGAATTTACATTGTCTTATGGGAAAAGCGGCAAGAATCATTTGCGTTCGAATAAATAATATTTCAATACTTTCCCGTTCACACTTTTTAATTTTTAATTGCTCAAATTAAACTTAGAAGACTGCACCTTATTACGAATGCATTGCTATTTGAAAATAATTAGCATAGCATACTGGAAACTTAAAAATGAAGAGGATAAATATACTTGAGCTTGAGACTGTCTTCTCTGTTGACTCGTATTCCTTTTTTCCCCAAGGAACAGTTCTAGGGAATTTTGCGGTATGTTTGCCACTACAATAATGCTAAGATATTTCCAATAAATAATTGCACAATTATACAATTATCTGTTGCTGTTCGGTTGACATCTGCATATTATCGAAATACGTCTAGTTTTTGGTATATGCTGTCCTTCGAAGTAGGATTCTTCATTTTTTAAGATCTCATGATTGTAGTTATACCTAGCTACGCCACTATAAAATAATAATTTTTATTACAATGAAAAGATATATTTACAAACAAACAAGCTGTTATACCTCATTATATACAAAGATCTTTGTGGTAACAGGAAGTCATGCTTATGCGTTGTTTCGTTTCCAACCATTGTTAATCTCATGACACAGTTGCTTAACAAACTCAATCCAGCAATAATTTCTCCACAAAACTAGAAAATAAGAAAATTAATTTTCATTACAGTAAACAACACGTATAAAAATACATACCCTAATACTGTCAACATGAGGCTTTATCCATCCTTTGGCTGCTAAATCCAAAACATGTATCAAGGGAAGTTGACTCAACTCTTTAGGAAAAGCTGTTTCACGAATCCTGCTTATTATTTTTGAGTTATTCTCGTTCCAGTCCTTCCTCTCTGTTTCTCTGTAAGCATGTATTGCCTACAATGAAACACCGCTCGAATAAAATATTATCGAAGCTTAACGGGAATGTAAAATACCAACATCGTCCCAATGTGATTCCTCGTATCGAAGTCTTCTCATGTAGGGATCAACTTCTTCGATCAAAGACTGTTCTTCGGACGCAGAGATAAAATTTGGAATAATTTGCATTGTACTATGAAGCTGATCTTTCCAATTCGCTAAATCTTGATCGGCCTTATTGCATAAGTTGGTTGTTCGCGAATAATGCTTTAAATTACAAAAATTAAGAGTTTTGTTTAAGGAGCCCGTCAATAGATGAATTTTGAGTCTCATGTTAGCTTCTCGATCCTTTCTCCGAAAGAGGTTATGAACACTGCGAGCACGATAAACCCAAATTTAATTGCTACCGACGTAGTAAACGATTCACGTGCATATGTAGTTCGTTTTTTATTTATACATTTCGAATACATATATTATTTATTTCGAAGAATTAGCAAGCAAAAATAAATACACTATATAAATATTTAGAATCGTTCGTAACGAAGGGCTGAAATTGATAGATACACTCCTGTGTATTTAGTAATTATTCTCTGAAACCGAGTCAAATACAGTAAAAAATCATGTCTTTTATTCTGAAAATCATCTTGAAAAACGGGGCCAAAATTGGTGTGGAATCAAGCGTCGATCGAATAGCGTGGATAGACGATATTTTCGTATTCGCTTTCGATGTGTGGAAGAAAATATTATCGACCACGGATTTCATCTTTGATTATAAAACTAGATTTGGACGCGTAGGCTCGATAACAAGTTTGTGAAACTGGATCATGGATGTTGATACGTGGTACTGTTATGTGCAATTTGAATCATGATTTCGACGGGGATTAAAGACGCATTAGCTACAACAGCGTCGATTTGCACAATTTTACAATTTTTAGCCGGCGTGTAAGTTAAAAAATAACTTGTTTCCATATTTCGTATGTGAGATAATTCTTCAAGCATTCGCTACGTGTTTTGTTTACATTGAATGCGTTACAAGACTAGCTGTCCAATGAATAAAATAATTGCTTGCAAATGATTATTATAATTTAGCGATCTCCATTTTTCAATGCACGCCTGTAAAATTTTCGATGTTTTAGCCTGGTGTGCAAGAAGATCATTAAAAACGGTTCAACCGGAAATAGTTCGCCTTTGGCGTTTATAACATGTTACACGTCGTAAGTGAGAAGTTTTACAGACTTATTGATCTGCTCCATGCATACGTAAAAGAATATATACCATATAATATGTTTCAGATGTGTTTTGTGGATGAGATATGGCATGCTTATCGAAGATCACTTTATATTGTTAGTAAATATTTTTGGGGCTGTGCTTCAAGCATCGTACGTTTACGTGTACATTTTGTATAGTGTAAAGAAATTGAAAATCGTTAGAGAAATGATAATGGCAACCTGTTTCCTTGGAGCTGTGTATTTTTATAGTTTTTACGAGCAAGACAAGTTGCTAGCTTCAAAGTACGTTGGGTTTCTAAGCTGCATGGTAACGGTATTATTCTTTGCATCCCCTTTAATGATGATGGTAAGTGTATCCGTGATTATTATTCTATCGACATAAGGATCCAATGGGGGTAATCGAAGAAAATGTTTTTTAGGCACATGTAATAAGGATGAAGAACACAGAAAGTTTACCATTTCCCATTATCATGGCTTCATTGGTAGTCTCTTCTCAGTGGTTCGCATACGGTTGCCTTCTCGACGATCGTTTTATACAGATTCCAAACTTTTTAGGCTGTGTACTATCCGCGTTCCAACTTTGCTTTTTCGTAATCTATAGAAACGATCAAAACTTAGGAGAACGTTTAATATGACAACTATGTTATTTTCGAACTTCTCACTCGATGTAAATGCAACACTAATTTACTTTAATGACAAAATATATTTTTGACAAAAATATTGGTCTTTTTTATTCAAATCGATTCTTTTTAGCGCTACAAGTGGTTCCAAATTTTACTGTAACGCGGCGCTCCGACAGGTGCTAGGGACTTTTACCCGGATTTAAAAAGTCCCCTAGCGCTAGAACGAAATATTGATTTACGTTTCGAAATATATATATTATTATTAACCAGGATATTATTAATAAAAGTACAACAATAATTTGAATGTAAAAATGATTTTATTTATTAAAAAATCTATCGCTTCATCCGTTCTTATAATACACCAGCCGCCATCATGCTTGCCGATTAATTCGAACGAAATGGGACAAATAGTTTCGTAAAAAATGTTTTTAATTTCTTCGAACAATTTCAGAGACATTTTTACAAGATAATTGTCTGAAAGCGTCCTTTAATCTCAGGAACGAGTCGTTCGTTTGAGCATAGTATTAGCCGTTTATCTCTGGCAAATAATAACGAAACGAGGAATCCCAGTCCTCGCGAGTTGTTGAATTTATTTTTAAAAAAATTTCGAATTTAATTGGAACCCGTTCGAGTCGAGAACCGATTGAATCGACATAGATTTCGATGAAATTGTTTGTTGGGCGGAAGTCGCGTCGTGATTTTCCTGGGCAAGAGACGTATTGGAAGAGGTTGAAAAGTGGTTTGGGAACGCGTGCGATTGGCAGCACTGCTCGCTGGCCAAAGAGAAAGAGGTGCGGTGTTGCGTGACTGGCTGCGAGAAGATCGAGAGAGCGTGTGTGTTTGTTGTGTTGTAGAGATTTTTAATTCTTCTTTCATCGGAAAACGAACCAGACCGTGCGCTTCGAAGAGAAAATGTCGTCGTACATCCAGGTTGCCGAGGACGAGGGCGACGAGCCCATAGAGCTACCAACCGAGGATGATAGCACGCTCTTATTGACCACCGTGACCGCCCAGTTTCCCGGAACGTGTGGACTGAAATACCGCAATCCCGAATCACGGACGATGCGCGGCATCCGTCTCGTTGACGGACGTCTTCATCCGCCTGAAAATGGATGGGGCAAGGCGGTTTACTTTTGTGTCTTTCCAAAAGGTGCTTATTTCACGACAAATCCATACTATCCTCATTCGCTACTTCTGTCTCTCTCTATCTCTCTTCTGCGTCTCTTTCTTTCTCTCTCTCTCTCCTTCTGCATCTCGCTCGCTCTCTCTCTCTCTCTCTCTCTCTCTCTCTCTCTCTCTCTCTCTCTCTCTCTCTCTCTCTCTCGTTTCTTGCTCTAATTCTCGACCCCCAAATACTAACGCTATGATAAGACCAACTATTTACCGTGTTTTTTTTTACTACATCTGGTAAAAAGCGTTCGAGCATAATTGCACTGCTCGACGAATTTGAACTTCTCTTTTTACGGCTCCGATGATATTGACGGATTCTAATTTTTTTTTTGCATTTTGATATCCAGAAGGCGTCTCGTAGATTTTTTTCTCTCCATCAGTCTACTTAAAAAAAGGCTTTTTGACATTGGCCTTAGAAAATTTTATTATATATATAAGTCTGCAGTCGTTAAAATAGTTATAATGGATGCCAGTAGTTGAATCTAAATCTTAGATTTTATGTTTGTATGGTTGGGTGTGTAGATGCGTTGAAAATTTGTAGCGTAATAAATTCAATCGGAAAGATGGCTATGGGTTATAACAATCGATGCAGATTACAAACAGAATGTTGGAGAGATTCTTATTTTTGTCAATACAGATGGATAGTTGGTCTTGAATGATTTAGTGACTATCTTCTAGAAGTCCAGTACATGTGTTTGTGTTTATAACAATTAATCTTTGGGTGTATTGTTCTGCGAATAATTTTTGTCTATTTGTTTCATTTGAAATGTATTGTTCTAAAGTATTTTTTTTTTCCAATTAAATGATATTAACATAAGCACATGTTAATGTTACATCAAATGTATTAACATCAATAATGAATAGACACAGATTACAAATAAGTTTGTGTAATAATGCTTTCGGTTCAGCTAAAATAATATATATATTTTTATATGTATATGTATCTATATAAATGTCTATTAACCCTTTGCAGTTGGAACAATTTCAGCTCTAAAACCAAACATTTCTTCCGACCTACAATATTTCAATTCTTTCGGATTCTTTTCAGTTTTCTCATATGAAAGTCATGCAATTTACTCTTGCAATACTTAAATATTTAATAATTTATTAGATACAAACCATTTTAACAATATGAAAAGTATTTTGAATGGTCTATTGCAGTTTTTAATTGTGACTCAGAATTACTGCTCGAGTGCAAAGGGTTAATACAGAATGTAGCTTATCCGCATCTATGCAAACTTACATACATATAAATAGCTGTGAACTTGAATGATTAATACAACTAAACCGATCTATATGTTATATACGTATATGAATATGCTGCAGACACACGCGCTCACACACAGACACACATGCACTTACACTCTGATACATAAATTAATTTTTTTTTTAATTATACTTTTCGAGTAATAATTATTTGTACTGGATTTCCATATTCCTCTCTTTTTTTATTATTATTATTTTTATATATCGCAGTTACATTTCTTTTCTGTATATCGAATATATATATATATATGTAGAGAAAATTTCGTGTAAGACTCAAATTTTGGAAGAGGTTCTAGTAAATGAAAAAAAAAAGTTAGTAGACATGAACACTTATATCTTTTCAGAGAACAAACGTAAATCTGATGACAATTTGGAAAATTCCACAGCTAAGACTAAAAGAATGGAAACAAAGTTGCGTTGCACAGACTTGATCGTACTTGGTTTACCATGGAAAACAACCGAGCAGAACTTGCGTGAATATTTCGAAACATTTGGAGAAGTACTCATGGCTCAGGTAAGTCTTTCCTTTTTAAATTATAAAAACGTTTGTTCTTGTAGTATATAAATATAGGTATAGTAAGATATAGAAATAAATAGTAGAAATATATAGTAAGATATAGAAAAAAAATATATATATATACAGACACATATATATTGTATATTACTATATGTAATAAATATTAATTTAGGTAAAAAAAGATGCGAAGTCCGGACAAAGCAAAGGATTTGGATTTATTAGATTCGGAAGTTATGAGTCCCAATTAAGATGTCTCGCGCAACGCCATATGATCGATGGTAGATGGTGTGACGTCAAGGTTCCCAACAGTAAGGTAAGAGCATCGATATGTTCAATATGAAACGTTCGTTATTTCTTTGGATATTTAGAAGTAGTTTCAAAGTGCTTAAGTACTTAACAATCGTTTAAATAATACTGAGATATATATATATATATATATACATATGTGTATGAAAATATATACATATCTATATATACATTTATATGCAAATCATAGACCTGTACATAACTTGTTCTGCAAGGATCAATCTATTATACAACTATTATACACCTCGAGCACGCGATAATTTATTTTATCTTTAATAAATTGAATGAATGTGCAATCAAGCTAATGTACACTATGTAAAAAAGTGTTCTGCTCATTTTATTGCTATTATTATGGTTATTTCTATTGAATTATTAATCGTGTGAGGTTGTTGCTTTCATAGACTTTTCATACGGTTGTGTACAGATCTAAGAGTGTATGCGATAGGATATTAGTTGAATTACAAACTATAGCGTGAATTAAAAGGAAGGAAAAAAAGAACAATCGAGAAGTCTGACTATGGCACAAACGTGAATAATACTTTGCTTTAGAAATTCTTTTTCAATTTTGAATCATTGCACAAGATGAGATGACAATTAATTTCCGCTTATAATCTCTGAACATCATTTTAAATATTTCTTGAGAACGTATATATTGTGGTATAAATAGATGAATGTGTATTCACTCTTAAGTGGTAAATTTATAATGAACAAGTGATAAATGTGCGTGAATGTTTTATATGAGTGTTGTATGATGCAGAAAGAACAGGTATCCCAAAAGAAAGTGTGCCTGCGTGATCTTGTAAATAACATGGTATGGTTGTGTCATTAAATTGTGTGGAATTTTTTGTGGAAGTATGCTATGAGAGTACCACTGTCAGATTTGAAAATAGGACATTTATGGAATGATTTATGGAATACGTACCCAGTTCACACGTGAGAGAGCTTCAATGGCAAGTCGAGATACAAATAACGAGGTGTTGAATAGATTCGGGTCCCGGTTACGGTGCGAATTTCCGTGGAAATTTAATGTAATATGAATATATATATGATATATGCATATATTATACGATATACGTATCCAAGTGTTAGCTTGCTTGAGGTGTCCGTCCGAACATATATCAATCGTCGCGCCACTAACTCTAAAACAGATTTAGAGAGATCAGAGCAATTTCTTGTTATCCAAAAACAGCATGTAACTAATAATGGGAGTGAGTTTCGAAGCCAGCAAACATACTCGAGTATACTGCTAAATGTGTATCCTTCATTCCGGGTCGACGAATATTGTAATGGGTATGGTTTGCGTGACGGTGTGTGCAATTTCGAAGAAAGAAAGAAAGAAAGAAAGAACGGAGAAACGAATAAACGAATAAACGCGGTGTGAAACGCGCGCAGTATACGAATTGTCATTAGTCGAGAAGCGAGCTCTGAATTTTGCGAAAATCGGAACGGGTAATAAGAATCGTGATTGGATTTTCGTGCATGATAATTTCGAACGTACCGGTCGGAGAAGAAACGAGTAACGTTTTACAAATACGTAAAGTCTCCCGCGGGCAATGAATATACATATATCGGTTCCACGTACTGAAGCTTATCTCTTGTAACGTAGCGTCAAAGTATGAGGTGAAATAGTGTGCGGGTCCGTGGATGAACAAAGATGTGCCGTGTCTCTCAATCGGGTAATTCGAAAGAGGTTAGGCTCACACGCTGTCGGTTAGAGTGATACGTCAACAGAAGAAAGGAAACTTATAATATTATTATAAATATACAGGCTGCACGAGCGCGCGCACGGTAAACAATTTAAGAGACTATTCTACAACGTAAAATGAAATCGTTTTCAAATTGTTATCGGTTCGAAGTCCCGCCCCTGCAGAAACGGCGCGGCTGTCTCGCCCGCCGCTATTGGCGGGATTTAAACGTTCAAAATTTGAAAACGAATCCGAGGATCGTTTGATTTTATCTTGTAAAATTATCCTTTAAAATATTTACCGTCTGCAATTGAACAGTCTGTATGTAGAGGCTGGGAGAATAACACCGATCGTCTTGATCGTTTCCATTATTCATTGGAGATACGGGGGAAAACTTTTTGCGCAGAAATGATACGGTATCGACGATCGAATAGCGTGACAGCGATCAAAAGAATAGAAAATCGCAAAATGATAACTGTTACGTTACAGGCCTCGCGACAGAGTAAAACTTTTGCGCGTAAACTTTTCGTCGTATCCGAAAGTAACGGAAACAATGAAGGCGATTCATTGTCTCACCGCGCGTATATGTCTGGTATGTGGAATGACACGATGAAAGAAAAACCAGGAGAATCTTGGAAAAGTATGTCTACGATGTGCGAGAGTGCGTGCGTATATGTGTGTATAAAAAAAAAATACCAAATGCTATATAGATATAAAAATTGTATGTGATTGTCGAGGGCTGGTGTATCTGGTTGCAGAATATTGATGGCTTAATGATGGCTCGTCAGTATGACACGAGCAAACACAATGAATGCTACCGGCCTATACCGGTTCATACGCCGAATAGCCGACGGGTACCTGTGGCGAAACCGTATATCAACTTAAATACGTCCGAGCCGGCTAACCCGCCTAGGTACGACTCGGAGTACGATTATAAAACGACTCACTACCCGTCGTACCCGGCCAACTATCCATACGACGATAACAATAAGTACAAGTACGAGGGGCAGAATTACAATGCGTACGAGAAACCGAGTTACCCGTCGTACGAGGATCCCGGGTACGACACACGGAATTACATGGTGCAGCAGCAGCAGCAGCAACAACAACAGCAGCAACAACAACAGCAGCAGCAGCCGCCGCAACCGCAGCCTCACACGGCGGGTGGTGTACCGGCTAACCCGCCGCCGAGTTACCCGTCCGACGCCGAATACCCAAGATACCCGAACTACGAAGGACGTGCCGCCGTCTACCCGGTCATGGAGAACCCTGACTATACGGAGAAGGCCAGATACAATTATGGTTACGATCGTAATTATTACGAGGGGGACGGTCGTTACGTGGCCGCGGATTGTCGGTACCCTTTAGACGTCCGATACCCGGACACCAGGCACACCGACAATCGGATACCAACTGACGGTAGAGAGGCTGATTGTAGATACCCTGTGGACAATCGCGAAATCGACAGAAGATACGCGGTCGATGGTAGGGAACCGGACGGTAGATACGCGGTCGATAACCGAGAAGTGGAAGCCAGATACCCGCCAGACGGTAAGGAAGTGGAGGCCAGGTTCGCGGACACTGCAAGATACCCGGCTAAAGAGAACTATTACGATCGTTATTACAAGCACCGTCCGTCGAGGGATCACCACGTCTCGGACACGTCAAGATACTGATGAGTCTTGTTACTATCCGTAAATAAACGTGTCACGGCTCAATGGGAATAGACTGCCTGTCCGGTTGCCTGTCCGATATTTTTATCTGAATTTTTCTAGATTTTTCTACGTTTGCGGCCCCCTCTAGGAGCGTGCAACAATTTGTACATATTCGCGGAAACACAGCCGGCGGGAAATTTGAGTCTTGCTGGATATACGCTGTGTGAAAAAATTGATAGCCACGATTTTAGATGATAACCTACCGTTGACGTTAACATTGCCGTTTCGAACGGCAAACGAATTGTATTATATTGCTGCCTGCGCCACAGACCAAAGATTTCTTGGTCCATTCGTACAGTCACGTTCTCTCTCTCTCTCTCTCTCTCTCTCTCTCTCTCTCTCTCTCTCTCTCTCTCTCTCTCTCTCTCTCTCTCTCTCTCTCTCTCAGTACTTCTTGATCGAAAATATTGTTACGTTCGATAATAACATACATATACATACGGGATGATCTCAGACTACAGAGATGGAAGAAGTATATTCCCATTGACTCGTGATGCATCTCTGTTATAAAATATAGCATATTATGCATATGAAAAAAAAAAGAAACCAAGTAATGTCTGATATTATATATAGCCTCGAATAACTGTCTACATTTTATCAACTATTATGCTTATTCAATTTAAGATAATGTAATATATAGCATGAGATTACATCGAATATAAAGAGAAAGGATATTGTACAGATTTTGTGCATGGATTTAAAGAGGCCATAGTGCTTATGTGTTGTTTCATACGTATACAGATGAGTCTCATATGTATACATATGCATTCACTGAGTTCAAGTGTAAATTGACCTGCCGAGAAACCTTTCTTCCGTGAACGAATAATTAAGTCAATGCGTATTCAAGAATTTTCTATAAAACTTGACGTTAGTGCAGATTACAGTCCTTCTCTGTTTCCCATGGTAGAATGTATTCTAAGCTGTTGACCGAACAATGGACGCATTTTACAATACTTACGAATACATAACTAGCATTTAACCTGTTGACCGGTTCATTATACCAATGTCCGAAACGTTGCATATTGTCGAGCAAACGTCTAAAAGAATTTTCCACCGGTTAACAGGCTGAACATAGAACAAGACTGGTCTCCTTTTTCGTTTGTTTTTCAAAGTAAATCGGTAGCCTTGCAAACGATCGTACACGTAACAAGAATATAATGTGCACTGTACGCAAGTTTTACTGAACAGATTAAAAGAAAAGAAAAAGCAAAAAAAAGAAAGCAAAAGCAAAAAACTCAAAAAAAAATCTTCAATGTGAAAATCAGTTGTACATGATTGATTGATTGTGCGTTTGTGCGTAGGAGGGAATGATTCAGCAAGTACCCTGCAAGGTATTCGTGGGACGCTGTACAGAAGACCTAACCGCTGACGATCTGCGCGACTATTTCTCCAAATACGGCGAAGTGACGGACGTGTTCATCCCGAAACCATTCCGTGCATTTTCGTTTGTTACTTTCTTAGATCCGGAGGTAGCGCAGTCCCTGTGCGGCGAGGATCACATAATAAAGGGGGTGTCGGTGCACGTGTCGAACGCCGCGCCCAAGTCCGAGGGAAACAATAAGAATTTCAATAATCAAGTGAACTCGAACATGCGCCGAGGCGCGCCCGGCCCCGCCGAGAATAACGTGCAGGGTAACTACCAGGTGGCGAGATACGTGGGCCACTCAGGTAACAATATGGGCCCGAACGGATGGAACAATCCAGGGAACCGCGGTAACCTGGACATGCCGAACCTCCAGGCGTTGGGCATCACCGGGCAGAACAATGGGGGCGGCGGCGGCGGCAGTATGTCCAATTCGTTGGCGATGGCCGGGCTGAATCTGTCCGCGTTGCCGGTGAATCCAGCTCTGGTCGCCGCGCTGAACCAAGCATCTTGGGGCTTGATCGGTAACCTGCAGACGCCCGGGAACGATCAGGGATATTCGAACCAGCCTGGTCCACCTGGTCAACAGCCGTCCGGCAACAACAGCATTGGTAACAGTGGCAACTCTGGCTTTCTCAGTTGGATGAATCAGGGTGGCGGTGATGGTAATACAGGCAATCCCGGAACAGGTGGTCCAGGCCCGAATAACCCGAACGCGTCCCAAGGTGCTTGGCAGAATCATCCCGGGCAGCGCGAGCAGAAGTCGAATAACTTTCTCAAGTACGAGTAAGAAGGCTGCGCCGCGACACGGCGATGACACGACGATTACACACGATGATGACACACGATGACGACGATGACGATGCTGGCGCGCGTGTGTCGATCACGATGCCATCGAGCCCCCCTTCCCCCCACTCACGGCCAGCAGGAAGAAACCGGCGAATCCGTTCCTTTGATCCTGACACGCGTTTACTACTACTACCACCGCACACCCATCTTTAGGCCGCCTCGGGACAGTAGAGGATCTGTCTGTCTGTCTGTCTGTCTGTCGCACGCCTCCTTTTATTTTCTAGTAGGTACAAATTATATGATTTGTAAACCGGATAATGACACTACACAACTGTGCGACTATGACTGCGACACCACGACCACACGACGATATATCCTGAATCCCGAACCCTCTGTCAATAGGGCACGGGTTTTCAGCTATATCTACAGTCCTTTCGAGTCGCGGCAAACCGAACATTCTTGGAATCTCTGTCGGAATTGGAGCTGGAACAAGATGTTTCGGCACTAGCTGCGACACTATGATCCACGACCTTCGAATAACTTTGAGAACGTTCGCTCAACCTGTAGTTTTTCTCTCGAATACACTCTTCTATACTCCAGATTTCGACAGAGTCATTTTAGATGTTCCGTTTCTCGTGGCTGCCACTGTTACACATATACGTGTATACATCTACAAGAAAGACATTGATTAGAGTATTTGTTTCTTTTTATTCATATCCGATACACAATATTTCGTAGCAGATCGCGTTTACGATGAATTAGATAGGACCGATTACCCCTTCGTTTTAATCTTTTGCACATCACACGGACACACTGTATGTATTTTTCTTCTTGTATATCTGTCTTGCTCACCTGTCTGTAGATACCGGACTTTACGTGTGCAAAATGAAAAACAGATGTTAACGTAACATTACACACACACACACACACACACACACACACGACACCTTTTCTTCTCGCTGTGAGGAACCATAGATGTAGACGCGCGTGTTTAGGGAACGGATAACTTCGATCATCGTAGCTCTGTGCATACTAGTATTGTATGATCTCATTTTCAAGCGTGCGGTCTAATCAACTCCAGAGATAATAAATTATGTACTGAGATGTTTATGTTGGTGGTGATGATATTGATGATGAGAATGATGATTGATGATTATATGAATATATAATTTATATATTTATATATACGTCTATATATCTGCGAAATGTTCATATATATGTACATTTCGCAGATATATATATACACATAGATATATAGATATATACATTTTGATGATGATAATGATAATGATGATGATGGTGATGATGGTGATGATGAATGTGTATGTGTCAATGGAGAATAAGAACGAGATATGTGTAGTAACGAGTACAGAGTGTGCTTACGAGTTTTATTTAAAGTTACGTGCCGTGTGTTTAATGTGTAATTGAGAAGTTCATCGATTCGGTTTGCTCGTTTCTTCGAGTCGTCCTGCGTGAGATCACTGGATATACGATTTCGATCGTTTCTTCATTTTCCTCCTCCTCCTGTTCTTCGTCTTTTTCGTCATTTCGTTGTTTTAAAAGCAGCGCTGCGCGTAGTTTCGTGCTCATTTTAACAAAGCCGGCCGACCAGTGGCCCACAAATTTTTAGATCACGAGAGTGAAAGCAGCGATCGTTTGTATTTGTCCCTTCGTCTTGCCTCCACAGCATCCGATTACCGTTACATACTGATCGAATGCCTGTCTATCTATGCTGTCTGATATTTTCTTAAAATTCAAATTCGACGCGGTCCTTTTACGTAGGTAGTGGGTATGGGCAAAGAATCAGTTGCGGCTGTAAAATGTATGGGGCGAGGACACAAGTGTGTGAACGAGAACGCTAGGTGTATACAGATTGATCGCAACTACTCGAGATTTAAAATGTCATTGATACTTGAGAAATCTCGCCTACGAATGGTAACGAGAAAAGCATACGTGTTCTTTTCTATAAAAGTATATAGATATATTCTACATATATAAATATATGTATGTATATAATAGTATATGTAGATGCATTTTGCAGTTGAGTATGATAATGCAATTCGAGACGATGCGTCCACGGATCTTGTATTGATCGGTTGAATGTGAATCGTGGTATTTCGCAGTTTGGCATTCTTCTTTTATCCACTTTCGATGACTTCGATATCTAAATATTAACGAGACAAATTTCTCCCACGACAAAGGGTAATGGTGGTACCATTGTTCATTCTCCAAAGATTCGAGTCATGGTTTGTCGATGATCACAGTCCCTTGTATAGCTGCAGCTGCAAACAAGCAGCGTATGAAACGTATTCAAATTAGTCTAGGTGAGAAAGTATTTCAAACTATAAACTCTCCGTGTGTTACGTGTTGCTTAAAAATTCCTAGGAAGAAATGCAAAAATCGAAATCTTTACCAGAAGAGACGCATCCAGTCACACGTTCTGCGCATTTTCTATTATTGGATAGAAATCTGATTGGTAATTTCTATTCGATGATACTTATCATGTCACAACTTGTAATCAGCGAGACTATCTTATTACCAGTTGGATAACAATGTACAACCGGGCGATTCTTGGATATTCCAACCGAAGACTGTGTCACCAGTGGTTCTCACTGGAAACAAAAAAAAATAGAGACGAGAAATGATTAATAGTTTGAATATTCAAGGACCATCCTAAAAACCTCCATTCACCCACCCTCCACTTTTAGAAACGTTCAATTCTCTTGACCCTGGAAAATCGTTTTCTGGCTTTCATCCTACTTGTACAGGCATCGTATTGTAGTCTTTATAGATGGGATTGTTTTACCACACGAGTCTCTCTCTCTCTCTCTCCCTCTCTCTCTCTCTCTTTTTCTCGCTTTTGTACTTGTGTATGTATGCGTGTATGACGGTTGAATGTATTTGTTAATGGTCGTCTCAGAACTACAGGCATGAAAGTCCTAATCGAGAAGTGATTTGATGTTTAAATGGTGGGGAACATTTAACGGTGTGTATGTGCGTGGGCATGTATGTATTTGATTGCAAAAAGTGAAGAGCAGCAGGAAACCAACGTGTTGATACTATTTATATATACACATATATATATATATATATATATATATATATATATGTATACATATAAAAATATGATGATTGAGTATAATAATTTGCGAACGGAGCGATAATTGATTGTGGAAAAAAAGTAATATTTTATGGATGGGGCACAGTCGTTTAGTGAATGCCTGAGACATATATGTACATATATATGTATGTATATGTATATATATATATATGTATATATATATATATATATACATATATACGTATTTATATAGATATATAAATATATATGTCTTTATTGATTCAGAATGTTTATACATACTGTAAAGAGAACATTGATAGGAAGAGTGCGTCGAGTTTATTTATTGACGTCCTGCTGTAAATGATAACCGATATACAAAGACTGTAGTTTAAGACAACTTTTAACAGACATTAGAACCGTTTCTAGCTCATTATTATAGCCCGGTTGATCCATTTCAAATCGTTCGCCGACGTCGACTAATCTGTAATCGCTGTTAACCGATACGTAGATTTCCGTACGTATCGGTTAAAACAATGATAATAACGATATACATTTCTATATATAGATATATATTATTCGTTTACTTGTACGATTGCATTTTCTGTCGGATGGAAGCAAAATGGAAGCAAATTGTATATGTATATGTGTGTAGAGTTTTGCAAATGGAATACTTCCGCACGGGGATAACTGATTTAGCGCGCGTGCGATTCAGAGATGATTGTTGCTCAAAAAATGCCTTGCGAAACGATTTGAATACGATCCGCGAAGTGTGTACATATAATATACGTAAGGTGCATTAATGTCGTTCGTGAACGTTCAAATGAAAACATGAGTTTCTGTTGTGTAGACAGTTCATATTTGTAAATTTCAAAATATCGGGATTGCGTTTTAAATGAGATAAACCGAGTGATCACGACCGATAAAACGTACACGATTCTTTTTGTCATTGTGAGAATGTTAATTTTGATAGGTGGCAGAGATTGATTCTTATTACCGTAAGTTCATTACAAGAATGATTAAAAACTGATACACTGGAAAATAGTTTATGTACACTTTTTCAACTCCTCCATCGGGTCGCTTTGTTGGCCACCCGTAAAAATATTCTAGGCTCGACCGATATCGGACTGAAAAACCACCAACATCGACAATCCTACCGGACAAAGAGTCGATTCATTGCTCGTAATTAACAGATTTCTGTCTAGTTACACGCGTTTGCAACATCAACCATGATATTGGTCGAGTCATGAACAAAACAGTTTATTTAATCCCGTTTTCTTCTAGCTAGTGTTTCATCTGTGTTGGATGAATGCGTTACAAACAAATCTTTCACTTGGTATCAACAACATTCACGGTCAAGCAACTTTCTTTCACTTGTTGTAACAACCACTCACATGCCTCTTACACAATCTCAAGTGTAGTCTGCGACTTGTTGCAGGGTGGTTCGATTCAATGGCACCACTCGCATCGCGTTCATTGATTCCAGTGAGAGTTTGCGCTGTTTATTGCAGTTTTCAAGATTTCACAAACAAACCTTCTTCTTCTTCTTCTTCTTCTCCTTTCGAAACATAAACATTCAGTTGTGTACTTTCTGCTGCTGAACGTATCTACATACATGGCGTCGTGTGCAAATCGTAATTTAGTTGAAATTCTCAGTGGTTGTTTGCGACCACTGGTAAGACCGTGGGAAAAATATTCGAATTAATGACTCTGATTGTCTTGACAACTGCAACAAATAGTTGGGACGTGTAGTTGTGTGCTCCGCGCGTAGTTAAGCTTCACTCGTTTCCAGAGCTCAAAGTCGATAGAATGGAAAACAGTTTTTTACATCGATAGTGTTAGTTAATTTATACGCGTATTCCTACTTTGTCGAGTGACAATCTGGAGAAGGGAGAATGTGTGAGTGGTTCTACATTCGAAATCGCACAGAGTGGAAGGAAGCATTTGTGAGTTACATACTACAGGTTGCCATTCATTCGATGAATTAAGGTGATGATGATGATAATGCTGATGATGATGATAATGATGATGATGATGATGATGATGATGATGATGATGATGATGATGATGATGATGATGATGATGATGATGATGATGATGATGATGATGATATATGGTAGTGGTGGCAGTGATAGTGACGATTATATGATGATGATAATGAGATGAGGATGTTGATGGTGAATAATGGTGATGAGTTTGATGATGAGGATGAGGATGAGGATGCGGATGCGGATGATGGTGATGATGCGGATGATGATGATGATGATGATGATGATGATGATAATAATGATGGTGATGATGATGAGATGGTGATGAATATGATTATGATGATGACTGGAAGTAGAGGAGAGGCATGGAAGCATCTACTGAAACTTCGAAACAGGTGATTACGAACTGAAATTACTTACAATAGTATGGGTTTTGCGTCATCAAAATCCAAACACACTCACGCAAGGTCATACACGACATTCGCAGCTTCTCATAATCTAATGGTCCCGCTATTTCTCAAACACATCCGAGCGTTGTCTAATTTCTTTAGCTCCTCGTCAATACTGGAATACCGGAACAAAAAAAGAAAAAGAGAGAGAAAAAAAAGAGTAAAACAGTTGCTTTGTTGGTTGATATAGCCGTTAATAAAAATTCTGTTTCTTTGGTCGTCGAGTTGATAAAATAATTCTAACTTATTAATTATTCATTCATTCGCTATTAACCAAATTTGTTAATATCGCTTCTAACGATATCTCCTTGAAGTATTATACAATCGCTTTCAGTGGAAACACGTGTAGCCGCTACGTGAACTATGCTAATAAAGCACTACAATTTTTCTTGAAAATCAGATTCATCCGAACGATTGCATAATTCTTCGAGCGATGTGCACTTTCGAGCTCTCACGTTGCACGCAATTTGATTAGTAAGCTAACGCAAAAAAAAATCAGATATAAATTATCATTTCTACGATACTATCGGGAAAACATGGCAGCAAGAAAAGACCATTTTTGCTACCGTTATATCAGTTTCCTTTTGGCATTAGGATAATCACGTTTCTCCACTCAGTTACTGTTAATGTATATTAATCACGTATACGATTCTGTTCGACAGCTCAGTTGACTGACACGCAGTCTACGAACTCGCATGGATTATTCGTATGCGACTAGCTCCGATTAACAGCCAGGTGACCGGAGCAAGAATTAATTGCGGATCTGCGAACAAGAAGTGAGAAGAAGATGCAAAGGACGGACGATAAAGACGGATCGAACGCGAAAAGGTCATGAAAAGCATGAACAGGTGATCTTAAAATATCTATATTTCTCGTAAACTTACTGTTCGTAAATTTATTCCGTGGCATCAACGAATTTAATTCGTCAGTGTTTTGTTATTTTCAGATGATTCTCGCTGCGATATCACTGCCCCGCAACAACGAATAATTTGACCTTGAAGAATTCGGAACTACATCTCATTTCAAACATGTTGCTCACCCAATGACAACGAGGAAATACTAATCTTCAACTGATACCGGGTGTGTGTCGAAGGTGTACTAGATTAGTCTTTGATATTGGCGTTGGATTCTTCCGTGCGAAATCTGCCAACAGAATAAAAACAATTACACAAGGAGATATTCTTGTGGAGCTGCGCATGTATGAAAAATTGTCTGGAATGTAAAAATAGTCAGCAGCAATACATGCGTATATATATAGACTCGTACGTGTCAGGGAATAGCTTATATTAAATGAGATAATAACTTGTGTAATCTACCTTTTCGTGACATAGCGATATGAGCCGTGTTTCCTATCTAAATGGCGTTGTTAACTTTCAAATACACTATCTAAAAATAAATGTCAATGAAAATGAATTATTTCGAAGACAACGACCAATGTTATTTGAACCATATATTTGCATATATTTTATTGAAATGGTATCGAACTATTAGCATATTCATTATTCCGTAAGAACTCTGCCCGCTACTTTACGAGTATTAGCGTCGATAACAAAAAAAAACCACTAGAATTTGTATAGTAAAAGAAAATTATTCGAGTCGACTCGAACACGAAGATCGGTTAATATTCAATTTGTGTAAATGTACACTTGTTAGTCTATGTAAATAGTATTCGTGAAAAAGAAACCCAAATCCATTTACATAGCATAATTTCCTTAATTTGCAGGCAACTTCAAGCATGTTCTGGACAACGGTGTTAATGATAAGAACCAACAGCAATTCATTACGCGACGAAAGAATTTTTCTATGACTTTGTACCCAATCGATTATCTTATTCAATAAAAGAAAAATTTAACAATTCGCTGGAAACGTTTAATCGTTTTATTCATAATGTATGTATATAACTCGCGATTTAACGATCTAATCAGCGCGCTCTTCAGGCTCGTTCGATCAAAGATAAACCGAGCGTACTTCGATTCGCGGAGGACCAATTTGTAGAAATTCGTTGGAAATAAATAGAGGCCAAGATATGGTAGTCGAACAGTACCTAAAAAGCTTAAAACTATATTCGTCCCGAAGTCTGTTATCTCCGGAAGGAAATAATGAATGAAAGTCGCCACTAGATATCTATTATCAGTTTCCATGCCAGTAAATAAACATTATGCAGCGTCTAGAATTTGTCGCGTCAACGCAACGCTTACATCACACTTGCATATCAATTCGAACATAGAAGTGTAAGAAAATCGATGAACCGTCGGTATAAAGTTGAACAGCATCAGACTGCTTAAAATGTGCAGTGATTAATGACGCAACGTTTTCATAGTACTTTGCTTCCATCGTTATCGAGGTTCCTTATCGTTTCAAGAATGCATTAATAAAAAAGAGAGTCAGACATTTAAACATACATACACGTATGTATATCGGTGTGTCAGTGAGAAGAGTTCTGATCAGTTCTGATAGCGTAACAGCTGTGGGTTTCGAATCCGGGCTCCGCTTTATAACGAGAGTACCTTGAGCGCGAATGTATACATATTAATTGATTTGGGCATCGCCGTGTATCAAAGTTCAACGATGTAAGATTACATAAACAAAACTGGTTTGGTAGTTTTTGTACTTTGATCGGATATTGGCGAGACGCTGATGATTGTGCACGTATATGTAATGTATATAGTAGAGGCGTGGACGGAAGACAATCCGATGATCAGGTTAGAGTAGGTGAAAGCAGCGCGAGAACCAGGGACTGGCTCGCTTACAGCGAAATGGTTGGGGAACGTGATTTCGCTGCTGTTTAGCTGATTCACTGCTGCTCATGAGTGTAGCCCCACCATTTGTTCACCTCAACGAGCTCCGAAACTGGACGCAGAACAGCCAAGACCGTCGTAGAAGACGGTGTGAATTTTGAGTTGTGCCGTCGAAGTTGATCGGTTGGGAATGGCGCCGACGTTTAGTAAATTCGAGACGAAACCCACAGCGAAACAAAAGGGTGGCGGTCTCACCTCGTTATTATCGATCATACAAGGAAAGGGTTATCCCACGAAGGAACAAGTCACGAGAAACAAGTAAGCAGACAGGACAACCGTGTGTGCCCACGCGAACCAACCTGCACGCAACTCGTCAAAACACTCACAGTTGTTTGTTTTTACAGGAACGCGTGGCCCGCTCATGACATACAGTATGTTATCAAAGAGGTGAGTGCGAGAACAATCTGCAACCCTTGAATCGGTTCCGATCCCCCAACTGTGAGAATGCAAACCTTTTTTCAGGAGAAGCCAAAGAGCCCAAAAGCTTATGTCAATGCCAGATTCTTCAAGCAATTACGCCAGCTGCTTCGAATCGGTATACCATCCGTTATATCTCCAGAAATGGGATTCGTTCTTCTGGTTGCTGGTTCCTTGGTCGCGAGATCGGTGTGCGATCTATGGATGATAAACGTTGGAACTTTAATAGAATCGTGCGTACAATTAGCTGCTAATACAGATAATGAGAATATTTGAATATGTTAAAATAGCTGAATAATGCTAATCTCGATTCATGAGCTACATCGATTTCCTTGTGATTCAGGTCGATTGTTAATATGGATAAACCCTTATTTAAGAAGCGTTTGTTTAAATTCATGTCTCTTTTGCCTGTGGTAAGTGAATGTATACGGTGAGTAAAACATGCCGTTTCGTCGCTTTTGTAGACTGCCAATGAAATCCTTTCGTTCTGGCTGCCGAGCAGCTATATTTTCCAATCGTTTGGAAGAAATGACTAATATCATCTTCCTTCCATGACCATATTCGTTTAGATCTCTATCGTAAACAACGTCCTGAAATATGGAATATATGAAATGAAGCTGAGGCTACGCACAAATATCACACGAAATCTACTGGACCAGTATTTAAAGTGAGTCAAACCATTCAAGAACAATTATGAATTATGCATTTGCCTCGCGAAGCGTTTCAAATACAAACGGTGTTCCGCTTGTCTTTACAGGGGCTTTACGTACTATAAGATGAGTAATCTGGACAGTCGAATAGCGAATCCGGATCAGCTTTTATCCACCGATGTCGACAAATTCTGCGAAAGTTGCACGGATCTCTACAGCAACGTCGCGAAACCGTTATTGGACATATTTATCTACGTCTACAGATTGACGAGCAATCTCGGTGGTCAAGTACGTTAATTCAAGCGTTCGTTCGTGCGCACCCGTTTTTACGCTTTCTAATATATCTGTTGCATTATTATAGACACCGATAATAATGCTTTTGTACCTTGTCTTTGCTGGTACTCTGATCACGCATCTTCGCAAACCGATCGGATCGATGACAGTGAAAGAACAACGGCTCGAGGGCGAGTACCGTCACATTAATTCCCGATTGATCACGAACTCCGAAGAGATCGCGTTCTATCAAGGAAACAATCGAGAGAAATTAACGTTGTTAGCTAGCTTCTATAAACTAGTAAGTAACACACTTACGCAACGTTATTATTATGCACTGGTTACATACATTCGTGTTTTGTTCTGTAGGTGACGCACCTTCGAAAATGTCTAGAATTCAAAACGTTCATAGGAATCATCGATAACTTCGTCGGCAAATGTAAAAACTAGATTTCTATAAATCTGCTTCCTTATCGATACGGTAAATATGCGGAAAGAAAATATTAAAAATATATTCTTCGTTTTTTTAGACATGGGAACGATCGTAGGCTTCTACGCGGTCAGCATTCCGTTCTTTACAAAGAATCACTCGATCCTGTCGGGAACGGCCGATCATCGGTTCAAGAGTTATTACACGTACGGCAGAATGTTGGTAAAACTGGCCGAAGCTATTGGCAGATTAGTCCTGGCCGGAAGAGAGCTGACACGGTTGGCAGGATTCACGGCCAGGGTCACGGAGATCAAGGTTGTTCTGGACGACCTGAACGCCGGCAAATACACCAGAACAATGATCTCCGACTCGAAGGACGAGCCGATTGGTAGCCCGGGCGAGGGAAAGATTCTGACCAAAGATAACATTATACGTTTCGATCGTGTGCCATTGATTACGCCGAACGGCGACGTTCTTATCAGAGAGTTAACGTTCGAGGTTAGCTCGGGAATGAACGTGCTAGTATGCGGGCCGAACGGCTGCGGGAAGAGCTCTCTCTTCAGAATTCTCGGAGAGGTAAGGCATCGATCATTATCGCTTTATCCAAATTTTTGCGCGGCAATGTCTGACTGTCTGAAACCGTTTGTCGGAACAGCTATGGCCAGTCTGGGGCGGAACGGTGACCAAACCGCCCAGAGGAAAATTATTCTACATACCTCAACGTCCGTACATGACCCTGGGCACGCTCAGGGATCAAATTATCTATCCTCACACGAAGGAAGAGATGATTAGGCGCGGAAGGATGACGGACGACGATCTCGGGAAGCTGTTAGATCTGGTGCAGCTGGGCCACCTGTTGGAAAGAGAAAATTTGACGAATTCCGAGGGACAAGGGTGGGACGTTGTCGCCGATTGGATGGACGTTCTGTCCGGTGGCGAGAAACAACGTATAGCGGTATTACCTCGTATCCTCTTTTTCTGGGCTTTTCTTTTTTGTGAACGATGATTGACCCGCTTACGTTGATTCCACAGATGGCACGACTCTTCTATCACAAACCGCAGTTCGCGATTCTGGACGAGTGCACGAGCGCAGTCAGCGTTGATGTCGAGGACTCGATGTACTCTTATTGCAGGCAGGCGAACATCACTTTGTTCACAGTCTCGCACAGACGGTCGCTCTGGAAGCATCACGAGGTACGAATCAATTGATACGATTAAGTCAAAGTTACAGAGTTCTAATTGCCGATCCTGTTTCAGTATTACTTGCAAATGGATGGTAGAGGAGGCTACGAGTTCAAACCAATCGAACCGGATACCGAGGAGTTCGGATCGTGAATCTTCGTGTCCCTTGCATCTGATAACGCTTGCCAACATGCAGGGGACAACGTTACGTTTGAAATCGAATAGTCGAACGAACGAAGAACAAACGAATACAGTTTACACGCGCGCGCGCGTTGTCAACCTGCGCAGACTTACGAGTACTGTGTATATCACTATTTAAACTGTAGTATATAATACCTGTATATTTTTTATATCAATGGTTTTTAGAGAATAACATGTAAACCGCGAGACGCGACACAGGCCTTATCGCGCTGACTGCTGCGGTTGTTTCGCCGGATTGCAAAATTCATTAACTTTTAAATTTTATACAAGGTGATACGGAAAGTAATCGCCACGTTAAGTTTGATTGTCTCAGTGTTACTCTCGATCTGAAAAATATCGTCGCGGAATCACTTTTGATTGTCGGTTTCGGCGGTCAGCGCGTTAATCCGTTAGTAAATCTTAAATGTTAATTGTATAAAATATATGTTCTTCCAATGCTGTCAACAATGGAAATATAGGATTATAATTCTTTTGGATGGAAGTTCAAGCTACCATTCAATTCGACCAACATATTTTTGATACTTGAAAGATTTTTCACACTCGGGTACACGAACTCTCGCGCGAGATTAGTACACGCAGGCAATTTCATACCGATATGTATGGTACATGTATACATATGTATACGAAAGAAATAGAATTTGTAGTTAAAACGACGTTCTATTATAAGAGTGCAATTGTGATTTGTTATGTGTAGATCACATTGAGGAAACGCGGTCAGAGATCATATATTGGATTGCTGGACAATAAGAGAATATGTAATGAAAATAAACGAAAGACAGAACATTCAAGTTATCTTTCGGTTTCCATTCTGAACGTTTCAAACAAGAATAAACAATACAATACATGTATTTACCGCTGTGCCGGGGTGTTGGAACCTTCAGCAGCCAGAAACAGAATACATTTCACGTTGGTGCCGCGCTGCAACTGAAACAAATACAATCGCATATTATTTCTTGCGCGTTTTACGTGGCTACATTACATTCACAACATGTTTCCTAGAAACCTATAAACCTATACCCTGTTTTTCCATAGGTGGCACGCCAAATATTTGAATAGTTGCAGCGGTTGTCCGAGTAGTTGTTCAGGTGGTTGATACGAGAGTTAGGCGAGTGGTTGCAACCGCGAGAATATTTCAGGTGTGTTCTTTGGAAAAACCGAGTACAATAGGTTCTCAGGCATTGTTAGTGGAAATGGTAATTTCGTGGAGGAGTTGCGACTGTTTTTTTATATTGTTGTATTTAGATGTAGATCGAATACTACATATAGAAAAATCTTCTGGGATTGATTGGACACCTCGTTCATTGTGAAAACTTCGAATCATGCTTGATGTTTCGGTTACGTTTTCGTGCAACGAGTATAATACAGTGAACTCTACTTTATAACGCGATTAATTCGTACTGCATTTTAAGAAACTCAGAATTAGTGCTAATTAGATTAAATCGTACCGTGTTATATTCTATTTCAGACTAGTTTGAACCATTGAACAATTTGAACAGGTGGGTTGCCGAAATTTTTGCTCCGCATTATAATAGTATCCCGTTATAGAAGGGTTGAATGTATACAATACAACGATAGAGACAGCGTGTCTCGTCGCTTGTCGGTTTGTTTTCGAAATATCTGCCGGGTACCGCGGGATTGCGCGCGCGTCGCTCGGCCACGAATAGCGCACGAGAGCGCTCAGTGAGCTCGGTTGCCTTCGATCCGCCATGTTCGTTGACCGTTGATCGATCGGAGGAAGCTCGGCCGGGTCTGGGAACCTAGCAGAGAAGTCCGGGGCTATCGAGTATTCAGTTGCCGGTCGCAGGTCGTCAGGGTTCGAACGGATGAGAAAGGAACTGGGCCCTGTCTGCGGTGCGCGGTTGTGTAAGTGAGATAAGAATAAAAGAATACGGGACAGATACAGACACAGACAGACTGGCCAGAAGGAAAAAGAAAGAAACAGGGAGAGTCGCGCATCGGTGTGTGCGTGCGCTGCGCGTGTCCTGTAGAGAGTGACTAAGAAAACGGGTAGCAGTGCGACACAATCACGTCGGAGCTCTCGCTACAGCTTGGATAATTTCTCGTGGGATCGATCCGAATAAAGAAAGTGGTGTTCCCCTTCGAGTGTCCGATATTCAAGGTTCAAACGACGCGACGCATTAAATCACGCGATAGGCAAGCTCCTCGAATCTGAATAATAATTCTCGATTAGTCTCTTGTCTTTCTTCCTCCCTCTCTCTCTCTCTCCCTTTCTCTGACTATCTTTTCACCGTGTCTGTTTCTCTTCCCCGTCTTTCTTTCTCTATCTGGCTCTCCCTCTTCCTTTCTCTCTCTCTCTCTTATTCTCTTTCTTTCTCCGTCTCTACTCCCCTCTTCTTGTCGTTATACGTATCTCTCTGCGTGTCGTTCCTCGTGGTGTGCGCGTTCCTGAAGCCACCGTGATTGGACCTTCCCCGACACACTGCGCTCGTGCATCGCGGACGAGCGCGTCTCGGTCAGCCTAGGACGCCGGGAAGCAAGCGAGCGAGCAAGCACAGGTGCAGGTGCGGGTGCGTGTTGCGTGTCGCATAGTTGTACGCGGTTCTATTTAGTAGTAAGCGAGCCGGAGACGCGGGAGACCCTGTAGAACGAAAAGGAAAAGGAAGAAGTACGCGCTGTGCGAGGAGTCGACGGCGAAGGTGTCGGTAACAGTTGTCGTGGCAGAATGGACGGTAGCTCAGGTCTGCCGTCGGACGTGACGACGGCGATGGGAACCGAGAACGACGAGGGATCGAAGGTACGGGTAGACAGCAACGACTCGAGTGTCTCCGCCTCCTCCGGTGCATCGTCGAGCACGACAGCCGCGACCACCTCGACGTCCTATTCTACGTCTCAACCGGAATATTGCTGCCAGCGTTTGATAAGAGCCTCCTCCGCTTCACCTACGCTACCTACGACCTCGTCGTCTTCGTCGTCGTCGTCCTCCGCCTCCACCGCCTCCTTCTCTTCGTCCTCCTCCTCCTCCACCTCCTCCTCCTTGTCGTCGTCACCGCCGCAGCCGGGGTGTGGCTGCGTTGCCGCTACCGTCCTCGAACCCGACGAAATTACCATCAGCATCACGCCGACCACCGGTGGCCAGTTCGATCTTACCGTTGACCGTACCGACACTATCGAAAATCTTAAGAAAATCATCTCGAAGAGACTGAAGGTCGGCAAAGAACGCATGTGTTTACTACATCGTGAAAGGTTGGTACAATCTACGTACACACATATGTATACGCGTATATATGTGCACGCATGCATATTGCCACCGCTCCTCCTCCTCCTCCACGAAAGACACCTATGCATGTGTGTATGTATGTATGTATTTCTCTCATCATCGTGCGTCCCTTGCCTGTTCGGATTAGCTGAGCCGTTCCCTCCTCCCGCGATCATTGTCACTTGTTTTTCTCGCAATTAAACGAGACCCAAGGGGGAGCCGTTCTCTAAAGTCTTCTCCTCGAATCGATGCGAGACACTTTGGCTCGTCCACGCGGAAGGATCCTGGGGCTTTTCGTGCTCGGATTTTTCTCACGAACCGGTCGTCGCATAGGGGAGAATTAGGCACAGACCTCGCCCCACGCTTGCGTATCTCTGTAAAGAAAAGAAAAGAAAGGAAGGACTGGGTAGAGGTGAACGTGTGTACGATCGTTGCTGTGCATATTGGTGTGTGCCGACCGAGAGTCGGGAAGATGCGAGAAAAAAAAACCGAACACACAGCATCGTGCACAGGCACAATGAAAAGAGCAAGAGAAAGAAATAGAGAGAGAGAGAGTGAGAGAGCGGGCATAATATTCGTAGGCGTCGCGGGGGCCACCGCACGGACTGTGATCCTCCTCCTTCGTACGAGCACGCGAGAGAAACATGGTGGAGAGGAAGGTTGGCATACCATACTCTTGGGAGTAGGATGTGGTGGAGGTGGTGTAGTAGGTAGAATATCTCGGGAATCGCGTTCCTGTGAAGTGGAACGGTGACAGCCCTCCGCGGTGAGAGGTAGAAGAAGAAGAAGAAACAGAAACAGTTGGATGGAAAAGACGACATCGTCGCGTTGCGTCGCGTCGGGGTCGGCTATTCCCGTACGCAATACATCCCTGGAATTTTCTCTCTTTCTCTTCGTGTCTCCTCCTCACCGCCTCCTTCTCCCCGTCCGCACTGTTCTTGGACCCTCGGTCGCGTATCTCGAGTAGCGATGGCCGCAAAGCGGTCTCCTAGCTTGATTTTTTAAATTGTCCTATGTTAGCTAAGGGTACGAATACAATGGAGTTGCGATATTACCGAAGAGAGCGAAGCGTCGAAATACAATGTATACTTTTATGGCGGAAGCGTTCACATTGAAGTAACGACGAGTAGACTTAGCAGTCGACCATCAAAATTGACGCTCTCTTCGCTGGTATCGCAGTTCCAATGTACATATTCCTACTCTAAGCATAGCCGTGGGCATTGTTTCATTCTACGTCGTGAGGGCCGTTCGAATGTTGGATACGAGTATTTACCTGTTGCTGCGTATGTCACGAACGATATCGAGATACAATCGAATCGGTCCGCTTGAGAACCGCTGCGTCGTCGTGCGATTGGTAACGCTTCTAAAATTTACAATGAAGAGAAGCGAAAGCTCTCCACCTATCACCGCTTGCTCCTTCTCGTGTGCCTGCCGGGCCAGTTTCAGACGCAGGTAGCACACGCCGCGCCGGTTCCTTACCGCGTATTTCGTACCTGTAGATGTGCACTTGCCGTCCTATGCGTGCGCTCGTCTCTCAGCCTGGCCGGCGCGTAAGCGGCACGTGCGTGTGACGGATCATTCGCTGGTGTGCATTCTGTCTCGCTTCTCTTCGCTCTCTTCTCCTCTCCTCTCCTGTTTGCCCGTTTCATTCCATGGTTTCTTCGGACACGCATGCGTATCTAGCGAGAGACGCAACCTAAAGGGCAAGATTGTGTTAGTATCGCATCGCTATATAGA
Organism: Sphecodes monilicornis; assembly: GCA_913789915.3. Taxonomy (NCBI): domain Eukaryota; kingdom Metazoa; phylum Arthropoda; class Insecta; order Hymenoptera; family Halictidae; genus Sphecodes; species Sphecodes monilicornis. The sequence goes on along the minus strand of OU565299.1, from coordinate 19,429,416 downwards.
AAAATTGTCTCATTTTATCAGTGTTGCTATACTACTACCTTCGAATTATTCTTCGGGTTTCGTGCTCGGAGAGAGGTGGGGAGGGATTCGCACTATACTTCTTATCGTTTTACTCGCTGATTAAACGAAATCTGACTGCTCGCTCCGCCAACTATGGACATTTCTGCATTCGCTATGCTTTTGGCGAAACAGTACCTGGATGTCTCTACGGTGTTTAGCCTGATAACTCGAAGAGACGACTTACATCGCCATTTGAAAATTATACCTTGCTCACCGAAATATTTCTGCCCCCGAGAGTGTACTGTAGCGCCTCTATTGGTATAAATTGCTCTCCAATTGCCTTTACAGTGGTTGTCATAATCGGAAGATCGTCCGCTTAACGGATTAGCCTTTTTGTTACCTTTAAAAAGAAAAAGAAGCCTGTTTTTGGTCGCAGCGTAATCTTACCGTAACAGTTTCGTGCCGCTATTTAGCGTGTGTCATCGCAAGTCTTATGCCACTTAGTCATCCTCCTTGCACGTACAAAGAATGCAGTTCTTTTCTGCTTGCGCATTTTTGTTACCGAGGGTCATCCGTCAGGGACTCGTTCGAATCCTTAGGGCAGTCTAAGCACGTCTCGACGGCTCGAGGTCTGCGAAACACGCGATAACTGTTAGTCCGATCCCATTTATGAGTAAATAACTGTGTAAGAATGTTTCCTAGGTATCGTTCTGCATTTTTGTTAAGTTTCGTTGATCGAGGACATTTTTTGTTCGTACACGTAAACATCAATATCGGTTGGCAGCATACTTTTCACGGTCTTTCAATTTAGAGTCTTTGACCGGGCAAATTCAAACTACAGTTGATTGTAAAGTTTAAATAAGAAACTACGAGAAACACGTTTTCAATGATCGGCGATTCGACTTTGCGAACAGAACGGGAGTGCAGCAGAATTTAAAGTAAACAAGCGGACTCGGCAGCGGTTTGACCTCGAGAACGATAGCAAGTACAGAACAATATTTATAGCATGGCTAACCATGAGAGTCCCTGTCCTATCTTACTTTATGTATTTATAATTACCCGTTTTTAGACTTTGCTTATTCTTAGCGATTGTCTCCTCTTCCTTCTCCTTCTCTTTTTCTCTCCCCCCGCCACGGTCCTCGTTCCGTTCTCATTCATAATGGCGCCTAAAATATACGTATATGTAGAAACATATGCGCGCTGCTCGTTTATTTTGTTCCCTGTTCTAATGTCAAGGTCCGAAGATCGCGCGGAAAAACGAAACTCTTCGTTTATGCGAACAAAATGTTTGTTTTCCGTCGACTCATTCAAACGAGATAAGCTTCCGAGAATTGGCGAAATTGCGACAATAACCTACCGAGTGATCGTTGCGCAAATGGTAAGCAAACATTCGATTATTTCTTTCGATTAGTGAGAAAATAAAGGTCGATAGGCGGGCTTACAATGTCGGAAGTTCAACCAAACGGTCGTTTCGCTTTTGGGCGAGCACAAAAGCCGTGCATCTCCATCCTTTACGCCCGAATCTTTACAAAAACCGTTCGAGTCAGTTCGAGTAGGTTCGAGATCGTTCGAGATCGTTCGAGTCCTTTCGAGTCCTTTCGAGTCCTTTCGAGTAGCGCCAGGTTCGAAATATCGGAAGCTTCGAAGATCCGCCACCGTTGCACTCTTGTTTCGTAATTGCAGTAATTCGGCTGTGAACACATATAAACAACTTCATTTATTGAAAGTCTTTGTTATATCGATTTTGAATCTATGGATCAACATCAGAGTTGAATGAAATTTGATTCGTTTATTCGTTTCGATCGATACCAAGCCGCCGTATTCGGCTCGCCTTTGATCAAACTAGCGATCGAGAATCGAGATACTTTGTCGATCTACCGATATACGTGACAGAGAGATGATATCGTGACGAATAATTTTCTATCCGAACAAGAAGATAATTAAAAAATGGGTTTATTCGTTATTCGAAATCTGATCAACATTCACGGCCTTCTCAAGGTTGTGTTCGCCCTACGATCTCTTAGTTTATTTTCGTTCGAGGTCGCGCGGAATGAATGTCCGATTCGCGGAATCGAAGCTCGATTCATACAAACATTAATGATGGAATGTCGAGATTTTCGCAATCGTTTCGGCGACTAGATCCTCGATACTGTCGAACGTGTGCCAACGCTTTGACGAGAACCGTTCGTGTAATGATCCGAGAAAAGGTGTGGTGGGCAGGTAATCTGTTCTATTTTTACCGGTAACGAAGCATCGCAAATAAATTTGAATCGGCCGTTACCCTGTGGTTGTATAATCTGAACTATCGCTCCCTGTCGCACACACTATAACGATAGCGTGACGCTGATCGGATCTGTGCGTCGAATAGGTGTCGACAAATGTTCCTTATCTTGCCTTTGTTACTGGCGTTTGCGTGCGCGTCGTCGCCTCTGTCTCCGTTTTCTCTATAGAAGACACACCGGCCTGACAAAGCAAACTGGCATAACTACTTACATGTATTTTTCATTCGACGGTGGTCCATGCGCTTTGCCCGCAAGAAAAACAGCTTCCATGCTTTATCTCCGAGACGCAGAACCGCTGAACACGATGCCATCTACTTCCGTCTCCGTCGAACACGCGAGAATTCGTCTCCTCTGTCCTTTACGCGTCTACATACTGTTGCTTTCATGGGGGAATTCTTACGAAACAATTCGACGCGCAGAATATTTAATGGGACATTACACTGAAAACAGCGTATGTCGACCATCGAAAGTAAAAGTTAACGGTGCACGGAGACACACACTCTCTCTCTCTCTCTCTCTCTCTCTCTTTTTCTCCACCCCTCCCCCACGCCTGAACATGTAACATGTTGCAACGAACAAAGGGACCGCGGGGGAGGAACAGCGATCGCGTTCAATTACAAAATTTTTCACGAGAGCTTACTGGGACGGGAGGTGAAATTTCTTGGGAAGGAAGTTGCACAACTTCCGGGTCTTGCTAAGTCAATATCAATTTCTCGTGAGCTGTTTGCGGCTTCGTGCCCCCTCGTACCGTTCTCTACCGGCGATAGCACCGCTTTATCGGGCTGGTGTAATCTCGAGGATCGCGCCGTCTCCGTTATCATCGTTCCTCCTTTTGTTTTCTGCGAGATTATCACGGACGACCAGCGTCAATGTCATCGAGAAGCATCGACCTTGCTTCGATGCCCATCGCGTTAGTAATTTTTCAACTTTGCGAAGAGTTCCCACGAACTTTTTACCACATGCATATTTTGGCGGTGCGGCACGGATTCGCCACGAATCACGTTCCCTTCGAAGAGGGGTCGCTACAAGGAAAATTCCTGCAGCGTTGCGAACAATAACGGGCAACGCCTCGTGCGAACCGACCTTATCTACCCATTGTCACGAACGCGACAAGAAGCTGTTGCCATTAAACACCGTCAATCTTATCGGCATAAAATATACAACCAAACCTGTTCGATATCTGTTTCAGGCTACTGCAAGAGGGAACTCTCAAGGAAAATCGCTTGCAAGATGGCAGTCGGCTCACGTTATTGCCGAACGTGGAAACCGGCCTGTTGGTAAGTTGCATTTTCATTCTATACCTCCGGAAAAAAGTATTCGATCGTCTATCGTTGTAATTATTCATCATATAGATAAATTGCGAGTACTTACAGTTCCATTATCATCTTTGTTTTCGTTTCTAATAAACGTTTGAAACCAGATTTTCAATAATCACGTTCACAATCGAATATTTTCTGCGAGTTTATATTTCTTGTTTATCGATACGCCCGGGTTCGAAGACACGAACCGAAAAATGCAAGTCAGTTTCCCCTCGTCAAATTCGATTTTTAATGGCAAGCCCAGCATCGGGTCGATAATATAGATCGATGAGCGCGTCGAAAGAGCGCGGACAAACGTCGCATGTTCCAGATTGTATTTGTTTCGTTTGTCTCGTGTCCGTGATCGCAACCTGGTTGCGGTTGTCAAAGAAAACCGTTCGCCGTCGAGGAGGACGCTCAGAACAGGAATTCTCACAAGAATGGTGATCCGGGCGAGCGCCGTTAACTCTGGTTGGCTGTTCGTGTATCACCGGGTCACTTGGTTTCTCGGCCACCGTATCGTCTCGGCTGCTTTAGTTTCCGGTACTATGTTACGTCAGATTTTTTCTTTGTCCATCACGCAACGGGAACGGGCAGCGGAGTTACGATTCGAGGCTATTGCGTGCTCGATTATTATGCGATTCCCGGTCTATTCGAAACAATCATCCCCCAGAACAACAAATCGGCGGGAAATCGCTGCTGAAAATGGGAAATATCGCTTCACAACACGAAAACATGTTACTTCGATATTATGACAGATTTTATCGAGGAAACGAGAGATTTTCTGCAGTGAAATTCAATTTTACGGAAGTGAAAAGTGGAATCGTTCGTGTGCGCCACTGCTCTGACTCGGTAGAGCATCGAAACTGAAACGAAACGTTACCGACCAGCGGGCAAAATGGGAACTTCAATACGAAAACATTTGGTAAGCTCTTAAATTCATCCGTGTATGACGTTTCTACATAGTTTCGCAACACGGATGGGCTAAATTTGCGTAAACCCCCACGCGAATTGACTGAAATTTTGCAAAGGGGTTTTTTTGACAAAAATTATGATTTAACAGATTATACGCGGACAGCTTGAATCGGTGAAAACGATGTGCGTTTGAATGATCCGTTAACGGGCATTCTGTTGTAGATTTATTTTTCTGGTCAAAGGGTTCGAAAGAAAATCGATCGCTATGCGGATGGAAACGAAAGTGGCGTAGCCGGAGCCGGTACGGCATTAGGTCGTTAAATAGGTTGAAAGTTTGATGGGCAGAGCGAAACGCCGACTCGAAAACGCTTCTCTTGGCGGGAAGTTTTATCGATCGTTCTATGGAAATTCTGCAGGCAGGAACAAGCAACGCAACACGCACTGTCGCATTATCTCTGGGGGAGGACGTGTAGGAAGCGTATCCGAAAACTGTATTCAATGATTATTCGATTCGCCGTTGTTGCGACGTTTCAGTATAGAGGGTGTCCCCGCGCAGCACGGTCGGACCGTTAAATAACGGCAGCGCGATTAATTACCATGGCCGTATCGTTTTCGTATATATCGAGGTACGATCGTACATCTATTCGTATTATTCTTCAAATTTATTCGAAGCGATGTAAATTTTCAAATTATTTCTTAATGCAAGGATTTTCAATGAATATTCGCTAAAATGTAACTATTTTCAGATTCAGTTTATCACAACTGAGAAAGCGTTCGCATACTTTTGACCGACAGTGTATATGAGAAGGAAAAACGTGATACCAGACTTGGGCATTATTCAAACGATGTTGTTTTGAAATAATGGCGCGTTTGTTTATTTGCACATTTTCGTTGATATTCTTTAAGACAATGAACTACTTCTCGTGATTAGTAAGTTAATTGTCGCGTTATCTTTATTAATGTCTAGCTCATTGTATGTTCATTGTATGTTTCTTGTTTAATCTAAATTTTGACTCGAAAATCAGAACGTTTTGTATTTTTTAATTTTGTTCGGGTTCGAGAGGGTTAAAGAAGCATTACATGGCCGATGCGGGTCAGCCGTTGTCGCAGGTCCATTCACCGAAGCCCAGATTCTCCGATGCGCGACGCGAGGCGAGGCAAGGCGAAACGGACGCGTGTGCCGGCAAATCGAATTACCGAATATACTGATGACCGTCAGCGAAAGGAAGTCCGTTAGGTGTACCGAGGGATAGGCTAGCCATGGCTAGGCGCGGCGAGGGTCTGAGCCGTGGTTCCGCGAGGTTTCCTCTCTTCTGCAGGTCTTCTCGCGTTTCCATCTCTCGTCGTAGGCTGATCGATTCCCCGAGCTCATCATCTTTCCCTGCTGGATGAATAGAGCCCGAGCCCCGGAGAAAAAGGACCGTTATCGACACGGTGTACAGACCTTTTCCGAGTGAGAGACAAGACTCTTTCCACCCGGTTCACAATTCATCAATAGCTCCTTCCAATACCCCAGATTGCGTGGTAGGAAAGAATCTTTTTAAAAGGAACGACTAATCCGGTTTTCGTTCTTGCTGTACGAATATAGTATAGGGTTTCTTCTTCTTCACATAGCGTGTGTGTTTGTTCGTTGTAACCGTGATACAGGGATATCGGGATCTAGGAACATCGAATAAATCATCGAACGCCACGTACTTGCGTATCATTGTGTACGACAGGAAAAAATCGATTACGAACGCGTCGGGATTAATTAGCATAAATGTTTCCAGGCGCAACGACCGGAGCAGAGCGTGATGCAAGCATTGGAGAGCCTGAACGATTCCCAGGTGAACGACTTCTTGTCCGGAAAAGCACCCCTGAACCTGACGATGCGACTGGGAGACGACATGATGCTGATACAGCTGCAACTGTCGACGGTAACGCCGGCATCACCTACCGCTAATCAGACCACCGGGAACAGTACCGGTCTGACGATCGGCAGTTCGAACGGGTCGAATCTACCCTCTAGCCACGTCTCGACATCGCTGCAGAGTAGAAGGTCGACGGTTCTGGCGGGTCGGTCAGCCAGCAGCGCCTCGACGAAGCTGCAGAACGGTACCTCGGCCAGGAGGACGTCGTCTCTGATCAGCAGCCTGGTGTCGGCGATGCAAGCGGCCGCCAGCCTGGCGACAGCCACCACGACCACCAGTCCGGTTTGCTCGAGTCGAGCGACCACCGCCTCCTCGGTCTCTGCGTCCTCCTACTCGACTCAGCCCTCGGTCAGTCCCACGCATTCGTCGTTCTGCGGGCAGTCGCAAGTCGCCAGTGCAACTCGCACCGGCGGAAATCACAGCCCTGCATCGACCAACGGGAACACCGTTGCGTGTCAGTCCTGCCTTCTCTACCATCATCACCACCACAATCACCACCACCACAGTCACCACCACCATCATCACCACCATCACCATCATCATCACAACAGAAACAAGCCCGTCGCGACTAGCCTGAACGCCTCGCAATCGTCCGCCACTGTGGACCACACGCAACAATCTACCTCCACCGGTCACGAATGCCCGGACATGGTTCCCTACGAGATTTCGCCGCCGAGGAAAAAGCTCTGCACCGCTCACCACCATAACCAACAGTCCGCGAACACCACCGGCGACTCCTCGTCGAGGAGTAACGGCGGCGTCGACAATGGGGACACCAGCCCGCAAAGCCCTACCTCCTTACCGAAGCAGAGCACAAAATCCGCGGTTCTCGACACCAGGGCGCTCGCCGAAGCCTCCCGCAACCTAACGCAGAAACTGAAGCAGCTCTCCTCTGAGGTACTCACCTCGCGGGTCGACCTCGCAGAGGTATACACTATTACCGATGCCAGTTCCCCCTGTGTATACTACTATCTCGTATTTATTTAGAGCAACGGTCTGCGTCAGGGTCCTAAGAGTCTCCAACCCGTTTCGTAGAATTCTCGGAATGTTGTTGTAGAGTGTCCTCGTAACGTAACCGAGTCTTGATGACTTTATGAAAGTCTCTTAGGTCCTTAAACGCAACGCGTATCTTGTTTATTAGTACCGCGGTATTGTTCACACACGCGCACGTGAATATCGTAGCATGACAATTATATCGAAACTTTCACGATTGTTATCCGATCAGTGCATGATGGTGCGATTCGAATATTTCTAATGATCAGTTGCTTTAAATCGTGATGCCAAGCCTTCGTTGCCAGGTGACTAATGAGAACGTTCTTGTTCGAGCACAGGAGAATGCGAGACGCAGGCAAGGCGCAATAATCGAGAGTATGCACCACCATGGAAAGAGCGTGTACTCGGGTACGTTCAGCGGGACCTTGAACCCGGCACTCCAGGACGGGCACGGACGCCCCAAACGAGACATAAGCACCATCATTCACATTCTGAATGACTTGCTATGCGCAAAACCAGCCGCCACCGCAGGCTATTACAGGCATCACCACAGGCATTCCAGTGGCCGTCAACAGTCCTCGACATCTCCGTCCTCCACTGGAACGACAACCACTGTGAACGGTACTTCGACACCTATCGGGTGTCACGACTCGTCCACATCCGGATACTCCACCGGTATTGTATCTCGCAGGATACCACCCCCGGGTAGACAGTAAACGAACTGAAATTCTTACCGTCGTGCATTCTACATTCTACGGCAGAGTTTCAGTTCGTCCGACTAACGTTTGAACTGTCAGAACGGTTACAGCTAATTGTAACACATACATAACTTATGTAGACTGCAGATCTTTATGCAAAATAAGAATCTCGAATAGTTTGGATCAAATGTAAGAAGCAGAAGACCGATTAAAATTTCCTGTTTCCATTAATGATCTTAATAAATTGAAAATATATCGTCGTCCTTAGACGTTTTTGCCATAAATGCATAAAATCCGCAGTCTAGACGAAGCGTCGAATCATATTCAATAACAGTTTGCTATTTCTAGCATTAAATGCATTTCGTCGGGGGTGATATCAGAGAGAATCGTAAGCCATAAGCGTTTCTGATCGCGAGATCAGAGATCACTTGGAGTACGGTCCTCTTCGAGATGTTATGCTTTTCGTTTATTGCAACCGAACTGATTTTTCCAACAGAGGAACTGTCGAAAGAGAACGAGGTAATGAAGGGGAAGATGAGACGCTTGCGTTTGGTGATGGAAGAATTACGGGCCAGGAAGAAAGCCAGACGCCAGGCGAAAGCAGCGCCGTACACGACCCAGTGGGCGGCTGTGACGCCAGATCCAGATCCGAACCACGACGCAAACACGTCGGGCACCGCAACCACCAACGCGACAGAGCCGCAGAACGAGCCGGAGCTGCAGCCGTGCAGCCCGGAGCCAGTCGTCGCTTGAATCCGCCGAGTCGTTGGCAACGCTAGTTTTTCTTATTCGTCGTAAATGCAATCGGTTTGTTTGTTTGTTCTCGTTCGTGTTTTTGTTAACTAATTGCGCGCACCGATTTATTTAATAATCGGTGCCCAGACTCGATCGCTTTCGCGCCTGTTTTGTTTTCACATCGGACTCGTGCACCGAGAGTACCTCGAGAGTCGAGAGCTGTTTCATATCTTGTTTATACACTGTGTACGACACGCGTGAAACCATTCTACTCGAGACGCAATTAATATTCGACGGTACTTCGAGACTCCGGAAGTTTGTACAAATTTATATTTTTGTAGAACTCGAGATTCAGCAACGTAGCGGTGTTGTTTACTGTGTATAATGGTTCGCGCGCGCGTTCGTCGTAGCATTTTGATTTTTCTCGCTGATGATAATTGTATGTTAACTTTCCGGGGGTTGGTTTCACGCTTGTCGCTCACGGTACTTTGTTATATAGTCGTTTTTTCTGTGTTGGATTATACGCGACGAAAATTGAATTCGGGAAAGGCGGAGTATTTTACCATAAAGAAACACCGCAGATGTTGAGAGAGAGAGCGAGGGGGGGAAGACATATGTCATGACGTTGTACGTCATGCGAGACTGTTCATAACATTCTCGCGGACATTGCCTGAAGCCGACGAAGACGACGACGACGAGATTGATGCACCTTCGGATGGCCCATACGCTTGGGCACATTAGATTGTATAGTTTGCAAACGGCACCTCGAGACTCACGAAACCGACGAAATTTAGCAATATTAACGCGACGGGATCCGTGCATGCCTAGGCACGAATATAATTATAGAAATTGTAATATTAGCGGACGCGAGATTCTCGCCCGAGGCCGCACCGTTCGCGGTCAACTATAATAGCGGAGAGTGCGAGGTCGTTATGTAAAAGTGATTGAACCCTTTTCGCGAGAACAGTGTTCGACTATACTCAGGACTCGATCGTAGCTGACAATAATTGCACTCGACGAACGGAGACACCGGCGCGACTACAGTACGCGCGCGGCGGCGCGTCCATTCTATTCGATCGTGGAACAAACTGCAGAAATTCTGAATTGAATACTACGAAAAGAAAATCACGCACGGCGTGATCGTAGATGAATCGGTCTGTCTTATAGATGCCTCGATAGCGGAGGAGATTAAATAGAAACTGGATTAAGAAAAGAAAAAAAAAAGGAGGATCGTTGGTTCGGTCAACGGATCGCGATCCTGTCTTGGTGACTTATCGGCGTATATAATCAGATTTAGTAGACGCGAGTAGAATTTAAACGATCACGAAAAAACCACTTTACGAATCGCAAGAAAGACTGTTACGAAACGGAAAGAAAAGCAATGTTAACACAAACGTTTAACGATCCGACGATCGATAGCATTTGAATTCTCTTCTCCGCGGCTGTCGCCCGGAATCGATCGACCCACGTCACGTTTATTGTACATACAATGAAGTGCACTTCGTGTTTTGAGCCAGGAAAGGATGAAAAGTGAAAAGATAAAATTGTGCTTTTGCGTATCGATACAGTGGAGCTCGTGAGACGGATCGGTCGGTTCCAGTGCCAACAATCTCATATCAGTTTTTGGTATATGTAAACAGAGAAAAAAAAAGAAGAAAGATTTTAGAACAGACTTGATTTTTCACACGGACTAATTGAGTCTTAAAAAAAAAAACCGATTAAATGGCTTGGTCGTCCTCTGTGTCCTGAGGTCGACCAACGCAGCGTCTCGCCCTTCGACAAGGAAATGAGGAATAAATACAAAGCACGCGGATAAAATGGTCCTATAGTTAGAATTAGATAATCTCCTATCGCATGGCTTCAACGCCGAAAATTGATTTAAGTTTTACTAGGGTACTAAATAATATAATATCAACTAATGAATAGTATATTGCGTTAGGTTACTTAGGAGAAAAAAAAAATTATTACTATTATTATTATTATTATTATTATTATTATTATTATTATTATCATCGTCATTATCATCATCGTCATTACTACCGCTACAGTTTTGCAAACTGGCTCAATATTGTAACGTATGATTATTGAATTTTATCGAGTACCAAAATAAATAAGATTGCTTACTAAGCTAAGGTACGGAAAAAAAAGAACCATACTGATTAACATCGTTTGATGCGCGACGTAGTCCGTTCAGCGTCTCTGTTACATTGTTATTTGCTGTTTCCGACTTTGCCTTTTCAGTGAGAGAAGGGGTAGATGGTACTAAATAGAGACACAAGAGAATTTATGAATCCATGTTCACAACAAGTTCGGAGTACAGTCGGTCACGAACATCTGCGTAAAAAGACGATGAATTTGAAATATTTGAAGAAAAAAAAAAACAAAACAGAATGAACTGATACTTTGTACATTTCACAAACTGTATGTTTCGTTTTTTTTTCTCGTAATTTGTAAGGAAGTGTTACGATTTAAGGCGGTTAAACGTTGTACGAAGTTCCGGTTGTTTTTTCTTTTTTGACGTTGTTTATTTAAGTTGCGTCTCGAATCACGCGAAACTGTAGAAATCTGTTGTAGTTACACGCAAACACAGACTTCGCGACAATACAACCATTATATTACGAAAGAAACCCGACATTGTCCTTTCAACGAGTCTGTAGAATTGTGCAATTCATTTAAAAAAAAAGCATAACGCGCAAGTGTTACGTTCTTGCTTCGATCGCAATAGACTTTTAGTGTGAAAAAAAGTAACGTGCGCCTGGCTTGGTCATTGCTCCTTTTCGTTGATAACAAAATTTGTTCGTTCGTTACAAATTTGTACTGGAAACTGTTAGTTTCATCGTGGCACATACATTAAAAAAAGAGTATCCTTAATGGTACTCCACGACCCTTCTTTATTTTCATTGTTCGATCACAAAGAGACTATATAGTTCCTTTTCGGTACCTATTTACTTTTGGCTACGGGCGATATCTGTTGATACCTTTTACTGTGTATGTAAGTATTTCTCTTAGTATCGTTAGAAGTACAGTATCGCTAATGTCACATTGATATTACATATAAAACAATAGAAATCGGTCGCGTACTCTACAATCTTTAACAATATACATTATGTATCGTGATACGGTGTGTACGATATGTACGAAAGCCTTTGATAGTCGACGCGTAAACTCTACGACGAACTGCGTGTTTTGAACAGTTTCGGTAGGTACACGAAGGAAGATTCTTACAAGATACTTTGTATTCTCAAAAATTATGATAAAAAATGGACGGGTTTGCACAGGCAAAGCGTCGCTCGCGATAAAGAAAAACGCGTTACCGCGTGTCTGTGGCTGTGTCCGCCTGAACACTTGTCTCGTAGAAAAGTTGAAGGTGAAAACGGAACACGTGAAAATAAAGCTCGGTATGCGTCTCGTGTTTACATTGGCCTCGTGATATGTTCGTGGATACCGTTCGTTTATGTTTTATGGCACGACGCTGGTGCAATAAGACTCCTTTGCAAATATTTTACACTACTGACAAAAAAAAAAACAAAAAGAAAAGTAATCGAGGAAACCTGTGTATTTTGGCAGTTGGAGTTTTGGGTATTTAATCTTTTTACACTTCTAAACAATTTCCGTTCGCCGCCAGGGAAAGATCCGATTTCCCTCTCCCTCCCTCGCCCTGAACGTGTCGATTGATTGTCTCTAGTACAAGTTGATTTTCTTTGTGATTACTTTGCGACACATGTGGCAAGTTTTCAACGGATTCGCGCAATGTTCACAGGCTCCGTGGCCGCAGAGGAAGGCGACGTTGCGACGACGTTCCATGCAGATGCTGCACATGTTGGCTTCTTCTAGATCGGCTACCCTGGTCTCCAAGTAACGCAGCCGCTCCAGATCCTTATCTTTTTCTCTCTCCTTCTCTTGATTCTCTTCTTTCTTCTTATCCTCTAGCGCAGGATCTTTTACCTTGTCCTCCGGTTTCGCCAAAGAGTCCTCGCCGGCCGCTGATTGACCGTCCACACCTAGACAACGCATCGCCAATGATTATTGTAGACTCGATCAGCAACATTAGACAAGTTCCACCGTATTACCTGGAATCGCCTGAGTCTTGGCAATTCCATGGCCGCAATGGACACAGTTAATGATCGCGATGCTACTACTAGGACTAAAACCGTTCCCATCGTCGGTCGTATTCGTTACTATACCTAAACAATCGTGGCACTCGGCAACCTCACTGGAACCGGAAATGCCGCCCTTCCTAGGCTCGCGCGCCGCCTCGGTTTGCGCCGCGGGCTCTATCTGATACGTAGAAGGCTGCGACGAGGGAGGATTCTCTATTCTGCGGTGCATAAACAATATATCGTTTCACCCTCCGTCTGTAACCTTATTTTTATCGACGCTGTCTGCATATTGAGTCGTTTATGTCTTCAACTAATATTTTTACTGCTCTAGACTTAAAAAAATCCAAAAACATCCTGGTATACGTATTGAAGTCCCTATTTTAATAAATAATCGTTGGAATGTTGGGAAGAAAGAAATCCAAGAGTTTAAAACTTCGTTTCAGACATAAACGATCAAGGTTGCGGGCGGCGGATTAAAATCTAGCATCTACGTACTCTAACTGGGTTCTGTGGCTTTGGTATTGGTAGCAGCGCAGTAGATCGGCGTACGGTGCGAGCTGTGGATCCATCTCCAGAAGATCGAAAGGCGTTTTGTTTTTCGCGTTTCTAGCGTGCTCTAGAAGGGAACAGACACTGTCGACACTCACTAGAAAGCAAGCCAATGCCAGCTCCGTCTTGATGCCCTGTCTAGCCAAGTTCTGCGATATCTGAAACGAAGCACTGCGTTGAAATAAAAGAGGGGGAGACCGATGCAACAAAGCACGATAGTGAAACTCACAGCGTAAATGAGCGGCGAATCTCGACAACTCTCCGGCGTAGGGACAACGTTCGTTTGATTCGTGCTCTTGACCACAGCGATATGCAGAACTGTGTCGCCGCTAGTGTCCGTGCAGGAGATGTCGGCGTTGTGTTGCACCAGCAGCTCCACCAGAGCCCAGTGACCCTGCGACGTGGCCAAGTGCAACGGTGTCTGGCGACGATTGTTACGCAAATCGACTTTCGCGGTACCGCCATTCGGGGAAAGAAGTATTGCCGCAACATCCCTATGGCCGTTCAAGGCCGCTAGGTGCAGCGCCGCGAAGCCGTCGTCTTTCTTCACGTCTACCAGGTGCCTCGCTCGCGATACTAGTTTTTCGGTCGCGCTGTACAAAAAAATACGAAAGTATTCTGGTTGTGCTTCGCAAACATATTGCGCAAAGCATCGCACACTTACTGAGCATTGCCCTTCAAGGCTGCGTGATGCACCACGTTGAAGCCTCGCTTGTTCTTCAGTGTAAAGTCCACCGTTTCGCAGGAGCAGAGCGCGTCGATGATATCCAGAGCGTCTTTCCCTATAGCGTCCTTGCCAACGGCGTCGTGCAACGCGGTATCCCCGTACGAATCTTGAAGATTAACGTCACAGTGGTGGCGTAACAGGACTTTCACGCACTGCGCGTGTTTCTTATTGACGGCGACATGCAGCGCGCTGCACTTGCCGTTGTTCACGGCGTTGATCGGTGCACCGCGCGACAACAGCAACTCCATGATCTCTGGCTGATTGCTGCGCAATGTAAACACGTGGTTTTTCAATCGGTGTTCATCGCGTGGACGTTGTTAGTTTGATCGTTGTGTTTCCAACAAACCCGAATGCAGCGTAATGTAGAGGCGTATCTCCGTCCTCGTCTACTGCACGCAACGATGCACCGGCATCCAAGAGAAGGATACAGAGATCCCGTTGGCCTTGATGAGCCGCGACCTGTAGACAGGTCTTCTTTCCGCCACCGGGACCCCCGGCTCTCGCGTCCACTCTACCAGGGTATTTCTTCAGGAACTCCTGAACAGCGGACACGGCAGCTTCTCCCCTAACCGCGTCTCTCAATAATTTCTCAACCTCTGTGTCCACACCCTCGCCTGAAGAAATTGTCAATTAGAAAGCCAATCAGGTAAAACTAGCAAGTACCCTGATCGAAAGCGATCGTAGAGTCGGACATACTCGACCAGTCTCTGCTCCTGCCCGCTTCATCCGGAACGGATGCAATCTCCGTTCCCGGGGGAACGAGAGTGACGCTCAACGGATTGTACGTCCACGTGTGACCATCCAAGGCTACTCGCAAATCTCCATCGGAATATATCTTGATCACTTTCCCTGTTTTCCCGAGAGCGTTCTTCATAACGTCTATCCATTCGCCGTGACCTCGTTGGTAAAGCTTCACAGCGGACAAATCGGTTTTCACTCGAACTATATCGCCCAGGGAGAACGTGTCTTTACACGTGACCTTTGTGAGCGCTGCCGGATGGAAAGTCCATCTATTGTTGCATTCCTCGAACTGCACGCGAACGTCTCCCTTGTCCGTGATCCGGTGGACCTTGCCGACCTGAACGCAATTGTAGAAATTAAACGGTCGAATCGAACACTAAAACGCGGAATATGTTTTCGTCGGTTCTATACCTTCCCTATGTATTCGGCCATACGTGGATTCCAACCACCGTGGCCTTCCTGCATTTCTTTCAGTGTTTCCACGTCGACCAATACTTTGATTTTATCCCCAACGTTGAACGTCGAGTGACACGGACTAGACATAATGCAAGGAATAATGCTCCTGCTTGGTGTCGAGCTGCTCCCGTTCTCGGAAACAGTAATTACGGGTTGACCAAGGATAGGAAGATGCTCTTTGTAGTACATGCCACACGTGGCTTCCTCGACGTAACTCAAATCCACGCAACCCTTGTACCCGAGTCTGTAAACGTTTGTGCTTCCCGTGGACCAAGTTACAGTCGCCACCGATCGACTGCTTTCGTTGTCCCAGCCACGTATCTCCATGACTCTGCCAGTTTTTCCTGAAATATCGAGCAAAGCGTCGAATCTTGGAACTTCCTGGCCCTGTAAAAAGCTTATAGTACCTGCTCCTCCATCTTGGTTCCCCCATTCCCAGTCCGGTCCGCGAACAACCTTAGCCCCCATAAATATCCCCTTCAAAGGTATTTTAGTACAGCCTTCTCTCTGAGTTAGTTGAACCCTATGAAATCCATTATAAATTAATCGTGCTATTTATTATAAAATAGTTTGAATAATATCTGAAGGACCAACCCAACGGAGTTAGCCGTCTGAAATCTTTGGAACGTGTGACTCAAGTCGTGCACATCAGCCATGTAGCACTGAGTGCATAGATCGTAATCTGGGCATTGGGCACACTTCCATCTGATACCGATTATCCCGTATCTTTTACATCCATCACAGATGATGTTGGCATGTTTAACTCCAGTGGCTGCATTGTCGAAAACCAGTAGGTCGTAAGACCCTTGGTATCCGATTCTATAATTACTTCTGGAGCCATGGTCCCACTCGACTATGACCGTTTTGTCCGGAGTTCTCTCCAAGGGATTGGGACTGGACACCGAATTCCCGGAAGAGGGCGGTTTGCCTATTTCTACAACAGTTCCGGCATGTCCCTCTCCTCCGTCTTGGTCGTCCCAGTTCCAATCTCGTCCACGGACCACCCTCAGACCAACTTCTAACATCTCAGAGTACACTGAATTCCGTATGTGACCCTTCAACAATTCAATCAAAATAAGAATGTTTATTTCGGGGTGTATAGGACGTTTATTGTTATGGATTGGTACGCAGAGAGCTACGGTGTTTTCTTTCTGTTTATATCTTGTTTTCGATTAGTGAAGATGACGTACCTGAAACGGTCGACTTTGGCATGGGATTTCTTATGAATCATATGCGCTCGTGCGGTTTTTCACGCAGTTCGGCGAACATCCTTTCAAATCGACGACGGTACAGTTCGAATATGCATCAATAGGAATACCGGTGAACATGCCTGGCAATTAAACGACATCGTTAAAGTAAGGATTACGGTGGTTCATCCTGATAGGATTCTGTGTCCGTGTCAACGCTCGTCGAAGGCGCCTCTTTCGAGCGATGGCCGAGCTAATGGAAACTGGACGCCGTATGTTTTCTTCTTGATGGAAATGTTTTCCACGCATTCACGTTCCTCGGTGGGACAACCATCAAATTATATGTATCGTTCACCCTGCCCTAGACACCGTATTTCTGGTAAATCGTGCACACTGTTGTCTTTTCCACACATATGTATGTATACTAATCACATGCACGAGCCACGCAAGTACAAGATCCCCGACCCCAGTCGAGCCCAGTCGAGCCAGAGAGGACGAGAGCATCCAAGAGCATCTGACGAGAGTAAATACAAGATCCTCTCTGGTCGAGCCCAACCATGAGAAAACACTTTTTCGTCAGACTTGATTTTTCCGGTTAATCAAAATCATTTTTCACGCTATAGTTAGCTATATTTAGTCGACAGCGTAGTGTGAACGCTCTGCCAGAAAGAGAGATAGAGAGAGAGAGAGGAAGAGGGAGAGAGAGAGAGAGAGAGAGACATATATAGGATGTTTGCTTGCTGCATAAGTATCGTAACGAATGAGTAAATAGTTTTTAATACTTTGAAATGTACCGGATTTTTCGTTGTGATAACCTAAAATTCCGTGGAGAAACTTTTTTGCCTAATTTTTGGGGCAACCTGGTGGCCATTTCGAGGTCTTCGCTTGTACATTTTAAATGGCGCCATATAATCATTTTGCTCCGAATCGTGGGAAGCACTGAAGGTAAGGTATTGAACGCGTCGCGTAAAGTTGATGTGTAATACGCTGTTACATTTGATATGTGTACGATAATATATTCGCAAATCAATGACGATCAGTATAAATCAGGGATGTCTATGGGTGGGGCCCCTCACGCGCTACTTTCTCGTCTTTACAGAACATTGTAAATTATGTGGAAATGTTTCATTTTGCAAATAAATTTTCTTGTAAAGAAAGTCCTCTTTATAGTGTTATGTAGTTTGGTAGTTTGATACTGCCAGAGAGGAATGAGAGTGCTCACGTCCGATGTTTTGTCGTGCCCGGTTCAGTGCTGCCCCCTAATCTAAATCTAGCCTACCTGTGGTGTGTGTTCCAGAATAAATTAATAATATAAATCTTCCACACTTATAACTCCGTATGTAACTCAGTAATTAAATTATTTAGACGTGAATTATTTATGAATAAATTATTTTCTTAAATATTTAATGAATAGATATCATACTTCTTTGAAGGTTTAATTTGATCTGTTTATTACAAAACACGTCCGTTAATAGGAAACAATAAATAAATGAATTAATATTTACAATGTGTTCAAAATAGTTTAACATAATTTACAATAAATCAATATTATCATTGTCGATAAAATAGAAATCTAACATTATCAAAATAGAAATTTACATTATCTACATCCGCCACATACCTCACTTTTTTACCCCCTCCCGCCCTAACACATGAATCAGAACTAGCTTCCACCAATTATTCAATTTGGATATAAAATAATGTTTTAATAACGAATCAATATGCAATATGTATCTTGTTCTAATGAAACTGTGCATACTAGTGAGAATTGAATATCTTGTATACTCCAAATGTTCATGCATAAAAGCTAATCTGTATCTCGAGTACTATTAGCCATTATTACTAAAAAATTGGGTGATGAAGTAACCAATTATATAATCGTTGTAATCGTTAAACAAGCAGAGATAATAAATTCATTAATTACATTTTCTCAATATAATTATGCTTAAATTATTATTCATGTATCATAAATTATTCTGGATCTCTTCTACTAAACTTCTACTAAAAAATTAGATGGCAAGATGGTCAAGGGAGTGCTTGTAGACATCATCGACAAAAGGAATTGTTACAAATATTAACCAGCTAGAGATAAAAAATTTATCAGTGAATTGTGTTTGATAAATTAATGCTCGCGAATATTCATGTGTCAGAAGATATTCAATATCTCGAGTTACATTAGATATTTTTACTGAAAAATTAGATGGTCAGATAGTCGAGGGAGTGCTTATCCACATAATTAGCAAAAGGTATTGTTATAAACATTAAACAGCCAGAGATAGTAACTTTATTAATTAAATTTGCTTGATATAATATTGTTTAGTAATATTCATGTGTTAAAAATTACTCTGTATCTCGAGTACTATTAGCAATTTTTACTTAAAAATAAGATGGTAGATGGTCAAGAGGATGCTTGTCGACATCGTTGGCAAGAGGAATTGTTATAAACATTAGACAGCCAGAAATAATACATTTATCAATAATTATTATCACGGCGATCGAGATCTATCAAAATTAGTTGGGGTGGGGAGCGTTGCGCTTCGCTGCGCGCTGCGCATCACTGCTCACCTAAGCCCGCGGAGCGCGCTCAGTCAATCAGTCGGGCCGGGGGCTCCGGCAGGAGCGGACGAGCTCCGGGACCAGGAGAGTCTTCGGCTACCTTGGCGTTGACCAGGGGTCCTCCAGAGCTACCCTGGCCTCTCCTGCCTACCTTGGGGATGACCATGGGTCCTCCAGCAATGGTCTACCCTTGCCTACCCCGAGGTCGTCCAGTGGTCATCCAGAGCTACCCAAGCCTACCCCTGCTTACCTTCAGCTGGCGTTGGGTTGACCATGGGCCCTCCAGCATTGGTCTGCCCTTGCCTACCCCGAGGTTGACAAGTGGACATCCAGTGGCCATCCAGTCGATATCTAGTGGTCATCCAGTGGTCATCCAGTGGTCATCCAGTGGTCATCCAGTGGTCATCCAGTGGTCATCCAGTGGTCATCCAGTGGTCATCCAGAGGTCATCCAGAGGTCATCCAGTGGTCTTCCAGTGGTCATCCAGTGGTCATCCAGTGGTCATCCAGTGGTCATCCAGTGGTCATCCAGTGGTCATCCAGTGGTCATCCAGTGGTCATCCAGTGGTCATCCAGAGGTCATCCAGTGGTCATCCAGTGGTCTTCCAGTGGTCATCCAGTGGACATCCAGTGGTCTTCCAGTGGTCTTCCAGTGGTCATCCAGTGGACATCCAGTGGACATCCAGTGGACATCCTGTGGTCATCCAGTGGTCATCCAGTGGTCATCCAGTGGTCATCCAGTGGTCATCCAGTGGTCACCCAGTGGTCATCCAGTGGTCATCCAGTGGTCATCCAGTGGTCATCCAGTGGTCATCCAGAGGTCATCCAGAGGTCATCCAGAGGTCATCCAGTGGTCATCCAGTGGTCATCCAGTGGTCATCCAGTGGTCATCCAGTGGTCATCCAGTGGTCATCCAGTGGTCATCCAGTGGTCATCCAGTGGTCATCCAGTGGTCATCCAGTGGTCATCCAGTGGTCATCCAGTGGTCATCCAGTGGTCATCCAGTGGTCATCCAGAGGTCATCCAGAGGTCATCCAGTGGTCATCCAGTGGTCATCCAGTGGTCATCCAGTGGTCATCCAGTGGTCATCCAGTGGTCATCCAGTGGTCTTCCAGTGGTCTTCCAGTGGTCATCCAGTGGACATCCAGTGGACATCCAGTGGACATCCAGTGGACATCCTGTGGTCATCCAGTGGTCATCCAGTGGTCATCCAGTGGTCATCCAGTGGTCATCCAGTGGTCATCCAGTGGTCATCCAGTGGTCATCCAGTGGTCATCCAGTGGTCATCCAGTGGTCATCCAGTGGTCATCCAGTGGTCATCCAGTGGTCATCCAGTGGTCATCCAGTGGTCATCCAGTGGTCATCCAGTGGTCATCCAGTGGTCATCCAGTGGTCATCCAGTGGTCATCCAGTGGTCATCCAGTGGTCATCCAGTGGTCATCCAGTGGTCATCCAGTGGTCATCCAGTGGACATCCAGTGGTCATCCAGTGGTCATCCAGTGGTCATCCAGTGGTCATCCAGTGGTCATCCAGTGGTCATCCAGTGGTCATCCAGTGGTCATCCAGTGGTCATCCAGTGGTCATCCAGTGGTCATCCAGTGGTCATCCAGTGGTCATCCAGTGGTCATCCAGTGGTCATCCAGTGAACACACAGTGAACACACAGTGAACACACAGTGAACACACAGTGAACACACAGTGAACACACAGTGAACACACAGTGAACACACAGTGAACACACAGTGAACACACAGTGAACATACAGTGGTCACCCAGAGCAGGCGTAGTGTTGACCATGGGTCCTCCACCAATGGCCTGCAATTGTTTATCATGGCCTACCTTTAGCTAGCTTAGGGTAGTTCAAGGGTTATTTAAAACTTCCTTGGCCTACCTTAAGCTAGCTCGGGGGGGGCCATGGTCTCTTCAATGCTGTCTTCGTTTACCTTGTGTTCTGAGCCGGTCCAGTTTCAGTATACGGCATGATGTCAGTACCATGCTGATCGGTTCAGAGAGGGCAATCATTGCAATCGCTTCGCATCTTTGAGTGAGTCATTTCGTCACTACCTTAACACTATATTCGTCTGTAGAAGTAGTAGTATAGAGTAGTAGTAAAGTGTAAAAGTAGTTAGTTGCATGCATGGGCAGGCCTCGCCGCCCCAACGATCAGCCGAGATGGGAACGTCCGCGATTTGCACTAGCGTTGCGTGAAAACCACGCGTTGAATTTAGTCGATTTTGAACAGAGATTAAAGCTAACATTACGGTATCAATTGTTTAGAGCATAGCGTTGCGAATCAAAAATAGTCGCGGTTCAAAATTACAGTTCAATTTGATAACTGCGCTTTTAAAGTTCATATTGTTGTTGCTTTACATATAATCTAAAGTAAACGTTTTTTGGATCTCTGTTCGTTGAATTAGCGTTGCGCACCAAAAGTTCGCGTTTGCTTTCGAGGCTTTCGACTTTTCAGGCTCCCATGCTCGAGCTGCAACGATCAACTGTGAGATGGGCACATCCGCGATTTCAAGTAGTGTTGCGAAACAAATTGTTACACGCGTTGTACTAGTATGAATTTTTAAAGTTGATGAAATGTCTAGTTAATGTTGCAAATAAATAGTCGTAATTTAAAGTAGTTCTAAAGATACTTGTTTAGAATTTTAGACGTTCGAGTTTTAAATTTCTTATTTAAATAGCATTTTAAATTCGATTTGTTGAATTAGCGTTGCGCATCAAAAGAATCGCGTTTGCAATAGAATCTTTCGATATTTCAGGCGCCCATGCTCCAGTTGCAACGATCAACTGCGAGATGGGTACTTCCGCGATATCGAGTAGCGGTTCGAAACAAATTGTCGGGATGAGGCCGAAGGAGCAGACGAGGTTTTATGCCAAAGATGCCGGACAAACTGTCATTCAAAAGGACAATCATTGCAACGTCTTCGCATCTTCGAGTGAGTCATTTTATCACTACCTTGTCGTTATACTCGTCTGTAGAAATAGAGTTGTAGTAGAATGTAAAAGTAGTTAGTTGCATGCATGGGCAGGCGTCGCCGCCCCAACGATCAGCCGAGATGGGAACGTCCGCGATTTGTACTAGCGTTGCGAAAAAAGTACGCGTTGCGTTAGTCGATTTTTAACAGAGATCAAAGTTAGCCTTTCTTCTAAATATATTAGTAGTCTCTATCAGCGATATAGCTCGTTTAAACTATAGCGTTGCGAAACAAATAGTCGCGATTCGTTTTGCAGAAACTGTAGAGTAATCTTTTTTGGATCTCTGTTAATTGAATTAGCGTTGCGTACCAAAAGTTCGCGTTTGCTTTCGAGTCTTTCGACTTTTCAGGCTCCCATGCTCGAGCTGCAACGATCAGCTGTGAGATGGGCACATCCGCGTTTTCGAGTAGTGTTGCGAAACAAATTGTCACACGCGTTGTACTACTATCAATCTTAAAACTTGATTAATTGTGTAGTAAATGTTGCGAATAAATAGATGCGATTTAAAGTAAATCTAGACATACAAATGTACAACTTTAAACGTTGGAATTTTAAAGTTCTTATTTAAATAGCAATTTGAATTTCGATTTGTTGAATTAGAGTAATCTTTTTTGGATCTCTGTTCGTTGAATTAGCGTTGCACACCAAAAGTTCGCGTTTGATTTCGAGTCTTTCGATATTTCAGGCGCCCATGCTCGAGCTGCAACGATCAACTGTGAGATGGGCTCATCCGCGATTTCGAGTAGCGTTGCGAAACAAATTGTCACACGCGTTGTACTAGTATGAATTTTTAAAGTTGATCAAATGCCTAGTTAATGTTGCGAATGAATAGTCGCGATTTAAAGTCATTCTAGAGATACCGATATAGAATTTTAGACGTCAGTGTTCTTTTCTTATTTAAATAGTATTTTGAATTTCAATTTGTTGAATTAGCGTTGCGCATCAAAAGGATCGCGTTTGTATTAGAATGGTTCGATATTTCAGGCGCCCATGCTTCAGTTGCAACGATCAACTGTGAGATAAGAACATTCGCGATTTTAAGTAGCGTTGCGAAACAAATTGTAACACGCGTTGTAATAGTATAAATGTTCAAAGTTGACATAATGTCTAGTTAATGTTGCGAATAAATAGCCGCGATTTAAAGTAGTTTTAGAGGTACCGATCTAGAATTTTAGACCTTAGAGCTTTAAATTTCTTATTTAATTTGTAACAATGGTAACACTTAATTTTGTAAGACTTTCAAAGTTCAACTTTACCAAATTGATACAATATTTTTGTCTAGAAATTGATATTTTTCAGAAAATTGATATTTTTCAGAAAATTGATATTTTTTCAGGAAATTGATATATTTGTCTTGAAATTAATATTTATTTCAGGATATTGTTATTTATTTCAGGAAAATGTTATTTATTTCAGGAAATTGTTATTTATTTCAAAAAATTGATATTTATTTCAGAAAATTGATATTTTTTCAGGATATTGATATATTTGTCTTGAAATTAATATTTATTTCAGGATATTGTTATTTATTTCAGGAAAATGTTATTTATTTCAGGAAATTGTTATTTATTTCAAAAAATTGATATTTATTTCAGGAAATTGATATTTATTTCAGGAAATTGATATTTATTCCAGGAACTTGATATTTATTTCAGGAACTTGATATTTATTTCAGGAAATTGTTATTTATTTCAAAAAATTGATATTTATTTCAGGAAATTGATATTTATTTCAGGAAATTGATATTTATTTCAGGAAATTGATATTTATTTCAGGAAATTGATATTTATTTCAGGAAATTGATATTTTTATCTTGAAATCAATATTGCTCGGATCGGAGTTCCCTCAGGGACTCACTCACGGGATGGGGCCCGTGAGTGGGTACGGGGACTCGCGTCCCCCGGGGCACCCGAATCGCCTATAGGTCGTTGCGTCCACAAATCATTAGATTTGGGCTCGATGTGGTTTCGATTTGGTTCTTATTTGATGTCGATTTTGTTTCGATTTGGTTCCGATTTGGTTCTCATTTGATGTCGATTTTGTTTCGACTGGTTTTCGATTTGGTGTCGATTTTGTTTCGATGTTGGTTTCGATTTGAGTTCATCTCGTACTTGCTCTCGCGAGCGGGTGTTAGGTTTGCACTCGTGTGCGGGATTTAACTTGACTCTCATGAGTATAGGTAGGCCGTACTCGTGTACGGGTTTTAAAATCGTATTTCATTCTACCTTCATCGTCTTCTCTTGTATGTTGATTGCCATTTTGTATTGTGTATACCTGTAGTTAGTCTGTTTCAGTTAGAATATAGCGGCTCATCATCTTCATCGTCGGACGAAGAAAATTCATCGAACGAAAACTCCGGATTATTAATAAGTTAGTTTTATTGCGTGCGTTAGTTATTAATATTGTCAATCGTCGTTGTAATTATGTCGAGTAATTATTGCCGTAACTTGACTTTGCTCGCTCCGTTTTCTGACTCCGACTCAGCCTTCTGCTGTGTCGCCTTGCTTGCAGGTTCTGAGCCGATCCAGTTTCGGTATCCGGCGTGAAGTCATTGAGGGGGATGTCTAAGAGACTCGTTCACTCGTCTTCTGACGATCCCCTGTGTTAACGTAATCCTGGGCTAGTCATGTTAACGCTTGCGTTCTCATGGCCCCCAGTTGCACCAGAAACCGTTTGAGCGCATCTCTTTGCCATCTTTCTTGGTGATGGAGTGACGGGTATCGGGCTGGTATTGGCTCTCTTGTAAGCATTGAACGCGTCGCGTCACCCTTGAACCAGAGCCTTCTGCTCTGGTTCGATCTTGTTTCTCTCTTTGAAAGAATCAGAGCCTTCCGCCTGATTCGCCTTTGGTCCTCGTGGATCGGAGACTTCTTCTTCGATCCACACTTTGCCCCGCAATACTTACTCGACATACGCTAAATGGAAAAGAAGTTTTTTCCATGGAAAAGACTATTTTTCCATTTAGCGACCTGCGAACTTAGTTACTAAGAATCGTCGTTGTAAGAAAGGGAGACAGAACGAAGGGAGACTTCGTTCTGACTCCCTTTCGGGTCTCTTGTGCAGCAACCTCCTCGTGGTGAGACCTGGGCAATCGGTATTATCCACAATTCGCAAAATGCTATAATTTATAAATTATAGTATCTCGCATGTAGTGGATAATATCGAGCTAATAGCTGCACACTTAGAATTTGCGTTAATATGTATTTTATAGTAGAATGTAAGACTTAATACTTTCGTCGTTTTCCGTTGTTCCAGCTTCAGCATTTCTTTTCAATTAATAACACAAATACAGAGTTTTCGTTTTAGAATACGTGTACGGTCAACGAATATCTTCCACATTTATTTTTTAAAAGTTCAACTTTCCTAAATTGCTATTTTTGTCTTGAAATTGATTTTCCTTCGATCAGAGTTCCCTCAGGGGTTCACTCACGGGATTGGGCCCGTGACTGGGTACGCGGTGTCGCGTCTCCGGGGCGACCCGAGTCGCTTATTGGTTGTTGCGTCTACAATTCAGTAGATTTGAGTTTTATTTGGTTTCGATTTGGTTTCAAATTGGTTTCTTCATCTTACTCTTGTTAGTTAGCGGGGTTAGATTTGCACTCCTGAGCGGGATGTAGATTGTAGGTTCTGAAGCAGGCCAAAGATGATATAGGCTTTCAGATTTACGTTGCATATTGCGTATTTATTCGTTAATAAAACATTATTTTATGAAACTATAGTTCTGATCCATACCACAGAGGCGGTAAAAGGATGAGATAGAAAATCTGCGGGCGTGAGCATTCTAATTCCTCTCTGGTATTGCAATATTACTTTTTATACGAGCACAAATGATACTTACCGCTTTTCCCATAAGAGACAACATACATTCCGGCAAGGTTCATCTGTTGCGTATAAATGTCCTTACAGCGCCAAAACGCTCAAACTGTAAGCCAAATGATACCGACAGGGCACATCCAATATCTGCCGATAGGTGGCGCTAATTTCGTATTCTAGGATGTTACTGTTATTCGTTTTTTATCAATTCTGACCCGAATTTCTTGTGCAAGAATATCTGTAGGAATAAATAGGAATGTTTGTATGTAGACTGAACACATTTATAAAACAATATGTATTTATTCTTGAATTGCCAGTACAAGAAGAATATTGGCCATGTCCCATATATTATTCGATTCTATGTCCACCAACTGTGATAACTTCGAAGTGATGATTTTCGCTGTTTGAGCTTCTATGTAGGTGAAAAATGTTGCACAGAGGACAATTGAAGCTCCTAGAAATAATACATTTGATTCTAAAGTCATGAGATTCCTCTTCTCCTGGTCAGTCTTCGCTGTTTGCCCCTGAATCAAACACTGTAGATGGGTATATAATTTTTCTCTCTACAAACAGATCCATCTTTTTGTTATTAAAGAAGTGATGACGATATACATATGGGAAATAATATTTAATTTGTACCTGTAGATAAACTAAATCCAATAAACTTATACTTAAATCCTGCATGTTAGGCGTGTTCCTCAATCCTGTTGCAGCTAGAAGCACTTCTATACAGTTTAATGGAGTGTAAAATGGTACTTTGAATCCTACCATTCGAAAGACTTTAAATTCTGATGAGAAAATAATGCTCTGATTGTAGTCAGACTTTTTATCTATCCACCGTAAAATGTGATGTACCTACAGGAAATGTGTATGCCTTAAAATTTTCAAAGTTCCCTTCTGTATTCGTATAAAAGAGTACACGCATACTTGAGAAATTCCTAAGTTCTTAGAATATGAATCCATCTTGCTAGCCAATTGCAAGCAAGATATGAGATACAATTTCGATTGGCTGGAGATCTTTTTGCAGACTTCTGTCCAACAAGCTTCTGTACAGTCAATGGTATCAGATTTATACACTTCCCAAAAATAATTGCACATGAATTTATCATACAAATGAATGGCAATGTATCTAGCATCTGGACCCAAATCTAAATGCTCTGTTATTTGAAAAATTGCCCTGACGATCGGTGCTGGTATCGCTGTGTAAATAATTAAATTCATAACATAAAGAAAACTTTAATCAATTTGTTGCTTAGGGACTAGTCTATAATAATTACCTACAAAAGGCATGTAAAATTTATCGTTGTTTCTAACGAGACTCTCTTCTTGTTTAATGACCGTTCGAAGATCCTCTAACCAGTCGTCGAGCAGAGGTTCTATACAATGAAAATACATATACGTTTCAGAATTCTTTCAGAAAAATATCATTCGCCCTTTATCTTTATTCTGATAATTACCGATGTAGGCAGAATCCAAGTCCATTCTCTAAATATTGTTCTAGTAAGGAGTAACCTTTTGAACGATAGAAAAAAAAATGTTTTCGAGTCAAAGCCGATTAAATAGAATCAATCGTGACACGTGACGCGATCTATCATCGACTGCGGTAAAGACGCACACGAACGAATACATTAGTCACTACAATTTCTAGAATTACGAAAACATTTTATTTCATGATATTCTCTGTACATATGTTCAAATGTACATTGAAATACTAGATAACATCAATTTTAATCCACATTCATGCCACTTTCTTCTCTATCGGACGAATGCGTTAATAACAACGGTTCGTACGTCCATTTTGGAAAGACTCGTTTGTACAAATTCATCAAAATCGTGTCTTGCGACTTCAGCTGGCCGTTAAACACGCATTTCATGTGACCGTGGGTGCCTAAAAATGGGAAGTAATTGTCAGTAAAACATATTTAATTGGTTTAAAATAATTTACTTTAATTTAATTTTGACACATGAAACATGAAAGATACGTTCGTAATATGTTGCAATTTACCTAGTGGCTCTTTGATGTGTCCCCTACGGCCATATTTTGTCCGTAGTTCGACCGGTTTGAACCAATTTATGTCCTCCCGGTGGAAGAACATAAATCTTACAACAGCTGATCGTTTATGCACTTTGAAGGGATGACCGCTGAGAACAACCCTCTTCACGACTATTCTGTCTGGATTCGTAGACAACACGCTGCCAGTTGCTATCAGTTCCTGTTCACATATCATACATGACACATTATTAGTTAATTCGGCGAATGATTAGAGATGACCATGATCGATTTTTACCAACGATCCATTCAATCTTTGAAGGTAGCATAAAACTGGACACGGTGGGAAAGTGATCGGCGCATACATACTTGCCACAAGAGTCATCTCTGGTCGAAAGTATCGCTCATACTGAAACGAATGTTAAATTTCAGAGGTAACCACAACACATGCAGACCTCGAAGAAACCTACCTTATGCTTGTTCCCATTCGTGTGCTGACTAAATATCGGACACGCGGTGAATCTTCTGAATCCGCTTTGAAATATTAATTGCTCTTTAGACTTCATTGGTTGCATACTGAGGTTGGTATGTTTTAGAACAACGTTTAGAAGAGACATCTTATGTTCGTTGGGTAGTAAACCGAAGACTACCAATGGACGATTTTCCAGGGCACAGAATGCAGTGAAAAGGTCCCGTCTAACATTCGCAACGTGAATCGTGATGTACCAGCCAGGCTGCAATAAACAATATGCACATGTGTATATTTTTACACGTTAAAATGTATTAGACAGTATTATCGATCAATTTACCATAGCCCCGTCAATTTCCGGTGACTCTTTGAATACGCGTTTTCTTGTCCTATCAAAGTTTTCAAACTGGAAGATTCGAGCGTAATCAAGGGGGAGATTTTCCTTTGGATCCCACGGACTCGTTCTGAACGATTCCAATCCACGATACTTTTGGAATCGAACTTTCGCTAACATGTCCTGCGGCGTGTCCACTTCGTCCGGGAATTGTGCATCCAGTTTTGCCACTGCATTCGGAACATAGTTTTGTTTAATTGCACAATTCAAACAAACGATGTATCTGCCAATACGACAAACGTACATTTTAGTTTTTCTATGGCCGCCTTCTCTTCTATCATGTCCATGTCCTGATCATATTTTTGCTCGTCTGGGGCAGCTTCCGAGATTGTAATCGTTTCATATTCCTCCTCGTTTTCTTCTGCTTCTTCATCGCTGTCTTCCTCAGACATTGCTTCGTCCACAGACATACCGTCCTCCGATCCTTCGTCTGAATATTCATCGTCCACTTCCTCTAAAATATTATGTATTCATTAAACATGTACTAAACATTGTTTAATCGAAGAGGTACCTCCATCCTCGTCGGGGATCCACGCTGCCTGATATTCTGACGTTCCCTTGGGTACTTTCTTCACAATTTTCTTCTTTCTAGAAGCTTCAGCTTGGGCCATGTCTTCTTCCGTGGGCCACGTTTGTTCAGCGTCCATGGGATCAGGAGTATTCTCACTGTCTAGAGATTCCTAGGCAAACAAAATTGTTTGTTTAATTTTATCGACAACACGCGATCCTGTTTGTTCCTGAAATTACTTGTTTCTTTGGATCCGCGCGATCAAGGAACCTGATCGATGGTTCTTCGTCCATCGCGTCGTTGCGTTTTCTTTGCTTCGTTTCCATCGGATGTGGATCTGCAGGAGCATCGATCTGTGACATTTGGAAATCACCAAGACCTGGTATGTGTATCAATCCATTGACCGACAGGGGTATCCCTCTAAGATACCCTGACACCATGAGAGTGCCTAGATCCGCAGAATCCTAAATAACACGAAAAATGGTTTATCGTTCACAGTTGCAGTTTTGTTCTCATAAGAGATAATTGATCTTCAGCTTGCCTTGTTAGAGTTAAACTTTATTTCTTCGGCCAATAAATGCGGCCTTTTGTTCTTGTAGGCTACGGTTCTCTGTTTCTGAGAGCCAATTCGTTTTAGAACGTTCAAGGCATCCGTAACTGTATCCAACTGACAAATTTTCTCCTCTGGAAGCCATTTCTCGATCGCAGACTTCACACGGTTCTTATAATCTTGGCGTTTCTATAAATAAATTCATGTAAAGAATTAATATTATATTTTACACGAACTTGTAGAATAAGTTTCAGTATACCTTTATGTGAAGATTCTCAAGATTGGTCAACGCGACTATTGGAGTAGTCAAACCTTGAGCAACACAAGACATAATGATTTCTTGCCCCCAATCATCAAGAATTTCATCTCCTTGAGTGTTTAAAGTAGAAACAACAAAGAGAACAGTTGTGGCTACCTTTGTTGCATCCAATGTAGCAAACACATTACCAACAGGTGGTGTAATTACGGAGAACCGCTGCTTAAATCTAGGTACACTGTGACAAATAATTTAACAATCGATTACCCTGCATTTCTAGCAGTACAGTTTAAAATATTAGGTGGTATACCTTATATGCATTGTGCCACAAGAACTAGTAGTTATATTTGCAGTCTCGTCTGCTTTTGTTAGTACAGACAACATGTTCTGAACGTCTAAACTCTCCTGTAGCGGAATGACACATACAAGTATTGGAGCAGAATCAGATCCACCCAGATTTCTTTTCTGTTGCAGGACATCTTCTCTCTTCTTTTTTCTAATTTGAGACGACTGGTGCCTTCGAGCTTCTTTCCCAAGGTTCTTGCGCACACGTTTCGACAAAGCTTTTACACTGACTTTGCCTATCGAATAACGTACATATAATTGATTACAGGAAACGCTCGGGGAACATAACCTGGACACGTTCAGAAATAACATTACCTTTAACATCGTTACTTATCGAGCCTTTGCTACGATGTCTTCCAGTTTTGTGTGGCTTGTTCGTCTGCTTAAATGCACCTGGTCGATGCGCTTCTTGCTTCACTATTGCCATTTCTAACGATTTACTCGCAAACGTGTCAAAATACAAAACCGAACATTATATCTTCATAGTACGCAAAGCACCACGTGCATTGACATCGACCGGATCGACCAAGAAAAACATTGACAAGTTCTAGGGATATTTAAAATAAAACCACTGAAAATTGAGTTCATTTTCAGTGTTGGTCACACTTACGAAATGTAGAGCGCGCACATGGTTGTACAAAGTGATAAATACAAATAATAGGTTATGTCTAATGCATGTTCGCTTTGAACAATTACATTTAGAAAATCTGGGAAAAGATGGGACGAAAAGCAAAGTTTGACGGAACAGCGATTCCGACCGGTCGAGGGAGGAAAGCGAAAAAGCAGGGTGATCCAACATTCCCAAAAGGAGTTCTGGGTACGTAGTATTTTTTGTTAGATCTCTTTAATATGCTTATGACATTCCTTTCTGATAATTCTCATTTGACACTTTTTTTTGATAATATTTTATAGAACATTTTTTTGCTTGATCGCAATATGAAAGCTAATCGAAATTATGACAAAAGATATTTAAAAAATCTCGCTTTATTTTGTAGTTAAAGAAGATACACACTTGAGTCATCGGCAAAGGCAACGGGCAAAAAAGAGACTCCTGAAACAGCAGAAACTGAAGGAACACGCAAAGGTGTTAAAAAAGAAAAAGCAAGAGAAAATAGAAGATGCCACAAATGTAAGTAAATTTATTATCTAGTACTCAAAGTTTCTGTGTTACAATAAGTATTGATTATTCAGTAAATATTGATTATGTGTTCCTTTATAATTAGAATGTGAAAGATGTATCCAAACGGCTGAAGAAAAAGAAGAAGCCATACCAAGAGACAAAAGCTACAATAAATGGAAATGTAAACTTTTCATTTAGCATTTAAACTCCCTGTATCGTTAATAATATTGATCACCTACTTATTTTCTTGCCTTAGGATGTTGAAGATGTATTCGAGCCACAGAAGAAACAAAAGAAGAAATCTTTTAAACCTGTATCAATTAAAAATGACGAATCAAGCGACAATGATAATGAAATGCACTTTGACGACAATGACGAGGAATCAGAGGATGATGAAGTCATGAAGAATGAACAGCACGAAAGTATAAAAATGAAGTTGTTAGACAGCGATGGGGAAGATGACAATGATATCGCGGAAAGTAACGAAGAGCCGGATAGCGACGAACTTGATCAGAGTATGGAGTCCGAGGAGAATGAAGATACAGATCAGGATGAAGATAAGGATGACGCTGACGATGACGCTGACGATGACGCTGACGATGACGCTGCCGATGATCTGCTACCTATCGAAAAAGCAAATAAGAGATTAAAGAAGAAACAAGCAAAAGAACAGTAAATATCGCTTATAGATCGATCGATCTAAATGTTTCTTTCTTTTTGACATTTTTTATAATTTTAGAAAAATGGCAGAAGAGGAAATGAACGATATGATGGCACAGCAAAGTGACTTTCTCTTTCCCACCGAGGAAGAACTTGCGAATGCAAATAATCTTAAGGATATCCAACAGCGTATAAAAGACGTAGTTATGATCTTGTCAGACTTCAAAAGATTACGCGATGTGAATAGGTATGTCGCCGATTAGTTGTTGGTTTCACAAATATCTTCATGGCTCTGTCTCTAATCTTGCAGGTCTCGTTCAGAGTACATGGAGCTGCTCAAGAAGGATTTGTGCACGTACTACAGCTACAATGACTTTTTAATGAAGAAACTAATGCAGATATTTCCGTTGGACGAACTGCTAGAATTTTTAGAGGCGAGCGAAGTTCAGAGGCCTATGACGCTACGAACGAATACATTGAAGACGCGTCGTCGCGACTTAGCAGAAGTATTTTCGATTTGTTCAATCATTTCCACTACAGTAAACCCTTCTATAACGCGGAGCAGAAATTGTGATTTGTATCAAATTTAATTTCATTTGATTTGCGCAAAGTCCGAGTTTCCTATGACACGGTACGAATTAATCGCGTTATAGGAGGGTTGACCGTACTCTGCCAGTTTCCTATCAACGATCAAACTTTTCAGGCTTTGATCAATAGAGGAGTGAATCTGGACCCGATAGGAAAGTGGACTAAAGTTGGATTGGTAGTGTACTCTTCTCAAGTCCCGATGGGTGCGACGCCAGAATATTTGGCAGGTCATTATATTTTACAAGGTGCGTCTAGTTTTCTACCGGTTATGGCTTTAGAACCGAAGGAGAACGAAAGAATCCTGGACATGTGCGCCGCACCTGGTGGAAAGTCTTCGCATATAGCAGCGCTCATGAAGAATACAGGTGTACTTTTCGCGAACGACGTGAACGAGGACAGAATAAAGGCTGTAGTCGGTAATTTCCACAGGCTCGGCATCGTGAATTCCGTTATTTGTACTTACGATGGCCGGAAAATGCCGTCGGTGAGTAAAAATTTACTTATACATATGTACATAACTGTAGATCACTAGTTTTCGTTCAAAAATTGCCTTCAAAGTGATGTATTGTATCTTCAATGACGTTAGAACACTTTTCATTCAATATTCAATACCTTGACCAAAAAAAATCGTAAAGCGACCATCGAAGGTTCATTTTAAAGGCGAGATTCCAATCTTTAAATCTCTGTTGGTTTCATTTATTAAATTATATTTTTAACTTCTGTAAGAACAATTGAATTTTCAAAATTTTCAAAACGAAAAAGTATGTTCACTTTTTCACCCGTTACATAGTATAGAAAACTTTGTTGAGAAAAACAAGCAATGGATTTCGAAAGTAGAAAGAACAAGCTTTAAAATGAGTCCAGAACGAATACTCTACGATGTTTTTTCATGAAGTTACGGCGCGTTGAACATGGACAATTCTTTAACGAAAATTTAGTGATCTGTTAATTGTACGGGCCAGTGTATATATTCGATTGTCTTTAGGTGATCAAAGGTTTCGATAGAGTTCTTTTGGACGCACCGTGTACTGGCACTGGTGTTGTTTCCAAAGACCCTAGCGTTAAGACGAACAAGGACGGGGTGGACATACAACGTTGTTGCACGTTGCAGAGAGAGTTGCTTCTGTCAGCTATAGACTGTGCGAATGCTCGTTCAGACTCGAGCGGAATTATTGTTTATTCGACGTGTTCGATCCTTCCGGAAGAGAATGAGTGGGTCGTGGATTATGCCCTTAAGAAACGTGACGTTAGACTAGTGCCTACTGGCTTGGAATTTGGTACAGAGGGTTTCACCAGTTACAGGCAACACAGGTTTCATCCCTCGCTGAAGTTGACGAAAAGATTTTATCCACATGTACATAATATGGACGGTTTCTTCGTTGCGAAATTCAAAAAATTCTCGAACCTCGTTCAGAAAAAGAAAGACCCTGAGGAAGAAGAATCGCTCGATTAACGTTAACGAGATTGATCGAAATCCAATAAATATTTTTATGGTAATCACTGAAATATTCGAAGAACACCCACTGATCAAGCAGTTTGAATATATTAAAAAATATATATATATAATGTATGTACAGAATTTATATTTTACAGTAAATTTGATGTATAAATTATGTAGCTTCCTGTCATTACAGTGATACATGTTGGAATATATACGTATACAATATACACATACACATATATATGTATGTATATATAGTATTGTCTGTACACGATTGAAATGGTTTAACAATCGTGCGAAGGTTTACGGAGCTACACGATATTTCGGACGTTAATGGAAAAATATACTTTTCAGTTGTTTGTCGCACAGTCTTTTCACCTCCTCTAAAAGAGATATAATTACATTAGGTTTCAGTGCGTCAGTGAATGATCTGAAAATTGCGTACGTACCTTCTATCTCGATAAACTTTGCACTCTTTTGCTGAATAACTACAAAGAATTCCCTCAAGTTCGACAGCTTACCTACAACCCAATAACCGCTCATGGTTTTTATTACAATTTCGCCAGCTTCTTTCAGTCTGCAATGAGACAAAATATATATGTATATATTCCAATGTGAAGATTAGATTACACTTAATCTAAAATATACCAACTTATTGGTGTCATTGTATATATCAGTGATAACCCTCAATACTTCCGGTGTTGTGAGTACGTTAGAACATCGTCTGTTATCCAGATGTATCGTGCTTTTATATGCTAAATTGAGTTTATTAAAATACAGGTACTTTGTACAAGACTCTGTTGTGACTACTACGTGTTTAGCACATTGTTCCGCAACTGAGCTAACGAGAGTAGTTAATTGTGGACCAAGAAAACTGTCGAGACTTTTAAAGAAATCTATTAACAAACTAGTTTTACCTGCGAAGGAAGCGTGTAATCATTTCTCGTGTACTCGGAACTACCGACATTGCTAATCATTTTCGAAATACTCACTATCAACGAAAAGACATATCGTCGCGCTCAGCGCCCTATAAACTACCAAATACAAAGAGATCGGTTTCGTCGAATAATTTATAAACACTGTCGGTGATTTTCCAATCAAATTTGGTTCGTTGATGTTAGATGGACCGGTAACGAACCTGTAAAATTAATATTTCGATGATTAAGCCTCATCCGTGAAAGAATAAGTTCTTACACGGACATACTAACTTTCCATAGTGTGAACTAGTGAATGGTGAAGGGGAATTCCTAGGCATGGAACCACCATGCAATTCTTTTTCAAGATGAGCCTGCAAAAGCGTCCCTACCAAATAATTATAGACCACTTGCATATCTTCAGGTTCCAAGCCACTCCTGTAGAACGTTAATTGTATTATTGTTAACAGCTGCGATGAAATATAATTATATTAATTCATGTCAATTATTACTGACCAGACAACTTGATCATTGTACAGGAATGCTGTGTACTTCACTTGAGAAAACATAGCTTCTATGAGATTCATAAAGCATTGCACCCTTAAAAACGTTATCTTATCAAGAGGTAAAAATTGTAGACCTTGAAACACATCTAGAATATCGGTGTTATGTATTTTCAAGGACATCAGATACTGTAAACGAAATCTATTATGTTTTTGATAATAAAATCAAACTCCTGTGAATCAATGAAAACATAAATACCCTAGAGTAAAAATGTTCAAGTTTATGTTTCAGTAATGTTATAGAGCCGCACTCTGGTTCATTAATGATTGTATTGAATGAGCCCATAAACAGTCTAAACATAACGTAAGCTTGTTTTAATATAGCTTGACAAACACTGCTGGATACTTCGTCATGTTGATATTCTATATATGTGTTTCCATCTTTTTCTTTGCACACATATGGCAGACCAACAATCTGAAAATTTATTGTAAGCGTTTAATATCTTGCAAAGTACATTTTTCTTTTTTAAATTATTGTCAGAAACTTACCATTATCATCCAAAAGTTTGGTTCTGGCTGGTAGTATATTTGTCGAGTTTTATGTGTGTGACAATAATCGCAAGGCTGACCAGGATTGAAAGATCTGAAGTCGTTAAAGAAGAAACAACTTGTTATTTCGATCGACAAAAAGCTTCGAGGCTTTTGTAAAAAATACATACTCTGTAAACTTGATTATCGCTTCGCTGAGCCCTATGTTTTTAATTTGAACATCCAAATCCCTTTCTGGATGATAGTAGAGTATCTTTTTCTCTTCCTGCACAGAGGACACAGAGTGACTCGTTTACACATTACACAAACCTATGTGGATCGAAGGTATCACAGTTTCGAAAAATCATTTTTTATCGTCTGAATTCTATGTAGATACTTGCCTCTCCCTCTTTTTTCGCGTAGGTCCCATTAAATATATAAAAATGTTCCAGAGTAGCTTCGGTCTTCGATGTCATTTTGACAGGATTTGACAAACGGAACACAACGTTACACCGATATTCCACTGCTAGCGAGAAATATTCAAATATTTAAATATCCACAGAGGCAACGATCGTCTGATCAACGGAGCTTTTAGTATACTTTAGTCTCTCGTTAACATTTCAAACGCCAAATCAAGAGAATAACCAGGAATAATCCGATAAATTATTGTCAGATTCAGATATGTTGACAAATGTTCAGATGGCGGCACACGCTCCTTAACTTTGAGCGGGAAAACGTATGCATAGAATGGCCAATTTAAAATTTCACTGCATTAAAAAGTACGAAAATTGGTACACATTACATTCGTTTGAGTACCGAAATTCGAAATTATTGTACAAAGAATATTTTTCATGAAAAAGAAGAAATCATATCGTTAATGAAAGTTTTTCTGCTAGACAACAGTGACCATCAATGGGCATCGGGATATTTTTTCATCGAGTTTACAACAAAATACTTGGATAAATTCCGTTGCGTCAAAATGCACAGACTAAATAATGCTTTCCATTTTCATGCTAACCTTTTCTCCGTGTACTTTGTTCGGAACGCGTGCACAATAATAATATGAATTAACAATTAACGCTATGATTCTCAAGAATACCGTGTTTTTTTGCCGTTCCAATAATTGCAGGATGACTGGTAGATTTGTTTAATAGGCGTTGAACAGTGTGTATTTAGGTGATTCGAATAGGTTTTCGCGGAACAAAAAAGAAGAAGACCGAGGACATTATCGATAGCATGACGGCGGCGAATTCGAGAGATCACGTCATTCGATCGGGACGAGTTTCACGTATTACGTGTACGAAACTAACGAGCATAACAAATTTGTCGTGATGTGGGTAACGATTACATTTAGATAACGCACAGTGACGAGCAACATGTGACGATTAATCGGAGCGGAAGAGACGAGAAGCCTGGAAAGAATATTGGTCTTTGGGTGTACGAAAGATCTGAATTGTCAGACCAATGGCCTATCAAACGTTTCGGGAAGAGTACATGCAAATGCCTGTGGTGACACGAGCTTATACAACAGCTTGTGTCATCACGACTCTCGCAGTGGTTAGTAAAAACAAATGTGCCAGAGAAATTCTGCCGCGTCTACAGAATACACCGGTGTTCGTGAAATAACCATATCCTGATCCGACTCTTTCTGGTTACAGCAACTAGACTTGGTATCCCCGTTTCGACTATATTTTAATCCTACGTTGATAATAGAACAATATCAGGTAAGAAAATATTACAGAGTTCTACACGGTGTTCGGTGATGGGTGGGGGAAAATTTCAGAGACGATTCTTTACGATAATATAACAGAAAAATCAGCTGCAAAAAATTTGCTGAACACCCTGTATACGCGTTCTGTCGAACGGTTAATTCATACATTGTCGAACGTTTCAGGTATGGAGATTAATAACAACATTTTTGTTCTTCGGGAACATGGGTTTCAATTTCTTCTTCAACATGGTGTTTACGTACCGGTATTGTCGGATGCTGGAGGAAGGCTCATTTCGCAGAAGAACTGCAGACTTTGTGATGATGTTCATTTTTGGGGGCATATGCATGATTGTATCCTTTAATGTCGGTCTAGTTGGTGTCAGTGTCTTGTAACGGGGGACTCGAAATGGCACAGGGGTAAGGAAAGCAAAGATCACCATCACACTATGCAATACACCCAAAGTAGTAGCAGTAATTTTCTCAGAGAAAAGCGAGAATGCATTTGACGTAACTGCGCGTGTCCGACCAATATGACGGTTTCTTTGTGAATTCTTTTTGCATTCCTTCCGAGTAGCACGTTACATGACACAGAAAATATTACTTTTCTATAGAGAAATGAAAATTTCCTAAACTAGAACAATAGGTGGTTGCATTTTTTGTTAATTTATTGTTCCTTGGTCATGCCTTTACAATTATGTTGGTTTATGTGTGGTCAAGACGAAACCCGTTTGTCAGGCTCAACTTTTTTGGACTGATAAACTTTCAAGTAAGTTCGAACAAGATTTCATTGAACACAGAATAAAAAGTCATTTATTTCTTGTTTCTTTTAGGCTCCGTATTTGCCTTGGGTGCTTCTCGGGTTCACTGTAATTCTTGGCAATACGATATGGGTAGATCTAGTTGGAATGGCTGTAGGACACATGTATTATTTTGCAGAAGATGTATTTCCACGTTTAAGAGGAGGTTTCCGAGTTCTTAAAACTCCACAAATACTGTAAGTTCCATTGTCCGATGAGAAAGCGACTATATCTTCGAATGATTAACAATAATGTTGTGGTTTTCCGGCAGTAAGACTTTGTTCGACGCACATCCAGAGGATCCAGATTATACGCCACCACCCGAAGATCGTCCCGAGAGATTCAATTGGGGACAAGATGCCAATGTGCAGTGATTCGAAATTCGAGGTCCTGCTTCCAAAACATCTCTTACTGATTGGCATATCAAGTAAACTTTTCTATTATTAGATATACAAGATTGTTCCTTAATTTTTCTCAGTTACTAACAAAAAATACTAAGTAATTACCATTGTCTACAACACTATGCGAAGTATAGAGAACATTTATAACGACGATAAGACTTCCAATTTTTTACAGGGGTTACAATTTTTCACGCAAGAAACTTCGGTATTAAGTGTAATGCAAGCTGATATAATTAGAAATGGAAACAGTATTTCTCAGATAATCGACCATTGTGATACATTTATAATACTGACGGTTTTCAGAATTGAACGCATGAAAAGGGAAAAAAGAAAGCATATTTCCGTGTTCTGCATGTTTGCAATTATTTGTGGTGATTGTAATAGGTATATAATTTACAAAACACCTACGAAGTACAAAATTTCGAGTATACTCGTAAAAATGATTTCGACTGTCTTATTTCTCAGTTTTCTTTATTCTTATTAATTAATTAAGAAAAATGTATTTTCGTTTCGATATATTTCGTTCAATTGCTGTTTTCATGATTGTTACAAATATTGTGCACAGTATAAATTTTTGCTACACTATTGTGCCTGAATAATATACAATTTTAACTAAACACCGAAAGTTGCAACCCTTATGTCCTTAATCTGTAATACCTTCCATTGAAAACGAATTGTTCGTGTTACAAGGTATGCACTAACTTTTTATTTTTTCCAGAATTATGAAATTGAAACCCCTGATTCAAAAAAAAACCGTTCTAGTGTAAAAACCTTTGGCTCTCAAGCGATGTAAATATTTTTTATTTATTTAGCTAACTTAGACGAGTTATTGGGTTTTTACCTCGGTCGATATTTGATAACGTGTTTGGTCAGCAGAATGCATAGTACTTGCTAATGATGATAGAATACATCACAGACTCTTTTTCTTTTCTATGGGCATTTGATAAACGAAATATTACAAGGTATTTGCGCGTTATGATTTCATAAAAACCAGTAAATGTTCAATAATCTGTAATATAGCATTGCTTTTTCTGCTGGTGTTTGTGGCTTATATGAATGAATGGGAAACAAAGTCTAATAAGTTGTAAAATATATATACATATACATATATGTATTCTAAAGCGAATACACGCGTTTAGCAACATGCGTTACACACAGTGTATAGTTATTAATGGAAATCAATTCGTTTCTCTTTCCGTTCGGTGGCGAAAGCTGTGATGTATTCGT
This sequence comes from Sphecodes monilicornis, assembly GCA_913789915.3. Taxonomy (NCBI): domain Eukaryota; kingdom Metazoa; phylum Arthropoda; class Insecta; order Hymenoptera; family Halictidae; genus Sphecodes; species Sphecodes monilicornis. The sequence goes on along the minus strand of OU565299.1, from coordinate 19,389,071 downwards.
GAATTGCCAATCAAATGAATGCATCCGTAATGTGTACTAGAGGAATGCAGTGGTCGAACCTTTTGCGACAGAATGTGTGTCAGCGAGAGAAACCAAATTCATTGCAATGAATTTCCACCCGAATAATTATTCATGACTTACCAAATAATAGTCATTTTGTAAATACTAGTTAAAATTGTTATTTATATGACCATTGCAATTACATAAAATGGTTCAACTTAGTTTGGCATATTACTGTATGTACACATTGTATATCATTAATATGTATTTAATAGTATATATATATATATATATATATATATATATATATATATATATTTATTTACACACATACACACACACACGCGCGCGCGAGCGCGTTGAGTCTGCAAGACAGATTCAATGCATATATCTCTTACGATTAATTTTTATATATTTCTTACAACTTATCATTATTTTTCAAACATTCTGTCCATAACACATTACAGTGTCGCGTAGTTGTCTTATTGTGCTATACAATACATATAGTTATCATATTGTTTGACCGACGGTATGCGAAACTATTGACCATTCGGTGTATTTATTGCTCGCTTTATTTTTGTACGATTATGAATGAAATCGATAAAATAGAAAAATTGATTTACAAAACCATTTATTTCGATTTAAATAATAAATGATTATTATAACAGGATATAATGATGTATAACTAGGTACATATACGCAATGACATGGACTATAATACAATGATCAAGATTCTATTGTACATATTTTATTATATTGCCACCGTTGCTAAAAGCACTGTAATGTCGTCTGGCTTACCACCTGAAAAATACAAAAAGGAAAATACATTGTGGATCTTCACTCTAAAAAGTAAACTATCACCAGTAAGATTCTCATTCGGAATAAAAAAAATATATCTAACTTCTTCGCATCTGTTTCAAGTCCAGTGGCTTTTCTTTGTCGGTAATATATTAATAATTATTCTATCGAGCAATGCATTGGTTTAGGCTGTTCGTTTTAAGTGGAAGAATTGAACAATATTTAAGGTACTATATAGAAGAATAAAATTAATACAAAGTCACCACCAAAGTATAAGAGATAGGTACATAATGTAAGATATAAGAAATTGTGAAATGTATGCTATGAATAAATTGTATGTATTTTTTATCGAAAACTCATTTGTATTGTAAGTGATCAAGGAGAGCACGAATGATGTGCAATGTATCAACTCTCAAAGGACAATAGGCAATAATTGTCGATCGAAACCGATGCATTCTTCTGTGATATGTTCAGCATATTAATAGCATTGCATACCTATAGTGTCAATTCCATTCTCTCTAGCACTTTGGGCAAATGGAGACATAAATGCGCCGTCGAAAGCTAAGCTACGAGCCATCCAAGCTATTGTATTGGCAACACCTTGTATTTTGGTAGGATCTCTTTCCCCTTGAATTTTACGCATCTCCGTGATAAGCAGTTGGTCAGGCACATTGTCAAAGACCCCATCGGTCGCCAATAGAATTACATCGCCGTCTTCAACCCCAAAACTCGATGTATCTGCAGACTCTGGACTGAAGCACAAATAGGGACTTGGTTCACGCATACATACATATATCAACGCGTCCATTTCTCGACGGTCTCAACCCTTTGAATGCCCAACTAGCAGCCTCGAAAATTCGATAAAATCAAAGTAATTTATTTAGCAAAACTACAAACAAGGCTATCATTGTTTGAAGATCATATTGGGAAACTTTTTCGACTCTCATTTCTGGGAGAGACTACACTCGAAGCGTTAATGCTCCTCCATGTTACTGTTTGTATGGAAAACAATATACCTGTCGCTAAGTACCAGACCAGAATGTCCTGGAGGTGGAAGAGACAATTGAAACGGAGTATTAAAGTAGTGTTGTTGTTCGGAAGAACGATGGACTACTTCCCCTTTCCTTACAACTACGAAACCGCTGTCGCCGATATTAGCTGCATAAATGCTGCTCGTCTCTTTATTAAGGACTATAACGCATGCAGTGCTGCTACCTGAAACAATGTCCATCGGCATTACAGACACCGTGATAAATTTCCAAGTGTTTAAGAAAAATGGTCACTATTCATACCTAATATGGGTTGTTTATTTTCTAGTAATTCGTAGTAACTACGTGCTAATAAACCAGCTGGTTCCGAAGGCGTGAACTTGCCCATGGATACCAGTCTTTCGCAAGTTCTCATTAAAAAGCTAGAAAACTCTCCTGGGTCGATTCCGTAATGCCTCCATCCCCCTACACCGTCTGCTACACCTGCAAAGTTGAAAGAAATATTCAATTACTCAATACACGTAGCATTGGGTGAACCAAAGAGAAGAGAACACGGTAGAGAAAATATTAACCCTTGGGATACAGTAACAAAATTGTTGCAAAGTGAACGTCTTGGAATCTATGGAGAAAGTCTCTATAGAGAAGATAAGGAAGATTAATGCAAACGATTGACATTACCTATCAAAGGGTTAAGTAGGTGGACTCTACATAAACAACGAGGAAGAGCAGGTTGATCAACGAGCATTACCTATCACTTCGACAGCCTTGAATTTGGCACTGAACCAAGCGTCGTCACCGAACTGACCCTTGCGTATACGTCCCCGCGAGAAGTCTTTGGGAAAACCACATACCGCTGATATAAATGATGCCTCGTGACGTTTGTTCACGTTAGGGTCAGCACAAACTGTATAATTTGATATACCGTTCCATATCGCCCGAGACAGCAGCCTCCCGGTCCAATAAATGGACTGCATCGTACGGTGAGGCTCAAACTCGCGTGTCGCACATCTTTACCAACTTTTAGACAACGATCACCGTGAATCGTGCGGCACGATTCAAGAATATGTCGAAGGCATGTTTCTGAAAGAGGCTCTGGCTCTGAGAAGCGATGGGAACGTCAATCGGATCGATCTTCGTCGTTCTTTCCTGTTTCGTTCAGCACCGACCTCGGAACCCGATCCACGGTCCAAGCAACGAGGATTCTTCACCGTGGTACCTAATCAAATTCTATGTCTCTTGCTGGGGCACGAAACGAGAAAGTCCATCAACCAGCGCTCCGTTAACAAACCAACACCCTGAACCTGAACCATCCTCAGTGTTCCTGCACCATTGAACACGATAACAAAAAGGATTCTTATAGAGGCGAAACTACATACGATGTTCTACGAAGACCGATTTTCAGCGCGTATGCGTCCAGAAGTGGATCCATCATGAATATAGTCGCAGAACACATACTCAAAATGTGTGATCGAAAGTTATTTTCATTATTATTTTAAATCTCTCTTTACAATTTCAATTTGGGAAAAGGTAAAATCATAATCGATAGATGGAAAATTCAATTAGAATTGATGATAGTGAAGTTGGTTGCGTAACTCTTTCGATTATCGAATGAAGTTGTTACGATTCTCGAACACTCGGTTCTTTCGATTCTCGAACAAAAATTTGAATTTCTACTTGGCGTTTCGTCCGCGGAGATTTTGAGTACGAACTTTAAATCATGATGACTTTAAATAACTTTTAATTATATTGCAGGGGTACTTTGATTGATATTTATGTTGGATTTGCTTGGAAACTCGATAGTGCACGTCGATTTATACGAGAAACGATGACAAGGAAATGGAAAGACACGATTCGACATGAAAAGCATAGAAAGGTACGTACAATGAAGTTACAGCGACACATATCTTTGAGTAAATCGCTTTACTAATGTTTATTAATAAACATTTCATATAGATTATTTTAATTCATTATAATTTAATACCTGTTTGCTGTTGTTGTTTTCTTGTTGCTGTTCTTGCGCTGTCGCGATCGAATAAGTTTATCGTTATATTTACACTATTCAGTATAAAATGCGAGTTCAAGATTAAATCACACCACTATGTTTTATGGACACTATCTGTCATCGATTAATAATTATCAATGCTTGTACTCGGGAAAATGCGAAGGGGGCAGTAGGGCAGTATTTTCGTTATCACTAGTGTTGTTGGTATTTAATTCTTTAGGGGAACCATTATTTATGTTACAATCTAGACTAAATGTATCGTCTAGTGGGCATTTGTTAATATTAGGCAAGTGATTAACATCGATTCCACGAACGTCGGGGAGGAGCTTTTGTTGTTGATGGGATTGAGCATTTTCAGTCTCGTCGTTGTCGAGACCATTGTTGTCGGTATGGGGTGGGGATGGATAATAGCCACGCTGCTGTATTGGCAGTTGTTCCACCGGCAGTTGGTGTTGTTGTTGACATTGATGCTGTAGCGATGACTGCTGCTGCGGCTGCTGCTGCTGCAATGGCTGAGCGTGATGATGATGGTGGTGATGTTGTTGCTGCTGCAACTGTTGGTGGTGTTCGCATTGGCCGTGCCGGTGTTGCTGCAACAACTGCATCGTGCCACCACCGGTCATTGCAGGTGGCGGCGGCTGCTGCGGTGGCCGGTGCTGTACTCCGTCCTCACTAGTCCATCGGGCTAGTTGTTGTTGAGCTTGAATAAATGCATCACTAGAAAATAACAAGATTACACGAGCCCATTGGATCTATTCCACGACCACTAATGCTGCATACGCGCGTCTAGGCCGCGGACACGCGGATATACTCGCCTTCAGCAAGCTCCTAATCATCGGACTCGGCCTCTTACCTCACCAAGGACCGGTACCACGTGTGCGCACGTTCTCTATTCAGAACTGCAACCCTTTCCAAGCTGCGTACAGGGTGAGAAGAATGCTTTACCTTTCCGAAATCTATCGTACACACTGAGAGGAATTCTAATTATGAAACCTGTGAAAGGATGACACAGGTGTTCCCTTCCATGAGAGAAATGTAATCGAGGGGAGAGGAACTGCTCGTTTAATGGAAGGTTGTAGGATCCTCGATGTACCCTGTACACTTGGACAGAGCTGCTCTATTTGTAAGGGTTTCGCTGTCCAGAGAGAAACCCTCTGCGTGATTCGTCGGCTACTATCACGCATGTGTATGTATACGATCATCTTTTGTACGTACAGAATATACCGTATAACGAAAGGCACTCGGTAACGAAAGAGAAAGATGACACGTCTACATATACTTACGTGTATGCGCGTCGTTAAATACACAGAAAGCTGTCTATAGCCTTGTGCGCGTGCGAAGCTCGATGCGATTGCAAACGATCTTCGGTACGATCGTCGAGGAAAGAAAGCTTCAGATAAGGATAAGTGCCGGATCGTTCTAGCGCGTCGTAAACCGCAGACAATCTTAGTCCAGAGTCTCAGTCTTTTGCGACAGGCACTGTGTTCGGTACTCGGTATATTGGTATATCGGTATAATGGAAGAACACGTTCTACGAACGCTTGCTTCAGCGCTAAACGGGAGGCCCATAGTGTTCTAATAAGTCCCGAGACGACTTCTCAGCACATTCACAGCGCATTGCACAAGCAGCTAAAGCGGTAGGAGTAGTAGCATGCGAGAAAGTTGGTGTGTTCGATCCCACTTTTTTTGATCATTGTGAAATTCGACTCCGGCTAAACTTGCGGATTTCGTTGAACAGAAAAGACGAGCAGTATGCCGAGTCTATTTATATCCCGTCTCGTACTTCATTCACATTTGGGAACAATGTTCTTCGAAGTAGCCAATTCCCTAGTCTCATGCACCAATCCTTATCTGAAGGGACAGCAGTGATGGGTATTACAGTGAGGAGCAATGCGTTATTCTCTTGTTCAAGGTTCCATTGTTTTCCTCTTCCTTCGTGTACCTTTACGTTAGGGCTGCAGCGACGAAAGCTGTTCATTAGACTACAGATCTTTATGCAGAATAAAAATTGTTTGCATCAGTTGCAACAGATGGTAGTCAGATATAGATTTAATTCTTTCTTTAATAATTTTAACAAGTTGCAAACAGTACATTCGTCAATTATTTTTATTTTTGCACTTCTTTAATTTCATTCTTGTTGTAGGTAAATGTATAAAACCCGCAGACTACTGATCATTCGCTTCGATCGTTCATCGCACCTCAAACATAAACGTGCCCTTACGCAGTGAGTGGACAATGTTTTCTACCATAATAACAATAAAAATTTCGAGTTTTCGACGAGGAAGAAGCAGCACGGACCTTGAAGAAGCAGGACGCAGCCGCTCGCTACTCTATTCGCGTCGCGTGTGAATCAGGGAGAAACGTGGATTGCAATCAATGGATGATCGATACACGTGATCTCGGTGCCCAACGCTAATGGTCTGGAAGTGGCTCGCTGAGAGGAGGCTTGCTGAGGGGATCGTGTATGAACCGAAAGATCTTTAACGATCACGGGTTGGTGTTCAACTACGGTTCGGCTCGGTGTGGGTGATTCTCTGTCTATCTACGAGAGAGGACAAGCCCGTTTCGTATTGAAAGAATCTGCGGAGATACCTTTCACTATCGGGCGTTTCGCCCCTAGCATTTGAGCCTCTGTCAGGGTCGGCAGTTTCATAGATACCCTCCTCCACTTGCATTTGGTGGGAGTGTTGAGTGTGCTGGTGGGTGCCGTAAGGACTTCGAGACGACGGCTGACGGCACCGACCGTAGGTATCGTCGCGGGCGCGGCTACACCTTCTGCTTCTACGTGGGAAATCGAATCAGAAACTCCTTTAGAAGTCTAGCCGAAAGTGATGATATATCGATTAATCGTTACCGGGTTAGCGTTCCCGGTTCGCGGGTCCCTAACTATCCCAAATAGAGTCTCTCTTTCTCTGCCTCTGCGAGGAGCCAAGAAAGTCACACGCGCGGGTCATTTCACGGCGAATATCCTTCTCATAAATCGCACAAACGCTGATCGATTCGGCGTGGAATGATACACCCACAGGTATACGGTATAAACAGACTCTGCATCATCGAGTATCGTGCAAGCGAATCCCTTGCCGAGGTGTTGCTGACGGCCCCGTGTAATTACGTATCGTGACTACGCTAACGCTACTTGTATCCAGACGCGTAGCCTGTCTGATGGTACGGTATTATCTCGTTGTCTGTCGATGGGTGTTCTTCATGGTGTACTTCAACGTCTATATTCTGATTTCAGATGAACTACCGAGGAGAATGCTTTGTCATCGATCTCGCAGGATCTGCGAGGGAACGTTTACCCAACGAGATGGTACCGTGTTACTACACTCGTGGCGAGAAGTATTCGATCGAACATATCGAGTGTCGTCTATCTTTGCATTAATGCGTTGAGAAAATCATTTTCTCAACGGTTGAATAGCTGCCTAGTAAAAAGGCTTACATATACGTATAGTTGTGTAGTGGAAAGAGTAGATTCTCTCATTGCTGCATCGAGCAACGAATTATTTCCCGTGTACCTGTAAATATCATAAAATGCAACGTACGCCCCTCTTCTAGACACCTATTCAATTACATTCACGATTTCGATCGAACACCTCTCGTCAGGAGTAATATATGCGTAATTCAAGAAGCGAGAAGGTACAAAAAGACAAACTGGCCAGAGAAGAGAAAAATGTAAGCAATAACGCGCATCGGTGGCAAGTAATACAAGAAACGATAGTGAGCTGCGCCAGCCGGTACGAGGAGAGTTAGTGTCCTCGAGTTCGAATGCGAAATTAGATATTGTATAGATATGCTCCGAGTATTACTAATTGTTTGAGGCTTCTATAGCCGAACAACGACTGTTCCCGTGTATATCGTTCAGGATTTGTACCTCGGGGTCTCTCCGAAGACCAGCTGAAAAAGGAATGATCGCGAAGCAAAGAACAGCTGCCGATCGAAAACGACGTGGAAACGACGAGAGAGAGAGAGAGAGAGAGAGAGAGAGAGAGAGAGAGAGAGAGAGAGAGAGAGAAGAAAAGGGAGAGAGAGAGAGAGCGAGAGAGAGAACGTGGAGAAGAAAAAATGTAAGCGTGGCGAATGAAGCTTTTCGATCTTTCGCTTGTCAGTTCTTACCCTTGGGAGGACTCGCTACAAACGGACGAATCTATCCTGTAGTGACGATCGGCCTCGCTCTCGGATATCCGCATCTCTTCGGAGCCACAGGGGCTCAGGTGACTGATGTGACGGGACGAGTGACGCTCCAGCTGCTTGATCAGGTCCTCTATGTTGCGGATGCGTAGTATGCCGCAGGTCCCCTCCTCCCCCCCTTCGTCGTCGTCGTCCTGGTTGTCGATATCGTGGCCGTCCATGTCCTTGTGGCAGGGATCCGGATACACGCATCCCGTAAGAGGTTTGTGCGAGACCTCGTCGTTCACTAGGTTCCCGCCGGCGAAACTTGTTCCGGACAGCTCGTGCTGGGTCTTCGCGTTCCTTAACGCCTCCACGATGTTCTCGTGGTAGCCATTCAACCGGTCCAGAGTGCGTTCCAAGTTCACCACAGCGCCTCCTTCTGTACTCGTATCACAACATCGGTTACAATCTTTTCTCAGTTTTCGGTGTACGAAATCTACCGGACATGGAGGGTTGGTATATGCATAATATACAGATTGGTATACTCTTTAGATAAAAGGATATACATATTGATATACCGGGTGTCCTATTCAAAGTTTCCCACGCAATTATTTCCCAAACCAGGCAGTTTCAACCAGTAGCTCCCGAGCTACTCGAGGCACCTTCCCCGCTTAGGTTCTTCCCCCACTCTTAGACTTCATCGTTATAATGTATAGTATTGGGAAGCTCCAACCACGAGAGCCGCGCGACGCGCGCAGCACTTGCTAACTCTACGACTGTACGTCGTAGTGGGGAGGGGTTCGATGGTGGGGGACCTTGCAGTTCTTGGAGGGGAATACGTTGGAACTCCCTGTCCCAAACTATAGCTCGCTGTGAAAAACATTTCAAATCAAATTGACTATGTTTCGGGGAAGTCATCTTGTGGTGGGCAGAAATGTTCTTTAGATGGACGTGCTTCCATCTAGCTACGCTAAATTTTGAACGGCACTAAATGACCTTGAATAACCTTGGAACACGAAACTGTTATAGAACAGTGAATTCGTCTCGGGACAAGCTACAGGCTTACCTATATAAAAATATACAGTTTCGTATAAAACAAACAGAGATCACCTTGAAATTTATTTGAAATATTTTGTTTAATGAGCTATAGTTTGGAAAATAATTGCGTGCGAAACTCTAATGGGACGTCCTCCACTGAAGCTGTTCCTTTTCAAGGATTACCCTCCCTCCATGGGCTCCCGTGAACCATCGTCGGAACTATCAACTATTACAATACCGCAAACAGTGTTTTTCTTTAAGATTCCTTTCTGAGACGCTCCATGCGAATGATTGCTCGATTGCAGATCAATGAAAGAGACAGCGTCCTCTCCTCCCGTGCCACCGTCGTCCTCGCTTATGACGGTCCTCCTCGTCTTATGATCCCTGAAAATGATCAGGCAAACGAACAATTGGTGTCTCGCGTGTTCGCCGATTGGTCTGATGAATTTTCTCCAGTCCAACAACCGATTTTTCTGGCGTAGTTGCGAGTGCACCGCGATGGTTAAGAAAAACGAGTTTACTTGTACGTCGCGAATCTAATACGATTTTTATTCTTCCAGGTGACTGCAAACACAGATCGAACAGAGGGACAGGGAGAGAGAGAGAGAGAGAGAGAGAAAAGAAAGAAAGAAGAAGAGGTAATCAACGTGGTTCTTGACCGATCAACTCGTTCTCTCAGAAACTTAGGTAATTGGAATTTATTCAGCGAAATGTATATTTTTGAGAAATTGTTACCGTGAACGCGAGAAACTCGTTTCTCTGCCCATGGGTGTATCATAGCACCCACCAATTTCTTCTTCGGTCGCGTGTACAGTAATGCCTCGATATATGCGAAACATTAGTGTACCTCTCGATTAACACGTTGAGTGCCGCGTCCCCGTGAAATGGGAGACGAAATTATTTGTCTAGATTTATAAATGATTTTTTGCTTGAATGTTATCGAGTGTAGTAAATTTGCTTAGGATCTGCAAAATGCAAGATGCATCGTACATCTTAATATTTCAATTTTTATTCAATTTAGTTCGTTACTTCCATTTTCTGGTATTTTTGAGACTACTGGATCAGCACTGAAAGTGTTAAAACGGAACACGAGCGACGTGTTCGTCAATGCGCGGTGGTCTGTGAACATCACGAGGGATCTACAAGATGATTCAGAGATCGCTATAATCTGCGCGTTCCAACAAACATGTATCCTCTGCATTCAAATCTCTTCAAGGCTGATAGTACCATTTTCTCATTCTCGAGAGTAGACGCATCTCTGTATCATCCGAGTATACCCTGTGGTACGTTGTTGCGCGTGGATGGCGGAGATTGATCTACCGTCCGTCCATCAGGAGATGGCAGTGATTTTCGACAGTAGGGTGCAGGGGGACTGCGAGACCCCACTCTAGACGCCAGACTGCGGACCCCACTCTTACGCTTACGTTCTGGCGGGAACGGTCGTCATTGGCGCTCAGCGTCGCCACATCTCTATGATCCAGTCACACTAATATGCGCGTTTCCGTCTTTGTCCCGCGATTCGGCCAATAGCGGTAGACGTGTAGCGCGTAGAAGGGAGATCACGTGGTACCTACAAGTTTCTCACTGCCATCCAGTGTCGCCAGATCGCTGAAATCGAGGGGAATACAATTTACCACCTCTCCGATGACCAAAGTAATATGTAACACGGTTGTAGACTCTCCAGTCTACGGTCTTAGTGGGGGACGTTGGAGTGTGCGCAGGAGTGGAATGGGATAGTGGAAGGAGAAAAGGAGGAGAGGAAAATCAACCCTGTGTTGGGTTGATCTGGCGACACTGCTGCCATCTCCTGATGGACGGACGGTACACGTTTGGATGTTTGTTTAATCTGATTAAGAATAGATTTTCGGAAGAAGTTTGCCGTTCCACGGGCAACAACCTCTGCGGTAGAATAATAATAATAATAATAATTGGTTTCGATTTGCTCGGATTCAGAGCGAGTGCAACTAACAAGCGAACAGCGTCTCAAGGTCTCGTACAATGTAAAACGAATACGTTCGTCTCTTGTAACGGTCCGAGGCCCGAGGAGGTGAGAGAAAGTAATGAGACATGCTTCGGATATGTGCCACATACATTTTTGTGCGAGTTGTGCTTCGATATTCCAATGACTTGAGTGCGTCGCATTCAAAAGAAAAATCATGCTTGTGCCGGGGTTGAGAGAGAGAGAGATAGAGTACCAAGCAGCGATTCTATGCATGCGCTTTCTTCCTTTCGACCGTGGACTGAGATCGCAGCAAAAGTACGTGTATGTTTGTATGTGTTTACAGTATCGTTCAGACTTGTTCGACATGGTCATCATAGAATTCGATCGTGTCGCACTATTCTGTACCCTAACGTTTTCGCGCGAGGAACTCAGAGTATTTCTCCTCCGTAGCGTCGCTCGCGATTCAACAGAGGGGATAGCAAGTAGTTCTTCCGGGGGGGGGAGGGGGGGATAGAAATGCCACTCGAGAGAGGAAATACACTGTGCGGAATGTACAATGATGGCCGATACTGAACGGAAACAGAAACGAGAGAACGGGCAATCGGAGCTACACGGTTACAGAACGGAAGATAATGTAGTTTCTGCTGTGGTCTGTGTGAGAGTAGATAGATGCGATGGAAACATGGCTAATATCCCGGGAATGAGATGATTCTCTATGACGATCCATTCATGGAGAAATGTCCGCCTCGTGGCTTCTCGAAACTCGGTCCGAATGTATCGTGCCGTTGTGCGACACGCTAACAGAACCAATAGATCTATCCTCGTTACTTCGATAAGTTTGAGCCTCGTTTAACCCCTTCGATGTTTACGGGAAGTATACTCGTCGAAAAGCGAACGAATAAGACCGTCCTCGCAGTGTCAAGTCTCAGGGCTACAGTTTGCATGTTTCTATCGCGAGAACACATACAGGGTGTTCACGCTATTACTAGCCAGCGTTCTTCTGGCAAATAATAAATATTTGAAAAAAATGAAAAAGGAGAAGTAATACTGTTTTTTGCAAGCAACTTAATGGCGTATGTAATATCTTTGTATTTGCACTATTTTCATGGAAATGTCGGTGACCTCCAATTTTTGTAAATGGAATGCTATATATTTTTTCATGCCATATGAATTGCGTGTGTCAAGACAAATTCATTCGTATGCGACACGATGACCTTCAAGATCATACAAGGTCAGAAATGGAAGAAACATTTTGAACATTGAACAACAAATTGAAGGTCACCTTCATTTTCAAGAAAATTGTGCAAACACAAGAAAATTGCATGCGCCGATATTACTTAGCAAAAACAGTATTACTATTTCCTCCATCATTTTTTTTCTAATATTTATTATTTGCAGGAGAAACGCTGGCTAGTAATAGGGTGAACACCCTGTATAGTCGCGTCGATCCTTCACGATCGAGTGTGTCTTTAATCCGAGTCGTGTGCGAGTGAGTGTGTCTCTCTCTCTGCCTCGAAAGGCCCAGGTTCCTCTTATACTGTTTCGTGTGGTCCCTTTTTGGTGGGCGAGAACGGTACAAGCCAGGACGCCTCGGAGCAAAACAACGTGGAGACACCTCCGCGGGTCCTGGCTCGTTCCTATGGGGAGATATATGGGGAGCCAAAGGGGGGCGTGTTCGAGTCAGAGATCATCGATCAACTATGGTGACATAACGGCGAGACACATGAGACTTACTTGAGTCTTGGCCCGTCTGCGGTGGCGACGTTATTCGGGGGTAGAAACAGCACGCGCTGGTTGTCGTTGCGGCTAGAAATATACTAATATAGGCATGCCGCGGGTATTCCACGATTCTAGAACCCTTTGCGGTCGGGTTCCACTAGAGAGCACGCTGCTGCTCGTCGACATGGACAAACAGCGACCCGAGAATTTCGCCTTATCCGATCGTCAACCGCAAAGGGTTGCTCGAAGCTGTCTAGAAGACGGGACGTGCGCGCGCGCGCGCGAACGGTGTCTTTAACTGGTTCGTGCCTCGAGTGACGCGGTAAGCCGTCTTTGATCTCCCTTTGAAAATTATTAGGTTGTTCCATACGAAATGTCCGATTTTTCACGTTCATCTTTTATGAGACTGTCATCACCATTTTCGAGTTTCTTTTCTAGCATCGACAACTGGTGCATTCAATCTGTAGAGTAGGATATTTCGTATGCAAACAAACTTAATATTATACTCATTGGAAAGTACTACTGACTCTATTGGAAACGATAGCCTTTTCCTCCACCAAGAGAGAAAAAATTGCCAGCCTTCGCGACACCCTCGAGGAAGAACCGTGTCATTTTTTCTTTACCGTCTTGTTTTCCTCTCTGTGTCGCGGTAGAGAAGAATCTACGACTTGCAAACGAGACTCTGTTGACGTCGAATGAATGTCGTGTGAACGTGAATTCGTGTGACGCAGAACATTAATGGAGAACCAATAGATAAAGTAGAAGCGAGATGTGTGTCTTTGGCGATCGTTGATGGATCATTTTTCAACACTAGTCTGTAGCAGGGGTCTTCCCTAGTCTGCATCTGAGAAGCGTTACGTATTGTACACAATATATACATATATATATGTATATTTATATGTATATATATATATGTATATACAAGATGTGTCACCTAACTGTTCCACCTGAACTTATAACAAAAAGTTTCAAACGAAAGTTCTTTTATATCAAATAATGCACACAACGCGGTTGTTAGTTCTGTAATGTCTTGATATCTTAACGTGACACAAAGGTGACCTTGAGTTTTTGTATTATAAATGTTCCAGTAAAAAAGTATTAAGCTACACAGGGTGAAAAAGTAATAGTTACCGAGATATTCTTCAGCAGAAGTTGATGGAACATTCAGCCGTGTTTAATAATTATTTAGGTTTTGACACTGTATATCTTAGTAACTTTTTACTCGCTTACAAACCAAATTCAATGTCACCTTCGTATCTCGATTACAAAGTGAAATATAAAACAACTAATTTTAGTTGTATTTTTGTGTGAAACGAGTAGATTACGAAAAAATGTCAGTGGTATAGTTAAGTGATTCCATCCAGTACATGTAGAGATCTATCGTGTCTACTCACTGTACGATTAAAGCTAAACACGACGAAAGCGACGTCCCCTTAGAAGTCGAAAAATTAGTCATAGCGATGGTATCGATGATCGTGGCGTACATTGAACAGACAAACGATAGAGATACGTAGAGAAGGCTCTCTCTCGCGTCGAACCGAAGCTCTCCAACAACCACGGAGGAGAGTTTCGGGTGAACTGTACCAGAAGCCGTTCGGGAGCCTTTTCTCGAGACTACGAGTCTTCGCTGATGGATCTAGATATGCCGCGGCCTACGAGTGTTGTCATTCTAGATATATCGGCGGATCGACCGAGGCAAAAGGTTTTACGCGGGCCGTTCGACTTCTTGTTATCTCGTACCTGGTGTACTTAGTCATACTGTGGAAGTTGAGGATGTTGCTATTAACGTTGTCCAGCACCGCGTGTTCCGGATGGTGGTTCTTCGAGACGCTGGTGTAGTTTCTCAACGGTGGTTTCTTCACGTACGGCTGTTCGTATTTCTGGACGGTGCTCTTCCTTCTGCGAGAAAATGCCGGATTACGTGGCTGTCGGTTTCCCGTGATCGGCGACACACACCATATAGAAGACACATCGTTTAAGAAGCGCATGCAGACTACGGGCTGGGGAAATTCTTCGTTCCTTTTAGCGTGAAATCTTTAGATAGACAGCATACGTGACCTATTCCCAGCAAATAATCCCGTACTATAACCAGCCCTCTTTAGCTCTGTCTCAGAACTGATTCACCGGGTCACGTATACTGTCCACGAGTCCTTTGAGAAATTATAAGTTTAACGTGCGCTGTACTCTATCATAAATAAGCACAGTCCGTTCGGTTCGAGCTTCTGCTTTTCTAACGGAGACAGTGTCAAGTAGATTGTTTCGCTTTAACAGTGTAGCTCGTTCGCCTTAATTAATATTCGAAGAGTTCATTTTCATATTTGTTTGAAGATGCGATTTCGAATACGTTCTATTCATCTATTCAAAAAAATGGAAAAACACCAGCGGTGTAGTAATTACTAGACTATGGATGTGATGCGTTTACAACAAACATCATGAAATACATAATAGTAGAAGCGTTAAAAGAACTTTAATTGATTAAATGAAGGGAGAAATGTCTACTCGACACCTGTTTGTTTTAATAGAGCATTTTCATTTTGCATAAAAATCCGCAGTCTAGTAGTTACGCCCCACCAGTTCTGCTGTGTCTAATTCTAGTCTGACGTTTACAGGTGACCGAGGACGGACCTTGAGAATGATCACTGGATTCCCATAGCAGAAGGAACCGAACGTTCTGCTTGCGTGATTGCTCCAATGTTGTCTGATCTAGCGAAGCGTTTGCCGCTGATCTATGGGGGATCCATGGGGGTGGTGGTAGCATGCATAAGAACGAAAACAGATAACCAGTTGAGTGGTGCGCGCCTGCAGCTGGTCTTTTCAGCCACCCTGGGACCAACCGCCCTCCGCTGCAGTACTCGTCAACCGAATTCATCGAATGAAGAGAGAGATAGAGATAGAGATAGAGATAGAGAAAGAGAGAGAGAGAGAGAGAGAGAGAGAGAGAGAAAGAGAGAAAGGAAGAGAGTGGAAAGAAAGAGAGGGGGGAGAAAGAAAGGAGAGTGAGTCTGTCAGTTGTACAGTTGACGACAGAACAGTAGGCTTCACCGTTCCTCTATCGTTTCTCACCGAACCAGAGTATGCGAGTATGCGTGTCCTCAACTATACACACTTGCTTCTGCGTCGACGTCGCTCCTGTCGTTCACTCGCACAGAGGTGTAACTGGCTCATCGTATACTAAAGACAGTAAACCGATTAACTATGGGGGTTCATAGATTAATTATCAGCGTATTTAGCACCTCTGTACCATTGGGAACTGTTCGGATGTACCTTCTCCTTGTTCCGATACCAGCGTTACCGTCGATGGAATGGGGTGGGGAGAATAGCGGGGGAATGGTAGGGGAATGCTATAGTCAGAACCGAGTGACGTCGCAAGCCTATTGTATAGTTTATCCCGGATAGCGATGTCGCGATTCATGCTGAGGGTGGGGATTCTACAGCACGAATCGTGACGTCATGTATTCCTCCGAGGGAATTTTTGCGGCAACGCTGGGGAGAACGGGACACCCTCGGCCCCTTTTTTCTAGCTGTAGTGTGCTGCATGGTTGTCGTATTTTTTCTTATATTTCTTTGGTATGTCCGATCAGCCTGTTGCAACTGTATACGGCGAACGCGATAGTGAATGTCCATCGGTTAAAGCTTCTGTGTGTAGGCGATTCTGTGAAAGCAATCGAGTCACCGTCTACTCTGATACATCCAAGTTTGCCGGCGCGGCGTTTTGTTGCACAAGCGCTGTCTTTTTTGGGGGGATGTGAGAGTATAGATGCAGCAAAAATGAAACAGCGATAAGGGGAATATGGATGGAGAGCTTGATCGTCATACTGGGACGAAAGAGAAACAAAGAGACGATGAGAAAGAGAGAGAGAGAGCGAGATATCCTCTTGTCTCTCATCTTGGTGAATTATTCTCGAGGTTTCATTGGTGTGTGCGTTGCGACGAGTATCGGCGCACATTGTTTTCGCGGCTGCGGCGATGCTTGAAAAGCCATAGTCCGTTTTGCGGGAGAAATCATTGGCACAGAGCGTGTGGGTCGCTTTTTGTCGGTGGACTGATACAGAACACACACACAGTGAAGAAGAAAAACCAAAGGAACAGAAGGGTTGAACACAAAGATCGATACCAAAACTGAAGGACAGGAAGCGAAAAAGAGAAAGACAATAACAGTTACGGACTCTAAAGATATACATGTAAATATATATATATATATATATATATAAACATACATATAATGTATATATATTTATATATATATATATATATATATATATATATGCACTGTGTGTAAGCGTGTAGTCGTGTATGTGTGTGTGTGTGTGTGTGTGTTTCTGTGTGAGTTGTCAGTCAAGAGAGAGGGAGAAAAAGAAAGAGAGGCATACATGTAAATATGTATCATTGTTCTCTGTGCATATATACGTATACGGTTTCCTCGGCGACGGAGCGGGAGAAGATTTCGTGACCGGATATACGAGACGAAAATTGAGAGCGAAAAGATTGTCCCACGCGGTTACAGCTTCGTTTTGTAGTTATTTGTGATTTCGTCGAGCCACCTGACCAACGGCAACCGATTTTTCAAACAAATCGATCCGGTTACCGTCCATCTGGTTGCCGTTGTTAGGCTGCTTGTCGATTGACCGGGTTTTATGGTGGAAGTTTGCTACTGGAGGATCTATTAAAAAATCCTCAGCCACAGGCCATAGAGTCTGAAAACTGATGGCTAATCGCCGGTAGATTAAGCTTTGTCACCGAGTAAATTCATTTGATATATGTATAGAAAGATAGGGATCGATTGATTGCTTCCAAGTGCTCGGGGATCTGTAGACTCGAGCGATGGTAAGAGCCCTACTGTTAGGCCGGTTTATTGCGGGTCGAATCGAGCCCCGAGATGTTCGCCTACCTGTCGCCGAGCATTCCGTATAAATATACATAGAGAGATGTATAGATATAGATAGATAGATACGCATACAAAAAAGTTTCTACGTGTATGTTTCTGCACACTAACCTGAGACAGAGGGAGTAGTTTTTATGTACTACGACTGACCTGTAGCAGAGAGCCATCAGAGTAAATACTACGAAAACACCCCCTACCACCGACATGAGCACAAGAACTAAATATACAGTGTTAGAGCCGTGGTAGTTCTCTGTGACGATCGGACGCACGCAGTCAGTCAGTCAGTGTCGCATCGTGCCGGCGTGTCGCCACGGTGTCAATGATCGTCGGATGATCATCAGCCCAACCCACGGTTCGCGCGTTATTGATCGTGATCGATACCCGGGATTATTTTGTATTTTTTCGTAATCCGAGCGTCCCACAGCATGCAGACAGACAGAGATACCAGTGACAGACAGAAACAGACAAGAAACAGAGAAGCCAGAATCAGCACATATACATATATACGTCGTTCGATATTGGACAGAGATGGGCAGAATTGTCACGGCCCTCCCCGAGATACACTAGCTACTCGTCTGCTTTATAATCTTCGATTTTAAACTTGTGAATTAATGTAAGACGTTCGAAGTATTGTCGGTCAGTATTTTTTTGCTGAAATTCTGATTGTCGTATCGTGCTCTCGGGGATTGATTTTGCCCATCCCTGGACGGTAATCGTTTGGCGATAGTGCACGCCGGCGATCCTCGCGCAACTCTGCAAGCTTCGGATCTTAACATCGGATTCGCAAAGGTAAACACTGTCGTTTCTGTCAGGTTTGAAACTTTGAGAACACTAGGAAAAGAAAACGTAAATTTTCCGCTTCGAAGACGTCTTGCGATTGAAATGTTATGGTGTTACACAGTTCCAGCTCTCGCGTAAGCAGCATTCTGTAGACTCTCTTGGACAAGGAGAGCGCACGGACACGCGTTCAAAGCAGTGATGGGATACTTGGCGCTTTTCGCGCGCATGCGCGACGATTTTGGCGCCAGTCAAGCACAAAGTTTGGCTGAAATATTGGGTACCTTGGTCACCCCATAATTTCGCAAAATTTGTTGCAATTTGATTTGGAAAAATGAATGTATAAAATGTGTTTGTGTACACATATATAAGTCGGAGTTCGCTCGTCTCGTCGCGCGTCGTGTCGTCCTGGATTCTGCTGGCAGGTTCCCATCAATAATAGATCCCCACTACTTTACGTTCCTGGCGAAACTCGCGAAAAGCGCTAAGTATCCTATCACTGGTTCAAAGACGCTTCAAAGAGTTGAAAGTTTGCGTGTTCCTTCCTCGAGAACTGTACATGAAAATGAAAGATCAGTAATTAAAAACGAATCATTTTCCTAGGTGTACGAGGTGTGGGGTTCGAGCTCGCCGAGGTGTGCGCCGGTCGCGTGCGTGGCCCATCCTTCTTTCGGAATCTTTGATGTGTTTTTTGTGGAAGCCTCGAGGTTGTCGAGGCCGATGGGATCGAGTACATCTGTCGGGCGTTAATTTGGCCGAGTTCGATACTCGGGAGCATAATAATCACGGCTACTGTCGAATATTTCTATCGTCAAATGTAGATTTTTCGTTCAACAATGCGAGACAGACGGCTCTCGCGTTGCGCCGTCTCCGATCCTTTATCACGGGACGACGAGGTTTCGGTTGTTTGCTAATCAGCCTCGGTCATGCTTTTATAGGGCATACAAGCAGCTGGCACATTGGCGTTTCGTTCGTGATGGATCATGTGTTGAGTTACACGCCCAGGGGATTCGCTTGTTCAGGGATTCAAGCTCTGCACGCACGGATGACGAATTCTAGGCACCTATCCTAGCAATCGAGCCGCGTACTTTATACGTTTCAAACTTCTTATACGGTAAGTCTTGATCATTCGCTTTCGCAAATAATCAGAGCAAAGCATATTGAGCACTACGGCAGTTGAACTATTGTATTGAAAATTCGAGACATCGAATATGATCGTTAATTTTACATTGGCACTAGGTGACGATCGAGCTGTGAATCCCCTGACACGCGACGGAAGCGAAGACGTACATAGATCGCGCAGCTCGTGCAGATTCAGAGCATACCATCGAGAAGACAGTAGTACACGTAACACACTGCCGGCAAAACGTTCCGAGGCGAAACTTTCATTGTGTCAATTCAGTTTCGGCCTACTTAAAGGTGGGGGGGGGGGGGGGGGGGGAGCAGCTCGCGGAGAAGGACAACTTAGAATGGAACAACTTTCCAAATTTCTTTTCGAATGTTTGTGTTTCTGAGATCTTTGAAACGATCAGGGTAGGTTGCTACACACCTTTGGAAGTAACAAGTAATTTTTCCTTTAGAATCACGGGTCTGTAAGCCGCGTAGATTTTTAACGGACGGCATGAGCTAACCTCCCTTAATTAAATATGTGTCGAATACAACACTTTTAATTCAATGAGTTAGGACCATCGTGCGAATCCCCTGTCGCTTCGAGACTTTCTGCCTGTAGAGTATATAGTTATATGTATATGTGTATATATATCCACGAGACGCACGCATATTGACGTGTATACATACGCGTACGTATGTACAGGTATGTATACACATGGTATATATATATGTATATAGAGATAAATGAACACCGAATAAGTAGTCTAAGACGAATCCAATATATCATTAGAGCATTGACGGCCGCGTGCGATGCCTGATCATCCAGCTAGCCACGAAATGATACTTTGACAACGAGAGGACAGAGAAGACATGTTGACCTCGAACCCACGCGCAATGAGTGAGCTCTCAGTTTCCAAGCACTCTGTTGATGTTTTTTTGCTACTGTACCTGTAGCAAGCAGCCATTAGTGCAAAAGTAATGAAGACTCCTTTGACCACACCCACCATGATTAAAACCATCCACCCGGTGCTAAGGGTGTTGTTAGTGCTCTCTGAAACGACCAATCACTTCGTATCCTACACTTGCGCCCGACAATGTCGCGTCTTTCGAACGGCGCGTGTAACAATGGATCCTCCGCCGTCGCGAGCTCCGTGCAAATCCAAACATCGAGAGATCATCATGATCACATACTTCCAGAATGAACAAATTTTATCCCCGTTACCGGACTGCGGATTTTATGCATTTATGACAAAAATGTGTGGACCAAATTCAAAACAGTGAGAACATTTAAAAATTTTAATAGTGCTGATGCATTGTTTTCAACCGATTGAAATGATTAAGAATAGAAATAAATGTCCGGGTGGCTCCTGGTATCTTGCAATTGACACAGACAATTTTTATTTTGCATACAAATCTGCAGTCTACCAGGGGGATTTCTGAATTTTATTATCGTTGGTTTAATCAGAATCAGAGAGAGGGAGAGAAAGAGAGATAGAGAGGGGGAAAGAGAGAATAGTTTCTCGTTTGCATCGCGATTGTAATCCTTACGTAGACTTTTTTACTCGCTATTCTGCTCTACGTAGTAACAAGCAACTCGTCTAAGTGTGTTCACTCGCGCAGCGAATAACGTGTCCGGGCACGCTTCGGCAGAGGATCCGAGTCGCGCTAATCCCAGAAGTGTTCAACCATTCAACAAGCTCCTACAGAGGCGAAATTGTAGCTCGTTGTCCCTGAAACGCTTCCTGATCAAACCCGCGCGGCTCTCGATCCACACCGATGGTCCCTGAACCGCGTGAGCTTGGACGAGAAAGATTCAGCGCACAGTTGTTTTGTTTCAGTTAGTTGCCAGTGTGGCAGCAACGTTCTTTAAGCCGACCAACACCTGGAATTCGCACGCTCTTACATTTAATCGTACTGCTATCGTTTTACCATAAATTCCCACCTGTTCCCTTCCCAGAAACACGATTTGAAAAATTTTCGATTTTTTTTCAATTTTAGTATGTATGTATTTTCGCCAATTTCAATATATCTTCGTGGTCCCCTTAGTAAACGAGATCATCTAATTATCTGCTGGACAGCAAGCTATAGCGAACTGTCTGACCGACTTTTCGTTTCCAGGTGCTTCGAGGCTTAAAAAATATTGGACGTACAGCGTGCCGGCGAATCTAGAATTCTCCCTGAGACGGTACCTATGGTATCTAAGGTAGGAATCGTTCATCAGGCGTTGATCATTGTACGTACTCCGCCCAGGGATACTTCCAATCCTGCTCCGGCAGCTGTACGGTGATTTTCGACTTGTAAACGGCCCGAGGACCAGCCGGAGACATCCCGACGAAGCTTCCTACCATCGTGGGAAAAACGTGACGAACCCTTTCGATACCACCAGTGACTATAGTCAGCCATCGTCGCACGCTCGCTTCATCTTACAGGCGACTATGGTCAGCCTCTTCAATTTTTCATCGATTGAACAAAGCGTGGAGAAAATTGATAGAATAGTATACGCATGTAGCCTGTTTAATTTTTGTCATTTGCTGGTACTAATTATCGAGGAAATTAATTTGCTTATTTAAGTATAATACTTTGGCTTGAAAATTTGGAAAGATTTTAGGTTGTTCGGTGTGGCTCGAGGTGCAGAGCGAAAGCGTATTAGAGCAAAGGACATAAAGGGTACCGAAAGGGTCGAAGAAGCCTCAGAGAGCGAGAGCGAGCCGTGTTCACCTGTAATATGCGATCGTTCCTCTGTCTCGGCGGGTCGCGGGGGACACGTGATGTATCTCATCGGGTATTATTGTGGAGAGGTGTGTGATATCGAGTGATAGAGCGCATCGGCTCGTGTTACACACATGTACGGAGGAACGCATCGAATGTTATGTGCACAGCTGATGGTATGGCCCCAAATAATCAGGCGGCTAACGGGTTTCCCGAAATTGAGGGAAATTGGAGGGGTACGAGTCTCTTATTGGTGTTATATCGTGAATATTAAACCGAGTTAGTACGATCGGATCGCTTTGCCACGTTTTGCAAAATCTTTCGTTACTCTGTACTCGAGCGCATCGCTTCTCCTGTTGCGTAACAGGAGTTTGTCTACGAAACCGAGCAAGATTTTGCGTGTCGCGATCAGAGCGATCCGGTCTCTTATTCTAAAGTAACGAAAGTAGAACTGGAACGACCGGCCTGCTGGATAGCGTGAAACGGTCTCGGACTTGATCGTTCTCAGTTCTCAGTTTCTTTCCCGCGGACGTTTATTCTAAAGTCGATCGATTGCTTGTGAAAAAGAGTTGTTCGAATCGCAACTTACCGTAGGGGGTCTCTTTCGGCCCCATTTTAGCACTTGTATTACTTTTACCAACTGATCCGTTGCTGGGTGGGAGTGTGGGGATCTCTTCCTGTATGGAGCAGTCTGTCCCGCCCCATCCCTCGTGGCAGTAGCACGTGTCTATGTTCGTGCAGTACTGCAATCATTCGGTCAAGTTAAATCATCGTGCTTGCGCGCAATCTGTTTAACACTTTGAGTGTGCCGTGTCTTCCGAGGATGGTAGACGGAATTATTTGTCTAGATTGAAAAATTAACTTTTGAAACATGCAAGAACGTTCAAAGGGTACTCGGAAACACGCGTGTTCATATTTCAATTTTTATTACATTAAATAAATTACTTTGATTTTATCGAACTTGTGGGGTTGCCGGGTTGGCACTCAAAGCGTTAAAGTTTAAACAATGCGTTGAAAGAATGCGAGACGCCACGAACGAGTTGTACTTGAATTTTCCCTCGGACCCTCCCGTCTCGCTTTCTTCGAGCATCGTCGAAATTGAAGCTCTCGCACTTACGCCGTTGCCCGAGCACTCGTTGTTGTTGTGATTACTGGGACATTTGTCTTTGTCAATGGGCGGAAAAATGGTCGTACAAGTCTGGTTCACGCACACCTGAAACGAATCGGAAACCGCGTCCCGTTGTTGTAGCGATTACATATGTTGGTTGTTGTCGTTGTGGTTGTCTGCCAGATCGAAAGCAAACAGCTTCGGTCTCGCATCCGCTTTGCATAATTTGTTTATGTCAGCCGACCAACTTACAGAGTTATTTCCGCAGGATGTTCCGTCGCGAACCAACCCCATGCCGGGCACTTCTGAACCGTCGACTTTTCCGGTGGTCGACCTATACGACCAAGAAGAACCGAACACAGCAGAATTACACGCATCCGTCCTGGCAAGAACAGCCATGCAGATTATTTACTTACTTGCACTGGTATTCCTCGCCCCTGATCGACATCACGATGTGAGAGTGATCGAACCCCTGGATCACCGGTTGCTTACTGCCCCGCTGGCATTGTAGCGATCCGCAGCGGACGTTCCTGAAGACAAGATGGATAAATTAGGTACACTACTGTGTAAAATTAAAGGTTCGTCAAAATTTAGCGATCCTTGAATTTTGCGGGCCAGTGTACTTTGAAAAATATTTGTCAAAGAGCAGAAGGATAAACAGGAGATTGGGGGGAAAATACTTACTCGGGCTCGCACTTGATGTAGTGGCCGGACGAGTCGGTGCCACAGTGTCCGCTCAACGAGCCTTTCGAGTTGTAGTGCTCGAAGCAGTGTTTGTCCGCTGCAATGCCACCGAAGCCCCAGATCTGCTCGCACTGCAGATCCAGGGCTGGACAGAACCCGTTGAAGCAGAATCCGGTGTTCTCCGCGCACGGACTGCCGTTTCTTCTGTAAACGTCATCCGGACACTGGCCGGTCTTGCCCGTGCAGACTTCCGGCAGGTCGCACTCGTTCGTTGACTCCCGGCAGACCACTCCGGCGGACAACAACTGCACAATGCCACCGCGTTACACAATTTGTTTGTCTTCGTTACTTTTGTAGAACAGCCGTTCTATCATCTATCTATCTAATCTATCCAATCGTCTTCAAACTCTGTTCGTAGAGGGCAGGTTCGTAAGGAACTGCATCGTAGTTTATTCAAAAGAATCGCATTAACCACGTGAGCCGACAAAGTTTAAAGACCACCGCCATAGTTCATTATTCGTCACTGGACTGCGGATTTTATGCATGTATCACGAAAATGGGTGTGTACGATTCAAAACAGTGGACATATTAGTCCTTTTCGGTGGACATATTTTGTAAATTCTAGAATATTTCCATGGTGCACGATGTACTTTATTTTATGCGTTTTATGAACAATTTTTAGTGCCCGCCATTCGAGTGGAAAAGTTTAAAAAGATTTAAGGGCATCGGTTTATTAGTCTCTTAGTGAGATAATTAAGACACAAATTTTTATTCTGCTTCTGTGTGTTGCAATCGACGCACAAACATTTTTCATTTTGCATTAAGATCCGCAGTCTGTTAATCACGATTACCGCCGCGGCGCGCCTTGCGGCAGCTAGTCAAGTGCATTAACACTGTTTAATTGTTTCAGGGACACCAGCCGACGCGCGCCTCGGGTTCGTTCGCCTTGTCAAATTGCGAACGCGTTTATCAGACTGTCGCGCTGCCGTTTATCGTCACGTAAATCTTGCTCCTGGTGGGAGGAGACCGTGTCGAATGTGTTCAACGTTTGACTGAAGATCTTAGCGAAGCGATAGACAACGAAGATGTGTGTGTGTCGTCGAGTACCCAAAATATTGTACCTTGCAGTTGCTACAGCATGGTCCTGCCGCACACTCCGCCTCTCTGGTGAGGTTGCAGGTGATCGGATCGCAGCATGGATCGAGCTCCTTGCACTCGTCGATCGATCCGCAGTCGCATTGTTCCCCTTCGTCTAGTTTCCTGTTTCCGCAAGTCCTCCTTTCCACCAACTGCTTTTCGATCGTCATCAGGAACACAAAGAGAGAAGAAGAAAGAGAGAGAGAGAGAAAAAGAAAAAGAGAGAAAGAGAAAAAGAGAGAGAGAGAGAGAGAGAGAGAGAGAGAGAGAGAGAGAGAGAGAGAGAAAAGGGAAAAAAGAATGTTTGTGTTTAACATCGACAAGAATTGAGTCACGCCGACTCGCGACACGCGAATAGAAGGATTCGATTCTCTCCTAAGCGGACTTACCTCGTTAGGTTTATTCATAAGACACAGGCCCTCGGCGCTACGCAACGTTTCCGTGTAGTCATTTTTACTGCAGTCGGAGAACTTGTACGGTTGCACGTTGTCCAAGCCGACGATTGATTGAGCCATGATGCACCCATGCCAGTCCTGGCACACGCAGTTTTTCCCTACAATTCGAGTCAATGCGACAGAGTTTAGTATAGCGGTAGAGTTAAATATAGTAACCGTGTCCGACTCATAACCCTCTAACTAGAGATTCAATTTCTCTAGCACTTTGCGTTCAGAAAACTTTTTCAGATCCAGAGAAATAGTAATATACAATAGTTTGTTTTTAAATGGGATTTGTCGAAACACAGTTACATAATTAGGGGGGGAAATCATTCTTGCCCTCTCGGATAGATACTAACTTTCATCGTCGTGGATCATGCCAATGTTATGGCCGATCATATGGGCCATGGTGCCCGCTAGTAAATGGGGCTCGTACGAATTCACATCGACGCTAATTCCTATAGCTTTTTGTTTACAGATGGACGACGGCACCGCTACTCCCGATTCGCCGCCCGCAAATGTTTCGCCCCTGCAAACGGAAGTCGGTATGCAAACACTGTAATGATTATCAAAGATACCAGAAACCGTGCAACCATGCTAAAAGATGCATGTCTCTTTGAGAAACCATCTTGGCGTTTATTGTATGCAGTGCAGTCGAAAAGTCTACGGACTGAACGTTTTCGTGGCTTATCCACGCTACAATCTGTGCCTTACCGGTTGCTCTACTTAGTTGGCGCGAACCTTTTTCTGCCTCTGTATCAACACTGGGTTTACGCAGCATTAAAAGTCACTGTTTTACATTGCCTCATGAAAATAACGAGAACGTGTCTACTCAAATTTTCACGGATGCATCTTTGCAATCTCAATAATTATGAATTAAAAAATATGAATAACTGTAATTTTGACGCGTTCCGTAAACTTAGCGTTTCGTAGATCTATTCGACTGTACGGGATAATAAATGAACACAAAAAGGAGCTCGAGAGTTCGAGTCCGATCTTATATCATTCCCAGTGTCGGTATGTAGTGCGACGCGTGATTAGGCTCCCCTAATCTCCGCAACCCCCGTTGCTCTCGAGCACACACGCAACAAGGCTACTCGTATCTATATGTACTCACGTGAGCAACTGGGTGGTGTCGTGCGCGACCCGGAATATATTTCGTAACGTGTAATCATTCAAGTTGATCAAAGCTTGATTGATGTCCATGCCTCCATTGATTTTCGCCTTGTTCACGCCCTGCCAGGTTTCGATGTATGTCACGGAGACTCTAGTGTTCAATGTACGGAAATACTACAACCAAACAACACATAAGTTATTCATTAAGAAGAAGAAGAAGAAGAAGAAGATGGTGATGATGACGATAAAGGCTGCACCAGGACGGCGATACTCACCAAATCAGCGATATTGACGACTTGGATGGCATCGTGGACAACCTCCGCTCTAGTGCTACCGTTCCTCTTCTCGAACTGGGCAAAGGAAGATTTGATTTTACCGCGGTTTATTTCACGGCCGGATCCGCCGATAAAACCAACGACCCTGCGTCGCGATTCGTTTCGACGATAACGGTTACCGGCGAACTACATCCTTGAAAACCGAACTCGGCGCCGATGATCGTCGACACTCTTACACACAGAACCCTTTACTGCCTTCTTCGACGTTATATTCTGTCCCCCCCGCCCTTTTCACATCTAGAGTCTTTATACGCTGACGTAGTTACGTCACTCGAACGTTTTCTCGTCGAGTACATAGACATAGATTTTCTATAGTATTTGCACGGGACGAAGATTTTGGAACGGTTTAGGGTACGGTCCCGTTAGTCATCGTTTCATTAGTCCACGATATTCTATTAATTATTACGGATTGATCGCGGTCCGATGTCCAAGTGTCTGTACAAGGATGTGCACACCCTGGATCCGCATGCTGAAGATGGTAAACGGTTTGCCAGGTCGCAAATTCTTGCAACTGGGTCATCGCTTGCCAAAACCTATACAGGCATTAACATATTTCCTGGTGACAACAACAGACTCGACGGGGAAAACGTGTCAGGCCGACCCGATTCCATTCGGCCAGTGTATTTTTGACTTTACTCGACGATCATCGGTCACGGCAGATTTTATTGTTATTACATTGCGGTAGTACGAGTTGAAAAGAAAGATAATTCGTTATTGTTTGTTCCAGGGACGTAGTTCTCGGTACCGGAGGCAGAAGAAAGGCGATCGTACCATAGCCTTATCGATAATGATGGCAGTTTCGATGTATTTGGTTTGCTCACGGACGTCTCTCTTGTATCGATCGGAAACGGTCTCCGATAGGCCCAGAACATGCTTCTGCCGACGGTTCTTTACACGCCACTCAATATTCCCCGAGTTAGCGCAGCCTTTGTTAGCCTTTGATCGAGCCTCAAATATAACATGAGGATGTTTCTGCTAAAAGAGAGGTCTGCATATAGTTTAGATTCTTTGCTGGCTGCTCTCTTGTTCCTGTTCGAGAACAGTACATATTATTTTCTCTCTCTCTCTCTCTCTCTTTCTCTCTTGCTCTGTCTATTTCTACGCGCTAATTACTGGGCCGCGGATCTTGATGCGAAATAAAAATTGTCCAAATCAACTGTCGGAAACGGAAGTTATATCTATCAGCGTATATCTACTGTCTACGTACTATGTATTTCTAATGCGTACAGTTTTGTATTTGACCAATCCAGTTTTCTCATGAATGCATATACGATCCGCAGTCTAGTAATTACACTGTCCAACAACACATTAAGCGTACAGTTGTGTAAGTAATGTACACAGAATGTATAATACTTTGTTTCATTGAATAATCATTAGTGAAATCAATCGACTTAATATATGATAAGCAACAGGATGAATTTGTTTGTAATTTTGACTAACACCACTTTCATGAACAGTTATAAAAATGCAACTTGTTGTTGGGCAGCGTTCGCTCCGGATCTCGAATAAACAAGGAACTGGTAAAAGCCACCGCTCAGCGAGTAGCTTATTTCAGTAAAAAGAATTTTGGAAAATATAGTTTTACAGTGTGTACACAGTGTTTCGTAAACGTGGTCTACCCCGACTACTCAGCAGTGGGTGTGGCGTGAACAGAGAACCAGTGAAAGGAAGTTAGCACAGGGCGCTTGTTTGACCCAGTTCCGAGTTTCTAATTAATTGATAATTGTAATAGTTCGAACAGTCCCTGATTTCGTGGAGCCATCGATCATCGGCTACCTTATGAAATTTTACGCCTTCAGAGAGAAACAGATAGAGTGAGACAAAGAGAAAGAGAGAGTGAGAGGGTGGGGGGAGAGAGAAAGAAAGGGGATGAGAAACAGGGAGGGCATGTGTACGCTCGAACACGGTCACGAAATTGTGTGTCTGCTTTTCTCTTCCTTGTTTCGTCACGTTGTTACTTCGAGATGTCTTTATGAATAATAACGAAGCCTCATGCATAGAAAAACAACGGTGTGCTCCGCCCGAGTTTCCGTCACGTTGATTTAAAAAAGAAAAGACTGCCGAGACCGCATTTGCTTGCAATAGATGCAATTTATGCATCTTCTCACGTAGTTTCCTCTTTATTTCCACGGCAATTATAATCGTATAGGAAACAACCATGATCTTTTTTTGCAAACGCAACGTATGCGGAAAAAATAGACATTTTATGTCTTTGCTCAATAAGAACAGTCAAAGGATGTCTCGGAATATTAATCCAACTCTTTGCGGACGATGTAAACATTTGAATTGTTAAAAATAAAAGTAGAGAACTGAATGATTGATTTTACAATTTTAGGGACTCGACGCACGAGCCTGACAGCGGTGGTACGTTCATATTCGTCCTCAAAGGATCAAGTAGCAGAGCAACGAACGAACTTATGGGTTGGCTGCGAAATTAACAGTGAATCTATCGATCGAGCAATCATTTTCTCATTAGTCTCGGTGTCAATGTCGTCGGTCGGAACTAAGTTGTTCGGTAAAGTATAGTCATCCCATTTACACGCGATGGAAACACGGAGACTGACACAGACGATTACTCGTTCGCAGATGACAACGCGAAGATTGTGCTCCAGGGTGGTCCTTACTTTTCGAGTCTTGTTCTTTACTGGGTCCCCTTAAATTGTGACACTCGATGACTTTAAAGGCTAACTTTAAGGCTGTTTTTACCCTTTCACCATGGATGCTGGCAGACATAATTTTCACACCAAGTGTCTCAATTAAGGGAGGTAAGAGCAAAAATAAATTTTGACCGTACAGCTAAGGACCACCCTAGTGTGCTCGGCGTGCGACAATGGTGAAACTGACCGACAGATCGCCGCCGTAGAATGGATGAACGACGAAGGTCTCGTTGCCTAAATGAATGACGCCGCTGAGACCGTTACACGTGTGAAAGGCAGCGGTGGCTCCCGGATAATCCCTGATGGTGCCGTGATAGTAGCAGTGCTCTATCTCCTGGAAACAGATTCCCGGATTTTTGGGTTACACGCTCCGAGGGGTATGAGAACAGGAACTACGCCCGCTCCTAGTCCGCTTTAGTCTCCGTCTTACCTGTTTAGAACTTTGTTCCGCGCCGCCGACTAAAAAGTCTTTTTGCATAAGATTCGGTGCTAAAAGTTGCCTGGAACAGAGAGAGAATCGTCGCCGTGAAATGCATTTCTCGCAACCGGTGTCACGGGAAAAGGGAGGCGCTAGCGAGGGAACATATTTTCCCGGGGAAACTGGTATCGATTCGGTTTCTCGTAAATTGCTTTTCCATTGTTGCTTCCGCGCTTTGTCGGGGAACATCGAAAAGGAATAGAGAGAGAGAGAGGGGGGGGGGGTGAGGGAGAGAGAGAGAGAAATAGAGTGAGAGAGAGAGAGGGAGAGAGAAACCGAGCGGATACGACGTCTCCAGGTTTCTGCGGAAATTCCACTTACGCATTTATTTCTAAGTCTAGGCGAAATTTGTGATTAAAGGCCTTGATCAAGAGGGACGTCCGATGATAGTGTCTCCCTGTCTGAAAATCGAAGAATTGTTTAGCCCGAGGATGCTCGACTGTCCGAGAATGCAAAAATGGGCGCGATTCTCTTTCTTTTCAGCAATCCAGTGGGACGAAATTATAAATCAGCAGTATAATATGCAAATATTAGTCTATAAAAAGCACGTAACGATCTATCGTTCGCCTACAAGCTTCTCCGTGTTCAAACGGTGTTTTCTTAGCCTTTTAAAACTTTGCAACTACAATTAATAATAATAGATTCCGCCGATGCAATAATTTTGCCCCGTTGGACTGCTAAAGCATCGCGTCATAGTACAGATGCTTCGCTGTAACAGTCGATCAGGGGCCAGTGACGTTGTTGTACCACAGACAAGGTATAGAAACAGACCAAGCACAATATGTTGGTTTTGTGATTGTGATTTAGTTCTGTGTTTGTAGTTCTCTCACAGACGAGCTATAAAGTAAATTCACGAGTTATCTGTAACGTCGATTGCGACACGAAAATACGTAATGAGCTCTAGAGTTTCACGTGTGACAGGAAAATACATTGTGCGAAACTTCCGAAAATCGGTCGAACCCGATTAAGCTGAAGTTTTTCAAATAACTTTGTTTTGTGTTATACGCATTACATTTATATTCATTTTACATTGGATGTTTGGTCTACTCGTGTACCTTGTCTATGCTTCTACGGAAGAACGGGGCTCCTTCTGTTTTACCGACGCTACGGTGGGTAATGTAGGATGTGATAGAATCGCGCCCATTTCTGGCGAACACATTCTGTCCGCATTATTCTTTCGTTACACTTACACTTCTCGTTCTGCCTCGATAATTTGGATATCCACCCTCAGCGTATCCTCTTTGAGGAAACTGTGAACGGAATAAAAGCTCTGGGTTAAGAAATTTAAAGTGGTGCACCCGAGGTGCAGCGATGTCTTCGGGAAAGCCGACCTCCAGGGGCAGGGCCAGGAGCAGGGCAAGGCGTTCGAGAGGCAGAGACAATAAGTTTCTACTTCGGTGTTGTCTCGGTTGCTCGAACGTCGACGGAGACGCTACCTTTCCCGGGGACACCCCCTCGCCTGTTCTTGGTTCCGCGGAAGTAAAGTGATTACCTTCGGCATGCTGACTTCTCTCGTGGATATCCCCATTTTCTCGTGATGCCGTAACTGTACCGGATAGATGATCTGATAGAAATGGGCCCCGATATTTCGTACTAGCTCTTGGTTTTGTCGATACTCGCGCAGTAGTCGTTCGACCTCACCTGAAATCAATTTCCCGCCCTGTGAATCGAACGTCCTGCCAATTCACCTTTCTGTCTGTCTCTCTGTCTACCCGTCTATCTGTCTGTCCGTCTGTCCGTGTATCTCCAGCCTCCATCTTCTACAGAAGCACGCGTGTACGCGTGTCGGTACAGAAATTGACTCTCAGGGGCTGTTCTAATCGCAACGCTTCGCAAGCGTTGCTCAGACTGTCGTACCTAGACTGCGGATTTTATAAATTTATGATCAAAATGCGTAGATTTAATTTAAAACACTGTTGCCAGCTCACTAAAATTATTAAGAAAGGAAATAGATGACTAGGCAGCCCCTGTATCTGGTAGCGAGTGCAGACAATTTTTATTTTGCATAACTAACCGTAGCCTAGGCGTAACTTTGTTCCAAATCGACCAATATCGTTCGAACGAACGCCATGGGCGTCGAAGGGAAGAGTGTGGCAGAAATGTGAATACAGGAAGCGTGTTTCTCACCGAACATACAGCCGTTTGAAGGAGAACCTGCGTCGCACGGGTCAGGTTTCTCGAACTTGTACAAAGCAGGGTAATTAGTGGAGGTCTCCTTCTCGCGTAAACTGTTGCCAGACCGCGCGACGAGCTACGATTGACTCGAGATAATCGGTGGAGGGCCTCCTCGAACCGTGAACCCTCTAGTTTCATCCTCTTATCGGCTGTCCGGGCGAACGCCTCGATTTAACCAAGACCGGTGCGGTGGTGCACGCGCATAGGGTCAAGTGCATGGATCATTATTCACTGATGTTGTTCAGACACGCGTCGCGCAATCCGTTTGCGACTTGTGTTAACATCTCTTGCTCTACCCTTTCACAAAACTTCTTTGGCGTTAACGATTTCCTACAAAAAGTTTGCAAAACGACTCGCCTAACAGTTTCGGTTTTTGCGTCAGGATTTCGTACAAAATCTATGTAAATATATCTTGTCATTTTTATAAAGCGATACACGCCAATAAGTTTTGGTGCTCGGTAGGTTTAGTGTTAATGGATGTAAGATATTGTGCATACGTCTCCACTCTGTGCAAGCGTATTCGAATGTACCGCTAGATCGGTAGTCCGAGGATGGTTGCGCGCGAAGGTAGCCGTGCTGAGACGGGTGTGGGGCCCACACTGTGGGCCCCTGTTCTGGTCCCACTCTCTCTCTCTCGACCAAGCGACTAAGATAGTAAAGCGACGCTGTGTATTTTCTGTATTGTACTTCCGTATTATTATAAGCGAGCTTATCACATATCTTATATATATATATATATATATATATATATATTCGTGTGCATCTAGCTATATCCATACTCTAACAAGGGATGATATTTCCAGCATGTTTCTAACTGAAAAGACGCCTGTTTGAGTTAGGGTAGCGTGTATAGCGATTTGTCACGGCGACAAGGGGGTGAAACAGGGAAAACGGTCGGGTTTCTTGCGATGTCCCGGTGAAATGTACGCAAAGGAAGCTCCGGCAGGGGGTGGTGACGACAGGGTTTGAGGGGTGAGACTGCAATGCAGCACTTCCCTCTTGGAAACTCGATCTGTGGTTACATCTGGTTCTCTCGGACGCGGAGAATGGTTTATTGTTAAGTCAACACTGGCGGTGATTGGCTGGAAACGTGAAACTTAAATTGAGTTAAATTTTAGACGGTTCGAGGGACAGTGCGTTCGCGGAGGACCAATCCCTCTCGCCCGGGAGGGGGGATGTGGAAACGTTCGATCTCTAAGCGACATCCGTGAAAATCGTCTCTGTACCGGTGATCCTCTTTCGTTTGCCGAAGGACCTGCGGCAGGATCGCACGACCGCGTGTCTCCCGTCGTCGGTCCTTGTCGCATTTGAATTGCAAAATCATGGCCACCCCATCGCGAATTAACAATCATACCCCACCCCAGGCTATTATCCGGACGGGAATTCCCTACGAAACTCAAAAATTTAGCTTCGATTCGGTGCGATTTATGACACGGCAAACTGTCATTGTAAAATTGTAAAATGTTTGTCTCTACGTTTCAGATATGAGAAAATCAGCTTTGGTATGCCGACTCTTCTGAACGACAGTGAACACCTGATCGCTTCGCCTGGCAGTTGGAAAATTCGAGCTCGGCACGAACCGGAATCGTATTGTGAGCAGGTAATCGTGATTTCGTGTTGAGCGGCTGTAAAATTCGAATTTCGATGGGATTCGTTAAAAAGCGGTCGTCCGGGTGATCGACCAGTGTCTCTCTCTCGAGGGTGGTTAGTCGGGCGCACGTTGCAGTTGCTGTTGCAGTTGTTCACGCTCTTCGGCGAGCATCAAAGGAGAGCGCCGCGGACTTTGACGGGGAACTTCTCACAGTTACGCATTGTCTATTTACGCGATCGTTTCGTAACTTTGCGTTCGCGTCCCGTGCTCTTTGTCCCCGCGTCAAAGGCGGCTTCTGTTGGGACATTCGTCGTCGTCGTCGTCGTCATCGTCTGCGTCATCGTCTCCTTCTTCGTCGTCATCGTCGTCGTTCCTCTGGAAATAGAGGCGAAATTCTCTCCGCGCACGTAGGTACGGTTTCGCCCGGCCGAAAGAAAAGAAAGGAACGAGAGCAGAGATAAAAGAAATTCAAGAAGGCTAATGAATTTCTCGAACACTGCCAGGAACGGGTTGAAACGCTTCCGAAAATAACCGTCGGAAACTGTTGAAACTAATGTTGACATCGATTTTCGATATTATCAAGCACGATGCATTTTATAAAAAAAAATTTCTGAACACATCGAGAGTTATAAAACGCGATACTCACCAACAGGAGTCTCCTCGTTCCAAAAGGAGTCATCTATGGTGTAGTCGGCTTCTGCAATCAGAACAAGGGAGAAACATGTAATTCGATTAACATGGAGGACGCGGTCGCGCCTTCTCCCGCGTGCATGCGATTCACGGGGGGAGGGGTGGGGTGGGGAGGGGGGGGGTGAAGTCAGGGTGGAACAGTCCGCCGGGACCCAGAGATTCCGGTCGTTCCACCCCGGCGTCGGAAAATTTCTCGAGTTTGCGAGGAAAATTCCTACGGGAGGCACTCATCGTCGTTTCGCCGCGAAACCAACTTCCGTACCCCAAGGAATTTCGGATGGGTTACCTGGGAATTCTCGTCGACCGGGCTAGAACTTCACCAGAAACTTTGGGGACGATCCGTGTTATCGAAAACGGTCAGTGGATTCGTTAACCCCCCTTCCCTTGTCGTTTTTAATTTTAAAACGCATGAATTTTGTTATTCGTGAAACTGAATTCCAGGAAGCTGCAGAGATAGATGAAGCGGTGGTGATTTGGCAGCGTTGCCCTGACCCCGCCTGTGTTACCACGGTAAGAGGATTGTTCACGGGGTAATTCCGCATAGTTGTTGAAAATAATATTAAAATATTTACATTATAGAACACGGCAGACCAGCTGGCAAACTGTACGTATAAAGGGGTGGCTGGCGAGCAAGCGGGCTCAGCTTATGGACATAGCCGTGGCCACAGCAAATTTGCGGTAAGAGGATTGGTCGAGGTAATTCGGCACAGTTGTTGAAAATAATATTAACGCTTGAACTACCGAGCGATCAAGGTAACTGGATTTCATTTTATTACTCGAATTATTGTAGAAAAACCTATTTATTGACCCTTTACACTCAGTTAAGATTTCATTTTAGATTCCGAGGGTTAAAATTTCAATTGTCTTTCACTATTAACCCTTTTCACTCGAACGTTTATTAGTACTACTCGCATGGGCACCAATTATATTTTTAGAAATGTCATGGATACAAACATAGTAACGTAAAAATTGTTTTCAATGGTAGTACCACAATTTTCAGTGGTACCTTAGTGTCAACATCCGAGAGCAAAGGGTTAAGAATCACTTCACACCGAAGAAATTCACACAGAAAACACTTTTCCGTTTCCAGTAATGAAACCGGAACTCTGAAATGGATCATTTTCAGCCCTCCGGCGACTCTGCCGTTAAAATGTTTGCCCGTTCAGGATGGCGGACTGAAAACCGGAGCCGACAAAGAACCAGAATTCAAGGGATCCCATCGGTAGCTCATGACTGATTCTGATAATGGTAATCTGAATGTCGTCTCGGTACCGTTGCCGGCTCGTTTACCGGTGGATCGGTTCGTTGACCCATCTCGAGGAAAGGCCTCGCCGGTTCGTTCGGGAGTAACGCACGATAACTGGTCGATGATTTATTAAAGAGGGCCTGAGAGAACCGGGGGTCGGACAGAAGTAATTTCGAGGCGGGCGTCGATTACCCCCGGCGAAATTTCTCTCTGCCCGTGAAAGTCTCTGCCCCCAGAGGGGCCTCTCTCTCTCTCGTCCCTAAAGAAACAGCCGGGGCGTCATTGACTATCATCCATTCGAGGCCCTCATCGCCCCGGGCTTGTTTTTCGTATACCACCCCTCGGAAACTAGGCCACTGGAAACCGAGTTCTTTTTACCCGCGGCTCGTCCATTTTATGAATTTTATGAAACCCGCCCCCTCGGACAGATGGTTTGTACCGAGATGAAAAAGTTTCAGAACCGGGCATCAATGAAACTTCGCCGCGGAAAACATGTTCGTCCGCCACGCTCAGGCAATCCCTCGTCGTCATCCTCTTGTCCATGGATTCGATCCGATGGATACATCTGTAAGTCCCCATTTTTCATTTGTCTTTGGCCTAACCCTTATACTAAATCTCTCGAGTACATTATCGTGGCCTTATTGCAATTTCTGCGAAAATGATGCTACGAGCAGCCAGTGTAGTACACACTTTTCCTTTATTTAAAATTGTGTTTCAACAGTGTCAGTGATTTTTATAGGTCTAGAATTGTTTTCAAGTTCTCTCGTAAATTTCATAAAGTGTGAATATAATCATTGAATTATTACATTTCTCAAGTCCACTCGAGGGTATAAAAATTGCATTTCTACAGGGTTACCGATAATCAGATAATCAGCGAGGCAGATTTACTCTGTCGGTAATGTTATTACTTATCGACAGACATTATCGACGGAAGAGGCACCTATCTATCTGGGCACCTGCGAGAAGGCAACCGGAGACTCAGCCATGTTGACGAGTTTGCCAGTTCCACAGGGTTTGGTGGTAAGTTTGAGATAAACAGAATGTCGGCTTTAGTTTGAATCGTGTGAAAAATCGTTCCAGAGAAGCCATAAAGATGCAGGAAAACAGCGGTTGGAAAGAAGACCGAATAGGAGCCGAGGGAGGGGGATTTCGCAGGCATTGCAAATTCTCCGACAACGAGCCGAATGCGCTGAGCGCGTTCCCTGGGAGAAGATCGACGAACCGTGACGGTCACTGATTGGTAGGTGCAACGAGACGAACGGTTTACCGTGCAAGCGTGGGTCGTCCTCGAATAGTCAGAGATGCGGCGTCCCGTTCCAATCCTGTCGAGATTTAGGTCGACGGACCGGCTGTTTCCCGGCTTCGTTCGAACCGCTAGCGTGTCTTTAGCAAAGGATATTGCCCTCCTTTCGATCTTTTCACGGACCGATCCTCTTCGAGGCGATTTCGATCAGACCTCGAGCAAACTTTCGCATCTCTTACGAGTCTTGGATCGCGAGACTGTTTGTACCACTGATGAACATCGAGTGCATGTTTTCTGTATTGCTTTTCTCTCGTGACACAGGTACTTTCGGAGAGCGGGAGAAAGAGAGAGAGAGAGAGAGAGAGAGAGAGAGGGAAAGAGCTGAGTTCAAAATACTGCGAGTCAATGTTAACGAGCTCATAATTGCAGCAACTGGCGCGAAGTGGGAAGGTCGGGTAATAGACGGACACGCGAACTCCGGAAAGTTGGGTTCACCAATATGCCGAGCAATCACCGTCGTTGAAAAGGAACACTTGGCCCAGAAGTTCGACTTGGATCGCACCCATTGACTGAGTAATACGACCCGAACGAATAACACAGCCACGGTTAAACCGTAACGGTGACGAAAGGACGACCTTTAACGCGAAAATTTTCTGAGTTTGTAGAGTGCGCGTAGATTCATTCGGAACACAATGGGTTCATTCTTGATCGCATACTTTGCGTCCCAGCTACTGTACGAGAGACGGAGTCGGCGGCAACTTCGTAATGAATTTTAGCGCGACCCCGTTGACTAAGAGAGGGAAAGAGAGAGAGAGAGAGGCGTTTTCCTTAAACGTTCCCAGAAGTGTTTCGTGCAATACGTATCTTGAAGACCAGGCCCCCGAGGTCGCGCGGTGTAACAGCGTCGCGGAACATAATGTTCGCACGATGAAATTAAACGGTTCAGAAACTCCTATAATCTGTCGAGAGAACCGTCGACGGGTGGCAGTGGCGGCGACGAGACGGAGTTAATGGGAACGTGGGGTGGCAAAATTTACGGGGATGGAAGTGAATTCGGTTTGTAGCCTCGGTTTGAACAAGTCGCCGAGCAGCGTCGGATAGACGGGAGTAGGCCGGTTGTAAACGCGGCAGAAATTTAATCAGCTTTAATCGATACGAACACATCGTGTTCTGGGATCGTGAAACTGTGCAGTTTTTCCTTTCGAATCGATCGCTGGACGATAATCGGTTCGATCGGCAATAAATTTGCGTTGTCGGTAAATTAGTCGTTACGTTAACACGTGTCCCGACGTTACCGACAAAGTATATTCCTTGCATCTAATTATGGAGCGATCGACGCCATATTGATTCGGGGTGTTGCAGACCCAATGGCCCCTATGACCAAGCAACCAGATTGCATTCAAGGTACTTTGTCTCCGTCTGGAGAAACCGTTTTGTTTTCCACTTTTTCGAGTGTAAATCAGCAAACTGTTCTCGAAAGCAACCGCGTGCGATTAACTCGTGGAAAAATTGGCCTCGCCGCTCGAGAAAGCCGAGAAGCTTCCCTCGCAGCCGATGAACTCCGCTCGTTTTCCTCGCAGCCGCAGGCCTTTTAACAATTTCGCACCACTTTCTCTCTCTCTCTCTCTCTCTCTCTCTCTCTCTGCTTCTCCAACCGGCATCCCCACGCAACAATCGCGACCGAAATTCTCACGCTACACCATTCACCGTGCGCGATCTGCTGGGTCGATCAACGAGTGCCATTATCGCGGCAACTGCGATTCTTATCTCGCCGAGACGGGTCGTTAACCGTTTATGTCCTAGAGGCTCTCGAAAACATACCGTTTTACCGGTCGCGCGATGCGCTTAGATTTTTATCTTCGATTCAATTTCATTTATAGCGTTGCTACGCACGATCCTACTACTATATACGCGATTGAACTTTTCAGTGTCTCTACGAACAGTGGTGGGAGAAGGTTTCTGTCGTGTAAGGGCATACCTCCACCGATGATGCCCGATCGCTCGAAGTATCTCGTAATTAGTCGGATACCCTTTGACAGAATGCGGCTGAGAAAAAGTGGAAATTACTAACCTCGCTTCAGGAATGCTATTTGAACTTTCATCACTGTCATATTCAAGTCGCGGAGAAATGGTCCCGCAGTGGGACCAGCCACGAATCAACGGTGCCGCATCGCTCCTTTGGGGTTCCCGACATTCTCTGGTCAGTTAGAATTACGATCTGGTACAAATTCTTACGAATCGTTCTAACATACTTTTATCCCTTTGTTTTTTCGACTAGTTCTAGACTGCCACCGCTTAACAATTCGCGAATACTTGAGAAAAACGTTGGGACAGACATTGGACTGTCCCAGACGAATCGCACGACGAAGGAACGTCCTCCTGCCCCCTCCCTTCGTCGTCGTTTTAATCGCGAAGCTTTGCTGCCGCTTTTCTTGCTCCTCTTTGAAACTGCTTAGGCAGCCTGCGAGCGCGTCCGACGGATTTTCAAGGTGAAAGGCATGCAGACGAATCTACAGGGCGTTACACGATGCTGGTAAATATTCGAATAACCGGCATGAAATCTGTTAAGGGATGTTTGGATCGAATCCGAGGCGAATCGAAAGACAAACGGTCGACATCTACCAAAATTCGACGGGATGGTCCAGTTGTGCATCCTCGACACCAACAGCTCTGGTACCCCTGACTCTCTGGTTCCACATAGAACCGGTCGGATAATGGGAGTCGGTCCGCGATAAAGGCAGATAAATAGATAAGTAGATGGACGGAGACGGAGATGGAGAAGGAGACGGCGGCGGAGACGGAGAGACGAGAGAGAAATAGAGAGAGATAGAGAGAGCGAGAGAGAAAGAGATAGTTGTGGGTGAAGTCAGAGGGTCGGAGGAAAGAAAACGGGGTGAGAGCGAGGAGGAGAATCTCGGTGAGAAGCACAGAGAGAGTGAGAGAGAGAATGAGAAAGCGAGTGAGCGAGAGAGTTGGGGAAGTAAAGTGACGCGGACTCGAAGAGGGAGGAGTTGAAACGTGACGAGCCAGCGAGAGAGAGCGAGAGAGAGAGCGAGAGAGAGTGAGAGCGAGAGAGGGAGAGAGTGAGAGAGAGGGTCAGAAGGAGTGAGAGAGAGAGAGAGAGGGTCAGAAGGAGTGAGAGAGAGAGAGAGCTGCGGGCGGTGGTAGTAGGTGGGAGAGAGAGCTAGGGAGGGTGAGTGGGACGCGGATCCCGCAGCGTTCGGTACCATTGCATATCCCGCACATCTCGCAGGTGCAGGGCGTGGTGCCTTGTCGGCAATATCGATTACAAACCCGGGCGGTTGCGCATTCACGTCGACACGTGGACGTGGACCGGCAGCCAGACTAAATTTGTGTTGCCCTATATTTTAGGTTCCTGCACTCATCTGCCTCTCAAAGATTGATTGCTTTTCCCTCTAGCCGCCGGAGTCCGCTGCCTCTATCCTCTCTCTCTCTCTCCCCCCCCCCTCTCTCTCTCTCTATCTATCTAACCCTACCTCTCGACGCTGGGCCACACGCGCGCGAATTTACGTATCCTGTCTGCGAGGTCGCACTCCATTTGCCCCTTGCCTCCACAGTTTTCTTTCGGTTCAGTGCCATCTATAGATTCTTTTTTCCAGGAGGATATCCCCTCAGGACCCACGTGTCTTCGAACGATGAAGCAACGGTGCCCCTAACCGCGTGCAATCTCTCCTCTTCAACGGAAACATGGTCCGTACTGGGGAAGAGAAACGGGTTGCCGGCTCCCGGGGCTATGGAGCCCCTTTGATGGCGCGCTCGTCTGTGGTCCACAATCTCTGACCTTCAATCCCCTACTCCTCGCATCCTGCCGCAGCTCTTTCTCCCACCCCACACGCATAAAGGAGCTTAACGGTTTTCACCTCCTCCCCTCCTGCGAGGTACAACTCCAGAAACAGGACGTCGACTCCGTCAGCTCTAGCTAGACCCACCAGACCGTGAGTTCCTCCCGGAGGTTCCCGTCCGGCCCCGTTCGCCGCCGCTGCTCTTCACCCCCATTATTTCTTTCATTCTTCCTTTCACTCCCCACCGTCGTCGCGGCCTCTCCCCGTCCCGCCTCGCTCCACCCCCCTCCGGTCCGAGTCGATACTCGACCCAGCATTTTTATCGCCACTCGGGGCTACCCACTCTCGCTTCTTCTGGATACCGCTTGAATTTACTCACAAGCCCGGATCTTTGGATCCTTCCCCCTTTGGAAAGTCCGTGAACCGAGGACGGACGAGTGCCACTCGTTTCTACGATGCCCTCGTCTCTATGTCCCACAGAACCAGCTAGAAAGAGAGTGAAAGAGAGGAGAAGAAGAGACAGAGACTCCGATTCTTCCGGAATCGCTGTTCTTCGATTATTCGATCCCGTATCGTGGGCAAACCGTTGGTTGCCCCGCCTCCCGCTCGAACCTCGCTAGCCGTGGTCCGTGTCTCTGGACGTTCCCAAGGGAATTAGCCACCGGTGCGAGCCAAGCGAAGGAGAGACA
This sequence comes from Sphecodes monilicornis, assembly GCA_913789915.3. Classification (NCBI taxonomy): domain Eukaryota; kingdom Metazoa; phylum Arthropoda; class Insecta; order Hymenoptera; family Halictidae; genus Sphecodes; species Sphecodes monilicornis. The sequence continues at coordinate 19,347,609 of OU565299.1, read as the reverse complement.
CAGCGAGAGGGGGAGTGATCTATCTCTTTGATCGTGGCTCCTCAGGAATGGTCATCGCCTGTGTCTAGCCTCGTGCATCGGGGAACAAGCAGCCGCGCCGCTGATTTCCGTGTTTCATTGAACTTTATCGTACCGGTGGGTGGCAGATGGGCGGAGCAGCGGTGTCACACGGGTCTAGGGGGTCGTTCGTTACGCAAACACCGTTGATCAAACGGTCTTCGCGATCCTTAGCCTATTAAAACCATCTCGGTGGATAGCGTCGCAGAGACGTCGGTGACGGTAGTTTCTTAAAGTTTTGTCGCGCGGAGGTCCACGAGGATTACGAAAGATGGTTACGTTACCGGGGCGTGTTACGCAAGAGGATCGATGTTACGCTCCCCTCAGCCCGCCCACCACGCTCAGCCGAAGTCGTCTACGGGTTCGAAATCCCGTTTAATACCAACGGCATTCGCGCGTTCGAGGATTTTAATCTGAAAATCGCGGCGCGCCTTTCAACGCCTCCTGATTGCTTCGAAACTACCGAATTCCCGTACGACAAAGGCATTTCACGCGAACACGCCGACGACCCAGTAACTCGCGGAGCCGCGATATTAAAAAGAGTCGGGGTCATCCAACACGGGGGTTAATTCGTACGTTATCGCGTCCGTGGTCGTAGCAATCACGCGGTCCCGCAAAGAGTAAGAGAGAAAGAGGTGTAGCGAGCGAAAGGGTGCGGAGGAGGCCGCACATATCGCATTAGTAATTGTAAGCCGCGGACGAGCAGAAAACCAGCGACGATTTCCCGTCCCCCATTCTCCTCGGCGCTCCACCCCCTCGGCTCACCGTTTCTCCTGGCCCTCGCGCTCCTCCCTGTTGGGCAGATTTCTCGTTACACCTAACGCGAAAGAGTGGGAGCGAGAGAGAGAGAGAGAGAGAGAGAGAGAGAGAGAGAGAGAGAGAGAAACACAAACGCTGGTTTTTAATCAGAAAACCCGCAAGCCCGTGAACATGGTGCAACCGCTTCCGTGGCCAGAGATCTCCGCGATTTGCCAGGGAAAGGGCCAATTGATTTTGCAGATGGACGCGTAATTGACTTTTCAAAGTAATTGTAATCCTTAGCAGTTGAGTGACAAGGTTTTGTATCGCTATTCGTATTATTTTTACATTATTGTAGGATCTTGGGAAAAATGAGGAATTACGCGCAGGGAATCGAACCCCGGGAGCCTCGCGGTTGTAACTGATCAGCTCTTACACATACCCAGGGAACCCTCCGACTTTTCCTAATCTCCATACACTATTTGGTCTGGGGGGTCCTGATCCCACATTATCAACTGTTTTGCAGTCGAAGCTATTTTGAATTCAGTCAGGAATTCGGTAATTTCATCTGATTCAGAGTATTTTAATTATATACGATCTTTATCATAATGTCAGTATAAGAGTGACTGTATCTGCTTGTACCGCAGTTAAACAGGAAGACTTTTAGTAACGCAGGGGCTGCGTATATTTAATAAATTACCAAACATTTGAGTATTGTACGTGTAATTCGCATAAGTTTGCATAAAATGAAAAAATTATGTAGAATGGAAATATTCTTGGTCGGAAGAAATAAGCGCAAAGGGTTCATTTTGATTGAGATTATGCTAACACGTATTTCTTATCACGTAGGTGCAGCAACCGATCGTGTTCAGACCGTCGCGCAGAGCGGATCTATTGATAGACGGATATCGACGAGATAAATGCGAGCCGTCGAAAGTACAGGAGGCAATTATTAGTCAATGCTCGCTCGTTAAGGTTACCCACTCGAACCCAAGATCCGTCAACATAGAATTTTGATCGATCAGGCAAGAAGGGGAGTTGTTTTCTCGCTGCTACTCGAAAATATCGGCGAGAGGTTTTTAAATTTTCATTTAAAAAATCCAGTGACCCACTGTGGGTAAAGTTCTCTTTCCCGGAGCGCAACGAGTTGACCCCGATTTTCGAGCGTGTTTTCACCACTTAATCGTAACTGCGTGGGAGCCTACAAACGATAAACTACAGCCAGTCTGAGGAACGGCGTTCCCTTTTTAATATCTTGGGACAGCGTGGTCATTTTTCTTCGAGTTTCGAGCGGCCGGCGAGTTTCGGGTAAGAAAAAGAGGCTCCCGGACGATCAATCGAGAAAGTTTGACTCGGATCGGTGTGTTATTGGCAGGCGAGAGGGCTCGTAGCTGTAGAGTGGTGGTAACAGATTTTTACCATGCGAGGGGAAAACAATCTTGCAGCGTTTTTACTTCACGCGGTCTTTATGTGTTTAGGGATTCAAGAGGACTGACTGGACAGGTAAATAAGCGAAGGAACGGGCGAGATTGTGTTGCGGACATGTAGGGGCCGGGCACGTTCGGTTCATCCAACACGGATCGCTAAATCCGTGCCGCCGTGCGCGAACTATGCTCCCCTGTATTCACCCGCTGGCCGGATGATGGATGATCCCGGGTAAAAGTTGGACACGAGTGCAGAGCCAGTATATATAGCCGTAGTTTCTGCGGTCGTGTAATTAATAGTCGCGCATTTGCATCCGGTCGATATTATTCTATGATCAACGAGTGAAACTCAGCCTCGGTGTAATTGAACCGCGCGAGTGCCCGCGCCCCCGGTAGAATTATTAATCGAACCACCACCGAACGAGAATCAATGGGGCCCGTGCCTCTGACAGAAACGTACCCGCCTCACGGTTGTATTATACTGTCGCCCTCCAGTCTACCCCAGATGCGCTCTTCGACGCTCCCTATCGCGACCATTGTCGTTCCATCCTAGATAAACGAGCCAAATTCGAACAGAGATCTACCGCTCGACCCCTCTGGTCTCACTAGGAAGGCAAACATTGGATATTGTTGCAACACGCCCGTGAACTGCAACCCCATTGACACCTGTGCATTTGCAACTGGAACTAAAAGAAGTCCGAGAAAACACGAGTAACTTTTTCAACACTGGGAACATTCCGCAGTCTAATGCGAGCAACAAGAAAAATTGGGTTTGACTCCTGGATTACGATGGTGATACATCTACGGCGGCTGTCGAATTATGAAAAGATGGAAAAAGGAGAAGGAAGCGGTTCGTCCTAGACCCGCTGGAGGACCGTCGGTAAGGCTATCTAGCGGACCCGTGCCTTAGACGCGGGATGTCATAAGGACACTTTAGGAGTGTCTCTATTTTACCTCTATTTTCAGAGTAACATATATTTGTCTATTTCCTTATATCAACTGGAGATATAACCTCCTTATAGAACGACAATATAGGTCTATTCTCTCTATTATATTTTATATTTTATATTCGCTCCTGTAAAGCAACTTGTGCACGTGTTCTCTATCTCTCTGTCTAAGCCGGTATTCCATATCTCTAGTTTTCACTCCTCCTTACAGAGCGCGCTGAGTAATTAGCGCGCGTAATTCGGATTAAAGAAAGTACACTTTCTTTACATATATATATATATATATGTACAAACAGTGGAAGATTCAGGTAGTAGCGGGAAAGGTGTTATCGTAATGTCCATCTGTTGACGAACATAGGAAGTAATCGCCACACGTCGATAAAATCGGAAAATTAATTTTTACCGCTGACCGAGCAATAACGAAGGATATTTAGTTCCAGGCGTATCTGTGCGCAGTACAGTTCAATCTGGGACCAGCGGCCAGGTTAGTTAGGTCATTTCCACGTTGGGGTCCCAGCGGATTCGGTCACCGGAGGCTCAACCCATGAATTGTTTGTTGGGTCTGGGTTGGATGGGTCGATTCCGCGTCGGCTTAGTTCAATAACGGGGTTAGTCGTTCCTCGGAGGGTTGTTTACACGCGACAAAGATTTGTGCGAAATTTTATGGGACATGTAGGTAGGTAGGGGACGAACGGTGGAACGCGTTGCTGTTTACAGGATCGCAATTAGAGTAACTTTAATTGCTGTCGCCGGGCCGGGGCACAAACACCACGTTCTCTCCTCCCACTCTTGCCCGTGTCTTCCAGTTAGTGTCGCTGCCACGGAAATGGGTTGGAGCGAACAATTAACCTTTGGGGAAAAAATGCGCGCCACGTAGTTCCCCAACTAGATAGAATCGAGCACGCTCGTTATTAAATTTTTACTCGGATATAGAGGTCTGCCTCGTTATCCCTTGGCTGCAGTTCGAAACAACGGCCGGCTGGCTCTAAGGAATTTTAGTTTCCGTGTTGTTCCGCCGCGGCGAAGTCGGCTTCCGTTTCGAGAAATGCGCGAGGACACGCCCATCCGTGTATATATATGAAAATTAATTTCTCAATGGCTTATTTCAGCGAGATAGAAAAACGGACACCGCGACGTCGGAAGTGGAAGAATTTCATGCTGAAAGCTACAAAAAGTAAGAAACGATCTACTGCTGCGAGGCCAGCAGTAACAGAAGAAAATCACGAAGAATGGGTGGAAGAGAACGCGTGGAATCTACAGTGTGGAAGAGAACGCGAGATAGAAAGAGAGAGTCAGAGAGAGGATAGAAGCGAGAAGAACAAGACCAACAATCAGATTACAAGAGGCCAACTGAAAAGATTCAGGTAAAATAACTCAACGAAATAATCCTACCAAGATTCTATTCCACCATTATTCTCACGACTAGTGGACGGAATGCAAAGGGTTAAGCTAGCTGGAAAATAATCGTGCGCCTGAGAGGTTGATAGTCGGATGGAGAAGAAAGATTAAATAAACAGTCGGCGAGAAAGAGAATGAGAGGAAAAAACGAGAGAAAATTTTTCTTCGATATTTTCCCGTTGGCGATGTTAAAAAAATGGTGCCCGTTGCTGATCAACGGACGGTCTTAACCAAGCTTTTCCCATCGTCCTCCTAATTGACAGAGTCCGATGTTCCCTTTGTTTTTTCCAGGGCGGTTGCCTCGCTGCTGTTTGCGCTGTACGCTTGGCTCTCTCTCTCTCTCTCTCTCTCTCTCTTTTTCTCTCTTTCTACAGACGAAATTACGTTGTTCTCGGCTCTGATATTTCGCGAAAGGGCTCGCGTCTGTCCGTGTTTTGTTCTCGGTTGGACTGATACAGAGGCTCGATGAGGCCGGGCTGCGTGAACGTATCGTCAGCCCGAATGAAAGAGCCAGCCGTCCTCCCAGATAACGCTGACGTTGTCCTGCACGCTTGTCCCGGCCAGCTACCCGACTCTCTGTTATTCAGGGATAGAGACGAAGGGCCGGTACACCAGCCGACGGAATTATTATCGTTTCTACCATGGACTTTTCTGCGTTGGATAATCTTTCCGTTGCCCTAGAGACCAGATTCGGCTCTACAAACGTTAATCCGATCGGTTCTAGCCCCAGTTGTATGCAACAAATCGCACTGCTGCATACCAGGTGGTCCTTTACGGACGGGTTCGATGAATCACCACAAAACCTTACTTCTCTTGCATATTTCTATAAATTCTCTTGCTATTCGCTGTGAATCCCAATATATTGCTCTTGTTCTCTCGAATTTCTAACTGTCCTGTACGATTCTATGCCCCCGTAATGGTTGATGTACGCCGGGTTGCCGTCCACAGGCGGGTCTATGATGGTTGAAAGAGTTCAATTCTCGTCGTTTAGAGGTTGGATTTTATTTCTTTTCGATATTGGCATAAATTTTTGTAGCCTTTGTTTCATGATTGAATCACAAATTGCCTAAAGAATTTTCGAAATTATTTGCGCCTGGATCTATTTGGGTCTCGTTAGGAAGGTGTGGCTCCATCTAGGATGTATCGTTGAATTGTAGCAGGCGGAACCAGTATGGCGCAGGGTTCGTGAAATTCCGCGATGCTTGATTAAAAAGCGGCCGGTGTAACCTTAGCGCCCTTCTCGGGTTTCGCGTCTGGAAAAATGAACGGGCCGCAGAGCACACGGGAAATTGCTCGAATTTCGAGGAACCCGGTCTCGTTTCCACGAGAGAATTCCGTGGACGTCGTCCATCGTATGGGCGAAAATGGCCCCGTGAAATTAAAGGACCTTCGAAATTGCCGGGGGAAGAACACGACGAAAGGTAAGAAATAAAATACGAATTATTTGAGAAGACCCGCGGGACGGGAGGCATTAACGAACGGGCTAAACGATCGCGATACGATTAACCGGTATCGTTCGCCACTGCGATAAGAGATTACGGTTGAAACGCGTGCGCGCGTGCGAGCGCACGGATTTCCCGGGGCTCTCGTTGTTCCATTAGGAGAACGGTTCCTGCGCGCAACGGCATTCGCCTACGGTTTCAGGATAAATAGTTTGTGCGCGCCGGGGAAAAAGGTCTTCCGCCGTGCTGCAATTTATCTCGAACGTTACGCGGCTCCATTAGGGGCCAGAGATAGCAGAGATAGATAGATAGATAGATAGTTGGAGAGAGAGAGGGAGAGAGAAAGACGAACTCTTTCAATCTGCGAAAGACTGCCGTCCGTGTTGCTTCGGGCTTACGTGCGCAGTGCCGCGCTGGCCACCATCGTGTAACTGTCGTTAAAATGCTACTCTCGCCGCTGCGGGTAGAATAATCCTTCCGGTTTTCCAATTACCCGGAGCAACTTCCAAATCGAAGTTTAAACTTCCACGTACGTCCGTTTATTTCGTTCATGAATGCTCCGATCTCCGCCCGACTACGTTTCCGGGTTCATCGATAGCTTGCTTCGCCTCCCGAGCTGTCTTCCCTACATTCACCATTTTCGTCGCCAGTTCCTGTTCGTTGGCACTCCCGTTTTCGAATATATATAATAATTATATAATTTCTTTAACATTCAGGGATATCCAAGGCGCTCTAAAGGAACACAACCTCTTCGATTGTCGCCTCGTGTGCCGATGATCTGAAATACCAATCATCATCGCTTACTCGAGCGAATAGAGTCGCATGAAGAAGATGCAACTTTTATCTCGCTACTGGACTGTTCGAGGTATGATATTTTAAAAAGTAGTCTTCTTATGATTATTATAGCATTTACGATCTTACATGTCTAAGTTTACAAGCTTATAACGACACTGTTTGCAGAAACCATACTAGGCAGGGGTACGAGACGTTAAAAATCAACATTCGCTTCGTTGTTCATCAATTTTCCGTTTCGAAACGTCTATAACGTTCGATGTAGCTCGAGGAACGAATATTTAGGAGTTATTCGAGCGTCTTGCTCGTGCCTCAGGAGACCCAGTCGGGCATAACCTAACTTTTTTCCTGCGGCGCCCTACTAAAGTGCAACTGTGCGTTCAGCTACCAACGCGCGGCTCGAACCGAATCGAATTGTCAATATTTAACCTCCTTCTCTCTCTCTCTCTCTCTTGCTCATTCTCTTACTCTCTTTGCGGTACCGTGCATCGAGAAACGAAAACAAAATCAATAAACGGGAGAGTTTGAGACACGAAGGAATCGACAGCTGCCGCTTTTGCGGGCAATAAAGCTAAGAGGTCTCGAGGCGAGGGTGGAGGGCAGTTAAGCCTTAAGGATAGCCTGCGAACTTTTTCACGATTATCCGACGGGATTATATGTATATCGTCTAGCGACGTCGGTCTCGACGGTTGAGACGTCGTGTCTCCTCTGGCAGAGTCCTCGTTATCTTTTTACGGCCGGCGATGATTCTGCGAGGAGAAAGAGAGAGAGAGAGAGAGAGCAGAGGAAAATTTTACGAGGTACTGTATCGCGTGGAACACGTTCCTTCGTGGAAAGCTCCGCTCTTTGGGTCTGAAGGCTAGGCTTTCCTGTTGGTGAACGCGTGGGGCAAATAGGGTACACTGCTTGTTCAGACGGTCAAATAAATATACAATCAGAAACTTCGGGTGAGGGATGCTGCCTTCAATATTTGCATCCCGCTGATATTTATCTTTCGATTTCATTTATGAAATATTCGTTCGCTCGACATAGGTAATTCGAAGAAAAGCTTTTCGGTCTTTGACGGAGTCAGAGTCGGCTATAGAATAAGCGTGCAGATCCTTCGCGCGGTAATTAGTTTCCTAATTTGTTCCAGGATCGCTGTCGTCTGATCTCTCGTCTTCATATTCCTTTGTCGACTCGGTATCTCAAGAAGAAATTGGCCCCGTGTTATCGTGAGAAGCCCGGACGAGACCCGAATACCGTGTGTCCTTTGAATCTTCGAGCGGGCACGGTTTAATCACGACCAAATACTCTGTGTCTTGCGGTAAGCAATAGAAAACGCGATTACAGCACGGAAGGCGAAATAGCATGGACATTTTTCAGGGAATTTCCTGGTGCTCGGAAGAGGGAGGAGGAGCTTTGTTTGGTGGGTCGTTCCAAGGCTACATCCCAGCTCGTTTGCCGTTCCATTACCGTTTCGCAGACAGTGCAGCCTACTTCCACAGCCGGGCCGGGAGCTGAATGTATATCGTCGACATGGCCGGCTGACTGCATAGTAGATCATGTGCGGCACGGGCCGGGCCAGGCCGAGCCGGGTCGAGTCGGGCCGCCATGCCCTCCTATTCAGAACTTGCTTACAGAGCGCTGACAGTCGTAAGTAATCTCGTTAACTAATCTCTGCTCGAGAGATCCTCGGATGCTTTTTCCCAGCGCCCGGCGCCCCACTCTCCTTCTCTCTCACTCCCCCCCCCCCTCTCTCTCTCTTTCTCTCTCTCTCTACCATCTCGCCCCAACTGTCCGAATTATTGGCTTACTCTCGCCGGGAAATGGAATTTAACCGTCCCATCAAATATTTTCGTGTTACGCCGATGCGCGACACAATCGAGCCAGTCCAACACAATTCTTTAGGTTTTCTAATCTTCGCTCGACGGTGTCATGTACTTTGTATCCCTGTGGCTAGACTTCCCCGCCTACAAAAGTGCATGGATTGTTACGTTACGTTGTGTCATAGCGATGTGCAGACACGCGTACCCCGATGTACGCCGGGTTGCCGTTAAGAGGCGAGAGCTGTGTAAAAGATTCTGGGTTAATACTTATCCACTCACACCTAAAGCATAAATCTTTTAGTTAATCTATTAGTTAGATTAACAAGTCTAAATTCATTCAACATCGATACGAAAATGGTAATGGAAAATTACGTTGGGTGATTGTACTATACCTCGCTTGTGGCTTCACCTATTTTTGCTGTACGTTTCGAATCAACAATTTCATTTCAGATGTCGACAGAACGTCACGCCACGTACCGATTGCTTTTCGATTCGATTACCGTCGGAGCAGCCACTCATCGACCGATTGTGGTTAGGTAAGCCAGCCGGTTATGGTTTCAGCATAACGCAGCAAATATTTTTTGCCCCGATTAGAACTTTCCAACGAACGTAACACGCGAATTCAACGAAACCTTTTTGTTTCAGCAGTAAAGAAAATGTCCAGTTCAGCCGCCCGCTACTTGTCAAAGGATTAGCACAATTTGGTCGAGACGATATTAAGCGGAGGCAGATATCCTAACCTCGTATACATTGATAAAGAATTTAATTGGACATCGGATTCGTCGACGACCATCGCAGGATTTTGCTCGGGCCCATTAGTCGCGCGCGATATTTTCCGATCAAAGTGGGCAATCCTTCGGGACGTTCCAACTTTTCGCAGGATAATCCGGTTCGGATCGAACTCGCCCGGCTGGTAGGTGGAGAGGATAGAAAACGCTTTCACGGGTAAAAGACGCGAGAGCGGAGAAAAATGTCGCTGCGTTCGTCCCGGATTCAATTCCGAGCGACGAAATATTTCCCCGGTCCTGTGAAATATCTGGATGAATTCCGGGGAAGATGCACGCGGTTCGAGTCTCATCGAGGGATATTTTCATCGCGGTGTTTCCCGGAACCGGAGGCTGACAACTGGATTCCCGGGCGGGGCCGGATTCGACCGGGTTGGAGTTCAGACCAGCCCACGGTGGGGTTCTTCGAGGTTCCTCCCGTCGCCTCTGTTGAAGGTTTATGTGCATTCGTTTCAGATTTCAAACGCTTTGCCACTTCGAACATCGGTAAAGCGTAGGAATTCTAAAACAAATACCACGCTTTCGGTTGCCTGGTCGCCCACGGTTGCTGGCCTTCGTTCTTCGTCCTCATTCGATTTTCCAGCGGAGAGGCTTGCTCGTTACGTCGCGTTTTTTCCATGACCGCTCTCCTTTCTTTCGGCCCCATTGAGAAACTTCGGTCCGGAGGACACAATCGCTTTCGATACTGTCCCGGGGATCGTTTTTCGATAAGGATCGTTAGTTGAGGTAGCTAACCCTCGCTCTGAACGGCGGAGCGGGTTTACGGTCGGCGTCCCGGCGTTAATTCCGCGTTCGTTTCGCGAAACTTTCCAAACAGTAAAAGTTAGTTCCTGTTCGACCGGTAAGCCGAAAAGGAATATTTCCGCGAGGAGCAGCCCCGCTACGCCGGCAATTCGAGCCTGTCCCCGGGATCCTGGTCGCGTCGCGGCCGGATGGAATACAGAGCGCCGCGCGGTATTTATTGGCTCCCGTCCCATCGCTTAACTCGCTTGGCATCCGGTCAAAAGTGATTCGACCGTTCCGGGAAACGTTATTCGAGCCCCGACGACCCCGTTTATTCCTCGAGCTGGTCTGGCTGAGCTCGTCCCGATCCCGGCCCGTTATCCTGAACATGTACCACCGGAGTCGCCCAGGTGACAAAGGGGACACGGACGAAATGGTAATTCCGTTTAACAACCGGGATACTGTATGATCTTGTTCTGCGAACCGCCGCGATCTCCGCGAATCTCCGCGCACTCTCTCTCGTTGTTTGCAGTTGTCCTGTTCGTTAAACAAAACCGATTGGCAAACTGGCTTTCCTCGCCTCTCCCACGTTGAGACGTTGTCGTCGAGATCGACCCCGTAACCTGTATACGGTTGGGCAAGACTATCCCTACAGTAATCTCCGCTTGTCGTCAAGATGCGAATACACTAGCGAGCAACTTTCGTGACACTCGTAAACTCACTTGCTCTCAGAAAGCGAAACAATGTATTTACAATATTTGCAAACAAGTATACACGCTTCTGCAAGTAACTCTGGCGAAAAATGTTTCGAGTAAATCGCTACTGTATTCGCACTTTAAAAGGCGACTGAAAGGGAAACTCGGGTCGTAGACTGATTTATTAATTATTCCCAGGGTGAAGGAGATCGCAAACTGGAGGAGAAAGAATGTTGGACTTCGTCCCCCATCGAGGCTGGACGTAAATGGAGAATCAATTAGAAACGATTCGTTCGTCGCTACGTCCGGGTGAAGATGAAAAAGACGTCGCGTGGCCGGAAGTCTCGCGTTCCCCGGCCGAGTATCGATGAAACTCGTCTCCGGAATGGAAGATCCATGTTAGGGTCCGGGCTGCAGGCGTTGTCGTCGGCGAACTCTTCACTCCTGGACGCCCAAACACACGGGAGAGTAGAGGGAAATTGTGCTTTTCCGGTAGCTGTTTCCTCAACCCCGGCACATATCGGACGGGTGTCAACAAAGGACCGCGTTGAAACGAACCCTTCGCGCGCGCGGTCCAGCGTGAAAGTAATTTTTCTGTAACCCTCGCGACGACACCGCTCCGAACCATTGTCAACCGTGTTTGCAAGCTAGTCGGGAGATGGGGCTTGGACCGAGTGTCGGTATTTTTTGACGTGCTCGTTGCTGCTTGCATAGGGCTTCCTCCCTCGTATCCCTTCTAATATTCGTTGATCTTTTCAACCGTATAGATACACCGAGACTACCAGGAAAGATGGAACAAAATAATAGACCCGTTAACGAAGAGTTTACCAGCCTGTGTGCGAAAGGATGTACGAGTCTGCACCCTCAAGATCCAGCGAGTGAGCAAAAACTGAACAAAAGCGTTGATCGAGCATCTCTAACAATTCCCGAGATTTCCGGACAGCTTTCAATCGAAGGAGACTCAAAAGCGAATGGAGGAAGGTGGCGCACAGTTGCCAGGAAAATTAAGGGGAGATCTTCCCAGAGCAAGAGATAGTACTCGACACAGGAAATTTCATTTCGGCCCGCGCGACGTAACGAGATTACCGATTTTCTGAAAGTTGCGCACGATCTCGACGGCATCGGCGGCCTACAAGGAGAACGGTGGTTTCAAAAGAACGGAAGGAAACTTGGTTTTCCATGCAATAGTTCCCGGTAAGATTCGCCGGCGTAATGTCGAACATATCGGTGTAGCGGCGAAGCATTTCACGGTTTCCATGTCGGAATTTAATTTAGATATCTGGTCGGACTTACGCGAGACTGCGTCAGAGACAGGGTATTTCAAAATTCCAGTTCGCGAAGGAAACTGCAGATTTTGATCGCGTTCCTGCGATTAAATCACCGGTTCTCGCGAGGACCGTCGTCGTGGGCGCCGACACGTAACGAGGCTGCTCCGTGATTCGATGGAAAAATCGGCTGGGACTAATAATAGACTAACCGAGGCGGCGCGGCGACTCGCGCAGCCCTGACCCGATTCTGAGCGGAATTAAAGAGCAGGCTCTTTACTGTCGCGCGTACACGTCATTGGCGCCGCGTACGGTTCGTTACAAATTTGGTGGACAGGTGACACGCGGGCGCGAAAGATTTGCTAGAGTAATTCAGTCGATTCTCTCTCAGACTGCTCGCTTGGACGGTTGCAAGCGCGCGCGCGCGTGCTTCAGACACGATGCTTCCTCCGATACGACGTTCAATTACAAACGAGTGCCGCCTTGTTAGCCGATGGAAACTCATTAATTTCGCCGGACGGATCGAAACTTTAACCGTGGCCCCTTTGAGGCGTCTCGAGGCTCATTATATGCTCGAGCATGTGCGCCACAGACGCGTCCCCGCACTTGTCCCCTTTCCACTAGCACTGCTCGCGTTCGAGATCCGAAGGGGCCGGGGAGTACCACGGTCTGCGGAAACACCGTAATTCTCTTTGCGCATTTCACTTATTTGCCAGTTAACACTTCGACGGCTGCACAGTTTCCCCGTCGATTTTCGTTTGTTGCATGTCGCGCCGGTTTTATTGCCTGCCGCTCTGGCGGACTTTGCGCGGTCGTTTTTAGCGTACGTACTAATTAGTAGACTGCGGAATTTTATACAGAAGGAACTTTTTGAAACATATAGTCTAATAATATTCTCAAATCCCTTCGATGTCTTCACCTTCTACCTATTCGCTCTCGTCGCAAGTACACCGCGAATTTTTATACAGAATAAAAATTGTACGTATTGATTGCAACGAGTAGAGTGAATAGAAATGTATTTTGTTCCATTAAGAACATTGAAATTCTGCAAATATTTTCTCTGTTTCGTCTTTTATCCATTCATTTTCGTACGTTAATGCATAAAATTTGTAGGCTTGCAATTGGAGACTGTGGCGGCTACTTCCTATGCTCGTCAACAGAGGGACAGTACGACAACACCCTTCCCGCTACTACCTGCATCTTCCTCTGTTTGTATATATTCCGTCCTAAACTGTCCTTACGACATCCCGCGTCTAAGGTACGGGTCCGCTAGATAGCCTCCTGCTACCAGTCCTCTAGCGGGCCTAGGACGAAACGCTTCTTCCTCCTTTTACCATCTTTTCCTAATTCGACAGCCGCCATAATTGGTGACGCCGACAAACGAACAACAACGCTGCCTTCTGAGCAGAGGAGAAGACGACAACGTCAACAAACCACGGACAGCGTCGGGAGGGCTGGGCAGGTGACTACTCTGTCACTCCCTACTTCTGACGTCATCTTCGCAGCATTATTTGGTTTAACGTTTTCGCATTTAAATTTGTGCGACGTTTTCGTATCTACATTTGTGCGAGACTATAGAAAGGCTGCCAATGCCGTCTAATAACCGAGGGCCAACGAAATCGCGCGTACGCGACAGCGACAAGAGAAGAGGCTTGACTTGGTTTAATAAACGTGAAAACATGAAAAGTCAGCGACAGTTGGTTTTCGGCGAGCGACGGGCGCACGAGAGTCGGTGAATTATGAGGAGAAGCCAACCGTTCAGAAAATAGGAAAGAGCATCGCTTATCGACGGCTAGAATTTCGTCGCTCGGAATTGAAACCGGCCCCCGTCCTGCCCCCCGCTCTCCACCGATGGAAATTGCGTGCTCGAGGCGGTCGCTAAACGGTGGGTTTTCGCGCGCGCGTGTGGAGCGCGACGCCGCTCGCAATAACTCTTTCTTTGATCCCTCATTCGTTTCCATTTGTTGGGGGCTTGCCGGCGCGAACGTTAACTCGATATTGCGTTTTCAGTCATGCAACGGTGTTCACCGGCGTCGACGGTGACGAATAACAGAGTTTTCGACGTGCACGGCGCGTTAAGGTCGGGCCTTTGAATTATCGGGCCGCGCATAAGTTTCTTTGGACACCTGCAGCCGGATTTTCGTTCGAACGGCGCCTATGCGGTTAAGCCGGGTTGCAGTAACGCGGGGCAACATGCGAGACCGTCGCACAGGAGGACCCACTGTCGCTCTAGATGATCAATTATTATTCTCAACCTTTGTGCATGATTTTCAAAAAATTGGTAGGCGTGACCTAACAGAGGAGACTCGAGTAGTAGGTATAAAAGAATTGAATTGTTCTTTATCGCATGAGTCGATGCCGTTATGTGTCCAAAGTTGTAATCCAGAAAATTTAAAACGAAATTCCAATGTTCAACGATCGCACAGTATTTATGCGGTTTGTACAAAGTCTGTTATGTTTCAGAACTCTGCAGAGAAGAACTGCTGCAACAACGACAAGCTGTATGCCGGGAAATCAACCTACAGGCGGTGCAGGTAACAGTTTCCCTCCGATTTTCGAATATTCACGATAAAACTTATTCTCGCGATAAATCCGAGAAACAGTTGATCGGTAAGGCGATTGTCAACGACGCAAGTCGCGTTTTCTATTATATCGATCGAGGAGCACGTTCCGTGATCGGAAACACGCGTCGCGTCAGCCGGTAGCAGATTTAAATGCTCGTCGGGCGGGCGATGGTTCGGCACGTCACTGAATTTAATCGTTCCGTCGATTCTTCCCGTTCGGGAACGATTAAGACGGAAGGAAGCAGCAGAAGCTTTCGTTCACGTCACGAAACGTCTCGAGCCCTTCGGAACGATCGCAATTACGAAACTTTGATGGCCGGTTAACTCGTCACGTTCACCCCCGACCACCCTTTCTCTCTCTCCCGCCTGTCGATCGATCGAACCCGGTCTCTCTTCGCGCGTTATTCCCCGCCGTATCAATTTTACGAAAGTTAAACCACGTAACGAGCCTCCTTTTTTCGAAGATCTTTCTCGATCCACCTCGTTCTGTGCTACAACAAAATTAGAGAATCAGAGGGAATAGACGGTTAAGGTTTTTGATCTTTCATCACAGAAAACAATGTGTGGCAAGTGTCGAGTCGGTACACCTGCTACAAGGGTAGTTGTAGGGTTAACACGTTTTACGTGAATTATACTACATTTTTTGTGTTCTACTCAACAAAAATTCTATGTAATAGCATACACGCCTTTTTCCCAATTCTTGACTGCAAAATCAGGTTCTAAAAAATTACAGGAAATTAATATTGCCGAGTTTATATTGCAGTAAATAAGAGACGGACGAGAGGGAGGAAAAAGTTTTCAAGATGCCCACTGTGTTCAGCATCCCTCAAACAATGCCAGGAACTGATTCTGTTGAAGAGAGAGAGAGAGAGAGAGTGCGTCGATCGCTGATTACGCGGAAGACAAACGCCGGAAGGAAGAAATAACTTTCTCCCGATGGCAAGCGGGTGTGGGAAGGATATTTCGGTTAATGGGGCGACGACGGGTTGGTCGTGCTCTCCCAGTCAGATATTATCGTCGCTTCGACTCCGTCGGATTTATTTCCACGCCTAGGAACATCCCCCGACCCCCTCTGCTCGTCCCCTTTCAAGCAGAATAAGCACATTTATCCTCTGCGGGAGGTGGAACAGCCAGGATTTCAGAATTCACCCCTGGCTGTCTCTGGCAACCCCGCGACCCCTTGCTCGCCTCTAGGACTCTAATCGCGCAAATAACGTTCCACCGACCCGTACAAATCGATTCCCAGTTACCGATCGCTGCTGTTCCCGTTTCTGCTCCCCTGGTTCACGGACTCGATTCAAATCCCATGGAGGTCACCGTAGAGAATTTCAAGGGTCGCCACGTTGATGACGTCTCTCTTTAACCATTCTGTAAACATGTTCGCACGCTTCTAATATTATTAAGAAAATACTGTCGTGTTCGAGACAGTCTGAAAACAGAATTGAAAACTTGTCTTTTCTTTTCAGAGCTTGAATTTTTGAAATACTGGAGATGACGGAGTGACTGGAATAGTTACCAAATGTTTAGCAAAAGAGACATAATCAGAGCCAGAGAACGCACAGTCGTGGAGCTCTGGCAGCTTCCGGTGGACAAAGCGTTACGGATCCGATCGTATTTTTTCCGGCGAACGTGGTGGGACCGTCGCAGCGAGTCCTCGAGAGGGAGAGAAACCGGTCTGGACCCCGGCCTCCTCGAAATCGGCCAAAAGTTCACGTATTAAAAGCGGCCGTCGTACAAGGCCAATGAATTAGAACTGGCGCGCTGCCATTTCAATCTCGCGGATCTTGCCCGAGACAAGAACGCCGGAAACTTTGCTCCGCGAGCCATCATTCGGTCGAGGCAGGGCCGAGTTGATTAATTGCGCCGCGATCGATTGATTCCTCCGGGGGGTAGAGGAATAGGGGGGAGGACGAAAATAGGGGAGAAGAGTGGCAGACGCGTGGATAAAGTGGAAAATGCAGAAACATTTTCGCGGTCGGATTTCCCGGGACACCCGCCGACTCTATCTCTATTCCTGGGGATCGACAGATGCGTCCGATAGTTGTTTTCCGATCTTGTAAATCATCCGCATGGACCGGACAGAACCCAGCAACGTGAAAATCAATATTTCGGTCCCGGGGAACGCTACACGCACTCTGCAACCCCTTAAGATTCATCGTTGATCTTACGACCGAACCTGCTCCTAGTAGATTTTTCTAAAAAATAAACGATGGGTTGTGAAAATACAATAACTTGGCAAACAAATCGTAAAGCGAGCATGGAGGGCTCATTTTAAAGGAGAGAATATAGTAATTAACGATACTAGACATTTTAAAGAAATTGTTCAACGTCTTGTACGGTCTTTTGGATTTCCATATTTTGGAGACAAAAGAAGCATGTTCACTTTCTCACCCGTTACATAGTGTATACACCTTTGTACGATCAAGTGGTCAGATGACGCAGAATCCGCGGAGATCCGTCGAGGTCGAGTTTGATTCTACAGGGGGTTGAAGGTTCGACGGGGGTTGCTCGGCGTGTGACGAGAATAGGAGAACGGCTGGTGTAATTTCAAGTGGACACCGAACGAACTCTTCCCCCGAACCGGTGACGTCCTTGCCGTCCAACCCCCCACGGAGGGGGTTGAAGGGAGGTTGCTAAGGGTAGAAGAGTACCGGAAGGAACAGAGAGAGCGAGAGAGAGAGAGAGAGAGAGAGAGAGAGAGAGAGAGGTCGGCAATTTTGCGAGGAACGCAACCAGGGAGTGGTTGTGCAACGCGCCACACTTACCTAATACGTGCAATTCACGGTGCGGCGTGCTGCACGAACGAAACCGGGACAAAAGGCTCGCCCTTTAACCTCCCTTCCACTTCAGAGCCGTTTCTAAGAAATACAGGACGATTCAAAATCGAAGGAAAATTACGTAGCTGGATGAAATTATATTTTGTACATTTTAAATTCAATTTACGGTTCTAGGAACAACATTGTATTTTAAATTCAATTTACGGTTCTAGGAACAACATTGTATTTTAAATTCAATTTACGGTTCTAGGAACAACATTAGGTCGTCTCGTAAATAATGTCGCTTCTTAATGTGTTTTTCAACGAGAAAGTCAATGTTTCTCCGCTTATTTGTAATCGTCGAAGTGAAAAAATTTTGTGGTTTCGAGTTAAAAAATAAGACAATAGACAGCATCACGGATGACGTAATGGAAACAAGAGTGCATTTTTTCAAAATAATTCTAGACCTACAAATGTGCGTAGTTTTTTCGTACACTGAAATGGTTTTTCGATAAACTAAAGGAACGCCTTATTTAGCATTCTCAGCCGAATAATTTTTTCGACACTTTGTGGCAAGAATTTCGAGTCATGCCCATCTAACATACACCGTTCGGAGTATCGTGCGCTTCCCTTTTCCCCTCGGATCGTTATCGTTATCGCGATGGCTCGCGATTCCGGTGTTTTTCCCCGCGACGATACGAATCGCGCGATTCTTCGGGGTCGTCGACGATGATGGACTAGATATCCCCCGGCTTCCCATGAATTGACCCCGTTACACCCTCGCAAGCAAAGACACACACACACATACTCGTGTTCCATCCTCCCCTAAGAACTCGCGTTCTTTTATTCCTCCGTGACGCGTTATGGGAAAACGTACACGGAAACGGAGCACTGCCATTCATTGACGGTGACACCGACACGTATTTTCTGTTCCGATAACCGACCGAGTGGATTCTGTAGACTTTCCGAGCAGCCCGATACGAATCTGCGGAACAAACTTTTCTCTTTTCTTTCATTTTTCGTTTCTCGCGATAGAACAGCGGCGGTGTATTAATTACAGCTGTTAATTTCGGTGTACCAACGGATTTCAAAGTGCCAACAAATTAGCAAGGTCGCGTCAGGGGTGAGAAGCGAACAGATTAATCAATTTATTCGGATGAACTTTATTTCCATCCGTTCAAATTGAACGATTGTTATATCGGCGGCTGTTTCTTAATTTTAAGAATACTGCAGTTCATGGCTAAGCATTTTGTAATAGATTCGTCTACGGCAGGGATGGGCAATTTTGCCTCAATCGAGGCAAAACCGTCCACACCGTAGCGCCCTCTGTCCCCTTCCAGCAAGCGCGGTACAATGGAGCAACAAAGACACGAGACATTCGTGGTGGGAGAAACAAGCGTTTGAGGAGCCCCAACTGTGCCCACGTGTAACGAAGAAGATCATTCTCCACCTTCCTTTTGACACAATGATTCAAAATGCTGTTAGTAGGCTTCCGGTAGATAAAGTGTCAATTAGGGATAACTGTTACCAAGTCGTACCATGGTCCGTTAGAGGGGTAATCTAAAAACAACGTAATCGTTGAACAACCGTTATGCAGAGCCACCCTGTCGTCACCTTTTTGGCAGCGAGACGCGATGCAGTTTCTACGAAATATCAAAGGTCCCCGCACGCAGTGGGCCGTTTCGATGAAATAGGTAGATTTAATTTAAAAATCTTCGTGCCACGTAATTGTTTAAAACCAGGTATTTTCCTAAGCTAATACTCTAATACTGATATCTGATCTCGTTACTGCAGTCAAAGGGTTAACAATGTGTAATTATTAACAGAGACACGAATGTTCTCCGGTTTCCTGCGTTTCTGGCCTACCATGCTTGCAACGGTTCTCTCGATGCGGAGTACATAGTTCGGACTTGCCAGCGGCGTATCAGCGGCCGATGATTAAAATATTAATATCGAGGAGAGGCGATTCCTACGGGCGTGTTCCGGCCGGCACGCAATTTCAATTTAATTATAACGATAGAGAGGCGGGGACACGCGGACTGTTTCTTTTACATCCCCGCCGCCGGTGGTGCTGCGCCACCCCCCCCCCCCTCCCGGCCGCAGCCTTCTCCGGCCGGCACTCGATCGATTTCGATTCGCGTTTCCGTTGATACGATGAAATCGGGTCTCGCGGCACGTAGGTATGCGTGTCAGTGCACTCGTGACCCATCTCGTTCTTCGATGACGTCATTCCTCCGCTCTGCCGTAAACGTGTGACGAATATGGCGCCCTGGGCGACGGGGGTTTGGGGGTGGCAAACCAGGGTGGCAGGCAGGGTGGCAGGCAGGGTGGTAACCAGAGAGGGTGGCCCGGGGCAGGGGGCGGAGGGCACGGGAGTGGCACGGATCCTTCAACCCTTAAACGACCGAATTTCAAACGGCGTGTCCCCGGGGATTTCGATCTCCCCCCTCCCCTCCCGCCCCCGTAACGTCCTGCCTCTCGTCTTCCAACACCCCTTCAACCTCCGTTCACGTTTATTTTCCATCCCCTTTCCCTTTTTTCTTTCGGCTATTCACGACGCGAACGATTTTCGGGGATTACGGGAGCCTTAGGGGTCCGCCTGGTCTGCGACCGGTTTCTAGAAATCGTTTATCTTTCTGTTTTCCACGGTTCGACGTCTTCCGCTTATGTCCCCCAAGCGCCACCGTTGGAAGCTGCGGAAACCATGAATAGAGTGGTGAAATTGTCGACCGGTCGGGAAACAGCTGTAGCTTTATGGCCAACATCCTTTCTATATCGAGAAAATACCTAGCTATTTTTCAACTTAAACATTCGGTCGTATGTTCCTGCTTATTAATTCGTGTTTCAACCCTTTGGACTCGAAGCAATTCCAAATCTCGACATTTCTTTCAACCTACATAATTTTTATTTTATGTAATCTTTTTTACATTGTGCACATGAAATTGAACCATTCTTCTCATACAACACTCGAATGTCTAGGAATTTATAAAATACAGACGCGTTTAATCATATAAGAACTGTTTTAAATAATGGTATAGCAATTTTTACTGGTGCCTCAGAGTCGCCATTCGAGTGCAAAGGGTTAAATCATCGTCTAGTGAATTGTTTACTCTAGATTCTGAATGTATCTCTGTAACATGTGCTTTGCAAACCCATGCTTCTCGATAAAGATCTTATGATCATTAGCGTCGTAAATATAAAAATCATTAGCGTAATTGGACGTTGAACCGTACAACGAACGAGTGCCAATACTATGTATAAACGATAGTACAAGTGAAAAATACATAGACGAGAGGGAAGAAGGAAAGACAACAGGATCGCTCGTCGGTAAAAGCCCGTTATAACGATTCCAGCCGATCACGCGTGCAGCTCGATACGGATGTCTGACCAACGCTCGCCTTTTCCACTGAATTCGCACAGAATTTACGAAATTCTCTCGAAAACGAAGCGCCCGATGGAAGAACTGTATTCCGCATTTTCGATTCTCGTTCGTTTTTGTGGAACACACCTTTGTAGCGGCGTAGTTTGCAAGTTGTTAACGATCAAAGGTGACCAATCGGAATGCATTCTCTATTAGTGATCTGTATCGTCTGAAATTGTGTTTATCGATCGACGCGATAATTTTCTCTTTTCGTCGGCACATGGAATAGATTTGTATGCGATCTAGTTCTTTCACCTACTACGAGGAATGTTTCAATTACAGAAGTTTATTAGAATTTAGAGATAAATAGATAGAGATAATTAGAATTTGAAGATAGCTAGGTAAAGTATCAAAGAGGCTAAATCGCCAAGAGATTATCGTAACATCATGTAATATGTAACGTGGTTTCCGAAGGGTTGAGGATAATATTTTTAGCGTTTTCGACAGTCGCAAAGCGTGTTAATGTCAGCCTGACGCTCGTGTCGATGCCCGCAAGACCCACCATTTGCAAAGTTCTAACGACATCCAGGCCTTTCGGTAATTCGTGTAATCTCATGACGTCGACTCGGTTTTATTGCCGACGATACACTATACAGGGTGATTCAGCTA
Source organism: Sphecodes monilicornis (assembly GCA_913789915.3). Lineage (NCBI taxonomy): Eukaryota > Metazoa > Arthropoda > Insecta > Hymenoptera > Halictidae > Sphecodes > Sphecodes monilicornis. The sequence goes on along the minus strand of OU565299.1, from coordinate 19,326,185 downwards.
AGTGTGCCAGCTAAATTACACCGTAAACTATTTTATATATGAAAAAATGATTGAAACGAAAGTTGTATGGGGTTCCAAGAGCAGCGTACAATGTAATAATTGGTTTTTTACTGTTTCGTTTTTTTTTTATCGAGATGTAAAGGTCACCTTGAGTTTCTCTATTGTAAACGGAAAATTTCTATTCGGTAAATAAGATCTAATAGTTACCGAGATGTTCTGTATAAATGATTTTGAATGCAAGTGATCTTGAGAATGTTTTCCCATTGTGATTAATATATGTAGGATCTCGCGAAAAAGGAAGGCACAACACCGCACCGCGATTCGAACCCGGTCCCTCGCGGTGGTAGCCGATCGACTAACGCGCTCACCCACGGAACTCTCACGCGTTCTTCCTAATTTCCTACGGTATTTATGGTCTGGGGGGTCCTAACCTCACATATATTTGTGTATTTGATCCATAACTCCAAATGATGCACTTTGGAATGTTTCTCGATGAGTGAGACCTTGAAACTTTCGTTGCAACCATTTGTTTGTATACTAAATAGTTTATGTGGCACACTTAGCTGAATCGGCCTGTATATCAGGCTGGTGGGTCAAGCACACGTGAGAACCGTCGCGACGAACGCGGCCGCGTGTCGATGGACATTAACCGATAAAACCTCTGCTCCCAGGTAACTGCGATCGAACACCGGTGACAGTATTCCTTGGAAAAGCTTGCTATGTCTTCAGCGAACCCTGGTACGTAACATGTCCTCGGAATAAACGGAATAAATGGAATAGGAATAGACGAAAGAGTCAGAAACAATAGCAACATCGTCTAACCTGACAAGAAAACACGTCCAAGTTGGAAAAGTAATCTTACTTCCGAGGTAAAGTTCATTCCCATAATACACTGCTACTACGATAATAATCTTGGAGAAAAGGGAATACATTCGTCATTATTATTATCGTTCTTGCAGTAATTTATTAATTCTCGTACGCTCCTCAGAAATTGCACCGGGGATTCTGGGGTAATACTTCACCCACTATCGCCTCATACTTCGCATCAATCATTTACATTATTCAAAGGTGCACAATTTCAAGAAATACGATCCGTGACGTAAGTAAAAATGAAATAAAGATTAGAAACAGAACCGGTTGAATTTTCCACCCTGTGGGAAATGTATGAGGATTAAGAAAAAGGTAATTCAGAGAAAAGATCTTCTCTGTACTCAAATTTCTCAGAGATTCGTGAGTAGACTGCGGATTTTATGCATTTATTAGTTTATTATTTTTCGACTTATTGAAATAAACACGATTAAGAGGAAAAATTAATTTCTGTTTGATTTCTGTTTCTCACAATGAAATTGGATAATATTTTTATACTGCATAAAGATCTGGTAGTCTATTTATATATTTTTTATTTTCGTTTATCGGCCGATCGTGACCCGTGTTTCAATGCAACGGGTGAGCAGAAAGTAACGCAGTGGCGATTTATAGAGCAAACGTTTATCTGTGGATAATATTGACGACGATCGTTTCAGGCACGGTGGAAGGATTCGCATTGGCGGCTGCGAGGTGTTTCCTATTTCCTGGACCATCCGCTGGTCCATTTCCTTCCGAGGACCGGTATTTTTTCGGACTCGATTAGCCGAGGCAACATAATTTCCGAATTTCGGTGTGGACACCCTGCGACGGTCGACGGGTAGAGCGTGCGAACGATTGGGATGAGTGAGGACGACGGGAGGTCCGAGCAGCGAAGCAATTAATCAGGACGATTAATCAATCGAATCTCGATTCAGTCCGCGCGAATGTATAGATCGCGGCGTGGCATGTTTGCGACGGTGGCGCACGCTCGCGCGCGCGCCGACGGAAACTTGATTACACGCGATTCTACACAGTAGCGCTTAATTGTACATAAAAGAGCCTAAATTGGTAATTAATAATGGCCCGTTAATACGGTAGTGCCTCGACGATAGACCACCCCCCCCGGGAAGGGAGGAGCGAGGTCCTATTTGTCGTCCTTGCACAAATGCTCACGTCAACGGTGATGGCCTGGCATAGAGGCACTACCGTGGTCTTGTTTAGTGGCATAACTTCGATCAGGCTACAAAACGTTCTAAACTATAGAATGGTGTTTCTTTCAGGTGCGTGAAAATATACAGCAAAGTGCAATGGACACGTAGCGAAGCATAGAGAGGAATCATGACTGAATCGGCGATTTTGACCTTTGGTACGGTAATGCATCGATGGTAGGTCAACGTACTTTTACTTCGAGTCGTAATCAATGTGGAAACTGTCCGAGAGACGGTGGATAGACCAGCATGGATGCACTACCGCGGTCTTGTTCAGAAGTACAACTCCTCATTGGACACACTATAAAACAGTTTTCCTTTCAGGTGCTCAAGAATGGATAGCAGAGTGCAACGAGCGGACAAGTAACGGAATATAGAGGGGCGTCGGAACAGAATTGGCGATTTTGATCTATGTCAAGGTAAGTTTACAAGGAGACGACACCTCAAGTATTACCGTAGTTACGTTCACAAAGACTACAGAATGAAGATTCAATCGGTGAACAATAGACGAAACACTACCGTAGTCGAAACACTACAACGATCACAACGAAACGCGCGAGGTCTCGGAGGACAGCTACAAATCATTAAGGAATGGACAAGCATCGAGGCATTCTAATACTCGGAGAGTTCTCACACTTTTCGGGGGCTGTAAACCACAAACGGGTGTACAGAGCAGCTACCTACTTTTCGATTTTGATGATTTTGGAATACGTTATAATTCTCAACAATTCCAACAACTTTTCCCTGTGCATATTGTTACTGGTGATCATACGTTTCCGAGAGATTCGCGAAAATCTGTCAGCGCCACTACTATCAATTTTATCTATGCATACTTGCGCGTCTGTGCAAAGGAAAAAGTCCTCCAAACTGTTGATTTCTACAACACATACAAAAATCTACGAAATCGGAGGCTAAGTAGCTGTTCTGCAATGGTTATTTTCTTCTCTCGTTCTCCGCCGATCTTCGGCGAACGCGAAACTATTCTAAGCGTCAAATTGAACCGCTAACGAGGCTCGCCAGCAGTTCCGTTCGCGGTCGGACTCCTCGCCTTAGGCACTCGCGCCGTGTACTTGTGTGTGTGTGTGTGTATGTGTGCGTGTCCGATGTACGGGAAAGCCGGCGCGCGGCGGCGAACGATCGAAATCATCGTCGTCGTTTATTTACCGGGGACGCGGACGGTTCGCGTGCGTGCGTGCGTTCGTTCTCGCTCCGAGCGAGCTGAAACAAAATGATGCGGCGAGGCGCGGAGACGAGGCGGAGGCGAGCATGCATCATCGACGGGGATACGCGGGGATCGATAGCGCGCGCGGTACACCGGCCAATAATATCTGTTCCGCGGCGAAAACAGCGGCTCTCGCGTGTCCGTTTGCGTCCGATCCGGGATTCGCCGTGTACGCTCCGCGAGCGGACCGAAGCATTCCGCTCGGATCCGCGAGCGGAAACGTTTTCTCCCGAGCAATCCTTCAATCCCCGTTGTCCGAAATAAGCAGACACGGAGACAGTAAGACGAACGCGCGCGCCTAGATGACAGGAATTGAAATCACAGGTTGGCGATCGAACAGCGATTGCAACAGAGAGACACAGAGAGAGAGAGAGAGAGAGAGAGAGAGAGGGAGTGGGTGGGGGAGAGAAGTGGTAGGAGATGGAGGAGAGGAAGGAGCTAGGTTAGGTGGAAACGTTTCAATCGAGAGGGGAAGGATAACAATCCAGGGAAAATTCTTGGCTTGCGAGGTCCGCAACAGGCAATCGTGTGTAACCGGAACACGCCATGCCAGCCTGCGAACGACGATGAACGACCGCGAACAGGGAGAGAGAGAGAGAGAGAGAGAGAGAGAGAGAGAGAGAGAGAGAGAGAGAGAGAGAGAGAAAGATAGAGAAGAAGAGATGGAGCGAGGGGCAGAGAGAGAGGAGACGAGCTATAGCGAGGGAGGCGGCTGGAACGGGCTTGCGAGGCGAGCAATAGACAGAATTACGAGATCGCGTGACGGGGAATACTAAATCAGGAAGAAGGAGCCTAAGAGGCGAGATCTTGTACCCTAAGCTGGCCGTGTTTCCGGACGACAACATCCCCTGGCACGCCTATGGTCGAGCATGCCTCCAGCTCGGTCCCCAGCCTGGGAAAATCGTGTGAATCGTTGTTTCGCGGAGGAACATAATCTCGTGGTCTGCCTTCGCGAGGGATTTATTAGCATGTGTGGGCGGGGAACCGCAGAACCGGACAATTTTATGATAGCAAGAGCGGAAGGGGCAGAGGGAACAGGAGGAAGGATCTAGAAAATTGGTTCGGTTTGCTCGATTCTCGTTGCACAGGTGCTGCGTTGCAGGGGGGCACACGGACGGTCGTCTCTCGGATGGGCAAACGGACGGACAGGAAAATTCAGGGCGGCGGAGGCGAACGGACGACAGACAGATAGACGCATGCAGTATAGTTCTCAGGTTCAGGCAATGGTAGACAGACAGACAGGCAAGGTACACAGGCAGACAGGCGTTACCTCGCTTGGACGTGCTGTCGGCGGTGTTAATAAATCCAGGTACGGCAATCACGAGAACAAAGAGTCCACAGTGTAGCCAAAACATGTTTACGTCTTAACAACATTGTTTAATTCCATTTTACGTGACGCTCGTGAAACACTACTACGATGGCGTTGGAGCTCATGTCGCGCATAATTCAGCGGTACTACCTGGTTGCCGGTCGGATCATGAGTACACGACTGAACTGTGACTGGGTTACGCGCGGGTTCGGCCGTGGGAGAGGAGAGGAGAGCACAGCGATAGATAGATAGACAGACAGACGGACAGACAGGCGGAGAGCAAGAGAGAGAGAGATAGAAACCGAAACCAGAGAGAGAGAGAGAGAGAGAGAGAGAGAGGCGCTGCCGGAAAGACAGAAGAGAGGGAGAGAGAGAAAAAGACACAGTGCCGTCTCGCGGAAAGATAAATAGAAGAGAAGAGAGAGGACCGCGGAAAGAGGGCAATGAAGGGATAGAGAGCCAACGGAGAAAGACGGAGAGAGGAGAAGAGGCAGAGAAAGAGAAATAGAGATCAGAGATACCGACGAAAGGAACACAGAGGGTGTAGGGGTTGGTGCGCGTGTGAACAGGCGAAACGCGAGAAGAGAAAGAAGAGAAGAAGCGCGAGGGAGCGAAGCGGAAGAGAGGAGGACACAGGCCCCGACGCGACGGTCTTGTTCGAGAGGCCTGGCGACGACAGAAGAGAGGACACAGAGGATGATATACATATATATATATATATATATATATATATATATATATATATATATATATATAGAGAGAGAGAGAGAGAGAGAGAGAGAGGGAGAGAGAGAGAGAGAGAAGAGGACTGAGAACGCGCGGCGATAGGAGGACGAACGAACCGGTCACCTGACGCGACGATATTGCTAGAGGAGCGAACACGGTGTCCTCCTAGAACATCGCGACTATCCAGGTCCCTGGTTGCACTGGACGACACGCGATAATGCACCACGCTAGCGCACTACTCCCGCGATCTCTGGTCCGTACGTCGAAGGATCGACCCCCTGCTCGCGCGCGCGCGTCCGGAGAGAGAGTGAAGATCCCGGCCTCGAATCACGCCTCGGCTGCCATCTTCTACCTACGCCGGGAGTCTGGAGTATGAAAATATTCTCCGCTCTGCCCCCTACCTCCCTCTCTCTCACACACTGTGTTCGGTGTTCCTACTTCTCCGGCCCACCCCTGTTTTCTCTCTTTCTCCCTCGGGTTCGCTACCATACCTCCGAGAGAAACAGGGAGAGAGAGAGGGAGAGAGGGAGGGAGGGAGGGAGAAAGGTAGAAGAGAAGCTTGGAAATCCAACCCCTCCAGCCGGCTTTCGCTCGGACCGTTTCTCCTCTCGCTGTTCTCGTGCTGTGACCCTCTCTCTCTCTGTTCCTCCCCCGCAGGGTTCTAGAGCACAGCACACCCGCGCAGCAACCCACCACCACCAGCAGCGGAGCAGCAATGCTACCGGCGCGGCGCGGCGGCTTGGTACCACCTCTTATCGATTCCTGCGCCATTTCCCGTCATTCCTGTCAAATCAATAACGCGCGGCGGTGGCGGCGGCAGTGGCGGCGGTGGTGGCGGTGGTGGCGGCCACCGTGGCTCCTTCTTCGCCACGGATCAGGCGCCGATACAGAGATGCGAAATCCCCTAGCCGAAGAGAGCGCCAACCGTGTGCCGCTGCTTCTCTCTCTCCTCTCTGCTCCACTCTACGTTTTCCTCGGCTTTCTCTCTCTCTCTCTCTCTCTCTCTCTCTCTCTCTCTCTCTCTCGCTCCTTGTCTCTCTTTCTCCTAACAGCTCTCCGCTACTCATCCGCTCGTTCATCCTCCTCCTCTAACCTCCTACATTTCCTTCATGGTCTCTTCCTCGAAAGCGGGGAGAGCTGCTGCTGCTGGTGTTGCCCGGTGTTCTCTGGCAGCCGGTGCACCATTTTCCACCGGGCGACGCCATACCACGTTCACGAACCACCGCCTGCCCGAAAGATGGGACACTGGCCGCCTCACCTGCATCCCTGCATCCCTGCATCCCTGGTTACCTCCGCTGGACCTCGTCGCCCGGACGTTGCCCCTCGATCTCGCTCTCGCTCGCACCCCTTGACGATACTCCTACTCTAACCCCGGCGAGCTTTAGCTCCCGGCCTCTGTACTCCTCTCTCTCTCTCTCCCACCCTCTTTCTCTCTCTCTCTCGCTCGCTCTCTCTGTTTCTTTGTTTCTGTCTCGGTCCCGATGGCAATGTTACGCTGGACCGACTCAGGCCTCCTTCCACGTGAGAATAATAATAATAGTGGCGTCTTTAGCGAATCGGGATGCTCCGGGGAAGAAAATTTTAAGATACCAGCCGCCCCCGTGGCACGACAGTATCGGTGATTGATAGCCCTCGGATAGATTAATGTCACCCTCGGTTTGATAGCGATGGATCGTACACACGGCCCCCGTGGCACGTGTCCCCGTGTACCGTACTCTTCTCCCATCGAGAATGCCTCTATACTATTTCGGTTTTATGCCACTTGTTTGACAGTGATCCGACCCCGTCGATTGATGCTGTTTTGATTGTAACGATTCTCTGTTTGTCCCTATCGGACACCGATCTCCGCGCTGTACTTATCCTGTCGAACATCGTCCCCGGTATCGTCCGAATACTCATAGACTATTGGCAATAGTCTTCCACTTGTTCCATCAAACACCATGCGACTAAACACTCGTCCGACTAAAGATAGATCCCGATACTTTTTGTAAGATCTAGCAGGACCTCGTACTACATGGCTGATCGGTTATGTAGATCATTGACTACGGACCTTGTGTCATTTTTCTGACCATACACGAGCTTGTCCAACTTCTCTGATCAGCGATAGCCCTGATTCTACTTGCTGGATCAAGCACGCAGCTGGTACTACTCGTCCGACCAAACTCAGACCTAATCCAACTTGGCTGATCCAGCATAGACCTCGCACTACTTGGCTGATTCCTTGCGAGCCTCGTTCTTGTCCGACGGAGCTTAGACTCGTTCGAAACGTGTCCCAAGGATCTCCACGAATGTTCCCGCTTTGGAGGATGATTTTGCTAAAATTTAAACGCGGGCAAGATTGCGCGTCGTCGTGCAAACAATTCCTAATTATAAGACATTCTCTCAGAGTGTTTCGATACTGATACAATTCTGTTGTCGTAGGTGGAGATCTCCCGCCACTTGTCGGGCTCCGCAGACGTCTGATTCTACTTGTCCCAGCGGATCTTAGGCAGGCATCAGACTCCAATTCACTCTGCCGACAAGATGCATCGGCCTCGCAGTTGTCCCAACGGTGACTCCGCTTGCAAGGCAGAGATGCGGTTCTCCACGCGATCGGAAGGTACAGAAAGAGCGAAAGAGAGGGATGGGGTGGCAAGAGTGAGACGCGGGGACGAGGGTAGTAATACGTCGATCGCAAAAAAGAAGGGAAAAACGAGCTCTCGACGGACAAAAGATCGCCGCAAGAAAGTACCGTGTTCCTCCTCTGGGGGCTGAAGGGAGCGGCTTATTCATGCTTTTTAGGCGCGCGCACACACGGCCGGCATACAAGATCGAGAGGCTATTCAGCCCGGCTCTGGCTAACGAAATTTCGCAGCTCCTTAGCTACCTCGGCGCGTGACATCTCGCCTCTAAATTTATCCGTCCGCCGCGCGATCGGCTTGCGTCCAGAGCCCGGTGTCCTTGGTTAGGATTTATCGGTTTTCCTCGATTCATCGTTATACTTTGTTTCGCGTATAGCTGAACTATTCTCGAAACGATACTTTGCATTTAAGCCAGCGAGCTTCAAGTTTTTCCATCGTCTTGGCGACACGTCCAAGAACCACTAACATTTTGACTGCCAGCTCAACGGTCTCAAATATTCCATGAGGAGAACGTGAATTATTTTACGATACACGAAGGTAAAAAAGTTCTGATGCAAACCAACCTTCTTCCATTTTGCAGGTCCAAACGAAGCAACTCTGTCTGCCATTTTTGAAAGACGTGGCACTCGAATGGTTAAACGGACCTGCGCTCGGGCCGATATTCGAACGTCGAGAGCGGACCTGGCGAAACGAGTGTGTGGCAGTAATTGGCTCCGCGCTCTTGAATTTATCGACGGGCGACCCCGGCGAAGAACCAGGCGTTTTCAAAGAATTGCTCTTTGAACAGCGTTTCGCCAAAACGTTGCGTAACTCGCTACGCCGCGAGGCCACTGTTTGAAACGTTTATTTTTTGCCATCAACGTCACACCGACGCGGCAGGCTAACGACGTGGCCCCTCGAACCGGGCTAAGTTGAAAATTCAGGCTAGGGAAAATCTGATAGGCGTGTGTGCCGGTCTCGCGTTCCGTTCCCGGCGAATCGGGGTCAGCGTGTAAATCAGCGTCAATCGCCTAGCGAGAACCGTCTGATCGAGGCGCGTCGCGGTCAAATCCGCCACGGGATTTTGGTGTTTCGTCCTCGCCGTTCCACGCGCCTCGATCCTCCCGGGCGCCGGCAACTACATACTACGCAGCAGTCGCTCGAGTGCGACAGAGTCGAAGTTACATTGCTCGGATGTGCAATACAATAGTTAGCAGAGGATGCACTGACTCGTGTCGGTGGATCTATAGATCGACGATCGAAATATGGTCGATAACGTCGCGTGTTCGAATTTATTTATCAACCGGGATCGCGACATTGCCGACAGATCTACGATTTATCTGCAGATTCGACACGCAAATCTTGTCTGTTCGATGCGTATAAACGGCCAGAGACATTAATAATTATTAGACTGCGGATCTTTGTGTAAAATAAAAATGTTCTAACAAAACTGCAATGAACTGGAATGAAATAGTTATTTATTTTCTTTCTTAACGTGCTTCGTTTGCTTAATAAGTTAAACAGGTTGAAAATAATATAACAGTATTGTGAAATTCTTCTGATAGTTTTACTGTTTTCAATTACACATATTCATTGTTGTTGTAAATGCATAAGGTCTATGGTGTATTTATGACAATCGGCGTAAGAACGAGTCTCTGCTTGCACCGAACGTGATACAGAGAACGTGTTAATAATTTGTAGGTATGTAAAGCGGTGAGTTCAAAGGGAGAATTGGAACGTAGTATGGAGCTGTTTGCACCGGGGGCACGGCGATGCTCTTCGTCATCCTGTCGACCGGTTTTATTGTCGCAACCGGAAGCAAAGAGCTGGCGACATTCGAGAAAAGTTCCGCGGAAGGAGGCACGCGACGGAGCGTTAAGTCCGGCGCGTCGTGTTTGGCACAGCTGGCCTAATAACGTGCAGCTTATTTTGCAAGCCCGAGCCATCGATACGCGGGCCAGAGACCGCCCCCTTCTCTCTGTTTATTCGCCTGAAAAAAGTTAATCGTCGAAAGTTGCCGGGAGATTCCGTTGCAACACCCGCTGCAACGCCGCGCCGCGGCCTGCAGCGCGAGAGAACAAATAGAGGAAATGGCGCGGAACGGATGACGAAGTGCCGCGAAGATTCCTACCCAAAAGTTTTCCTCCGAGCGCTGGGACATTGGACCAGTGGAAAGGATCAAGATCTTGATCGCGCCTCGTCCGCAACGGCCGAGGACTTCCGAGCGCGACCCGGAACAACGGAGAATCCTGATCTTTTTTATCTCACGTACGTGGTCTCTCGCGGTGGAGCGAGTCAGCGCCTGGTCAGCCAAGTAGAATTAGGGTAGAACGAGATGCCACACACAGTGCTCCGAATCGAAGAATTAGCTGTTCGCTTGCTGAAGAATCAATTTTCTCATATTGACTCTTCTAAAGCGTATGCCGCTTTATACATATAAATGTCCACCGCTTTCTAGAACGTTGGGACTAATGACTAGACTATAGACTCGTATACACGATAAAAGGAAAGATAAAAGGAATTTCAAAGTGTCGACATATTACCGACAACTTGTTACAATTATTAAAGGAAGAATCAAATTTTTATTTCGTTTCAGTACATTACAATGAATACAGACAGTTGTATTTTGCCTAAAGATCCGCAGTCTAATGATGATGATGGAATCGTATTTCAAAAATGATTATGGCCTATTTTTTTTTTTAATGTGGGGAATCCGCCTTAAGGATACCCTTCCCCTCGCCTGTAGAGGAGGGAGGACCTAACCCAGGCATACCAACTAGACCCCACATTCTACCGTGCCCTAGGCCCCTATGCCCATTTCGGGTTCACCACGCATCACCTCCGGAATGGACCGCCCTCTTATGAACACACGGGAGGGGAGAGAAGCTCTCCTCCGGCCAACCTATTTGGGACCCGGAGACGGTAGACATCGTGTCCCCCCCCCCTTCCCTGGAACCGCCCGTTGGACAATTGGGTAGCAGGCCCTCTTGTCGACTTCCGGTAAGGCCGATCCTGCTTAGGGGAGCTGAGCTCAAACCCTAAGGACCGACCCCCTTCCCTCCCACGTGGGCGTGGTTAGACCTATGCAGCCACGCCCACTAACCCCCTCCCACATTTGCGTCTGGGGGCGCGGCCGTGGGAGGAGGTTGTCCTTCTTCTTCCTGGTCCTGGGCCGCGGGGCCCGGGGCCTTCTGCCTATCCAAGTCTTCTCTCCTCCTTCCTCTTCTCTTCCCTCCCCCGGGAGGATGATCGTACCTGACCCTGGCGTATCGTAAGACAGAATGAGGATCATCGAGAACGCGGAGATTCGTAGTGCGAAACACGTATCTGTTCCGTCTCAATTATTGGCAGTTTAGCCGGTGTCAGCCGCTCGTATTCGATGGAATTATTGAGGCCCGGATCGACCCGGTGTGACACGTAATAAATATTTACGGTTCGCCGGGTCGAGAGACAGAGGTAGAGAGCAAGAGAGAGAGAGAGAGAGAGAGAGAGAGAGAGAGAGCGGGTCGCCGAATGCACGGCGCGGCTTGGCTTGGTTTAGCTTGGTTTGGCTTGATTTGGGTTGGCGGGTACGCGCGCGTCAGCCACGACACGCCGAAGCGGAAAGGGCAGGAAAGCTCGTTCAGCCTTATCCAGCCACTTTCCCGCGGACGATAATGGGCTCGTTTCGCCCCGGCGAAATCTTAGGCTGCAATCAATTTACTTGAAACTGGTCTACGTGCGCGATTCACCGAGATAACTGGGCGCCGCCGACGTCGACGCCGACGCCGACGCCGTTGCAAGCCGCTTGCTTCTTCTCTCCCTCTCTCTCTCTCTCTCTCTCTCTCTCCATCGCTCTCTCTCTCTCTCTCTCTCTCTCATTCTCTCTCTGTGGAGCCGCTTTCTCCGGGGCTCCTGGACGTTGAAGTAGAAGGGGGCGAGGCTTCCAGGCTAAGTTTTCTGAAAATGACTGACGCCGGATTATCAGATCGCCCCGTGAGTTCCCTCGTAAATTATTAAGACACGTCGGCGTTCTGCTTCGTGTACCGTCGCGTCGTCTGCCGTCCAGTTACCGGAGGACCCTGTATCCCTCCGCGAAATTCAGAAAATCTACGAACACGACCGACAAAAGTCTCCTCCACCAGCCTCGATTATGAATTCAGGATGCTCGGCGTGCTGGCGCAGTTGTCTCTCGTCCGCGGCAATCATCCCCGAACAACGGCGATTCGTTGCGTCCGCTCTTCGGTGCCATGAATCGCCTGAACGAAAAGTAGCGTTGGTCGGCAGTTTCTCGGACAAAGGAGAGCAATGCATTCTATAATAAGAGTATGGATTGCTAATTGATCCGACGAAGCAGCACGAGTTGGTATTTCTTTAGAGCGGTAGAGATCACCGAGCGATCAGCCAAAGTAGTACAGGTCAATGTATTCCGAGACATACTAATATGGCACGGTGATTGATAGACTGTGCGCAATAGAACATATGTATTCAAATTTTTTTAACACATTGATCGCCATGTCGTTCATATCTGAGTGACGGAATTATTCGTACAGAATTGAAAACTAATTTTCACGTTGGTAGATCGAGTGTGACAAAATGATCTTACGATCTGCGAAATGGAAGAGGTTTGAAACAGTAATTAATATCAGAAAACTAAACTTCTCAGTTTTTGTTTTACTAAATAAATTGCTTTAGATTTGTGGAATTTTTGTGATCGTCGAGTGCGCGATCAACGTACTAATCCTTTAAATTGAGCGAACTCATTTTTGTCTTACACGCATAAAATGCACAGTCTAACGATTGATCAGAGGAAGTAACACGCAACAAGACTTATTCGGACAAAGAGTAGCAGAGATCGGTGATCGATCAAACGAAGTAGCGCGAGTCGCATCTTTGGACCACGGACTTGAAGGACTGATCCTAATTCTGCGGGGGTGAGCCAAAAGACGGAAGGGCTATCAACTTGTCGGCCATCTTGTGTGGCAAACACTGTGGTGCGCTCTACAGGCAATGTTGGGATATGGTGCAAGATTTCAAAAACTTTAAAAAAATTGGTATGATTTGTTTCTGTAAAAGGAATGTATAACATGTGTATTTGTGTATATTTTGTAACTCGTAGGACACGTCCGGAAGTCTCAGTCCTTTAGGTCCGTGCTTTGGACAGCGTGATTTTCGAGCGATCAGACAAAGTAGTATAAGTCAACATTTCATTGGACAAAGTAGTACGGATCGGTGATTGATCGGGGGCACCGGCATGGGTCAATGACACTGCGGATGAAGTATTACGAGGCCCTCGCGGGTCACAGAGGCAGAGCCTCGGTTGGTCGTTAGCGAGCCAGGTAAAAATGAGAGCTCGGCGCGACGACTTAGCCACGTTTAAATCAAAGAAGAAACTTGGCGTGGTTGTGGTTAGACGTCAAGGCTCGTCCGTTGGTTATTATGAATAATGGTATGGAGGGCCGATGCGAGGGCGGATGCAAACCGCGGGCAGCCCAGTTGCATCTTCGCGGTCAACGGTCTTCTGACGCAGTGCGGATGCTTAAAAATTTGTTCGGGCGATCGGTATGGTAAGACGCGGCTCTAGAGCCAGCTGCACCCCTCGCACCTGAGTCAACTTCCGGTGAGAAATTTTGGCTCGGTGGTAGCCGAACGAGATCAGGAATAAATTCTCAGCTATCGAACGCGCACCGCGTCGCGGCACGCCGAGAGGAAAATGGCGTCGGTATCGCGCGTTTCGTTTCGCTGCAAATAACTTGTAACTCGGTAGTTACATAATCTCGGGTAAATATACGTCGCGAAACGACGCGGCGATGCGCGTTACATGCGGGACCGTAATTCAGGGCAACCGTTCCCGCCGTTCGCCACCCATATATCTGATTTTGTTATTTCCTCCGGTTTCCATTAGTCATCGGCGTGTGACGGCAGCCGCGGCCGACTTTCCCACCTCGGAAATCGCTCGAATCTTTCTTCGGCCATCTCGAAAACATCGACAGCCGCCTCGGACACTCGGAACACGTCTTCCGTGCTCCCGTCGAACGCGACTTTCTGAAAGGATCGGCCGAGAATCGCGCGACGTCCTCGTGGAACGAGGAAATGGAAAAAATATGATTACACCGTGCCACATGCATTCGTCCTGCCCCTTCACCCGTGTTCTTTCAAACGCTCGACGCGGTCGTTGGAATTCTGCTTGCACAACGCGCCGGATCAAAAGACGGTAAGTTCGGTCGCGGGAAACAGAAGTGTTTCTATGAAGCGACACAATGGTGCCCCGTCGCCGGGAGAATTTCGAAAACTATTGGTGAACTTCTCTGCAATTGGTAGACGGATTTTACGCGTTTACAGCAAAAACGAGTCAGTGCGATTCAAGATGGTCAAGATATTTAGAATATCATTATTTTCAATTTACTGAGATTATTAAAGAATTTTGATTTTGCAGAAAGATCTAGTAATTAGTAAGCACTCGATGTTGACGAGTCACCGATATTAGAACAGTTGTGGAGGATCGTGTTGGAAGATCGAGGAAACGCAGCGATCTCGGACGAAGCTGACACCATTTTGAAAAGAATCTTTTAGTCGATTCTAGAATGTATTCCCGTAGGAATTTTCGAACGTACCGGGGCTCAAATTGAAGGTACAAGACTCCGCTTTGCGATAGACTAAATAGTATAATCAAATACGTAGCCATTGAAAAGTAACGAATCATCGATGCGCAGGTACGGAAAGCGACGGACGAAGCTGTACAGGTCAACACAGTCTCGGACAAGGTAGCCCAGTCGGAGGACCGAGAACGGAGAACACAGCCTGTCAACGTTCGAGGAAGTAAAAGACGACCTGTCCTCTGTCCGTCGGGCCAAGATTCCGCGGATCAAACAAATAGTAGCAGAGCTATTTTCGGATGAAGCAGAAGGTCGCGGCGAGGAGGAGAAGCAGACTCTCGGTGCGAAGGTTGCGAAGCAGCGAATGTTTCAACGATATCGATGGGCAGAGAGGCACATCTGGCCAGAGGGAAGCGCCTGGCTCGTCCCGGCACGGTATTTGCAGAAACGTCGCGAAAGAGGGACGCTCGCCCGAGGCTGTGGATCGCCGCGCCGGGCACGCGGATCACATTCAAGATCTCGTGAAAGAGTCATTCACGCGTGTGCCTCCGCGTATTTAGATTGTCGCGGTCCCCTTATTCTTCGAACGATGCGCCGGCCACGATAGCTGGCTCGCTATTTATAAAGCGGTCCCTCGACAAAACACAAGAGCCGGCCGAGTATCGTCGCCGGCGAGAAAAATCGAGCGATACGCGATCGGTACCGGTAACATCAAGAACGATCTTCATACAAATCACGGAATAAATCCCGTTTATTGTTAGATATTCGGGCGCGCAGTGGCTCAGTGGATAGAGCGCGCGACTATAAACAATGTGGTCGTGAGTGCAAATCCCACCCTCGTCACCAATAGAAATATTCTTCTGTGTGATATTGTACTGCGTCGTTGACCATGGTGGTTCGGAACCCATCGTAATAAACAGTAGGTCCCGCTGAAAAGTAGGCTGAAATAGGCTGAACATTGTCGTTAGGTGAGAGCGGACAAAGTGGAAGAAGGGGGAGAGTAGTAGAAGAAGGGGGAGAATGGTAAAATGGATTTGAGACCCTGAGGGGACCGAATATCGGTACCTATCCCATCCTACTTGTTAGATATTCTTTTAAAGAAAGGGCGACTGTTCTCCTCTACGGTTCTGGGGTAAGTCCTGAGCGGTCAATCACAGTGCTCTTACCAGAAGGCATAACCACCTTCCCCACTCCGTGGCCAGATCCTTCGAGGACCTAGTCCCAATCCTTGTGCAACGCGCTCGTCGCTATCTCTTCTCTCTCTTTCTCTCTCGTAATGCCATTCCAAACTCGCACTCATTTGTTTCTCATAAACATCCCCGTGACGACCGATATCCGGAAGGCACGTTAACGCTAACATACTGGTTATGCAAAACAAAAATTCGGTTTCCTATTTGCTTTGTGCGTTCGTTTCTCTGTACCGACTCGACTTGTAGGACGAACGTGTAGATTGTAGATCGTCGAATTTATCGGTTATCAAACGAACGTGTCGAATCGCGATCAAATTAGGGTACAGGGTGACGAAACGCAGCGTCACGGTGGGAAGATAATCGCGCGACCGGCCGATGCAATTAAAGCCGACCAGCTGTGGGCAAACGGTCGCGACGAACTCGCTCGAAATTGAGACGAAGTTTACCGAAACCGAAATCCATAGTTTACGAACAGCAAATTCGTATTTGCCAAACACGTATCCGCCGCGCGAGTTTAGTTAAAGGGCTGAACGAGTTCGGGAGGGTGGGGTGCTCGCTTAATGGTACCGTTTCTGGGATTTCGTGAACTCCGCACAGTCGTGGACGCCACGGCGGTCGGTTTGCGTGTGAAACAGCGTCGAGCAAGTCTCTCTCTCTCTCTCTCTGTCTCACTCTCGATCGAGCTTCGTTGTTATTCTTGTTCGCAAAAGAACGATGTCCAAACAATAACCGACTTTGTTAGCGCTGCTACCGGGCGAAGGTAGGAAAACCGTGTTCCCGGCTCAATTGATTTGAAAATCAGGGGCGCGGATAGGAAAAACTCTTTAGCCGACAGGAAAGTTCTGTCCGACCAATAACAAGCCCGCACCGCTGTGGAATATTCCCGAGACCCTGTTTAGCAGTTAGCAAGTGAATAAATTTGAAAACTACAGCAACAGAGAGAGGAGGAAAAGTTCCATCCTAGCAGGAAGGGAACATTCAACCGGTGGCGAGTTCCAACGGCGAGGGGCGGGAAGAGCGCGTCTGGCCAGTGACAAACCTTTGCTACTGTGGGATCAGAACTGCTCGTATAATAACAACTGGAGATTAGAAAAAGTCGGACAGTTCCGTAGATTTGCTCAGGAACTGATCAGGCACATATCGAGAGCTCGCGGGTTCTCGAGTTCCGCTATGGCCGAAGCCCACTACTTCCGGAGCGAATGTCCTCGAATTGTGTTTGAACGCATTGCACCAGGAGGATCGGAAATCGTGAAGGGAACATCGCATGGGAGAAAGGATCGTTGCTGCGCGCCTGCAATGAATAAAATTGCCGACTACGTCGCCGTCTACCTGATGTTTTTATTCAGCAGCCAATAAATAAATCGATTTGAAAATTTCACGGGGTCGAGAAGCAGCTACGGGGGGGAAATGAGAGGTCCGTATATCTGGACACCGACTGGACAGCCGGAGGCCACCGACAACGGACCAGTACCTCCTCCGCGGAGGCTGGCGTTAACGTTTAACGGCCAGCAAAAAGGCACGAGGTTAAAATTAAACGTCTCTTCACGGAAGAAAAGAGGGCCGGCCGCTGAGCTCTCTCTCTCTCTCTCTCTCTCTCTCTCTCTCTCTCACTCTGTCTTTGCTCTCTCCTCTCCGAGTGTTTCCACCGAGAGTCAAAGGGAGGAAGAAAGTTCGCCGCCGCGATGTAGGTCAGACCGAAGGGTGCCAATCAAACCGAACCTTCAGCCTTTCGCGTTGACAGGCCCCTCGAAACTACCGCATTATAATTACCGTCGCGGTCATAACCATGTTAACGTTCTACGGGGGTGATTCGACGAAGGGGCCTCTAAGGGAGGGGGGACGTGTAAATGCTATTTTACGCTCGAGTTCTAATTCCCGATTACCAGAGCTTTGCTCCTCTGCTCGCGTTTCGCATGAGAGAGAGAGAGAGAGAGAGAGAGAGAGAGAGAGAGAGAGAGCGGGACGGTTTCCGCGGTACGGCCACCGCAGACGTACCGACAACAAGCACTAACTTCTGCCAGCTCGAGCTCCTAACGTTGTTAATTACGAGCAGGAGGCCGTGCCACGCGGAAACCTCTTTCTCTCTCTCTCTCTCTCGCTCTCTTAGATCCCTCCCGAACGCCGTTTCCGCCGTTCCGACGAAATATATATCGAAGAACCGAGGCCTCTGTGATGTTCTAGTCGAGCTTCACTCCGGGCTACGTCTGATCAGTAATTGACCTACGCCACTGCGGGGCACAGATCAAACCGAGAACAGCCGCTTCTCAGCCTCGTAAATGGATCATATCAACGTCACAGACACCGCCACGGAGATCAAACTTTCTATCCGGTTAGGATGCCTCCCCTCCTCGCCCTCCCGAGACCAGCCGGCCGACCATACGTTGACTCGCACCACTGGATCATCGAATAATTCATTCTTCGAAATGCTCTTATATAAAAATAGATTAGTATAAAATTTTCTGTACAATTTAAATTTGTAATTTGATATCGGTAAATTGTTTTGTCATTTAACCTCGTGCCACTGTTCAAGAAATTTGTACACTGCCGTGCAAAATCAAACGATCACCGTATCGTTCCAATATCGTCCGTGTTCAAAGTGTTGCAACTGCATGAAGAAACGTCGTAGAATATTCGTTGTGGTCCTATTAAAATCCATGATCCATCTACATTCGAGATCCAGTGTTCGTTTTTCTCAACAAAGTTTTCTATATTATGTAACGTGTAAGAAAGCGAACATACTTTTTGCATCGAAAATTTTGCAAATTTAAACGTTCGTACAGACGTTAAAAATTTTTTTTGACGAACGAGCCCAACGTAGATTGGAATATTGTAATCTCGCGTTTAAAATGAACCCTCGATAGTCGCTGTACGGTTTTTTTTGGCGAAGTTATTGAATGGAAAGTGTGCCGCGAAATTAACAAAGTTCGATTCGAATTCATTTGTTTAATGCTCAAAACTAGTTTCAACACACACATGGTTGTACCAGCTAATTTCTCGTTTGTAATTCTAACAGTTTGACGAGAAAAGTCGGAGCACGCCACGTCGCGCAGGAGGGATGGTGGAAAACGCTCAAAGGGTAACAAAGTTGCAAACCACCCCGGCCATAATCTCTCGACTGTGCGTGTGCTACTCCGATCCGGATACTTTTCCGTTCCGTTTCGATCGTTTTTGTACCCGGCTGAATATCCCTCGTCTAGTTCACAATCGGGTCGGATAATTGTTTGATAAACCGACCAGTAATTGTCATAAATTAGCGACGGAGAATTAAGCTGTTGGCAAGATAGACGAGGGGGTGGTCGGGAAAGAGGTGGATTTTCTCGGGGCACGGTGTATCGAATAATCGATGCTGTGGTGTGTGTGTATGTGTACGTGTACGTATGTGTGCATCGGTGACGTCAGTGGCAAGGAATTCGCTCGGATTGCGCTCGCACTCCAGCAAATCATTCCGTAATTAAAATACATTTCGGTGAATCGAGGTTGCTGTGGGGATGGCATACCGGGAATACTCATTCTTTTCGCTTACCTCGCCCTCACCCCTGAGTCGTTGGATATGAAACCAACAGGCTCGATTTTCAGTCGGTGGATCGAGAAAGATCGATGCGCGATCATTCCTAGTTTACCCCAAATTTCAAAAGATCTTGAAATCTACGAGAAACAGCGAAGGAAATCGATGGAAAAATAACTACACGCAATTTCATCCCTTAGAGGTGGGTCGATTTGACAAGAGATCGACAAAAATCGGTTAGGTAAACGGAAGAGCGTTAGTGGTTGTTATTAGGGGTGAGAAAATGAATCGAGTCTCCTCCCCTCTGTCTCGCAGCTAGGAGATTCTTCGTGAATCGAACAGGATCGATGGTATGATAAAATGATTGGCGGTATCGGTTCGATAAACAAAACGATCTCCTCGAGGAAAGAGAGAGCACGTTGCCATGGAACACCGTGGATCAATACACACCGCCCACTCCTGCCCCGTCGCCTGTTGCAAGATTATACCTTTTGCTTTCTGTATTTTACGAGCGGCGAAACGGAACAGATAAAAATACTCTGTTCCCCGCTGCTCGGAGAGCGAGGAGGCGGGACAAGTGCTCGCGCGAGCTTTTTGCTAATAACTTTTTCGAGACGAGGCGGACGCCGTTCTTAATTCCTTCCTTTTCGCTGTCCGGCAGCCGATTAAAACCGCCGGAAAATTGCGCACTCGCTCGCCACGCAAAAGATAAGAAGAATAGCCGATGATATCAAACGGGACGCAATTTCTCGGGGACGATTCATTTCGGTGAAACGCGGCCGAAGATCGAGGCCGAGAGAACCGTCCTACGTCATTCGGCAAATTTCACTAAATATCCTTAAAACGATCAACGAGATTCCCGGCGAGCGATTCCTCTCTGAAAATGAGATTCCGAGGCTCTCCAGATTCCGAGAGATTGTAGGAGTCTCATCTCGCTGCATTACCAACCGTCACGCAGATACCGACATCAATCTCTTCGACCGCTTTATCGACCGACTCGCGACGCGAGGAAGTCGCCCATGCGTCGAGCCGTCCCCCACCGTCGCCCCTGAAGCAGGCAACACACGTGGCTCGAACGTGCGCACGCAAGTTCATAGTAGATCTTAAGGCGCCCGCGATCTGTTCAATTCCGTTTGAATTTCTGGGTCATAGGATCTCGAGAACGTAACATTGTTTACACACCGTTCTTTATTATGTACATTCTTCATTTTATTGGCGTATCATTCATCAAATAGTGTCGTCAAACATTCGCTCGGGTCTTCGGTGTCTCGCATTCGTGTGTGTGATCGAATGGATGTATGCCTGTGTACGTATATATTCGTTCATGTGTATATCTGCATAATACTTCTTCCGTATGTATATATTTATATATGTATATTTATATAGTACTCTATAACGTGATAAAACGTCATTAAAAAAGTCAGTACATTGTTCGTAATGGATGTTAAAAAACCCTTAACTCGCAGGCTATTTCATTTTTTCTCATTATGTTTCGTTTTGACAGTGCACAATAGGATTGCAAATCGTGATTATATTTATTTGTATGTATAGTTATATTTATATACTTATATTATCTTCGTACGGAACCCATCGTGTCTCGCGCGCGAGGGAAGACTCTCTCGTTCTACATCGTTCAAGATCGCACGCTTCTCTCTCTCTCTCTCTCTCTCGTTTCTTTCTTTTCCTGCAGTGATCCTCATACCGAGGATTCTTTCGACTTACTTTTTGCTCGCTCCCCTAGCCCCTGGAGCTTGCGAGGATGAGGCCGGAAAAGGGAACGCCTATCGAGTCACGATCGACCAACAAATCGGCCCCATACGCTCCTCAAAGCTGCGCAAAGAATCCTCCCTTTAGTCTTCACCCATTTTCCTCGTACACTTTCGTTCCTCTAATTGCATTTTATTCGTAATTTCAAACAAATACATCGAATTACAAAGAAAAGATCGGTTGAACAAATGTCTGAAATGGGTGGACTCTCCCCCGTGAGGAGCGGACAACATTGTTTAGTCGCTGAAAAATGATGAACGCGTCGTGATTCCTCGTCCGTCCTCATATCGATTCGACAAATTGACTCGCATAGTCTCGGCAGTGAGAGAATGAATAAGCGCGACGGACGAGTAATAAAAAAATGAAAAACTGATTCTTTGACCACTTTCATCTGGGACTGTTGTCGCGAGTCGTGAGTCGATAGGATCGAGAACACGCTGAGTGAACACAGATTTCGATCATTTACACATTTCTAGCTCTCCGATTCGCTCTCTCTCTCTCTCTCTCGCCCTCTTTCTGTCTCAGCCACGAGGCTTGTCATCGCGTGGCCATTCCGTTACACAGAGGTAATCGTAATGCGAGGCTACTTATTCTGTGTCTCGGTGCCGCCCTCCCCCATGATACCCTTCGCATTATTCGTAAACCTATAGGGCGTTTCAAAAATGAGCCCCCGACAGTGGAAGATACAACGTTGCGTCGAATTTGATTTTTTGTTCTTTCAACGCATCGATTCGGCAAAGTATTTTTCTATGTGTCACAATATTCGTCCCTTTCTCGAACAGCCTAGAGATCGGCCGGATCGACGATAGAGTCGATCGAACGCGCGCAAAAAAAAAAAGAAAAAGGATCGGCGGGAGGGGGCTGCGTAAATAATCAACGGCGGTGGCCATGCTTTTCTGGGTGATCGAATGTAATATCTGCGTGTACCAAAAAACAACAGTTACAACTTATAACAATCCTTTTATTCCTTTTTTATTATTTTTATTTTTATCCTCATCACCATCACCATCGTCATCATCGTTATTATTATTAGTATTATTAGTATTATTATTATTAGTATCTGTTATTTATTAGTCAGTTTTCTCGATTATCCCATTGTCAGTTTCTTTGTCAGCGATTCGAGTGGCGCTACGATTACGAGGAAACGGGATATATCTCTCTGAACGCGTGGAGAACGTGTGTCCTCTTCGAGGACAAACTCTCCAGCGGTCATTTTCGTTTTCGGAAGAGACTGAAGAAACAAAATGAAACTCGGAAAACTGAAAGAAAAGGTAGGTAGATCATTTTTATTTTTCGAAAAGAAGAGAAAGCGATGATCTCAGCGAAACAAAAGGTATTTCTCTCTCTCTCTCTCTCTCTCTCTCTCTCGCTCTCTTGCATCCAACCTCGCACGCACACATGCACGCACAAACACGCAGCCACGCGTTCATGAAATTCACGCCTGAGACTTTTCTCGTACTCTCGGATCCACCTTCATCTTATTTACCAATCGGAAATGAAACGGATCGAAGAAACATCCTTTCCCTCGGTGGCTCTCTCTCGTCACTCGAGCACCGAGTCTTCTACAGAGCGTGGTTTATACTTTTATGTATACCTATATATACTTATATATTTATACATAACATATATATATATATATATATATATATATATGTAGAGAGAGAGAGAGAGAATATATATGATATATATAAATATATATATACATATATATTTAATTATATATTTATATGTTTATTTAATATCGTTATGTATAAAGTGTGTCTCGCTCGCACGACGACGACGTATCGGTCGAATTGCCTGGCGCGTTCGTCGAATTAGTTTCCCCGTCGTGTGTCCTCGCAGTGTCAAATATACTTACAATAGAAATATATTAAAATTGCAAAGTTTCGCTCGATTCCCTTATATACGTATGTATCATCGGTATATCACTTAACATAGCGAAGATCCGCTAACGTAAATCCGAACCGAACTCTCCTCACTACCATTCGTCTATCGTAATCGCGTGCAATCGTATGTAATGTGTCCGTCCCTCTCGGTGTGTGTGTGTACATGTGTGTGCTTGTGCGAGTATCGGGCTATCATAGACGGCTCGATCGATTTCCCCGTTACCCTTGTACACTGGTTCAAATTTCCCGCTCTTGGATGCGCGGAATGCGCAGCAGATCGGTCGATAAAAGCGAGGATCGATGAGATGATCGCTCGGTCGGTAATGAGATAAACTTAATTTACCGACGAGGAGAGTCCACGAAAATCTATACGAGAATATAGATTTCCGTGATCGAGTCGTTCTTGCACGAGTTCTGTAGACGCTGTAAGCGAGATGTAGATCACGTTAAACCGTATCGAGATGTCGATAATTGTGAGCGTGCGACATCCACAGTCTAGTAATACCCGTTTCTTTTAATTGGCACAGTGTGACACCCGTTTTACGAATGCGATCGTCTTCTCTGAAACAGAGCGTTTTTCTTGCGGATGCTAAAATGGGTAATAATGGAGTGAGTCACTGCATTACCGACAGAGCAATCACGATCATCCCCTGCGATAGGCAATCCGCGCCGAATTTTTACCGCAAATACACGCATTCGAGACGAGTCGAACGAGCCGTCCATACCCGCACTGTTGCTGATAGCTTGCTATGCAATTCGGGTCGGGCAGGTTCGTTAGGGAATCTTTTGCTTTGCGGACGAACGATGCCCGACCCTTCGATCACGCGACCTCTGACGAAAATCTTAGGAGAATTTACGTCGGCGATGATTGAGTCGTGGTTTTCTTTTCTTCTCTTCACTTCGTTCAGCCTCCGTTGTCTCGCGTCTCTGGCTAGTCGTTCGTCTTCCATGAAGCATTCTTTCCTCTCTTGCTCGCTTTGCTCGATCTTAGATCGAAGGATAGCTTTTTCGTTCGATTACAAAATAATCATTTCGTTTCTCTCTTTCTCTTGCTCTTCCCTCCCTCTCTCTCTCTCTCTCTCTCGCTCACTCTAAGTCTCTCTCGCACACCGTGTCTCTTCGACCTCTTCGTAATCTGTCCTCTTCTCTGTTCAATTTTTTTTTTTAGATAGGGCAGTGTTGTGGACGGTTACGGAATCAATGTCCGTAATCCAAAAAACGTTTCCTACAAGTATACATACTATTTAATAAGTACATACTTCAACAACCGTCTTTAGAGCTAAGTTTATAAGGTATCGTATGATTTCATATAGTTCTGTTATCTTTTTTTTTTTTGCTCTTTTCTTTCTTTCGCCTCTGTACGACGTGTCCCGTTCGCGTTTTATTATGAAAACATTTTGAAAAAAATCACGTGTCGCTGCATCACGCCTGTGATCGCGGTTATGAACCCCTCAGCTTCCTCTCTCCCCCGCCCCAGTTTTCTGTACCCGCGTCTTTCGCGGCCATTTACACGAGCATCTTTTTCGCGAAGTCCCCGCAGCTTGATACATAACTAGATTTAATAATAACCATTAATAGGTGTATAATCTATCTATCTATCTATCTATCTAACTATCTAACTATCTATCTATCTATCTATCTAGTAAAACAGCATCATATTAAAGTCTATCCTCCTCCTCCTCCTCGTTATCCTCGTTATTCTCCTCGGACTCTTCCTTGTAGCCGGGGTGCTCGGAGATCGCATAGTAGTTCCCGTTGTAGATGACCCCGAGCTCCCTCAACACGTCCCCCTTGATGATCGCCTTGATCGTCCAGTTGTAACACTCCTCGCTCTCGCTCTCGCGGTCGAGCCGCTCGACGTCCACGATCTTCGAGCTGAGCCGCTCGAGTATGATACCGATGTCCTTGATGCTTAGGTGTTTCTGGTCTACGGTGAGCTGATCGATGAGCAGTAAAAACTTCTCCGAGGTCACGATCTCGTCCTCCATGATCGTGTTCTCGGTCTCGGACTCGGAGCTGTCGTGCTCCTGATGATGATGATTGTGATGGTGACGCATGTGGAAACCGACCCCGCCCCCCGAGTTCCCCGTGGCCAATCGGGAGCCGCCGGAATCGTCGTCGGCGGTGTCGCAGAACCTGACATGGCCCTTGGCAAGGCCGACCCGCCTTGTCCCGACGGACAACGACGACGGCGGCTGCGGCGACGGAGTCTGCGTCTGCGTCTGCTGCTGTTGTTGTTGTTGCTGCTGCTGCTGGTGGGGATGATGGTGTTGCTGCTGGTACTGCTGGTGCTGGGCGTCCTGAATCGGCGATGTTGCCACTGACTTGTGCACAGCGATCCTGCGGCCCTCCTCGTGCAACGCGCAACAGTGGAAATCGCACTCCCCGCTGGCGCCGCTGTCCGCCCCGTTCACGGGACTCCCGTTCCTCACCACCGGCTGGTGGATGTGGTTCGAACACTCTGGCGTGTGGATATGGATGGTGGTGCTGTCGAACGAGTTCGTACCCTGCTTCACCAGGCGGCCAGGGATCCCGTGGGTCTGCGGTTGCGGCTGCTGCTGCTGTCGGCGACCACGGCGACTATTTTAAACTGTGCCATTTGTGCTAAGCGAGGCTACAACGCGATGGGAAACGATATCGAGGCTTCCGGGTACCAATCAAACATCCTACACGAATATTTTCCAGAGAAAAGTAATGGTAGACTTCTTTTTTGCTTTCCGATCTGTGACCACTCGTCGTCTACGACTCCCGGAAGCCTCGAGTTTGCGGTGAAACAGAGTGCATAATACCCGACGCGTGGTGGGAATAGATAAACAGCGGGGGAATATATTAGCGTACCATGTCATCATGATTTATCACAGTAATTTGGGGGCTGGTGTAACGGCTGGGACCGATCTCGCCAGCCAAGTGTCCCGGCTTCACGCTGTAGTTGAGCTTATCCAGGCTGGTCTGGATTACCAGCGACGGCCGTTGCGAGCTGCTCAGATCCGCCTTCTTTGTGGGCGAATATTTGGAGCTGGCGGCGTCCGGCCCTTTCTGCTGTTGCTGTACCTGCGACGACGTTGTCGAACGCGGGTCCCACTGCAGCACCACGGTGACCCGTCCCTTATTGTCCATGATCTTCCACGACGGCGTCTCATCGTGCAGCTCCAGGGCGTGGATCGTTTCGCAGACTATTTTCGGAATCGCTGAAATCGCTGCAAACGAGGCACATCCTGTTAGCAATCTTTTATGTTCAGGGACGCTCTACGGGTTGCCTACTCTAGGAGATCGCCTCCAGATGCCTATGTCAAGAGGAACACTCCTAGTTGCCTATCTCGGGTGTAAACCTTCGGTTGCTCACATCGAGGGGTTTATTTCCAGTTACCAACTTCACGGGCCTACTCCGGGTTGCCTACCAAAGAGGGTATATGGTTGGCTGCTTGCAATACGGGTTGCTTGCTCTAGGAGACCACCTCGGATTGCCTGCATCAGGCATGTCCAGAAGTAGCTCGCTTCGAGGCAAATTCGAGGGAGACGCCTACTTCTCCCGCCCGCGCGTCTCGCTCCCCGTGCCCGCCGCTTGCGGTATGTACCGCGTGTGGGGTGTTGGGGCGACTGTCGGACCCACGGTAGGCACGGGTCTGCCGCCACAGGGAGCGAGACGCGCGGTTGGGAGAAGTAGGCGTCTCTCTCGAATTTGCCTCCAAGTGAGCTACTTCTGGACATGCCTAGCCTACGTCGAGCGACTAACGACGGTTTTCCTGCCATAAGAAGAGTATTATAGCGTCCGTAGCAATTCAAGGCGAGTAACAGCCGAAAAGTGGCACGGACTACAGTCTGGTCAGAGAATCGAAGCTGCGGCCGGCACGTTATCAAAATTCTGATGCACCTGAACGCGTATCGATCTTTTTGTTGCGCCGCTGGCTGACGTACACCCATGCCCGTTGAGCAGATCGTTATCTGATCGCCCTCTCGAACGAATCTGCACTTTTGTCTTATTGTACTTATGAATCGATACTGTCTTCTATTCATGGAGGACGAACCCGAGCGAGCCCGGTATCTCTATTATCGCGGACCTCGCATCCACGCGTTTTAAGTATTAGACTAACGAAAGATGGCCGATCTTCTTTTTTCGCAGGCGTGTGCATACTAGCTTTGGATAAAACCATGACGTAAACGAGTGGAAGTTCAGGCCACGTTTCAAGGTAAGACTCGCTCGGTCAATTTTTACAGAATATTAGAGAGAAGAGGAATTTCGTTGTTCGCTTTTTCGTTTAGGCTATTTACTTTGAAGCAAGCTGCGATCCAGAGGACAGGCACCGCTATAGTAAATAGGAAACTACATACCCTAGAAACGACACCGAGACGCGGCAATAAGCCCGACAATGCGTCGAAGAGAGCACAAAGGGAATATGATCCTCTCTTGTGCAAGCTACGAAAGCTGTTCGAATATTTGATTAGCTTTTCGACGAACCGAACCGAAACGGCCTGTTTGCCTACTTTCGACTGCCGCCCTCTCGCCGCGTCCTAACCCTGTTTCAGCCCTGACGAACCTTCTATTTTCGTACATTAAAATTTTCAGCGGAAATCGTGGCCGATCCTCTAAACTTCTAACCTTCGTTTACGATGTCCCGGCCGAGTCTCCCTCAACGATTCGCTCAATACATCTTTGTCGCGATATTTTCCCCCGGAATACATCGGATAGATACTAAATCTCGTTGTTGCAATTCTCTGGATAGATACCGGCGCGTATGATGTCAACACCAGTCGGACACCAGCGTTCACCATGCCTCAGCAACAGCAGGATCGTGTTGTTCGCTAGTGTCTTGAAGTACTCGCCGTCTTCGACCTGCGTCCCGTCTGACTCTAGCACCAGTGACACATTCTCGTTCTGCGGAACGCCTAGTTTCTCCTTGCCTGCAACAGGAACACCATAGCATGAGAACGAGCCTCCCAATCTGTGTCCACGCTGAAGCAACATCGAGCAACTCGTTGTCGTCTCTTGTTGCCTTCCTCTTTCACCGAATAAAACAAGAAGAAGGCAACAAAGCGCGACAAATATTCTCACTCGGTTGATCAACATCCCTCGGGATCGAGCAAACTTACCCCTGTGTATCAGTTCCTCGAAATTGCTAACAACCAGTCCCTTTCTAACGTTACGCCAGCTGTCCCATATCTTAAAAGGTCTCTTACTCCGTAACTCCTGCACAAAAATCAACTCTTATCTTCTCAGATCTAGCAGAAGCTACGGGGACTCGCGCGTTTGTTCACAAAAAGTATTAGTTCGAGACGGAATATCGACAGAAAAAGATACGCAACGGTGTTTAGCTTTGTCCACACCGGAGCAACATCGAGCTATACTTTTTGTCGCCTCCCTCTTCTTTCATCGAATAATAGTTGCTCGATGTTGCTTCGACGTGGACGCAGCTTAACAGTTTCCGCACTCGATTTTTCTCCGGTTATGGGTGTGAACAAGCGTGTGCGAGTCACCGCGTCGCAACCAGAACAACAAAAAGCCGTGATGTATTAAAAGAAGAACGAACCATAGAAAGGAGGCATAAAATAACTGGCAACTTTATTTTCAGCAAACACACTGCAACTTTGAGCAAACTAAGCATCGATTCGAAAGCACAAGGGACGAGTCTCAGGGACACGTTAACGGGAAGATTACACCGTGTACGATCATCTGAAAAGCACAGTATGCAACAAGCTGTAGAGGATACACCGGTGTATCGAAGTGTATTCGCGAGGGCGAGCCCGCGCGGGCACCGTTCCTCAGGGTAGTATTTGCGACACACACACACGCGCGTATGTGTTCCAGAAAAAGAAAGCACCGAGGGAAAGGAAAAAAGGTAAAAAGAGAGGCGCGCGCGGTGGAAAGGTGTGCATCGCGGGAAGAAGCCCCGTTGCGGACGCCTAGGAGGCCTCGAGGGAGTAAAAAAAGGAACTAGCGAGAGAGATAGAGTGAGAGAGAGAGAGAGAGAGAGAGAGAGAGAGAGAGAGAGAGAGAGGAGAGAAGAGTCTATCAATGGGTGGATAGGTTGAAACGAGACGTAATTGCGTGTAAAGAAACCGTAAAACCGTCGAGCCCGCCGGTGGAGAATGCTTATCGCCTAGATGTTAAGCGAACCGAAGTGTCTGCGCCGGGTCAACAGGCAAGTAATTTACCCCCTGTTCCCGCCCCCTCTGGCCGACGTCCCGCACCCTCTCTCTGTGTGCCGCGGACGGTGGTGTTTTATACGCGATAACCAAGTAGAACGAACTATAAACAAAGCGCGCGCCGCACCACTGCGGGGGGCAGAGAAATTATTATCGAATACCCATACATCCTTGCGCCAGTTTGTTGTTGTTGTGTTTTGCCTTTTTCTCTTTTTTTTATATATATATATATATGTACATAACGTGCCGTTCGCGTTCGCCAGGCTATTTTTCAACAATCGTGTGTGTGCACGCGAATGACGTCAGACCACAGCGTACGCCAAGGTAGAGGGGCGGTGTTGGGGGTGTCAAGGAAGAAAGGGGGTGTGGAAATCTTGCGAGGAATTCTTTTTTCGAGCCCCTTTTTCCGAGCCCCGTCGCGAAAGGGGTGGAGACAGTGTCGGAGGATCCGCTAAAGTGGGACGTGCAGGACCAAAAACAATATCCCGAGTCCGATTTGGATCGTATTTTGTCTCTCGGCGGTTGCGCGGGTGTCCGAGGAAAGGTTCGAGAGCCGAAAACGGGAAACGGGGAACGGGGAACGGGGCCACGGGTAACGGCCCAGGGTCGAGGTAGGGCACGGCGATCGGTCGATTATCGAGGTTAACGGGTCTGTGGATCGGGCTCGCGGGACAGCATGCCGCCGGAGCGATGCTTACATTAGAATAATGCCAAGATAGAGAGAGCAACCCCGACACACCGAGACCAACAGAGTATTATGTTTGGGTTGTCCCTAGTTTTCAACAGGGACGCGAATAGCGGGCGCGCAGGGCGCAGACGCGGGCTCAACTTATGGTCGAAAACACTGACCTGATTCAATCATTTTCGGGTATCCGATCGCATGAAAAGACAGCGAGAACGGTCGCTCGCGGAACACCACGGAGAGGACGATGCCGGGGGATGAATTTCGGGGATGCTGGACGATTCTCCAAGACCAAAGACACGCGGAGCATAGATAGCGCACACGGGGATGAACTGGGTGCACGATTCGCGTAGTGCACGACGCGTAACGTCGTCTCTGAAGAACTCTTGATAAACAATGCTGATCGCGGGCCTAGAATCGAGAGTCGAGATCGAGGTCAGCCCCGAGTACATAACCTAAACGCGTGGATGCGGCCCAGGTCGCTGCCTGGATCCAGGACTGCTCCGGGATCGAAGATCGAGCACCGGGATTCAGGAATCGAGACGGGCCGTGGTCTAACACCGGTCTATGCGACAAAGTACGAGCGAGGGTGCGCGTCGATGCGTGGTCCCGGCAGCGAAAGGATGCGTGATCGTAACGAAGGGGACGATGCACCAGTTCATCGTGGAAAATCGAAGGACTATGCAAGACTATGGATTTTGTCGTGTGAATGATGGTTTGCACAGGCAGCAGCAGCAGCAGCAGCGATTGCAGTAGCGGACAGAGCAGGCTCTCGCGCGGTAGAGTTTAATCGTTCGCGAATTACGAGAAAGCAAAGAATTGTGCGTACCTCTCTTGCCATTACGTCATATCCCTGCAGGTAAGGGACCGTCCCAGCAAGCACTTATTTAAAAGGAACGAGTAAAGAAGCTGCACGTCGCATTATCGTGGCGACGGGATGCTCTCGTGAACTACTGTCCGCCCACCCTTTGCTCGGTCTCTCTCGCTCGCTTTCTCGCTCTCTCTCTCTCTTTCTGTATCTCCCTCTCCCTCTCCTTCTCCACCCTCTTCCTTCAGCCTGTCTCTCCCTCCCTCTCTCTCTCCCTCTCTCTTTCCCTGTCTCTCTCTTCTGCACCTGTCGCTCTCTCCCTCTGTTCCCCTCGTTTCTCAACGTTCTAGCGGCCGCTGCTTCTATCCTCGGAACCTCGACGAAAAACACACTTTCCGATTTTCCCTTGGTTCCTCTGTTTTCCGAGTGCTTTTTTCTAATCGAGGGTGGGGTGGCCAGTCATCCGTCTCGGTGATCAATTCCCCTACGTCGTCTATGCGTGCGTGTTCTACCTCTTTCTCGGCATCTATCTCTCTCTGTCTCTGTCTATACCTGCTATCCGCCTTCCTGTATCCGTCGTAGTGTGTTCTACCTACAGTTGTCTCTATCTTCTTTATCCGACCTTGTTCCTCGCCTGGCCGTGTTCCTCGGCCTCTGGGCCGTCCCGTGTGAATTATTACGTGTCCGAGCAAACACCACCGGAAGAGAGCTGGCGAGTCGTTCGCGTGATCAACGCGCGGACCGATCGCGAGCCACTACCTCCTCGCGGGTACACCTCATTCTAGCCAGCCTCGGCGTACAATTACCCGATCTAAGATTTCACTAGCGCATATGGGGGCAAATTGTAACAGTGGCTTCCTCCCAGCGGTTACTGCGGCGACTCCTAGTTTTAGATCGATTCTCTCTCGGTGTACGTACAGACACCCTCGCCCTCACCCTCTCTCACTCTCTCTCTCTCCCTCCCTCTGCCTCTCCCTCTCTCTCTCTCTCTCTCTCTCTCCCTCCCTGTCTCTCTCTCTCTCGCTCTCTACCGCCGCGCCTCCTCCACCTTCTCCCCCACGAGTTCACCCGCAACACAACCTCGCCCCACAACCGCCTCTCTCTTCCGACTGACGACCACTGCCTCCAACGTAGCCCCCACGATCTCTTCCAGCCACCCTGTTTGCCCCTGCCACCCCCCAGACAGTGCTGCTGCTGCTGCTGCTGCTACTGCTGCTGCTACTGATGCTGCTGCTGTTGCTGCTGCTGCTGCCAGACTCCGCTAATCCCCTACCGCTGCAAACCCTCTGCACACTCGAGCCCTGTGTCCTGCCTTTACCGTTACCCTCTGACGATACATCATCCCCTTCGGTTGCCCCCTCGAAAAATCATTTTGCAAATCCTTGGTGAAGGTCTGCAATGTTGAAGAAGCCTGCAGAACCTGGCAGGTCGTTGTTTCTTCATCCTTACTTAATGCTTCCATGGCTACACACTACCCTGCGAGGTAGTTCAGTATCTGTCTGCTTCTTTTTTAATTCAACTTGATTATTATTAATTGGAATTCGATCGATCATGAAGCTTGTTCTTTGAGCTTTGATTTGAGCCCTCAGAAGTTGGGAAACCTCCACGGGAAAGCTTTGAAAAATCATTTGAAAGAAACCCTTCCATCCGAGCAGCCCCTATGTGGGACGCGCGGTCGTTCTTTTTTCATTTCCAGTTCGCCATCGCAATTATTTGTAAATCGCAATCCAGCCGCAAAATTCCAGCTTCATTTTTTGTCCTTGTACATGGAAAAATCTCGACCAGAAAACGTTATAAAATTGATCCGAAATAACCCTTAATCTCCGGACATTTCTCTCGAAAATATCGGTTGGGATTTATCGATCTTTCGTAATGATCTCGAACTATCTTGCGAGCTTAAATGATCTTATTGTAAAGAGCGATCCTCCAGCTTTAATTTATGCTGTCAAACGTTAAAATATATCAATTGGAACCACGGAAAATGGTATTTTTTTAATGCCATTATTGTTAGTTCCAGTGAAAATGATTCGTGCCGTTTTCCCCATCATACGCAATGTAATTCCCGGCAAGAATGTGCAGCGGCAAAACGCTCAAACTTCTAGCCGAATGATACCGACAGAGCAAGTCAGACATCGGTGGTGGCTCCTTGCGGCGAAACCTCAAAGCTAGGTACCAATTACATTCAACGGTTACCGATAGATGCCGCTGATATTACCTTCCGAATCCGTCGGTAAATTATGAGAAACACGACAGGAATCATTCGTATCATATATTCTAAATATAAATTCCATGAAAACTAAATAAACTATAACAAAATTAATGGGAGAAAAAACACAACTTTAAATTCTATATTTTATATTACATATATATAAATAATACACATACATATCATATACAAAACATGAATGATATCAGACTCTGATGATATATAGGGGAATCGGGACTCGACACGACTTACCGCAATCGTCGTTTTTTTTATTAAAATGGCAGACAAATGAGACAGCGTAATTAATTTACAAATAACTTTAAATACCATCGATAAATACCGCCCAATTTGGAAGTTGTGAATAAATATGGCTGCTAGACCAGAGGAACAAGACCCGCCGGAGAGTAGAGTAACATTAACGCTACAATTTCTCAAAATTTATTGGAAAATAGTGTTCGCCGTGACATGGGCGATTGTTCTATTACCGTTCGTTTTCATTTACACTGACCCAGTACGTATATGCATGAGGAAATACAGACGATCAAAACGGGAACAGACACTGTATTACAGTCTCTCCCAATTTCTTTGTCTGCTACTTGCACAATGTTTTTAGGAAGTTCGATGCGGGTACACCATTCTCGTGATGGCTGCATATTGGATTGCCGAGTGTTTTCCCATGGCAGTTACATCGCTCATCCCCATAGTGTTGTTCCCAATGTTGGGGGTGTTGAGCACGGCGGAGACTTGCAGCTGTTACATGAACGATACCATAATGGTCTTTATAGGAGGCTTGATTCTCGCGTTGGCCATCGAGCACAGCAAACTCCACTTGAGGATCGCCCTCGGAGGGATAAAACTGATCGGCTGTAGTCATGCCAAATTGCTGGGCGGTATCTGCATTGTCACCACCTTCATATCCATGTGGGTGTCCAATACCGCGGCTACCGCCATGATGTTACCGATCATCTTCGCGATCCTGAACGAACTGGAAGAGGTTTGGCTCATCTCTTCTCAGTCTCCCTAACTAGCCTGTAATTACACCAGCTGCTCTTTATTCCCATCCACGTGTTTAGGCTGGACTCTCTAAAGTATACGACTCGGTGCCGGATCCGGAGGATCCGAAACAAGAACCGTAAGTATCTAGCAAGCAGCTACAGGAAAAATTTGAATCTAGAGATTAAGAATTCTGAGCATCAGAAGTTCTGAACTCTCGTAGGGAATTGATACCGACGAAACTGACCAAAGCTTATTTGCTGGCTTCGGCATACTGTTCGACGTTCGGAGGCACCGGAACGCTCGTGGGGACAGGCACCAATCTTACATTGAAGGGAATCTACGAAAGCACTTTCCCGGATGCCGAAGGCGTCAACTTCACGCAATGGATGATAGCCAATATCCCTCAAATGGTGATCAATGCGTTCTTGACGTGGATCTACCTGCGCATAGCGTTCATGGGATATCTAAGACCGAACAGTGAGGACGCGCAACTAGCGGCCATCGGAGAGGAAGGCGAAGCAATCACTAATCGAGTATGGCTTCAGTAACTACCCATTCCCTTTTTAGTTCTCTACCTTGTACCGTTATTATTGTTAGCGTACCACAGGTGATGGAGGAAAGGTACAAGGATCTAGGCGCCATGACTTTCCACGAATCCGCTGTCGCTGTCCTCTTCGGCACCTGCATATTTTTGTGGTTATTCCGTAAACCTGGTTTTGTCGTTGGATGGTCCGAAGCGATCACGGATATGTTAGACATATATTCTTGTTTCCTTGCTCTGTCGCTGCCCTATTTCCTACCCTAACGAACAATTAACTTCGTTAATAGAGCCATCCGGGATTCCACTCCTGTTATACTGGTTTCCATCCTGATGTTCTTCATACCGAAAGATCTCAACTTCATTCATAGTTACAGCAGTGATCGTGAGTATTAAGATGCGCCCGAGTAGCGTCGTGTACCCAAATTACGTCTGCTTTGAATCCCGCAGCTGCTAAAAGACCGCAAAAGCCGTCGGAGGGTTTGCTCACTTGGCCAGTGATCCAATCGAAAATGCCGTGGAGCCTGATGTTCCTGTTGGGAGGTGGTTTCGCGATCTCCAAAGGCAGCATCGCTTCAAATCTGGCAAAACGTATCGGGAACGCTCTCGTGCCATTAGAAGTACTGCCACCCCCGGTGATCCTCATCATAATATCCATGTTCACTGGTATTATCACGGAATTCACCTCGAATGTCGGTATAGCGAACATTACTCTTCCCGTCGTCGCTCAAATGGTACGCTGACTCGATCCCTGCGGTTTCCGGAGCCACCGCAGTCCATCGACGTCCGTTTCCTTGCAGTGTGTGGCGATGAAGATTCATCCAATGTACTTGATGATACCAACAACCATAATGTGCTCCTATTCGTTCCGTTTACCAGTCGGAACACCACCGAACGCTCTCATATCCACGATTGGTCGGATGCCAACGAAAATACTGATAATAGGAGGCTGCTGTCCCTCTATCTATGCCCTCATCGTTCAAAGTATTTGTTTCCTTGTTTGGGGCAGCTGGATCTACTCTGCCAACGAGTTCCCAGCCTGGGCTGCGAACTCTAACGCCAACCCGAATGCCCCTTGAACCAACACAAATTCTTTTGCAGCTTTCGTATGTTTCTATTTTATTCAATTAACCGCCACGTAACCGTTCAACAACAGTTTCAGCATTTCCTGGTCCTGTTCTTTCATACGAAAGAGAGATTAAATTTATTAGGTTTTCGGCACTGGGGGAGATTCGGTTTTCTTTGGACTCAAATTAATTTCTTGCTGTTCCAATCTACGATGCCGCAGCATCGTCGAGAGGACCCCGTTGAAGCTGGCTGTCTTTTTCTTGGCGCTTCCCTTCGGAGTGCTCTCGCCGATCCTTCTAACGGGAAGTCTCGGCGACGACATTTCGTCCATGAAATCAAAATCCGACTTTTCTTCCGTTCTGGAACCGAATGAAACATCAAAATAAAAAAACACATTTATATACATTGATTTGCGGTAGAAAAGTGCTATTCTAAATATACTTGTACTCTTGCGAGCCGCTGTCCTGTTGTCGATTGTTTGGAAGAATAGGGGACGGGCCTCTCCGGCCAGGACATTTCCATTCGAGCTCTAACACCCTGTTATTCGCTTCTAGAGCCTCGATCAACGTTAATATATCGTCAGGATTTAAGCTCCATTCGTTCTACGCGCGAGGGAAAAATGTTAATATAACGATTAATTGCAAAAACACAAACGATGTGTCTGCGAATGTGACATACTTTGCCGTCTGTTTCGTATTTCTCGTCGTCCGAACAATCCACAGACCATTCTTCTTCACTTCGCTCCATTATTCTCCTTTTAAAACACCGACAATTCGAATGAAATCGCAGTGAAATTAAACTAAACACCAAGCACAACCGCGGTACATAACCTTTCTCGGAAGACACACTCTTTCATTCGACTGCAAATGATTCTTATCGGTATTCTCATAAGACGCAATGTAAATCCCGGCAAGAATCATCTGGTCTGTTCAAAGGTCCGTACAGCGCCATTTCATGCAGCAACAAAACTCTCAAACTACTAGTCAAATTTACCGTCAGTCGATAATCTTGAAGTTTAATGCGTCGCCATCTAACGGCGGCTTACGTTTGCTCGGTCGGTAATTTTGGCTAACAGTTTCAACGTTTCGTCGCTACGTTGAATGGCGCTGTACAGACCTCTAAACAGCACAGGTAATTCGTTCCAGAATTTACATTAGGTCTTATGAGGATAACGGCAAGATACATTTATTTTTTAAGAAAGAATAATATTTCAATGCTTTTCCGTTGGAATTTTCCAACTTTCGAGGGCTCAAATTAAAGTTGGATGAAAGCACTTTATGGT
Source organism: Sphecodes monilicornis (assembly GCA_913789915.3). Taxonomy (NCBI): domain Eukaryota; kingdom Metazoa; phylum Arthropoda; class Insecta; order Hymenoptera; family Halictidae; genus Sphecodes; species Sphecodes monilicornis. The sequence goes on along the minus strand of OU565299.1, from coordinate 19,289,630 downwards.
CGATGTAATACATTTTGAATATCAATTGATGATTTTCTACAAATCTAAAAATATAAACGGTTTCGCAATCATGGCGGTTGATTCAAATTGTTTATTCCGGTGGCAAAGACAGCGTTTCGTCCCGGATCTGCTACTGGAATAATTAATAAAATCCACATAGCAGATCCTGCCTCGATATGTTATGAATATATCTCATTTTACATTATTAGAACAACTGTCCATTTGAATGAGTATTTTATGGAGCTGTATCCGACTACTGCGAAGTAACGCAAAGTAGGTGTTGATCAGTGAAATTGGCCAGGCTGCCTGTCAACTAACTTCTCGTGTTTGAGTATCGATCGTAGTCGATCCAACAGGGAACTGGTGTGAACCGATCGCGATTGGTCTTTGATATTCTGTTTACAAAGCAGCGCACGCGTTTTATCCTGGTTAACGAACCTAACGGATTCGCACCGACGAAATCGTCGAACTTATGCCGGTGTTGCACGCACCTTTGCGAACGGTGCGTCATAGATTCGCTCGCGGGTGTCAGTCTCGCGCCGGTCTCGTTTCAGCCTAACCTCCAGCGGTCGTCGAATCCGGGGCCCAGTGTTTCTGTCGCGGAGAGGATGGATCCTCCCAGAGCAGACGGTTCCGTTGACGGAGATATGGATCGACCGGGCGCGGGACGCGGTCGAGGTCGTGGACCATGGACGTCCGCCCCGCACGAGGTCTCTGCTCTTAGACGACCCCGTGCTGGCCCCGGAACGCAAACAACAGGTACCTGAAATTCTCCGTTTTGCAGTAGGAACTCGTTCGTCACACGAAAACGGGATAAGAACCGACATTTCTGCAATGTCCGATCAATCGCATAAGATTTCTCACCTGTAACTCTCCACTATCCAGTCGAACTCGCGATCAATGTCTACATATAACGATACAAAGAAACAGTCGCAATACCTTCACGAAATTACCATTTTCACTAAGCTGGCAATGACCACTTTGACATTGATCGCTTTGATTCCAGCTTCTGGGGAGACCAAAGACACAGATCAAAGCAAGTCAGAGAAGCCTGACCAATTCACCGATATCATACAGAACTCAACGTTGTCCGTGCATGCTGCAGTATTTGTTCCGAAATCGTATCCCCCCAAGCAGTCGTCTGTTAGTATCCGTTGGCATCGAAGAAACTCCTCCATTGATATATCTTTGTGTTTTTCAACTCCCTAATTTTTCTTTTGTACAGCAACAGCAGTCTTCGGACAGATATGCACAGAAATATTCGGTCCAAAATAGATTACAAGCAGCACGCGAGATACCGCTTCAAGCATTTCAGATGCAACAAGGACAAACTCCTGGATGCAACTACGATACTCCGCAACATTATCAGCAGGCAAATCAGGGGCAGCAAGGTGATAATTTCTCGCAACAGCAGAGAGCAAAACAGAACTCGAATACTCAGAATTATAGACTGTTCGAGGAAGATACAGGGGGATACAACCATGTGCAAATGTTTGAGGTGAATAGCGTATATGGAAAACTTAGAGAAGAGGTATACAGGAATCCGTAAATGAATACGAAATTAATCAGTTTTCTATTGCAGATGAATTCGGAGCAAGATAATTATTTATACTATACACTGGCATCTACGAAAGACAGACTAATGAGCGTCATAAACTCCTTGATCTTGAATCCAGGTCGATTTACATCGATCGTGCCGTCTCTCATAAACGATATTAGTCATCATCTAAAATCACCATGCGATTTTCAAGAACTTATGAAACTGATCATTCAGCAGGTCAGTGTTCTTTGTTCGTTTATCTCGGACGAATAGTAGATCATTTCGTATTTACATTCCGTATAATTTTCAGTCTATAAACGAGGGTAACTTCCGGTATAGCGGCGCTCGACTGTGCGCGTCTTTGGACGCCGCGCTAACGCCTACGCAAAAGACGTTATTCAGAGAGACTTTATATACTTTGTGAGTTGTCGCGTCTAAATTTAGCAACTGCAACGTTTATTTCAGATTTCTTCGTTCTAAAGTTTACGTGGATCACAGGTGTAAGGCTGAAACAGAGAGCCACTCTTCCATTTGGAAGGAAAAGGACGATCACACGGAAGAGGAACAAAAGAAATGCCACGGATTGATATTATTCCTAGCCGAGCTGGTTATCCAGATGGAGCACACGACCGCTTTCGGTTTGGGAGACTTGCTAATCCAACTGATCGTTAACATATTGAAGAAACCAGCGCCGAACTCCGTGAAGAACATCTGTCAAGCCCTTAAAGTACACAACTCCGTTCTAAAGATATTCACGTAATTGAATGAATGTCTGGAAGAAAGGCATATCGTACAAATTTTCCGAAATGGACCTTTCCATGCAATGAGTGCAAAATGCGATGTACAAATTACTTTGGCAAATCTTTTAGTACTCTATAATGGCACGCCCTTTTATCATACACCTATTCAATTGTACAGGGTGTCCCAAAAATGTTGTGCTTGCTTAATTCTTAACGAAACACTCGGACCAATCAGATCGCGGCCACAGCAAACTGATGGCGTTGTCATTGGCCAAGTTGAAACATTTTTTGGAACACCCTGTATAACGTTATAGAACAATTCAATGCACGTTAATGTACAGTTGGCAGGTCACACCTTGGAGAAGGGCAAGGGAGGAAGCCGAAAAGAGATGGAGAACATGATGCGAGCGCTAACGGAACTCGTAACAACCGGTAGGGTGGACACGCACGTGGGACGTATGGTGCACAGCGTTCGTCAATTACGAAACGGCAATTGGGGTCATAGTTCTACCGTAGATTCGACGGTCGAAAACACGGAAACCACAGAGGCGAACGAAGCTCTCGACGAGCCCGTGTTTTATGGTCCCGATGGCAAGGTGTTGACCCCGGAAGAAAATAAATTCTTGGAAGACGTCGCCGATTGTACAACAAATTTCGGGGATTATCTGTACGTATACTGTTGTCGTTGGGATAACGTCAGACCAATGATCAGACGAACGATCACGATTACTTCCTGTTCGTTTAGAATACTCGAGGATCGCTTCGACGACGAGGTGGAGTGGACGTTCCCAGAGGATGACGAGATAGATGCGGCGTACGAGGAATTCCTGAAGAGCATACCGAATCAAATAAAAAATCAAATCTCGGAATAATCGGGGACGCGACAACACGGCCTCTTTCGTACTACATTGCAGCTATCGCGTCAATGTTCATGGGCCACAAAACCTCATAGTTGGAAGCTATGAGCCCACTCGTGAAATTTCAATTTTCAGTTCTCGACGACACGCACCGTCTACAGAAGCCAATCAAACACAACATTACACGGGCAACGGGACAATTTTTTCCTCGATCGCATACATTTATACGAGTGATTACTGTCCAGCGAGAGATTTCTTATACCCACCTATAAAACGGAGTATGGAAGATCTGCCCGTCTCTTAGAGATTCGTTATGATAGAAAAAAAAACTACTGGTGTAGCTGAAACACTTCCGCTTTCCTTTTTTTCTCTCTTTTTTTTTTAAATCATGTAACCGCTCTTTTGTACCGTGTACTTTTATAAAGCTGGGAAAAGAATGTCTCGAGATTTATTCCTAGGATGAAGGAAGAGCGATTTCTTTGTTATACACGCATAATAACTATTAAGTTATTTAAATTAATATAATAAATCATATGAAGGTATTAGGTAAATGTCGTTCAGCGTTCTCATTGCTACACACGTGTACTCCAAGTTAAGTCCTCGAACTTCGGCGTCGCTCGGTTTTCCCCGGATGTGTAACATGGTTTACATGATCGTTGCGGCGCGGTTACGCTCGGGATGACTATTCCGTCGATGATCGTACCGCGTGCTCGGTATCAGCACGCAGGTCCATTTTTGGCGCGAAAGGGTATGCGGAACGATTGTCTGTTCGACAGCGAATGTGGAGCTGCGGCAAGCTTAGTCACCGAGCTTCACTTTCAAATCGACGAAAACTGATCCATAAAAAGATACTGCTAAATGTCAGCGTGCACGTTCCCGATTTCATTGGAGGAGATGGAGACGCGTGCTCTAATTAGGACATAATCCGGAAGAATTTTCAATTTATCGCACCGGTATCAACGGGAATAAATTATCCTTGATTCTCGCGATCGCTCGGATGAACTTGAAACTCACTCGTGTGTTCTTGTAGTAGAATCTGTTCCATTCGGAAGATACGTCGTTTCCCCCGACGGTCATTTAAATGGACAGTGATCGTCGGCAAGCGTGGGCGAGGCCCATCGAAGGATAGTCAGGGGCACGCGTAGGCAAAATTTGAAGTGGGATCGAAGGCTGAGAAAGGTGGGGCCCTCCTTGTATTCCAATCATGATCATCTCCACGTTCGCCGAGGACTCAGTCCGCTTGGTCTCGTTGCGGAGCACAGCCAGACTACAACCGAGGTAAATTGATCTGAAAAATTGCTCAAGACTCGTTGATCTGCAATCGTGTTCTCCTAGGTCACCCGGAGAACCATGGATCGCTTACAGGCTGCAGTTCTGTTAGTTTTCGCGTTCGTCGCGATCGCCAATGGCGGATATTACCAGGCAAGAATATTGACACCTGGAAGCGTCAGTGAGTAAACAATTCTTTAAAAGGGGTCCTTGTATTCGTCGTCTGTATATTTGAACATTTTTAGGCACCTGCGAGGCTTACACTTGCGGAGTGAATGCAAGATGCACTTTCAGCGAAGGCAGGCCAGTTTGCTCCTGCATGAACCTGCATATGGGAGACCCTCTGTCGCGTTGCGTCAGAGTCGAGTGTCAGAGTGAGTATGTCAGGTACATGGGGTATCTCTCACGAATTAATAGTTCGCTAAACCCTTGTTTACCTCGTTCCCAGTAAACGAAGACTGCAGCGGAAGTAGGGTCTGCACGAACAACAGATGCGTGAACCCTTGCGATACTCTTTGCGGTGCAAACGCTGTCTGCGAGACAAGAGACCACGTACCGACGTGTTACTGTCCGCCTGGACAGACCGGAGATCCATTCACCTCTTGTCGCGTAGCTGATCCTCGTACGTATATCTGTACAGAAGCGCTCCGCTTACAATTAGTCGAACAAGCTTTGACCGACTTCTTGTAGAAGCTGCCTGCAAGCCGAATCCGTGTGGACTGAACACGAAATGCGAGGTGGTCAACGAGGTGACTGTCTGCAGCTGTTTGCCAGGATACACGGGCTCCCCTTTGACCGGTTGCCGTCACGAATGCGAGAGCGACAGCGAGTGTCCGAGTCACCTTGCTTGCTCGGCGAACTTCCGGTGCGAGAGTCCGTGCAAGTGTGGCACGAACGCTGAGTGCAAAGTGGTTAATCATCAGGCAGTGTGTAGCTGTCCGAAGGTAAATTGCTGTACACGAAGTTTCAAATCCCAGGAGACCAACAGGGCCGATAATTAAATGGAATTATTTTGTTCTAGAATTGGCTGGGAAACCCTCTGCTGTCGTGTCATCCGGAATGCACCTCGCATTCGGAGTGTCCGACGAATAAACCCGCCTGTCTGTATCAGAGATGCATGAACCCCTGCGACGGAGTATGCGGCGTGAACGCTGATTGCAATCTAAGGGGCATCACTCCGGTCTGCAGCTGTCCGAAAGACATGACTGGCAACCCATTCGTTAGCTGCAGGTTATTCGAAGCTAGTAAGTTTCGTTACGCGGCGAACACGACGTCGAATATTTGTGCCGCTTAATCGCGAACCATCAGGATTGTTGATACGATTATTAATACCATCAGGAGACTTGTGCGAGCCGAATCCATGCGGGGCGAACGCTATTTGCACGCCGGGACACGATAACACGGGAAAGGAGAGACCCGTGTGCACATGTCCCACCGGTTACATCGGCAACGCGTTGGTCAGCTGCCAAAGGGGAGAGTGCTTCACGGACAGCGAGTGTCCCGACAGTAGAGCATGCATCGACTTTACTTGCCAGAATCCTTGCACCGGCAAGGAATGCGGTCCAACTGCATCCTGCACTCCGCGACGCCACATCGCCGTGTGCACCTGCCCGAGCGGCACACGCGGAGACGCGCTCTACACCTGCAACCCCATAGACAGCAGATCTTTCTACAATTATGGTCGCCAGTACAGATACCGTCATAACTAGATCGCAGATTTTTATGCAACGTAACTACATAGACATTTATCTTTCTAAATTCTTTAAATACCCTCATTGCTTTGCATTCGGTCTACTCATTTTTCTCATAAATGCATAAAATCGGCAGTCTAGTCATTACTAGTCAACTGGAAGACAATGTGTCAGATTAAATTTACTAAACTGCGTACGCTTATCGTTACATCTGTCAAAACTTTATCTAATAAATAAAATCGTCATGACGGTACACAGCAACACCTTATCTCGATCACCACGAGATATGAGCTGTAGTGATTAATCATTAACGGATCTTGCGTCGCGAACGCGGGCTAATTTCTGCAATTACGTATGCGGAATGGTTTATACGCAGTGTCCTTATTTTCAAGTTACTGTATTTGTCATCGTGCTAACAAAAGACATTAATACACCAGTGTAAGACCAGTTGTATTCGCGAGGGGCTACACCGATTCCCCCCACACAACCTTGACGGTCCAATACAATGATACTTTGAACGCATGATCTTGAGACGTAAAAGGTATATATAAGTACATATCCTCGGAACTGGTATCTTTTTTCTTCTCCCTTCCCAGCAACTTCCCACCTTTATTTTGCTTTGACAGACAATGCCGCGGTCTGTTATAACACCGTTTTATATGCAGCGGCTTGTATAAATAGACGATTGCATGCATGGGCGTTTGGTTCGATGATGAGGTATGAAACGATTTTTTTCGCGCATGCACGGCTAATTTAGCATTGCTAAAGTAAATGTTTTGCAAAAATTATTTGATTGTGAAAAATAATGTATAACGTATGTAAATGTATATGTGTACATATATATTATGTACATCATTGCAATGAAGGTTTTATACCTTTTAATAATGTTATCGAATGTACTCCAAATTCTATATGTATATATACACAATTTATTTTCAAACCTTGAGCCTAACGCACATAATTTCTTTGTTCGAAGTTCTAATAGCAAGTTCGAACAATTTCGTGAGAATGTAAATACATACTTATTTACTTACATATATAGATACATTATGAACGGACATTTTTAGCGCGCATGCGCAAATTCGTCCCATATCTCGTTATTGTTTTGATTCGGTGGGTGTCCGACAGGGTTCAGGATGGTAGTAAATGGTTGTAAACGAAACACGAACACAGAGATTGGACATTGGACGCGGTGAAGTGAGAGTCCTCCGCAAGGTCGTCTACGCAGTTGTCAGAAGAGGAAAACATCAGGAAAAACGATTCTCACATTGGTGAAGGGTTTGCCTTCGGCGGCGAAGGCGTTTCTTCCTGGGGGAGTGGCCCGTTGGGCTTTCTCGGCCCGTAAGCCCGTAGAGATGTCGATACGGACGGTAGCCCACCGTCTCTTGCAAAATGGTCGGGCCTTCCTGCACTCCGTCCGGAATACCGACTGTTTCTACGCTAATTGCCAACCAAGGATCAACCACGGCAAGATACACGTTGTGCAAGTAGGTGAGTCGATCGATCCTGGCATGTTTTGTTCCGTGTCGTCACCCTGTCGGGGACCTTGAAACAGATAACCAAGACGTTAGGTGCGTCGTACGAACGTATTTGGAAAAATCTAAATTTCCGCGATGTGACATCTAATGTGGGTCACCCGTGACCCAAGTATCGACCCTTACGGCTACTTGTGCAGAGATTAAATTTGTTTATAACAACGTGAATTTGCGTAAATGTTGTTGGTATTTGGCCGGGTCACAACCGACCCGGCCATCGGTTTTTACGATCAATCGTGCGAGGATTATTGCGACAACTCGCGCGCACTCTTTCACGCGTTTTAAAAATTTGTTCACGACCCGAATCGGTGTTGTTTGTTGAGACCAGAAAAAGTTGTCAGTATTGTTGTCATTCTAGAAGTTCTTGGTGTTTCTATGTGCTCTGACAAGGTTACAAGGTTCAAGAAGTTTCTTCAGTTAGTAATCGTTGATTACCGTTATATTAAAAATAGGCAAATCCCAGGGCTGCCTGCCCCAGGGTAACAACAATGCGTCGGCCACAGGAAGACACCTTGGTTACTTGGGAGCTCATGCTAGACGACTCTTCGTCGATAACATCCTAAAGAGAGTCACCAATAGTTTGGCAGCAGACTTAAGAAGACGTGCTGCTACCAGACTGGTTTTTGGCGACTCTGCACCTTTCTTCGCTTTGGTTGGAGTATCCCTCGCATCCGGAACTGGCATATTAACAAAGGATGACGAATTGGAAGGGGTCTGCTGGGAAATTAGGGTATTTGTTTCGATTCACCTCGAACAGAATTGTGAAAAAACTATAGTTCTATCCTAAACTTGTACTTGTAGGAAGCAGTATCAAAATTACAATGGAATACTCCTCAAAACGACAGGAACTACGAGGTGATTAGAGAGGAAGAGAAAGCTGTATCATTGGAGGATTTTGTAATTGGTCCTGCTATTGCTAAAGGATGCTCTGCTGTTGTCTATGCGACGAGATTCAAGGATTCGAAAGAGGATAAAGATGAACCGATTATCGACAATAAAACGACAGATGTAACTGCATTTCCATTGGCAATAAAAATGATGTTTAATTACGACACTGAATCCAACGCGCTCTCTATTTTGAGAGCCATGTACAGGGAAACTGTACCGGCTAGAAAACATTTAAATAACGAGGAACTAGCCGAATGGGAATCTAAGATGGCAGAGAGGAAAGCCGAGCTTCCACCACATCCGAACGTTGTAGCAGTGTACTACGCTTTCGCCGATAGAGTTCCAGCGCTGCCTGGTTCTTTTAGAATGTATCCGGACGCATTGCCTGCGCGTATCAATCCCCAAGGATCCGGGAGAAACATGAGCTTGTTCCTGCTAATGAAAAGGTATAGCGCATGGTATACCAAGAAGTACATGTTTTGTAAACAAATCGGACAATAGAAATTCTCTGTTGTAGGTATGACATTACGCTAAAACAATATCTAGCCGATCGTAATCTGAACACCAGGGAATCGATACTGCTGTTAGCACAGTTGCTGGAGGGTGTTGCTCACATGAACGCTCACGGCATTGCACACCGGTAAGTCGATATCGGAAAGTACACCATAACATCAAGTATCGTTCGGACTGTATATATTTTTCTTATCACAGCGACCTGAAGAACGACAACATTCTGCTGGACCTGTCCGAAGAAACCGACAACTGTCCGTCCTTGGTGATAACCGATTTTGGATGTTGTCTCGCCGACAAAAGCCACGGATTGTACTTACCGTACAACACCCACGACATCGACAAGGGTGGGAATGCTGCGCTGATGGCACCGGAAGTGATCACAGCCGAGCCTGGTCCGTTCACCCACATCAATTATACAAAAGCTGATCTGTGGACCGTCGGTACCATCGCTTACGAGATGTTTGGTATGAAGAATCCGTTCCATGGCGACACCAGGGACAAAGCATCTCTGAAGAACCATAGCTACAACGAGACAGACCTCCCCGCTTTACCAAACAACGTGCCATCAGTAGTATCTGCGTTGATCAAAAACATATTGTCCAGGAGCTCGTACAAGGTACACCAATTTTCTCCTAGGCTATTGGCTATATTTTCTGCATTTTACGCGATCATGTTTACGGTTTTAGAGACTCGATACGGAGACTGCAGCAACTGTGATGCAACTGTACTTATGGGCACCGAGCGCTTGGTTCAGAAGCGAAGGGAAATTGCCATCCAGCAACGAGGTGAGCAAACCAATCATTATGGAAGATATTAGGGCAATGCAAAAGTTCGTGCCCGATTTTGTAGTAAAATACAACACGGAATAGGGCACGGAATTTTGCATTGACCTAATACGTTTGACTATTTTTCATCGACTATTGTACTGCACAGGTGATGCAATGGCTTCTGTGCTTAACAACGAAAGTACTTTGCGAGGGGCGCAACTCCGCGCTACTGGTGTCCAATGTTCTCACCGAGGACGAAGCCGAAACTGTGATCCGGAAGAATTCCTACCATAGATCGTTCTCGACAAGATCTTGCGGGAGACGCACTATGCCGGAATACCAATTAATAGCGAGTTTTCTCGGTAGAGTCACGCTTGGGAATATTAGAAACGCCCTGAAATGGATACAGAAAAATATATAATTTTCTAGCAAATGTTTTACATGTTTCTCGAAGAGACAACAAGAAGAAAAAGTATTTCTCTTCTGCTCACTAAAGAAACAAATTTAATCTGTGTTTCATCATTCAACTTGAAGCGAAGAGGTTGTTACATTATTTTTGTACACCCGGTTTAACCGTGTTATCGTTAACGTTTCCCGAGTTGATTTCCGATTAATTTATTTTTGATACTGTGAGAACACACAGCGAAGAAATCATGCTTCCAACTATGCTTTACTGTAGTTCTTTCTTTTGTGATTCACGCGGTTTGTAGAACTTCACTGTAAGCAAACTTGTCTTGGCAATTTTATTTTATTTAACTACAATATTCGCTTGGTAATTTATTACTGAACTGCGGGTTTATATGCAAAATGAGATTTCTCGGCACCAATCGCATGAAATAGTAACCAAATAAGAAAGTAAGTTCTTTATTTGAATGGATTGAATTAAATTTCTTTAACCTTGTTACTATTTTAAATTCTGTCATAAATGCTTAAAATCCGCAGTCTATTATTTTACAATACACGGAAAACGATCTTCAGCATCCGTTGAAGACGACTCGTTCCGCGTCGATGACGGTTCGTTGTGGACATCACAGTGCGATACAGCGTGTATCGAACAGCTGGTGATCGTCGGCTACCAATTTCGGTTGTTCTACCAGAATCGTCAATTCGTTCTTATTCGAGACTTACTTCGCGGAAAATGTAAATACAACCGAAGAAATGTACACGTGAGCACTATACAAGTGTTATTCAATAATAAAGTTTATAAACGACAACGTTGTCAGAACTCTTCGGTCTTCCTGGGCATTCCGGCTGCTTGCAGTTTCTGCTTCATCTCCTCCAAGTCCAGACTGCCGATATTAGCGAGGTCTTCCAAGTAAATCAAGTACTCGTCGTAGGATAAGGCTCTTTTGCGAAACTTGAAGAACGCGAGTCCCGTGTCGGTTGTCGTCAGCGTGACCATATCGAGTATGCGTGCGGAGATCAACCATTTGTCGCTTTGCGTCAACGGTAGAAGCTCCAAACTGAGATCGTAGGAAATTGGATCCATCTCGCAGTACGCTGTGCAATCGGAACATTCGATCAGCGTTACTATAGTGCTCGTTATTTGCTTTTGTTCAATTTACCCCGGAAGATCTCTTCCAACGGGATCACTTGAGCTATCTGTTTCTTTAGGTACGGCTCGAGTGTCTCCATTCTGAACAGAATGGTATTCCGTGAAATTCGCGTGAACGTCTGAAGACATAGATTTAGAAAATCATCATGAAGTTTGGTGAAGCCGAATACGGCCTCTGCAGCCAAAGTTGCGACCACGAGGCCTTAATTAAAGCTGTTGAACGATTAAAACCGCCGTACTTCACGCAACTGGCGAATCAAGAGTTCTTCAAGTGCTTCTGCAAAGAAACTTGCAGCTCGAAAAGAAGGCTGGACATGCGTGGACCTACTGTACATGAAAAAATCAAGTCAGCAAACATGTTGGAATCTTTGAAATTCTATATTTCTTTGGGAATAATTGCAGGAGGGTGCTCGAAGATACGGACATTCCAGCATTGATCATTTTCTTGAAGAATTATCAGGATATTTGTTACATTAATTTAGCAAGCAATAACATTTCTGATAATGGCTTTGTAAATTTAATCGACCATTCGCTTGTAAGTGACAAAATTTCTAGTTAATAGTTCATTTTGATTCGATTACTTTTTAGCATTTCTTTTACATCAGAAGTACGAGCAAATAGAGGAATTAGATCTGCAGAACAATAATGTCACCGAATCGGGAACGAGATATCTGTTGGAAGTAGGGCATCGTTTAAAGATTGAGAGCCTGAATTTGAAAACGAATAAATTAGGTGTCAAAGTAAGTGATCTCATATGTTTTTCTTTTTTGATTGAAATTATAATATGAAATTTCTCCAGGCATCGATACACGTGGCCGAATTTCTATTAAAAAACAATCATATCCTGCGGTTGAATGTCGCAGAAGTAGATCAGACTGCTTCCAGTTTAATATACTTTATAATGGCATTGAGTCAGGATCAGGAAATCTGTAACATGACTCTGAAGTACTTAGACATAAGCCGACCGAATCCAGGATGCATGTACTACTTCGATTCTCTACATTTTGCCAGTGTCATTGGCCACATGCTCAAAGTAACTTTGCGCCATGCATTTCTTTATTCATATCATTACATTCGTACATTTTCAGCACAATACTACTCTGTCGGCGCTGCATCTGCAAAAGTACAATTTTAGTTGCCACGATATCGAAACCATGATGTCCAATGCAATCCACAACACTACTTTACACTCATTGAATCTCGGCTGCAACAACATAGGCGATCACGGCGTGGACCATCTGGCCAAGTGGCTTGCAAAAAGACCGCAACTGAGAATTCTTATACTATGTCGGAACATCATAACTGATCACGGCGCAAGGTATCGGTATTAAGCGGCTACGTACACCGTGTAGGGTGAAAAATAGTGTGGAATAAAAGAATATTTATTATACGCTGCAATTTTTAAATAAAAATATCAAGAAATTAGCCCTATAGATATTCAAAGCATTATTGATAATACAAAGGATAACGAATGATTGGGAAACTTTCAGAACGCTCAGTTACGCCCTTCCATTCTCGAGGCTCCTATCCTTGGATATCTCCTACAACAAGATCACAGATGTTGGCATGGTGGAACTTTTATACACGATTAAGAAAACTCCTCTTTTACGACAGTTGAGAATCTTTGGCAATGCCATCGGTCATCCGGTTGGCAAGGTATTCTCTCAAATGAGAAATAAAGAAGAGCCTCTACACTTCTATTCTATTTTAGATTATCAAACGAATGTTGATCTCGGAGGTGTTAAATCAAGAAGACATAGACGTCAGACCATACAGAGTGGATCATAGATGGTACCTTGCTAGATTCGAGGGCGACCGCTGCAAGAAAAAATACCGTGACATTCCCTATAGTCTCTTCTCGCGAGCATCGGTTCCTCCTATGGAAAAGCCTCAGCCGAAACGAAACTTATACAGATATACTTACAGTAGGATAGATGATGTCAATGTGCAACACGTGAGTATGTTGTTACTAGAATTCTCTATGATTAAAATACCATTCGGAAATGACTTGTTTTAGTCAGCTTTGAGAATTATGTCGAGCATGCTGATCATGGACCACCAACCAGACTGTCGATGTTGTTACTGCTTCAAGTGCGAAGGTATTGGAAGATTTGTTCTTCGCCTATTTTCTTTTATTTATCCATTACACGTTCAACTTTTCCAGCACCACATTATGACGATGGGTGTAGAGATTCTGAGCATCCAGACTCTTGCACTTGTTGCAAGTGCAAGGGAGATGAAAGCAGCGACTGGTCCGTGGACAAAGAAATTTTGAATCGGGTCAAGTCCCCTCCAGATCTCATGGAGAAAATCGCAAACATTTTAAAGCGCGTGAGCTCTGAAACTGCTAGAAACATCACGCGATGGATAAACATTGACGAGGATGTTCTTGAAGAAGATTTAAAAGCTATTGCCGGTTAGAACCACTAGACTTAGACTTTCGAAGCAAAGACCTCTGGTAAAATTAATTCTGAAATTAAAGGTCCAAGCGAAACTGATGAAGAGTCGTCCAAGGATTCGTGTAATTGCTCGTGGGCTCGATTGAGCATATCAAGCTTACAGAAGTACTTGAACGAGACTTCTTCCAAGAATGTTCTGATCATACCTAGAAGCGATCCTATATTAAGAGACATATACAAAGGATCCAACACAAAGTTCTGCGATTCGGAAAGTAGTGAAAGTAGTTGGTAAAAGTACACGAACTTCCGTAGAAGGTAAATAAAATGTAAAATCGTTCCATATTATCGTTTTATTGATTAATCCATCTTCGAATAAAAAAATAAAAAACGAACAATCATCACTCGTATTCTATATTCGAGTGTATTACCCTTCATCATCGTATACTGTCTATACCCCGATTCATGGTCGACTTTACTTCTGTTTAGTTTCTTCCTTGATACTCTTTGCGTTGTCTTCTGCTAGCTGCTTGACTTCTTGCATCTTCGTTGACGAGTCGGTCTCCCTCGGCATCTTAGTGGACGGCATAAAATCGTTCATCGCGAACGCCAGTGGACTGTTCGCAGCGTTCTCCGCGTTCCTGAGGGAACTAGCAGTTAGTGGGGAGGCTGCCCTGTAGGAGTTGATAGAGATTCCTGGGCCCAGGTTACTGGTGAGGTATTGATTGGTCGGCATAATGAAGGTTTGCGGTACACCAGCGTTCACATTGAAATAGGCGTGGGTATGGGAGTGACGATGTCTTGCTTGCATTGGGTTCATTCCGTGTTCCTGTAAGTAGAGATCTGTGAGTAACAATTTCCAAAATTGAGCAGAGCAGGAACAATCATTTTTTCTTACATGTGTTTTAATATGCATTTTGCCATTGTACGGCATCACGACTGGAGATCCTGGAAGTGGCGACGAGTAGGGCAACACTTTAACCGCCATGGGTTCCACTGCGGCTTCGCTGAACGTAGCCATGTTGTTCTGGCACGGGCATTGGTTCAGAATATTGCTGGGAAGAACCGTCGATGGATCTTGAAGAACATTAGCCAGTTGCATCTGTTCTAGCTCAGGATACACGGTCATTGGGCTGGATGGAAGAGTGAATAAATGTTCATGGTAGGAATGAGCGACTGGTAAGATCGCCAAATTTTCTTGCGGTACTGGCAGCGGTTCTGACGCTTCTTCGATACTCTCTGGTTCTGGTTGCTCCTTGGGTGTTTCCTTCGGAACAGTCGGATTTGGTTTGGAGTTTGGTTTCTGTATGGAGGCTTGCGGAACGATATCTGTCTGAGGGACTGATGGGACAATGTTCACAGATGAGTCGGATTGAGTACAAGGTTGGGAGGACGATTGAATCAGTTGGAAAGATTGGTAAGGCTGGACCATTTGCTGAGACAGTGCTGGGATGTAAGAAGGCTGAGCGAAAGAAGACTGAACGTAGGAAGACGGGACGTAAGAAGACTGAATGTAAGACGGTTGAACAACACTGTAACTCTGAACCGGCTGAGCAACAGGCTCGCTCTGAACAGCAAAGTTGGCCTTCTGTACCACCTGTTGGCTACCTTTGCAGGGCACTTGGACCGGATTGGTGGAACCTGGTTTGATCTCCACGCAGAAAGAAGCTGATTTCTTGGCCCTGTCCTTGTCCGAGCCAGTGTCTTCGATTTTCAGCTCTTCCTTCTTGGACTCGAGCTTCGCATCTTCCACCAATGACTTCTTCTCCGCTGCCTTGGCTACTGGGCTTGCCTTGGCCAGAGCAACCGCCAGAACCAAGATTGAAAAACACACACTGAGACGCATCGTTGACCGTGTACACTCTGCCACTTTTAGGATCGAATTGATGATCGGTTAATTCAATTCCGCGTTTTATAGGGAATCATTTGTATGTGAACTCCACTTGGTCCCCGGGTGGTTTTGCAATTCGGTGCGTGAACAGCGTGTTACCTGGCATCGCGGACAATGCTGATCATGCATTTCATAACTGCTGCGTTGATGCAGCGACATTCTTGTTATACACGGGTCAATGTACATTTTTATATTATTGTGTACAACGACATGGTGTAAAATCATTAAACATTGTTATTAATACCTTGTACATTTGTTACATCAGTGTATAAAATTTCCCTGAACTATTTTGTCCTTCCTATGGGTTAGTCAATTCCATTTATCATTTGTTTAAATTTTCATTATTGTATTAGGTCGGTGCAATAGTTCGTGCCCGATTTTGTATTAAAATACAACAAGGAATCGAGCACTAACTTTTGCATTGACTTAATATATTAGTGTTTAGAACGATAATTTATTGAAAAATAGAAAGCTGAGTCAAAAGTAAAATTTGTCTAAATTGTAATAAATTAGTAGAATAATTAATCTAGACACGGTTTACCGAATTGCATAATGTATGGACAGAGACGGACAGTTTTTAAATCGATTGTTCATATGGCTTTCACAATCAGCCGCATTTTTTATTTTGCTGGATTCGCAGCATTGCAATTCCGAAATGCGGTTGCAACATGGCAAGTGAATCAGTTCGCACGTAACGGCGCTTCATTTTGCTTAGTCTACACATTTTTTCTATAACGACGTTACAATAACTGTTCGAGTATATGTGCCGAATAAATTTTTTTATTTACGATAGAGAAATAGAAAATCTAGTACTAGAGAAAACAGAAATAGCAGAGTGGCGCAGTGGAAGCGTGCTGGGCCCATAACCCAGAGGTCCGTGGATCGAAACCACGCTCTGCTAAGATGGTTGAGAAATCATTCGATTTCTCAGTTTTATTGTTTTTTTAATGGTCTGAGCTTTTTTTATGTACAGCATGCTACATACATTGAAGAAAACCACTCTAATGATTTTAATTTTACAGAAACAGTTTCTAAATGTGATTAATTCTGTCAATACTTCAGAAGTATCTAAGTACATTCATCTCAAAAGGACAACAAAGTTATCGTTCTATTATTTATCGAACTTGTTATTTTGTTTGCTACGGGTATCGTAGTAAAATATTATCTTTGGAGAAAGCAAATAAAAAATTTCGCCCAACGTGGGGCTCGAACCCACGACCCTGAGATTAAGAGTCTCATGCTCTACCGACTGAGCTAGCCGGGCAACTTTCGACCGTTTTCGCCATCCCCTAAAAGAGTGTACGTTTTAGTTTCGGTCGAACGAAACACGTTTTATGCCAATACCTTCGGTAAATCAAAAAGAAGTGAAAATGGCTTTTTAGTTATGCTATCTCTTTATTTCATTCGAGATAATTACACAACCGAATGTTACAAATTATTCCTGGAAGAATAAATTAGTTTATTGAATATACAAGTATGGCGTACACGTAGAACGGATATTAATACAAAATTTCCTTTTCCGTCGAATCAGCGATTATCTACGTTATGTGCGTTACTCAAGCCTCGCCCTAATTTACGCTGGTTTACGTAAGTATCCAATAAATGTAAAAAAAATATCAATGAACACATGTGTAGATTATTGTACTTGTGATTAAGTAACGATGATAGGTCGGGTGGTCAATAGAACCGCGCCGCCATCAGCGGTAACGCTAAAAAGGGAACGAGAAAACTATGAAACCGTGGTTGATCGGCTGGCGAGCAATCGGACGGGCAATCGAACGAACCATCGGTCTTGTTTTGCAGCAGAAGATTCCTCACCAGCTTCTTTCCCTCGCAAGAATTCTCGATTCGTACGAATCGGATTTTCCGTGCCTCCAGAAACTGTTCTAACTCCACCCTGCACCTCCACTTTAGAGGATTGCCGGAGAATTCAATAATATACACATCAGGCATCTCGTTCAAATCGCTTGTGAATATGCATCTCAGGTCGTTACCCTCCAAATTCAAATATTCGAGCCTAGTCAACCTACGGAACGCGCCAGGAGCGACATATTTAATCGAATTGCCGCGCAGATCCAGCCTCTCGAGATTCTCGAGCGGGAACCACGAAGACCCGATCATTTCCAGAGGATTGTCCTGAATCGTTAGATTCTGTAGCCTGTTCGCACCATCGAACGCGCCTTGTTCGATGGTGGTCAGACCTGAATTTGTAATTACGATCTCTCGAAGATTTTGGAATTTTGAGAAACATCCCGCCGGTAAACGCGGCAGGTGTCCCTCGTGGAATTCGATCGCAGCGACCTCCGCCGGTAAAGATTGCAACATCGGTAAGTTAGCGCCGGTACAACGGTATCGGATTCCTGCCGTATCGTCGACGGTAACGCAGGTTCCTTCGATCGTCTCGTTCCAGGCGGGTACGGGAGGTGGTGTAGGCGGCGGTGCGCTGGTTATGGCGGGAATATCTGTCGTGTAACAGTCCTCCGTCAAGAGCAACGAATGTTTGTCGTAACGAATTCCGCGCGCGTCCAGGAATTCCGTCAATTTGCTCCCGCAAAGACAACTCCAGGGATTATTGGCAACGTTCAACGAGGACAGGTAGCGCAACCGTTTAGCCATGTACTCGACGCCGATGCAGTTCATCGAATTCTCGGACACGTCGAGGCTGTTTAGGTACGGTACGTTGTCGAACGCACCGTTCGAAATTCTGTTGATGTTGTTGTGCGACAGATCGAGGTGTCTGAGATTCGTCAGGCCCCGTAGCATGTTTTCATTCACCTCATCCAGCTGGTTGCTCCTCAGCGATAGATATTCGAGATTGTAGAGCTTGAGGAATGCCCGAGGGTCGATCTGTTCGATGCCGCAATCGCGCAACTCGAGTTTCGATAGGTAACCGTTGAACCGGTCGAAAGCATCGCCGGGAACCTTTTTGATTTTCGATAGTATCACGCGAATCGAGTGGACCGTTACCGGTATCACGTTCAGCTCTTCCATCGAGATGATCGCTCGACAGGTGTAGATTTCTTTGGATCGATCGTGGCTTTTCTCGGGGTAACATCTTCCGGTGTAGACAACCGATGGCGGTGTAGCCACGGGGATTTCCGTGGATGGCGGCGGCGGACGGGGCCTGACGATCGTCAGGTTGGAGTACTTGACGCTGTCCCCGAAGGAGGTCCAGTGGACTCTTCCAGTGGTAATCGACATGTCCGGAGTTGTCTGTTGAAATAACAATTACATAATTCACCACTTTCTACTTTGTGAGTTTATTCTTTTCGTTTTATTGAGAATAGGATTTGGATCGACTCAAACTCATATTGTTTTTTATAAAAATTAAACGTGCCATAATTAAATTCGATTTGTACCTGTTGCTGGCGCCATCCGCCGGCAGCTTCCGGAATATCGTTCTCGTTCTCGTAGCATCGGCCCGCGTCGATCTCGAATCCAACGGTCCGTTGGGTGAGGAAGCTTTGGAGGTTCCTGCGGCAGCTGCACAGCCACGGATTCCCGGTCGCGTCGAAACGTTCGAGTTTCTTCAGTTCGGCCAGCTCCTCGATGGCGATGCAACGTAGCCTATTGTTTCGGAGATCGAGGTGTCTCAAGCTATTGGCCACACGCCACAGCGCGGTCCTATCGATTTGCTCGATCTCGTTCTCTCGAAGAATCAACTGTTGTAAGTTGAGGAGATCGCGGAACCAGTCGACTCCAACCACCCGGAAATGGTTGCCCACCAGCGAGAGCCGTTGCAGCCTGTGCAACCCTGCGAAAGCTCCGTCCTCGATCTCGCGAATGCGACAGTCGTTTAGGTCCAAGCTCCTCAAGCTGTTTCCGAACCGGAAGAAACCATAACGGGGCAGCTTTTCGATCGTCAGACCGGAAATCTCGATCCAACTGGTCTTATCCGGAAGACGATCCAGCGATGTGAACACGCTCGTCTGGAACTCGCTGCCTCGCACCGATGTCCATTCCTGCAAGCGTGGTTGCCGCCATTAGGGGCTAGGTACGTTAACGCAACTATATCATGCATTTCGACTTGAATTTGAATTCGAATTTGATTGGCCGTTTAACTACAGGACAGCAGCCAACCGTTTGGAGTCCACCACCCAAGGACACTTACCCTATTGTAAGTATTCAAGTTATTGGTGGTGAATGTGGTGGGCAGTATAGGGAATCCTATTTGAGTCATGCATTGGTATCTCTTGCACAGGTGGACCTCCCTGTAGCAGACCGTCTCTAAGCTAATGGACCTCTCCCGACAGTATTTGTCCAGCCTCTGTCGGCACTCGCACAGCCAAGGGTTCCCGTCGATGCGGATGCTCTTCAACGATCTCAAATAGGCGAGATCCTCTGTCGCCAGGCAATCCAGATCATTGTCGCGCAGTCCCAAAGTTTCAAGACGTGGCAACATCCGGAAGACGCCTGGTTCGATGTGCACCAAGCCGCATCTAAAATTTTTACATTAGTACCGGCGATGTTATGATATACATCGAACTGTGTGATTGCAAACAACATTCGCTAAGACGATTATGTGGCTTTACGTAATCTATGACTTTCTATGGAATCAACGACGCCGCCGCGGTACTGCAAACAAGGAAACGCTGCGCCTCTTCCGCGTCCGCGATGCAAATTCCGGCCCACGGGATTCTTCCGAGAAATCTTTGTAAACGCGACCGATTTGTGTTTTTCTTAAGATTTCGCAATAAGGACTCGAAATGCATAGCTGCAAATTATTAACGTACCTGTCCAGGACCAGCTTCCTCAAGTTGGTCAGGTGACGAAACCACGCGCTCCTCGCCATGTGGATCTTGGTCCCATGGAATATCAACCATTCCAAACGGTTCAAGCCGGCGAACGCGTCGGGAGCGATGAAATTCACGTGGCAGTTGTAGAAGGACAGCCTCCGGAGATTCTTGAACCGCCAAAACGCGTTGTTCGGTATGTAATGGAACCGTGACACCGTGAACTCTATCCATTCCGCGTCGCTGGAGATCTCGTCGAGGTCGGTCAGGTCGCCGTGCGTGCACGCGTAGGCGATCGACCGTTCGTCGTCCGCAATCGGCGCTATGCTGCATTTGCAGTGCACTTGGCCAATTAGGCCGACCAACGCCCAGAGCAGAATCAGATGCAGCATCATCGTGTTTTTTTGTTCTCTTCTAGGTCCGTCGTGTTACCTGGAGGTAGATGCGCGACGAATGCTCATCTAATCTCTTCCCGATCCGCGAGATGAAACACCATGGAACGAGAGGCGCGCGGGCGAAGCTGACCGCCTAGTCTTGTTAATAAACAGCTCGCGTCGATTGGCTTCTTGTTAGTGCCATGTTTGGAACTCGCAGGAAACATACATAGGTACAGAGAGCTCTCTATATGTTTTCAATGTGCACTATAGCTTCTAGTTTTCCCGTGAATGTTATCGCGTGGACTTTGTCTCTTCCATATTTTTAGATTATTTTAGTTCGGCACGGGACAGAGAAAATTATGCATAATGGCAGCGTTAAATGTCGTTAAAACGTGTAGCGGAGCAGCAGCATGGTTTTGTGCTTGGCGCGCCAATTACGACGCTCGCAGTCACTCACCATGGTCGCGATGAAGCGGAACACGGTCTGGTTGATCCTTCTCGCGAGACACCTATCTCACATTCAATATCGAGGTATCACTCTTCGGAGTCGGGCTATATATCAGATTACAGCGGTGCACACCGTGCGTATGTTCACAGGACACCTGGTGCGATCCTCACCGCCGCCTTCGCGTCGGGAAAGTACGAGCGAGCACGAACTGCGCGCCGTTGTGTACTATGGACATCGAACGAGGAACGAGAACATGAAAAAATCATCCAATCGGGACACTGGGAAGCGTCTCACTGTCTCAGCGAGCTGTCCTGGCCCGAGTTTCGCATCGGTGGATCGAAACGAAACGACGACTCGACTGAGCTGGCGATTCGCTCGCTTCCTCGTTATATAAACTTGTAAGGCCAAGGTCGCCCTTGTGCACCGCGCCGGTACTACGTGCACACACCGCCGATCCCCGCGACCTATCTTTAGCACGCGCCGCTCTAGTTTGCCAGGAAAACCGACTAGCGAATTAGCCACGTTGCGCTCGCTAGTTTCTGTCAGCACGCACACCTGCACCCGCGAAAAGAGACAATAGCGACCGGAAGGTCTGGGCCAGTTCATGGAAAACCCTCGCCCCAGTCTCGAGGTTGCAGGCATGAATGAAGAGACCTGCCGCGTCCCGACGGACCTCCGCTTCCACGCGTGGTACCCACGCGTCGACGTAACACAATATGTAAATCAACCCTTTGCAATTGCTTAGAAAGTCCTTTGAAATATGTGTTTCAAAAAAGAATTTTAATTTGGGACTTACCACAAAGCTTCGAAAAGATCCATGAATATCAATTTTTCAGCGTTCACGCGAGACAGCCCCCGTTCCTTTGCTTCCGGCTGAAGAAAACGCGTGACGCGACATCGTTTCCTGATAATTGGAAACACTGGAAATTGGATGCATATGAATTTCTAGATTCAACAATGGCACGACTGTAGTCGCGGGTATCCGTGAGTGGTTGCATTATTATTAGAGCGGGTATTTCGAACGATGCATTACGCCACCAATACGCTATGGTGTTAACGCGCGGTTCAATTTCGCGAGATAATTTGGTCGATGCGCTACCGTTCGCGTATCTTATCTATCCTGATGCCGAATGCCATATGCTGACCGACATAGCAGGTTCGTCGAATCGATGGGACAGGGTCGAAAATAATCAACGATAGTGTATCGGGTTTGTTAATCGACTCTGCCCCACTGGACAGGTAAGAAGCGACCCTTCCTTTTTAATCAGAGTGTACAGACGACCAGCCAGGCGAAGGTCGAAACGTGACAGTAAATTACATTTTCAGATTATACGTCGCGAGCGCGCCCGCGGCCGTCCCTCATGGATTATATAGTTGTTCGCCACGCCGAGCATCCATCTATCCATTTTGCCCATCCAAGTCGAGTACGATGCATTCGTTCTTCGGCAGTCTCGCGCCGGCTGTCGTTCCCAGCGCCCGCTTCGAGGCTTCTGTCCGCGCCACGCGCGTCTTCCCTCGGATAGTGACAACAGCTCCAAAAACACCGTTCAGCTCTTCTCCATGCTAAATTACGCACGCGTGCCATTGCCCCGGCCGTGTAGTCCACCGATTTGTAAGTAACCGTAAAACGTTCCTTCGATTCTCCACGCGAATCGTCCCGCCGATCACCAGATGTTTCTAGCCGCATTCTAGAAATCACGCTCCGCAGGTGTTTATACCGTTAATCTCGACTGCATCACTTGTTCCTGTCCGGGGCTCGTTCTTCCCGTCATCGTGAACTCTCCAACGTCTGCGCTATAATTTTTCATTGAATTTTTAATTATGTGCATTGTTTCTCTGAACATAGAAGGATTTGATAGTTTTCCCAAATTCGGAAAACATCCACAATCGTGTGTGCTATTAGGTAGAATGTTCATGAATTTTTTCGTAATTTGTTGTAGAGCAGAATATAAGTAGTAGAGTAATAATTCATTACATATTGCCTACCCTGTAACTACCCTTGTGGTAGAGCTACCGAGCTTCAAACTTGCCATAGAGGGTATTTTTAATGGGTCCTATCGAATGGCATTGAGAAAGATCAATTTGGTTTGGAAGCACATTTTACCACCTTATCTGGCTATCTGTCAAAGTTATTTTTTTCGTCTTTAAACACACCCATGTATTTTCGCATATACATATAGTGGATGAACAATTTCTGCTAATGCGAAGGTCATCGAGTGCCAGGTCAAGGTCAACGCAAAGAGAAACTAATTGCACGTATTTGTTTTATAGAAATCGCGTCGAGAAGAGGACCAAAGTTGCAACAGGTGTCTGAGCCATGGATTCCCACGATGGAAAATCGAAGTCCACCGACAGTGGTCCTCGGTTGGATCTACGTGGGACGCCGCGAGCCATAATCACGCCAGGTGGGCAGACACCAACAAGTATTTGGAGCGTGATAGTGCTCTCTGAACGCGGGCTGGACGTTCTGCGACGTAGTCGGCGAGGATTCCCTCGTTACCTAATGGAACGCGAACGGCAAATCAAATTAGCGGCGATTAGGTTGGAAGGTTGGCAGCGGAGCAAGGTCATCGCGGATCGAAAGGCGGATCGCGAGTCGCCTACCTGCTGCCTAGCTACGAATTCGTGTCGCGATTCCTCGTTTCTTGGCGGCCCGTCCCGCCTGTTAGCCTCTTCTGCTTATTACAAAATTTCCTTAGGAAAGTAAAACGCTATTGGCTTATTAGAATCGATAACTTTTTCCAAATGAATTGCTTTTTTCACACGAAATTGAAGTTCCAACAGTGCTGTACCCCCTGAATGTGTGATTTGGTAATGAAGTTTGCACTTTATACTACAATTTAGTTAATTTCAGAAAGAATAAATTCACGTTCACTGCTAATAATTTGATGACAATCGTTTTTAAGCAAATCAGCTTAAGAAAATGCAATAGGGTGCAATGCGTTTTTCAAACTGTTCTCGCGGCAGCGGCGCGAAGAGGGTTAAATGCGATGAAACAGCGAGCGCTAGACGGTGGTGGAGGGAAGAAAGGAATTACGGCCAGGAGAGGTCACTCACGGGATAATGTGCCATGGAATGGCACGAACGTAGTCAGTTCGCATTGAACTGCCGAATCGCGCGGATCGGATCGGATCGAGTCGAGTCGAGTCGGACCGGGACAACTCCGCTCACTCGTTTGCGCCAGCCAGTCCGTTCTCGCTGTTTCGCCCGTTACCGAGGCTGCCCGGTCAAAGCGGTGCAGGCGTTTTACGGTTTGCCAACCGGGGATCAGTGGAGACTAACATTGGATACCTATGTGCAGGTGCGACCGATGATTCGATCGTTAGAGCTCGTTTTGCATAGCACAATGCACACGAAGGAAGACGTGTCTTTCCTAAAAATTCGTCTGACGTAATCAATCGGAAGATCTAGAGGACCAGTTCATAGTTCTGTTCTCCGCGAGCATTCTATTGGATCAGTGCAAAAGTTCGTGTCCGATTTCGTATGAAAATACAAGGTAAACGCGAACTTTTGCACTGACCTATCAGATAGCATGATAATTGGTCAACAAGAATATCTCGATACTTGTTCGGTGTAAGAGTTCCCGCAGAAAATTGTCAGGGTTCAGAGACTAGCCTCGCGAAACGGTGGAAGAACACGTAGGCCGATTGGTGTTCCTAGCGCAAAGTGTAGGCCAAGGGAAAAGAGTCTATTACCGCCACACCCTGCGGCAAGAAACGAAAAGCGTCTAACGGCGATTGTAATTCCGTCTACGCGGTCTCCGTCTGGTCCACGAGCCGATTCACCCGTGCTTAATTAATCCAGCTGGCGATATCCATTCTCTCCAAGGTCTATCCGCCGCGGAAACAAAAAAGTTAATACCTCTGCTTGCCCGGCGGACAACTCGACCGATCATGCGTTGATGGGAGACTCGATTAAACTGTAACACTAGATTTCCGGCACGCGTCAAAATTATGAGTTCTAATATTTCTAATTTACGATTATCGATATTGTAAAGATGCATCCATAAGGAATTATTCAACAAATTTATTCCTTTGGCTCTGTATGATAAAAAAAATGGCTAAAAATTTGGATAGGAAGATTTTATATAAAGTAATGTAAAATAGTAAACCTAGTGTCAACGAGCCAGCAGTACGCATTGCTCCGTAACGAACGTGCAAGCGAACTGTATCGCATTTGAAATTCACGTGCTCGGGGAATTTGTCAGTTCGCCAATTATGTAAGAGAACGCGCGATTCGAGGAACGATCCGCGCCAGGAGGAATTCCAGTTCCCATCGCGCGCGCTGCTCACAATCAGCCGTGAGTAACCGGTCGTGTGTGCACGCGGTGTGTACAGATCCACACGGAGTGGATGTATCTTGTATCGTTATGCATCACGGCAACAGCATGAAAGCACAAGCGGTTCTACACGCACGTTTATTAATTCTTCTGCGAGCGCACGGTTCGTTTACCCGTTTGATTATGAATTACCGTTGCCTTCGACGCTTCCCTGGTCTGCACACCGTGCGCTGGAAACCGTTCACCTCTGCTGCCGAAAAACAGAGACGTCCGCCGAGCATAACGACGCGACGCCGCGCGCGTACACCGTTAAGGAAATTTTCTATCGTTAGAATCATTTTCGGAACCACTTGCCGCACGCGCGGTGAACGGCTTCGGTTTCGATCCACTTCGAGTTTCTCCGTCCTTATCACCTTGCACTTTCATTAAATCTTCAGCAATTATAAGTTTCTTTTTTGTTGTTTAGAATTCATCATGTTTGTACAGTAATTCCTCGATCTAAGTCCTTTCAGTTTCCTGTCGGGACTTAGATCGCGAAGAGACACTATTCTTTTGCGACCGCGTCGACCGCGCCGAACGTAGAAAAGGACAGCATGCAAACACGGACCGCGCGGCCGGTGGCGCAACAAAAAATAGCGCATCGGTGAGACAATACTAGTGCAATAATAAAACTTCTTTATTTTTGATTATTTTTTTATGGAACTTTCGCGAACATATTCGTGGCATTTTTCTAATAAAAATGATACCAAATATGATATAATAACGCTAATAAAAAATTTCCATCGTTCATTACACATGTAAATATCATCGGAATTGTATGGTGAAAGTTCCATGAAAAAATAATAAAAAATAAAGAAGTTTTGTAATTGGATCGAGCTCCGCAGTGGAAGGTGTAACCAAGGGACATAGATCGAGACGTTCCGTTGGACTTAGATCGCGGAATTACTGTATCCCTATTTTTGGTATATTTTAATCGACAGTCTCGTTTGAGTAAAATTGTATCGGTGCCCGTAGGATTGTCTTACTCAAGGGGCTCGGGAGGGTATCATTTAAAATCTGTAATTTGGTCAGCCAGTGCCCCGAGACGGAATTACAGACCCCCATGGTATTCTGATTTCCATCACGGAGTTCTGTATCACCTTGTGTATAGTGGTTCAGCTTGCGCTGTGTTTGAGCGGGGCACGAGTGCAGGGTGGTACTTACGTACGTATGTACAGAACGTAGTTACGTACCGGGCATGAATCTTTATTATTGGCCGAGAACCCGTACGAGCGGGGCTAGGGTTCGATGAACCTTTACAACTACGTATACGAGTCGCGTACCCTCCTGATCGAGGCTCGCAGAAAATCGCTCAGCATTGCTGCTGCACGATCGCCGCACTTTTCGTGCCTGGAATTATTCAGATGCTGGTCCAACAATCTTGCTCGCGCCCTCGTCAGGGAACATTACGAAATTATACGAATGGATCATTCGATCAATTGCACCGAGGCTCGAATAGTTCCTGCAATCAACCGACAACATTAGCTACAATCCTAACGATGAGAACATAATTCGAAAATGGCACCGGTTGCATCCGAAAGCCTCGGCGAGAACTGTTATCTATCTTCTCCGCAAATGACATGTCCTCGAGCGTGTATCTATCTATATTGTATATTAGACTTATCGCGAGCGCGAGCGGTACGTTTCTTATCACGCGCCACCTGAAATTCCGTCATATTTGTGTGCACTCGTACAGTATTAGTTGGACCACGTCCGCGAACGACTCCAAGCTCGAACGATCGTGGTGTATACATACAGTGCTAGGATAATGGTCGGATGTGTTGAGCGTAGCCGAAAGATTTAGTGCGTTCTTTAATTCTTGTGAATCATCAGCGTGTGCCGTCACCGCTAAAATGATCCGGCAATTACTGGACGCTTTAGGAGGATCCACGGTACGGCCGTACAGCCGAAAGATTGGGACCCTGTCCTTGTCCACGATATTTCTAGCCAATGCGTCTATTCCCGTAATTCCGGCATAGGTGCACACCTCCACCTACATTGCAACGCACCGGTCGCGGTCTCGCGTTTCCGAGTGACGTCCTTCGTTTCTATAATTATTTGCCGCATGTTTCGTTTCGTTTCTAGCCGCAAAAACAGATCGAATTATGCTCTAGTAAAGGAAGATATCCTCTCAAGGATGTCACGGTTGCGGTTTCGTCGCTTCTCCTACATGTATATGTATAGCGTTTGCACAGATCCTTCTTTATCCACCGAACAAGATCGGCGAGATCGTTAGAAACACTGACGAAAGTGCCTCGTCGGTGGATAGAATGATAGCAAATTACAATTTCTAACAAGAGGAATTTGTTTCTTTCAGGCTCGAAGCGGAATGCCCGCGGAATCGGGCGGGCGGACATCCTCTAAACGGACGACAGGGTCAGTACAGATCACGAACAAGTCCGTTAAAACTCGGTAAGTTCTTTGTTTAGCCAGTAAAGAGAGAAATAGAATACCTGGACTATTCGCTCTCGTTTTTCCCGCTCCAACGCCCATGCGTTGCGAAACCCTATGAATCGGAATCTATGGCTTATCTTATATCTGTTTGTTTTGGTTGGCTAGCGATGACTAACAATTCGAGTTTTACACGTCTAAATTTGTTCGGATATTTTTTATGTATCATATTGTTTTCACTTTTGCGTAATAACACACGAAAGATCGTATCGTAGATCAATTTGTCATTGATCTAAAAAATATTATTTCGTACGATGAGCTCATTTCTCAGCATAGATCAGAACTGCGTCATAGAGAAATAATAGATACTTTTAGATTTATGTATATCCAAACTTTCCTCTCTGATGTGGAATGTAGAGGAAAGCGCTTCATGGTTTTTCGTGTAGCAGGTTTCTGCTTTATCCTTGCCTGATAAAGTAGGATTTCAATGTTACCATGCGATACCGACCGTGATAGGTAGTCAGCAATCTCGTGATAGATGGCGCCACGATGACAGTTTGACGGTGCCACAATGGTTATCGATAAAACGTTTGAATTTCCGAGAAATCGAAGACGGGGTGGTAATTTTAACCGTAATTGGCTTAACTCGAGCAAGGTACGTCTCATTTGTCACGTATCCAGAAATCGGTCGCACAATCATTTTTCCAGAAATTACGTTATCCACTTGTCACCGCCATTGGCGTCGCTTTCTCCGTGCGAAGCGGTCATTTACTTTCCCGTTGTACGTGTAAGCAACGCAAATTTCGACTTTTTAGTCGATGCACGATTTAAATTTGAACAACGGTGCCGGTAAAGTAAAGTTTCGGTTTAAAAATTGGTAGAATGTTATGGAAATTGTGGACCGTGTCGAACATCGGGGATATAGCTCAGTGGTAGAGCATTCGACTGCAGATCGAGAGGTCCCCGGTTCAAACCCGGGTGTCCCCTAATCTTTTTTTCTTACATTTTTCTCTACGAAATTCGCTGAATATCGTCAGACGTGTCGAATCAAAATTGCGCCCGTTCTTTGCTTGCTACAGGAATAGTTTATTGGATTCAATCGAATGGAGAAAAATTAATTTCTTTTTTTTTTGCGTCAAATCGAGACATTTGTAAAATGTAGAGAATATTATCTGTACTATTTACGACGTGAAATCGACCCGATTTACGAGATCGTCTATAGTAGACAGATCGTATGACAGAGGGCATTGACCAGCGATCAGCTGTTACGCTGACCTCATCAACTAGCAACCTCTCGATTTATATCGCAATCGTTTGCCACGATAAAACCGTTAAAACTGGTGTTCCACGTTTCCGAACGAACGCTCTGCGTAATCGGGTACAACCGACAACTATCGTCACCAGTTTTATCGCCGCTGGTCGTCAGAAGCCGGAACGCGTCGAATTCGATAACGAACGGTGCGTTGCCGCGTGCCCCTTGACTTATGCAACCGGCTCGACGCTCGAGCAAAAAGGTTAATCCGCCTACGCGGCGAACAATCTTGTATCGAGTCGGGTTATTCGCGTCGCAGTTTTTCCTCGAGAATCTAACGACGTTGTTCTCCGAAAGCTCATGAATATTCAACGCAGCCTCTTACTATGTGTTACTCGTACAATGATTTTTCACAATGGTCGTCGAGACAGGCGGTAAACAGCGGATTAAAAATGCTAATCGTTTTCTTTGTTGAAAGACTTTAACCCGTCGCTCCAGCTACTATGTTAGCTACGGTGTTACGTTATTTACAACCACTTTATCTTCCGCGTTACGTCTTCGCCAGAGATGTTACGCAATGCGATACTACATATACCGCTCCTATTATACTACCCGTGCAATCCATCCTAGTATTTGTACCAATATTGACTCGCTATTCTTGTTGTGATCGGTATCGCACGTTCTCTATAATTCAATTATGCCTATCACAATGATTGTACCTACTATAACAATTCAACGCTGTATTATTTCAACTGCGCTTGAAACATTAATCGCGTTACGCCAATTGCATAAATAGTTGCAGGCGGCACAAGACGTATCTCGGCAACTATTCGACGATCGCGTATTGTAGTAGCTCAGGTGCGCATACCAGAGCAAAGCGTGGCGTGGCCTTGAGCCGGCCACGAGTCCCAAGATTTCTATCGAACGTCGGCTAACGGTGATCTGTCTCGCTGTGGATTTCAGATCCAAGTCGGAATCAAGGCCGGCGTCCGGTGCTGGGAGAAAAAGGGACGCGATCACGTCGCTTTTCAGCCCGAAAAGGCCAGCGAGCAGGAAAACGAAGCATGCTAGCGACGGACACCTGCCGAGGATAGGAGACCCTCTAATAAGGTGAGTTGGCCATCGCGCGTATTTGGCCGAATGACGCGCGATCACGTTTCTTCAGGAAAATGCACACCAGCTCGATCCTTGCGGCAGCTTTGAGAAAAAACAGGAATTCAATTCTCAACGCACCGAGAGACAAGTATTCTTTCCCCCGAGGAAGACGCTCGACCAGTCGAACCGTTTCCAATTACTAGCAACATAATTACAAGCTCTCTCGCACCGGTCCATCCGTTGCATTTTCCAGGTTCCCTCGACCTAGAAAAGTGGAAGTCGTCTATTAGCGCGTTTCGAAGCCTCGTGCACCAACCACTTTCTCCCCGGTGCAGCGTTTAGAGTCGATTCTATCAGGCAGTCCTTCCACGAGTTCCATCGCGAACGAGATATCTCCCTTTCGAGCGGGCCAGTCTCCTCGAAAAACTACCTAACCGTCGCGAATCAACGACCAGATGGTTTAAACGACGTCAATTGGTCGGCGGGGAGAGATATATTCCGGTGACTTCATCCACCGATTCGTTGCTCGTTAATCTAACTAACGCTGCGAGCTAAGGCTATTACCTCGAGCTGATGTAACGCTTCCATTGATAAGCGCGGTGTGATCTTTACACGAATGCTACCCGATCAAATCCGAGGTAATTTGTTCTCCCTTGATGTCTCAGCATGGTTAACCTCTCATGTTTTAGAAACCTAGAGATGCTTTTCTTCGCAGCTTGGAAGGTGGCAGAGTCCGCGATTAGACCTTAATAGTGAGGACTCGGTCATCTTCAAAGGGCGGACCAACAGAACGGTTACCTCGCTCTGATTTCGAAAACTGCCACTACAGGTCGAAGGAAAGAGTTATAAGTGGACTGCGGATTTTATGCATTTATAACAGAAATTAGTAGATTAGATGAAAAAAAATATATGGACTTTTAAAGGATTTTAAAATACTGTTGTATTATTTTTAGGTCACTAAAATTATTGAAACAGAATATAAGTGATGCAGTAAATTTTTATTTTGGATGAAACTCCGCAGTCTAGTTATAACGTATCCAAAAATCATTGAAATCGGAGTAGCCGTTCCTGCAGGTTCAGCCCTCAAAGTAGCACACAAGACTTTTGGTCGTTGAACGTTTAGTTTCCTGGCGTGAGACCCGGACTAAAGATGATCAGGATCGGATAGGATGCAAGTGGTCCGGGGGACTCGGCGACTACGCGTTTCTGTGTCCGCATAGCGCGCACGTGTCTCCTCGGCTTAACGACGTCTGCTCTTCTTGTTACTTAATTAGAGGTCGAGCACGCCGGTACTCGCGGAGCCCGGAGTGCTGGCGACCGACCGCTCTCTCGACAGACCGAGTAGACCGACGGCCCACTCTGACAATGAGACCGGCACTCGGCCGCGGCGCGGCGTCGAACGACCTACATACCCAGTGAATCAGAAGTCAATGAGCGACCCGATGCGCCGCGCTAACTCCGTTTGGAACCGTCTTGGAACGGCTCCACGGGTGACCGCGAGCTGCTACCGAATTTGATGCGTGCCATCCCGTCGCTCGCGCTGTCACGGTCCTTCTGGGACACGACTCCCCGTTGGCTGACGCCATCAACTTCGAGCTTCTTGTCTTCAGCAACACGCTGCTGAAGGATCTGAAAATTCGTTGATCTTTGCCCTACTGTAACTTTGTGTGAAAAAACCGTAGATCAATTTTTCAATGGTCATTGTAAAGAGGAGTCTTCCCTTTATAAGGTCGCATTGGTGCAAATAAGGGAAAAAATTTTTTAAGCTCCGTACAGTCGTTTGAGTGGGTGAAATTCAAAAAGAATAATAGCCCGAGTTTAAGTCGACTTCTCGCTCTGTTTTTTTTTTAAACAAAGAAGGGTCTTCGGAGAAATTACTATTAAAGACTTTGCTCTTTAAAATGAGCCCGCGCAGAGTGCTTTACGATTTTTAGAAAGGAAGTTACTGGAGTTCAAATCCGTTGAATTCTGGAGCAACGTGTTGCAAAGTCATCTTTCTTCTAGATGCTCCCATCGCTTTCCTAACTATGAGACAAAATATATCTGCGCTTGGTAGATTGAACACCGTCGTAAACGTATCGTCGAGTCCAATGGACTATTAGCGTCTAAGCGTTTGCGAGCCTAATAGCCGGCTGAAACGAAATCGTGCGAAAAGCGCACGGTACGGTCCCACAGAAATATCGGAACGGTGAGGTGATGACAGGGCGGGAAGGGGGGGGGGGTGTGAAGGAACGGAGGAGTTATTAAAATAGAGTGCGAAGAAGCTGTGAATGAGATCAAGGCTGACGCCAGAATACACTTTCGCCGCGGTATCGTGACCATCGAACATTCGGACCGACTTATCCGGGTCTAGAGACCTCGGGAAATTCTCTGTAAGAGCTGCACGGTCGCCATTATCTCCGAAGGAGAAGAAGATACGGTTATCGCCAGGTGCGTCGTATACGCGGACTCGGATAAAGAATTTCTGCGAAGGAATCCGCCGTGGAATTCGAGCCTGCGTAATTCCTGATCTACAAAATCTCGAGAGACATTGACAGTATTTCACAGAAATTCAACCGAGATGTCCCAACTTCTGTTTTAGAGTGTTCTCTAATCGGTGTTTGCCTCGACATTTGTCACAAAGCAAACGATGATCGGTTGCGCAAATAAAGTGCGAAAGCAGTCTCGCAGCACGGAGTTTTCTGGCCGTCGTTCCAGAGGCTAGATAAATTAATAAAACAGCGTTAATCGAGCGAGGGACTATGAGTCGCTGACGTCATGCTGTCTCCTTCTTTTAATTTCCATTTTCTCCGGTGCTCGCGACCAACTCTCAATTGACTTTGCCCTTATTCAAAGGCCTTTCAGCCCGGACTCCGACCAATGCTCGTATGACTTCTTAACGTGCTTTCATTCATTCGAGGACGGTGATCCCTGAGTGGCTCTGTTGGAAACCTGCCAATAGAGAAGCTCTCAATGTCTGCACAACTATGTCTCTGATGTTTACCGATCGGTGGTTGATCACCTGCTTTCCGAGTGTGCTGGGAATTAATCGTTCATTGTCCAGAATACTGCCAATGCTCGTTAGCTACCCGGTTGCCTAGAGATTTAGCCATCAACTAGATGCAGCCTAGCTATCAATTCTCTTCTCATTTCGTGGACTTGATCTATTTGACAAATGAGCGGTTTAGACGTGGCTAAGTATTCGAACGTTCTGAAAAGAGTCTAAGAACGCAGCAGCAGGCCCGCGTAGGACTGTTGCATGGATGACCGCGTGGAATATTAATCGACGTATGAATAACTCTGGTCAGACGTAAATAGTTCCATGCATCGATCAGTCTACGTGTCTACGTGTCTACACCGCCATTGATATTTATCCGGCGTTCGTGCCGCGAGTGAGCGCCCGCTTAGAAAATACTAACGTAATCATACGCTGCCGCGGACAATTAGGGGATCTGTAGGAGAGTGATTTGATGGGACAGCGAGACGGCCCGCCTTGAATGCCGATTACCGAACCAAGAATACACTCGGACTCGTGACTAGAAGTCTCGGGAATTACTCGCATGCAAGTTGCAGTCGTCCACTAGTTCAAGACCTTTCTTCTTCCAAATCTCTTATCGTTAATAATTTCATTTGTAAACCGGGAAGCTGCGCAACGAGTCCCATAAGGGTCTAGTTATACTGCCGGGACGTGATTTACTTTTACATAGGTTGGGGTCTAAAGAAAACCCCGACTGTAGACCCCATCCTATGTAAAAAAAAATCACGTCCCGGCAGTATAGCTGGACCCTTACTCGCCTAATCAGCTCCCACTGATCCGAGCTCGCAGGCTCTCTTGTCAGAGAGTGGCGACCTTGTCCAGTAAGGCCTGGGTTCCTGACCCCAGTCGGTCACAAAGGTAACCCTCTTCCTCGTCCACTTAATCCGCATAGGTCCTCTCGAAGGAACAGAGAGACACTATTCTAACAGTTCTCGTTTATAGGCTGGCCGCGATGAATCATCGAACAACGAGAAAAAGAGGAGCACGCCGCGCCGCGACCGCTGCAGCGCGAGGGACTTTCGCAACACCCAGTACAATGACTCCATTATGAACAGAGAACCCTATGGTCCCGGGTCTTGTCCCGAGCGGGACGGTTTTGACGATATTTTGGACTCGTTATCCGGCGGCGCGCATTTAGACCGCGGTCTTATTTTTTCAATGACGTTGAACCGCGCCGGCCACCGGTCCAAAGATACTCCCGATGACGAGGAACGTCGCACAGTGGGCCGTTTCGAAAAAATAGCTGGAATTGATTGAAAAATGTACATGTCACGAAACAAGGTAAAACTAGGACTTTCCCTGAGTTGATACACTTTTGTAATATTATGTCTCCATTCGTTTGAAATTCGTTTAGACTTGCCAAATTCACGGTGAAAATTTATTATTGTTATTGTATTGTATATACAGTTATAACCTAACCTAACGTTTGCACTTCAAATATCTTTGTTGTTTCTAAAGATACGTAAAATATGATAAGGACAAGATTGAATGGTACAATGGGGCCGACACGATGCAGAAAAATAAATTTTGTTTTTATGTCATTTTTTTTTAGAGATATCAAGGTCACCTTGACTTTTTTAAATGGAACCACCATTTTTTAAACACCTACAATGATAGTCCCTTTCATTACGAATTCAGTGACTATAATTGCTCAAGGTTATTCAAGGTCGCGGACAGAGATAACCTATAAGATTTAACATCGATACATGCCTGTAAACGGGCTTTGAAGGAATGTTGAACTCTGTCCGTGACCTTGAATGACCTTGAGCAATTATAGTCATTGAATTCGTAATGAAAGGGACTATCATTGTACGTGTTTAAAAAAGGATGGTTCCACTTTAAAAAATGAAGGTGACCTTGAAAATCTTTAAAAAAAATAACATAAAAACAAAAATTTTCTTGGTACCCTGTGAGTCCCACTGAACCATTCAACTTTGTCCTTCAGACATTTGACGTATGTTTAAAGACAACAAAGATATTTGAGGTGCCCAATATTTTATACCCTGTATATACTGGAGTTTATTCCTCCCATTTACTTTACTAAGTAAGTTATGAACAATGCGTTACACCCTCGACTTCCTTTAATCTTTCACCTGTTGCAAATAACACCTACCCATTTCTGTCATGAGTGCATAAAAGCCACAGTATAGTAATTAATAATGTATAATTAACAGAGTCGCGGATTTCGTCCAGCTTTTCGCTAGGTCCGGCCCACTGTGCACCGAGCAGACTCATATTTCCGCTAAACCCGTGGAAAAAGCGCGACGCTGCATACCGGTTCCGCGAGCGGACACGTGCACCACCGCGTCCCTGTGTGCACACGGCGACTGTAACTGCAACTGCAACTGCAGCGATAGTGTCGCGGACACGGGCACATTACGGCGAACAAGCCGGCTTTACGAGCCTGTTAGATTATGAGGCGACGCGATCAGGTGTATCGGCAGCCATTCGCACCCGCAAGTTAGTGCCGGTGTCGTTTCCCTCCTTGTGGAATCGCCGATGGTGTCGCGTTGCACCACCGAGAATCGGATTTTGCCTATCCGTCGATTCCTCGACTATCCCCCCTGCTGATCTTCGGTGATCGTCTTGTCCTGGGACACCCGGTATACTCGGCCGTTCGTAGAACCCACTGGGTCGCTGGAAAAATTACAAATAAGTTCCAACTTCTAAGTACTTGGAATTTCTATCGTTCGAAGTCCTTCTTCTGTCATGAGTGATACACTCGGGTGATAAATTATATGTATAACAGTCTTCTAATGATTTCAGATTCTCAGATCGCTAGGAGATCGGATGGGTAATGCAGTCCCGACACTGATCTCTCCAGATTTTAGAGTCCCAAAGGCTATTTCATCTTGCTCCTATTTGGTCAGACTTACCTAAAGGGTAGCTCGACCAGGTCGAGCATCATCAATGAAGAATGTCTGATACAGCAACGTTCTCCGAAGTGCTCTATTCACAGTCCGTCGAGGCTCGTAAACACCGAAGCTTATCTTATCGCGTTCTCGATGGGTGTGTAGCAAAGATTGAACGCGATATCAACGGTCAAACTGCAGTTAGCACCGTTTGACTCTGACTCCTGAAAGTCAGGACCGAAGCATATAGTCCCCTAGAACATCTGGATCAAAGCATACGGTTGCCTAAAGCTCTGGCTGAACCTGGAACGTTTTCTAAATCCCAAGACCAAGGTTTGCCATCCTTGGAGCTCAGGAATGTGTCGCTGCTAATCAGGAATGCGAAGTTAACGAAGCAGGAGAAATAGCTAAGAGAATGTCTTTTGTAAGAGGTCGGAGCGGTCGTGTATCGTCTCTGAAACAGCGAGGCTCGGCTCGTAGCAGGTAGTCCAGTGTCCCGGAGAAGTTTTGGCCACCGGGTACATACCATATGTCGACCGTATGAGAAAACTGGTCGACGGTGAGACGTCTGCAGATTCCGTGGCCTCCTTAAGCAGCTTCTACTTCCCTTCCCCAGCCTCGGCGCTTGTCTGACCATCCTCCATCCTCCGCGGAGTATGTACTCGTTCCCAGAGTGCCGGGACCAGGGACCAGGGGCCGGGGCGCAGTCTGTCTTAAGCCCCACCAACTCTCCCGCGGCAATTATCCCTCTTTCTCTTCGTCCTCCGCGTTTCTTCTGTCTCTGCTGCTCTACTCGAGTGCTCGGTCGGCTGAAAAATCGACCAACGAGACGAACGATCGAGCCGCATCACCGGCCCAATCGAATGCCCCCCTTCGCGCGTTCGAACGGACCGCCACAACGGTCCCAAATCGACAAGACGTGGCTAAAATCTCCAAAATGATTTTTTCGTTGGAGATATGTCCGTTGTAAAAACCGAAAACATTGTACTACCATGTTACGTGGAATATCACAAATTTTCAATCAAATCCGGGAGCGTCTTCGGTGGGCCCGACGGGTCCCTTCTGTCAACAGATGTAGGACTACTCCGTGGGCATTTAGTCTTCTACAAAAGTACACTCTCGTGCAAAATGCTTTCCATCGTTAACAAGAGCGTCGAGCTGATTTTTATGACCGTAGAAGCTGCACCACTTTCCACGTTCGTACGCTTCCAACTGACGAACTACAATTCCGTTCTGGATTTTCTCCTAGATATCCCTCGCCATCTTATCGAGGAGAACGGAAAGAGTCTTTGCTCTGATTGGAGAAACCCGGCAGAATCTTGCGTAAGAGAAATTTCACTTCCTCGATCGGATGAAAATTAGCCTCCCCCGATAGACCCCCATCTTTCTTCCTAGGTCGATAACGATCCACGAGACCCGTTGGAATGCTGGAAACCCATCACCCAAATGGACCAGGCTTCGCCTCGCGGTCGTTACAATGTCAACGTATTTTTCCGTCATCTTTCATTCGTCTGTTCAGCTGTGATCTTCCCCGCTGTTCTGGGAACCCCTGGGACTTACCCTCATTCCCCGTTCCGATTACCAAACATTCCAGAACGCGGGCATTTTATTATTTTTCATTATTATATTACCCAGAACCAGAATGAGCGATGAATTATAGCACAAGGCCTTCGTATATTAAAACGACTTAATTAAATATCTATTTCACATAAAACAAGATCAAAATTTTATGTAGAAATGCGTGTATTCCATGGTTGTGAGAGTGTTGAGTCAATTTTTTCACAAGGATTTTGCTGATAAACAAATCGGATGTTTATGCAACAGATTGAGAATAATTTCCTCTATGTATTTCAAAGACTTATTCAACCAGGGTAACCGAAACGGGCCCCATCATTGTACAGCCCTGCGCCCACTGTCACGACAGCGTAGTAGGGGTAACGTCCGTGGTGGGGGGCAGTCTCTCGCGTTTCGCGTTTCGCGTTCAGTTACCGATGCATCCTCGGGGGGTGAGCGTCGTCTTCGTTCGTTCGTTCGTTCGTTCCTGCGCCTGGTTCGCTCGATCCTCTGAAAGTGAAACAATCGTGTCTCGCCCGTGGAAAGACGTTCTCCGTTGTACGTCGAAAATGAAACGTTCGCGTCGCGCTCTGTCGATCGCGGACCCGTCTCGAACGCTCGACACGTTCGAGTGATTCCTGCGGTCGATCGGATTTTTCGAGCGAGTGTCGTTTCCCCGTGACATGACCAAGTCGGGACTCGGTCAGGAGAGTGCGAGAACGTTTCTTGAACGGGCGACTACGTGACGAGTGCGAGAGGCGGCCGCGCTGCCGTGGATCCGC
This sequence comes from Sphecodes monilicornis, assembly GCA_913789915.3. NCBI lineage: Eukaryota > Metazoa > Arthropoda > Insecta > Hymenoptera > Halictidae > Sphecodes > Sphecodes monilicornis. The sequence continues at coordinate 19,251,170 of OU565299.1, read as the reverse complement.
CACAACGAGTGCAACAAGTGGTCGGTGTATGTGTGTGGTCGGATGCTGAAATGAAAACGGGGACCGTGACACTTTAATCCCTCTTGGTGGGTCCCGGTGGACCCAGCTTCTTCTACCTTCGACCAGGGATTCCGATAGGACCCTCGAAGTCGGGACGAAAGTGGCTCGAGGTCGCGGCTCGGCGCGTCGTCTCGCGCGTATCTTCGAATTCTTCGGCGACCGATCATCTACTCGCCCCACCCCATGCGACTTCAGCTTCCTCGATTCAGAGAGATATTTCCTCGATGTTTCTTTTCTTGTGAAAGTGGCTTGTGACTCTCTCTTTCTCTCTCCCTCTTCTTTCATCTGTAGACAGCGAGGATCTTGTGTGAAAACGTTCATGCGATAGTTATCGCCGTAGGACTCGTTCTGACAGTTATCGGCCGAGTGAGCCAATCGGGGTGGATTCTGAGATGAGTCTCTTATCGACCGGGATCGTATTTCGCGCGTCCTGTCCCCGTCCAAGAGGATCGAACACGATCGTACAGTTCCTCGGGACGTGTCCACCATCCTTTCTCATAATGTTCTCCAAGCGAGCGTGACCGAGAACAACACTCCGTGTCAACGACAAATCGATCCCTCGTAATCTATCCCCCCCCCCCCTCGCGTGTGTTCGAAATAATGAATTTACGATTAAGTGCCCAGTGAAACGGTGACGGTCGACCATGATGAAGTTCAAATCGCTGTTTCGCAGAGGACAACAAAACCAACCGGCGCAGCAACAGCAGCAGCAGCAGCAACCGACGCAGCCGCAGCAGCAACAGCTACAACAACAACAGGAGCAACAGCACGTCCCGCTGCGACAGGCTGCCAGCGCCTCCTCGCTCGAAGCGAAGAACGAGAACCCACCCGTGGGGAACTGGGGCTCTCTCGGTAAAGAAGGCTCGAAAGGGAACCCGAAGGGAAACTACAACTCGAAGGGACCCGCCAAGGGGTCCAGGATGCAGGAGCTTGAGCGTGAGATCGAGGTGTTGCGCAAGGAACGCGGTCGGCTCGAGTCCAATTTAAGGGAGGCGTCCTGTGACGTTCAGAATCTCCGCGAGCTGCAAACCGAACTCGCTTCGATCAAGGTAAATCCCGTGAAACAACCCCGGAGGGTGGTCCGGCGAATCTGCCTCCCTCGATCCTAAGCGAACGTCACCCTAACCTACATCAAAACGTCACCCTGACCGCGAGACCGCCACGAAATCGTCAAAACGAGGATTCATCTATGATCGACCATCGGATGCTGTAAACTTGAATCGCTGCACCGCGTTTTCTGTCTAGCCGTTTTCCGGATGATTCCTTCCCGGTGCACGATGATCATTAGACCGCGGACTTTATGCATTAATGACAAAAACGTCTTGGCGCAATTTAAAACGGTAGAAACATTAAAAGAATTTAAGAATGTCAATATACTTATTGCCTACAGCTTATTAACCCGAGCGATTTTCATTCGAAAAGATTTACGAACAAATTTAATAATGTAAACAATATTTTGAATAATGGTACAGCAAACCCTCCTATACCACGATTAATTCTTTGTTAATTCATTTCACGATCGTTATAAGAAACTCTGCGTTATAGGAGTCTCAGAGTCGCCACTCGAATGCGAACGGTTAAGATTGTTAAAGAAAGAAAGAAATGTCTATATTATTACCGTTTCTTTTCTTGATACCAACAATTTTCGTTTTGCATAAGTCTAGTGATCATAATTGATCGGAGAAGCCTAGGAAGTTACGCCAGAGAGATTTCAATGCCCGTTTGCTCCGCGTTTAGCTCCCCTCTCTGTTTGGTGTCAGCGCGTGGTTCAGACTCGATCCTCCCACCTGAATCCACTATCCCCGATCGTCCCGATGTCGCGTAATATCGTCGACCTTACAAGGAAAACGAACACGAGGGAGACACCGTCGGTCGAGGGCGGTTTCGAGCCGCCATCGAGCGACTGAAAGACCCAAGGCAAACGTGGGTGATCCGTGTTCTTTTTCCTTATTTCCTCTCGAGCCGAGCGCGATATTACGAAAAGCGGACATTACATAATTGGTGGCTGTAATCTCATCGGCTCCGGTCCGTGATGCTGAGTCATTTTATTGGCGGGAACAATCTTTTTCGCTCCGCGACCGATGTATCCGAAATTCTTCCTTTTCTCTTTTTATTATCGTCGCTTTCGTAACCTAGCTTATCGACTCGCGGCTCAGACAGGAAATAAAAAAAACGTTTGTAAACAGGCTTTATTCTTGTCTCCCGCGAAACAAAATACACACTCGTAATTGTTCATGGAACCATTTGAATGTTTATCGATCGGTCGGTAAGAGAATTCTGTTTTGATTTTTTATCGATTCATATTTGATTTGGATCAATTATTAAGCTTCAGAGTGCACGCGTTTATTCCCTTATCGTATAACATCGAGTCAGATTCGCGACGAAGATCTCAAACATGTTTCTACGACGTATATTTTTCAAAGTAAAAAATATTTTGCGGAAAAATGCCGGTCCTAGAAAGGTTAACGTTGAAGTCCCGCGTATTCGAAGATGATGCAGAGGGCGTGAAGCGTGGGGATGTTTACGAAGGAAGGGAAAGCTTGTGAAGCGAAACGACCGCGAACGCTATGAAAAAACGTTGTCTCTCTTCGTCCACGGTAAACGACAAGGGGCACCTTGCTTTCGAAATTGTTTACGTTCGTACGAGGAATCGTGAATGCACGGCTGTCTGCCTAGCCTCTCAAACGTTTAGTGAAACGGTCGCGGTAACGGTTTACAGACCTAACCTCGATCAATGACACTTATCGACCGCGTTTCTGGTCAGGATCGTGGAAAGATCGCTCGCCTTGAATCGGCGAACGATTTCTCGGTATTGTCACGGTACACCGTGCGGCTCAGCGTATCGTGTTTCCCTGTATCGTTTGGCCCGAGTAATTAGAGTCTAGTCGGCCTCCATGTTCTCTTTTACATAAGCGATTCTAGGCATCTCCTGTGTTTTTTCTTCGCGACGTAAATAAAATTACAAAGAGAAACGTGTGAACGTGTTCGCTTTTTCACGCCACTCTCTCACATCGGAACGAGAATATAATATATAGCTCGTAACGAATTGAATTAGCAAAGCAATCGTTTGTACTTTTTGCTTCTTAATATAGGAGCAGCACAGCTTGGAGTTACACCGTTTGACAGAAGAGAACGAGACTCTTCGCGCGAGGCTCAGAGACGTAGCTCACTCTCCGCTGTCAGATTCGGAGAAGCAACAGTTGCTTTTGGATGCGTCTAGACTACACAACTCTGCACCGGCGTCCATAGCTATACCTCAAGATGAAGCTTCTACCCCTGTTACGTCCCTGCCCCATGATAGCGCTCAGTGTACCACCCCGGATTGGGACAAACACTCTTCCAGTTCTGTATCAGAAGTTTCTGTCGCATGTCTGCAGGATAGGATATTGCAAATGGAGGAGACACATTATTCGACGAACGAGGAGCTGCAAGCAACGATACAAGAATTGAGCGACTTACAAGTACGATTTTAAGGCCCCTATTAAAATTGATGCATTTAGTAAAGATACATAAATAATCATTTCTTGCTTTTATCTTGCAGGCACAGCTTACGGAGCTGCAAGCTGACAACGAAAGGTTGACAGAGGAGAAGGATGTGCTTCTGGAATCGTTGTGCAGGCAAACGGAGAAACTGGAAGATTCTCGATCGAAAGTGGACACGTTGCAGGGCCTGCTTTTAAGGGAGGAACAGCCTCAAGAGTCTTCTAAAGGGTATAACACGGAGAGGGAGCAGAAGCTAGTAGATCTTTTAAAGGTACGTGCATACTGACAAATTAAATTGTGTTATTGCGACGCGTACAGCAGCTTACTGACCAGATTTGTTGATCGTAGAGCGCTCAAGAAGAACGAGAGTCGCTGCTACAGAAGCAGGAAGAGTTAACGTCGGAACTGAAGATTCTTCGAGCTGCCGCGGAAGTCAGTGCCACGGAGACGGAGCGTCTGACGAAGTGCGTTCATTTGTTGGAGTCGACTGTGGAGGTAGCCAGCAATGAACGAAAGCAATTGGACATGGAGTTGGCGGAGGCCAGGCAGGAGGGAGCGAATAGGAGCATAGAGATCAGTAGGCTGGCTACCTTGCTGGAGAACGCTCGGGCGAAGATCGAGGAGTTGGAGCAGTCCAGACAGGTGGAGAACAAAAGCGAGGCTGACGAGCTGTTGGACGCTGCGAGGAGGGAGAAAGACACATTGGAGACGCAGGCAGCGGCTCTTCAGGAGCAACTGGCTCGCTCGCATTGCGACCACGTTCGGCTTAAGGATCAATACTCGCAGCTTCAGGAGGAATACAAAGTATGATGAAGTAAAAATTATTTTTCGATCAGAGCAGATTCTTCGGACGGGGATACTGATATTGGATGCATCTTTTAGGTAGCCCGCAACAATGCGAAATCGGCCATTGACGACTTAGAGTACCGCCTGGATCAGCTGAAGGACGAGCGGTTGTCCGTGAGCACCGAGTTGCAGCTGGTTAGGGATTCCCTGGCGGAATTGCAGGCGCAATGCCAGAGGCATTTAGAGGACAAAAGAGAGCTGAAGGCTGCGTTGAACGAGGCGCAACGAAGGGAACGCGAGGCTCAAACGAGACAGTACGAGCTGGAGAGAGCATTGGCCGAGGAGCGGAAGCTGAGGCAAGAGGAGATTGTCGAGTGGGAACAATTCCAAACGGACTTGTTGATGACCGTGAGAGTCGCGAATGACTTCAAAACAGAGGCTCAGAGCGAGCTGGAGCGCGTCGTGATGGAGAACAAGGCACAGCGGGACAAACTCAGAACGCTGGAGGCTCAGCTCGACAAGCTCAACAAAGGTAAGTGAGACCGCACGGTCCCGAACCGAGACTTTGTTCCCGACAGACAGACGTTTATATATTTTTTAACATGCTCTTAGGGAAGCGTACAGCGTATTCCAGTTTATAATTTTCTTTTTGTTCGTCGCCGACGAGCCGGAGTGTTATTAATGCAATATCTGTTGTCTGTTTTTTTTCCAACTTTCATTCGGATGACAGCCAGCATTCCAGTCTCCCAATGTAAGACATACAGTGGTGGCACGATCAGAAGTAGTCGCAAGCCGGCGAGCAATATATTGAAACGAGGCCGTACTATCGTTAAGAAGCGGCACGACTCTAGGAAGAGTGCGTTGAGTAGTAACGCGTCGAACACGGCGAACGACCTGGATCCGTGTCACGTGAACAGAAACTCGGAACACGACAAGCCCGAGGACTCGATCGCTCCCGAAGTAATTTGTTTAAGCACGGAATCGCATGAGCAGGTTCGATTAACGGGTTCCAAGGAGCCCGTTCAATTGGATGACAAGCTAATCTCTGGCAAAGAAATCGAGTTTTGTCCTGCCTTCGATATGGACACGGTCCTGAACGGTTTGGAAGATTCGCGAGTCTTACGGAATCGCACGGAGGATAGTAAGCGGCCCGACGAATCGTTGAATCGTTCAGAAGATCAACCGAACTCGAACGTAACTAGCGCAACTGCGAAATCATCCTTGCTGAAGGATATCAAAGGTATTCAGAACATGGGGAAAGACTCGTACGGCATTAGTATCTCGAATAGCAAATTTTACGTTCCTATGAATTACGTTTTCTCCGGCGTGGAGAACGCGATGGACGATTTGAAGTTTGAGGTGGACCCAGGGATGAGGAAGGTGTTGCAAGAGTGTACTCGAAAGACAAACAGTATCACGGAAGAAGAATCTCGGACGTTGAGTGACCCAGAGCTGGGAAGGGACAAGGAGAACTTGTCCGAGGAATTCGACACAACTCCCAAGTCAGAGAAGTTCAACAGCGACGGTTACCTCAATAAAAAGCGCAAGTTGCTTCCGAACAAGACTGAGTCCAACACTGGCGGTGAAATCTCAATTTTGGACACCCTTCCGAAAAGCAATGTCTCCAGGACTAAATTGAGGAATCAAAATCACTCCGCTTCTCTGGAGAACATCGACCTCCTTGGGAAATCGAAAAGCGACGAAAAATTGCTGTTCAACGATTACGATAATGTTAAGAGAAGTACCATACATTACAGGAATAAAACAGACCAATCGTATTTGAGGCCACAGAGTGTACCAGTCGAATCTTACTTATACAGAAATTGGGATACAAAAAAGACTAACACAGAAGTCACTAGGAAAGAGAAAACTGTAGCTATTCTATCTTCTTTGGAAAATTTGCCTAGATCTCCGCTCGACCCGCTAACGATGCCAAAAGAAATGAATGTCTACTCGAAGGAGTATACTCGAGGCTCGGACTCGCCATCTCCAACTCAAAAAATATCGAATGAGTCGCGGAAGACTAAGAGCTTGAGCCTGTGCGAAGCGAACAGGTTGAAACGTATACAGTTTTTGAATACGAACTTGTCAGAATCCGACGAATCGACTGTGGAACAAATTGTAAGCGGCTCTGCGATTCTTGATGAAAAACAGTCGCCCGAGAGCGATATAGGTGCAAGTACGAATAGCAAAGGTGGTCAAAATGATTCCTTGTCCACTGACAAGGATAAGACTCTGATAGGGAGGACGTCGTCTTTAAGAGAAAAATTTGAGACGATCATTGAGGACGTGGAACTGAGACCAGGCCGGCAAATAGGTACAAAACGCGACCGTAAGTCGGCCAGTAGTGTGAAAAACGTGGTTGCTTGCATCGCAGAATTCGATCCCATATTGTCTGTCCTGGTTTCTTATACTCTAGCAAATGACACACCACCGAAGTACACCCTTCTCGTTTCTAGCCTCAACAATTCTTCTAGGTCCTACCTCTTACCACCTCACGTTGTTTCAAATCAGTAACCACCACCACCACCACCACACGTTCTCTAGTGTTGTCTTCTTATCCTGGAATATACATATATATATATATTTGCTTTATGTTTTTGTCCCTGGTCGTACCGTGTATTGGTATACAAATCGTGTGTAAATACAGAACTGGTATATAAACGCTACGTTGAGAATCCGAGGACTCGAATGAGTTTCGTTCTAGCGTTTCTACTTTTCTGTTTTTTTCCTTTATTCTTTTCTTATTTCGTTATATTTGTGCTTATCTTTTGATTATATGTAATACATAGTGCTTATTGCTTTTTTTTTCGTTTTCTCGATCGACGGTCGGGTCCAGTAGACGGTGTCAACATTCTGGCAATGTTTCCAGCTAATCAGAAGGTGATACAACAGCCGCCGCAGAGGCCTGCCAGCACTCCGACCGATACTCAACAGTGCGTGTTGACCAGCGTGCAACAGGAAATAGCTGCTCGACGAAAAGCGAACATTTCCAGGCAGGATTCAAGACTGTCGGTGAAGTGTTTGATCGAAAGCATCGAGAACGCCACTAAACAGGCTAAAGCAGGTACAGAGAATTAAATAATTTACTCTGAAGCGTCTACTCTGTACGATCTTTATATTGTATTTAATATACGATTTTTAATTAGGACCGGGAAGTCGCAGCAGTTCTACATCATCCCTGAACTCCATTGGCACGAACGATATAATGACGTTGAAGGCACCGCTCAGGGATCAACAGCAGATCAATAACTTAATCTGCACGGCGAACTCGACGAATAACAATAAAACTCAAGCGGTGATAACGAGAAAGCCGTTGTCAGGTAACTTTAATAATTAAGTAGACACACAGTCGCTGCGCTCTCGAAGCTATGTCACTGATTAGTCACCAGATAAACATTTTGTTACGTGTATACACGAATAGGTTTATACATGTATCGTTGGACCTCGTAGCTCATTGTATATTGAATCAAGTGCATATTTCTATGACACAAAAACACACGCTCGCACGCTGTCCATGCTTGATTCGACAAAAAAAAACATACGTACGCTAACAACAACTCAGCCACGTTTTCTTCCAATGATTCCAAACGCAGAGACCAAGTCAACACCTGTGGTGTTAAGCCCTGGTGAGCTGCTGGACTCTGCCACTTTGAATGCCAAGGCGATCGACTTTGTGCGTCGGAATAGCGTGACAGACTTGTCGGAGCGTAAAGACCCACTTTGCGGACTGATTAAGAACGGAGGCTCGAAACGAAACGCATTGCTCAAATGGTGTCAGAACAAAACGTTAGGCTACCGGAATATCGATATCACGAATTTCAGTAGCTCGTGGAACGATGGCCTGGCGTTGTGCGCCATCCTACACTCTTACCTACCACACAAGGTACCCTACGATACGTTGACGCCGGTAGAGAAAGGACGAAACTTCTCCATCGCTTTCTCTGCCGCGGAGAGCGTCGGTATACCCACCACTTTGGTAAGTTTCATCGGACTAGGCAGAGCTATACATATAGCTATATTTTCATTGTACGTTGCGCAGACGAGACACAGTTGCGTCCATCCTTTAAATAGCTAAACATTCACAATTATAAGGCAATTTTTTCAAAGATGCTTTTACGGCAAGATTGCCGTAGTTCCCATAATCACCGTCATTATTCGCAGATGACGCCACTGTCCCTTGTCTGTGCCATTGTTATTCTACCACAGCGTGTGTAGCGTCGAATTCATTAATGAATTCTTATCTTCTTTCATAGAACATAGGTGAAATGTGTCAATTGGAGCGTCCCGACTGGCAACAAGTCATGACATACGTGACCAGTATTTACAAACACTTTGAGACGTAAATTGTTGATGGTATGTGGTCGGTGTTCCGTGTCACCGAGGCGGGTCCTCCTCTCCATTCAATGAGAACAAGATCATCTAGTCAACCAAAAAGGAAGAAGACAAATTTTCTATAAAGCAAAATTTCGCGACGACTATTTTTTAATGGATCTTTCCAAGGATCGCTGGATCACAGCAGCACTGCCTACATCCGATTGCTGTTTTTAATCGCGATTGCGAGCGATTCAAAGCAGTGAGTACTCGTTGGAAGACTAAACACCAAATGGAATTGCTTTTCATTCTTTTACTATGAGACTGAGCATTTATATACACACGCAAATATATATATATATATATATATAAATATTTATATATATAGTATATTCGCAAAACAGTATACTTGTTTGGTAGTATATATGGTACTACGTATGACACGGTATACTGTGGGGCGAAAACAAGGACAAAGAATTAGAGGCAGGGATTTTGTAGAAACCCGTCAGTCGACGGGTCAAAGAGGAAACCGAGAGATGAGAATCTAAGCTTTACCGATGTCTTCTGCGCGTGAAAATGCATGCTTCAGTGCCTCCTTGGCAGAGCCAACAATATGATTATACATGCTATCGTATTGTGTGCAAAAAGATTTTTCTATGCCGTATGGTCTTTTGCATGCTTTCTAAACGGAAAGAAAAGGAAAAACAAAAGCAAACGAGTGTGTCGAGTATTTCCGTTCCTCGTACCGTGAGTATTTTTCTACTTGTATTATTTTTCGAGAAACTTTTTTGTAAAGTTTACAAAACCAATGTACAGAACGAAGCGCCTTAATTTAAAAGAAAAGCGACCTAATTTATTATATTAGTCAGGTTTAGTAGACTACGAGAAGCCGGAGCAGCAAATTTTATTAGAGAGCATCGTTTATGTTTCTATATAAACTCATTCTCGAGATATATAGTAAGGAACGAACGAACGAGGATTAAGTTCTCTGTGATATAGCGAGAAATAGCCCCAAAACAGAGATAAAAGAAACGTTATCGTTATTGCTCTTATTATTATTATTATTATTACGATTATTATTATTATTACTACTACTACTACTATTAATATCATCCTCATCGTCATTGTTGTACCATTGTAGACATTATGCTGTCTGACATAAAACAATAAACTTGCCTAATACTATTTAAAAATCTCCGAACAATTTAACTTTCTAACAAGGGACAGAATTTTGTGTAACAATGAGATAGAAGTAAGAAATAGTTTTAATGATCTCCAAGGTATTTACAAAGTATTTACAATTATCAACTCGGCAGTAAACATCGTTTCTCATGGTTTAGTCCTCTATCATAGCATCCTAAAGCAATCTCCATTGTCAGTCACATCAGTTCATTCGATCCTTTATCACGATTCGCTCACATCCATTTTATCCTGATCTTTCTCTCCCGAATAATACTCGTTGGCTGGCTCGACCATTTTGTCAGTGTCCTGTGCATTCTGTCTAGAGTCCGGATCTGGCTCCGGTTGTCTCTCCTCTTCCGGTGGAAGAGCATCGCAGGGAACGTCTTGCATTTGTACACTGGGAGAGTGTTGTATCATCTTTAGATTATCGTACACGTGTCTCGTGATCGCTTCCAAGTATTGTTTGCTGTTCGCGTTGTCCTGTCTGGTGACAACATCAGGATGCAGAGTGAAATCTGGTGCAAAGTATTCCAAGTATTCTGTGTAAGGCAGCTCGTTGCTTATTTGTTCATCCACCAACAGAGAAGTCTCATAGGTCCAACAGCGAGCTACATTGCGCAGGGTGTACCCACCCCCGCCTACGGTGAGCAGAGGAACGTTCAAATCTCTGACAAACTTGACACACTCCCCGTGTCCTTTTGTGCTCAGGCTGAAGCAACCTAGGCGATCATTCGCGAGCGAGTCTGCGCCACATTGTAGCACGATTGCCGTAGGCTGGAAGAATTCCATCACATGAGATATCACAGGCTTGAACACCTGCACGTACGAAGCATCGTCGATGCCCTCTTTCAATGGTACGTTAACAGAGTAGTATCGTCCACTTTCTGCTCCGATTTCGTACATGTCTCCAGTCCCAGGGAAGAAGTAATTCCCGTACTTGTGAAAAGAGACAGTCATCACTCTGTCCGTTAGGTAAAATGCCTCTTGAACTCCATCTCCATGGTGAACGTCTATGTCTATGTAAAGAACTCTGGCGTGATACTTCAATAGCTCCAGGATTGCTATCACAATGTCGTTGATGTAGCAGAAGCCTGATGCTTCGAACTTCTTCGCATGGTGTAACCCTCCGCTCCAGTTGATGGCTATGTCGCAGCAGTTGTTGTTCAACTTAGTAGCCCCTTCCAACGAAGCGCCTGTGTACATGGAGCAGAAGTCAAACAACCCTTCGAACACGGGACAATCATCCCCCACGTTGAAGTGGCTAAGATACTTGGTATATCCTTGTAAATTCTGCGGCGTTACTCTTTGTAGGAACTCTACGTACTCATCCGAATGAAAACGACACATGTCGTGAGTGCTGGCTCGATAGGGACGGTAGATCTGCATCTTTTTGTGCAGGCCATAATTGAGTACCAGACTGTGGATCACAGAGAGCCTGTGAGGCTTCATCGGATGCCCGGGACCATAGTGAAAATTTCCGACGTCAGGATTATAAAAGTATGATACCTTTTTGTTGTAACTCATGTTTGAGGTTACCGCAGTCGAATCAAGGTTTATACGGGGTGCAATTAATTAAAAATGATGCTTTCGTTATCAAGATATCTGTAGCGTCATTATACAGGTTGAAGCGATTACGATTAATAATTTTTCTTTTGTCTTTTACTAAAAAAAACTACTGTTTATCGAACGTAGAGGTTAAATCAATATCGTTCATACATTGCCTCTGTTAGGTGTTTCTTTTGCACGAAATCAAGTGAATCAAACGCCACTCTGGATTCTTATCGAACAACAAGCTCACGATAAAAAATAGAATAAAATTTTACAATAATAATAAACAATATCATATTTAGTTTCAACGGTATTTTCTTGATTTGACAGTTTTTAACCGCCATCTATAAGGATGCTTTCGAAATACTTGGCGCTCAGATATTACAAAGCACTTGTCTGCAGGTTTATTTGCATTTTTTCAAAATTGTTTGAAATTTAAATTATTTTCCGGATGTTGCTGGTTAAGATCGATAACAAAGTAGCATTTTGAATGTGCCTGGCGCTTAAATTTGAATATTTTACGGATTAAATCTTCATAAAAAAATCGATATTCCATGACAGCGTTTCTCAACCATTTTGCCATACGTTCGGACATATTTTTTTGACAATAAATTTTCATGTATGGAGAGTAACATTTGGCTTAATAAATCTGTAAAATAATATAAAAAATTTCAAGCTATTATAAATGATTTCCTGTCATCGCTTTAGCCTAGTAATTGTATTTCCTGGGCCATTAATTAATCTAGTGGGGCCCATAGGTTGAGGAACGCTGTTTTTTAATGCAATTTACATTTACGTAACATTGTTATCCAATAATAAATTTGAAATACTTTTTGATTTCTGAACGTGGTTAACGAGTTAGGTAATTTGCGTCCGTTTTCTTAAAATGTTCAAATGGAAGCTGCGGAGAATTGATCGGCTGCAACGCGGCCATTCTTCTTGTTTTCTGGACACTGGCGGTTGGCAACGGACGCCCACCTAACGTATTCCGAGGGATGAAGACGATTTCGTTCGGTGTTCACGTTATTTATTCGCAGTACAATTCAAATATACGTTGAAGGTGTCCGAGGAATTGTGGCCGGTCTACGAATCCAGAAGAAAACGAAGAGAGAACACGAAACCATGAGACCGGATTCACGGAGCGTTTCGTTTACGTTCCACCGGGAAGTTTTGAGTGTGAGAAATTCGCCGGAGATCACTAAGAACTCGAAGAATCTGAGACGGCGGCTTCAGGATCGGTTCGAGAAGGACAAGTCTAGCGATTCGTGCAAGGAGAAAACACCAAAAGACAAGCAAACGAGCGATCGAGGCTGGAACAACTTGACGCTCGGAAATATGTCAGCGGATTCGCGTAGGGCTCTGCGGAGCGGAGCCGAGAAACTATCCAAAACGATATCTTCCGTACGCACAACCTTTGGGACTATTTCACAGGTCTAAGCCAATTTTAAGTCAACTCTATAGTCGCACAACTTGCTTAATTGTTATGCATATTTCTAACAACTTGTTTCTCTTTCAGAAATTCAAAAGTTCAACACGCAGACGGCAGAGATTGGAAGAGCAACAATCGCCAAACAGCATCTGCAAAATGCAGACACCTCAGACTCGTTCTCGTCAGCTGTTGGGACGAACTCCGACAAAGCTGTACAGTCCTTTTGGCATTGAGTCCCCCAGGCACGCATGGGACAAGGAAAACAGTGAAACACCGGTGCACGCATCCTCGGGATCGAACACGCATTACATACAGTGCAGACCATTCCGTTTCACAAGAAAAGGATTCTCCATGTTGAGATAAAATTTCCCCATGATTTTTTAATAAGGTTTCCACAATGATCTCTTCACTTCCCAGCAACGCATTCGGAATTGCGTGCCTTGTGCAACTTATAATTGAATTATTTATTGGATTCTCATCGAGGTAGCAACTTGTACCTACACAGTTATCGTGACGTATTACCTATGATATTAAGCTGCTTTCACATGTACATGCAATGTATAATGTATAATTTATACCTTTTTATACGTATTTATATTGATAATTATTACTGATGCAATATCAAATAAACATGCGGAACAAAGATACCAATTGAATGTAAGAACAATTAAGGTTTAATAGTAATATCAGTATTCTCTGACTTTTTATTTTTTCGATTTTCATCTTTCTATTCTCTGCTTTTAAGGTAATTCAGAAGCACAATTAGATTGTGGATATTTATTACAATTTTTATCGTTTAAATTATTTAATAGGTAACTTACGAATTTTATGTATTATATGCAAATATGCGAACAAAACGTTCGAAAATAAAAATAAAATGCATATTTCTGTTCGTTCGATAAAATTTTACTTTTATTTGAATCATAAAAAATATTCTGTTGTAGGACAAAATTCCAAATCCCGTTAAACATGGCGCCAAAGGGAAGACGTGTCTCTGCACAAACCTAACCTTTACTACAATTCTTCGATGCAACCCGACCTACGTTCATGCATCAGAAAGTCCACTCTGCATGCATGCAGCATTTTGTTCGTTTATTTCGAGGACGACACGCGTGCGTATGCATTAAAAAAAAAAGTGAAAAAATAGAAAACGACCGGTTTTTATTATTTGTTATTCGTTTGTTACGTTTGCCAAACATTGAGTGGCAATTGCTTCGATTCGCCGCATAACCAGGAGACAGTCGAGGTGCGATCAAAATCATTGACAGATCCAGATTTGCGAAGGCATCGTCATTGAAAAACGACGGGCACGTGCTCGCATTATTGTCGCCTCCGTGCAAAGGAAAGTGTGCGACAAAAATGCGTCACCGGCTCGAAGAGGCAGCGTCTTGGACGCGACAAGATTAACATGCAGAAATAAAAAATATTCGGATGCGGGAAATTCGTTGACAGTCAGTGGTATGCTTCACGAGTGAGCGGGATGGACGTTCAAGAGCGAACAGTTGCACAGGATGCCTCGAACTTGAAAACAGGGTGAGTTTCCTATTTTTCAAAAAGACATTTCTCTCCCGCGATTATCTTTTGCGTAAAGTTGCAGCTTAGCTCCAGTTTTGCAATTATATCGGCCGTCAGCGTTCAAATCGATGTTAGAACCGCTTCAAACACACTTTTCAGAGAATTTCGTGTTTTGAATTGTTATTGTTATGCTACCTATTGCGCATCGCATTTTCTATCGAAACTGTGACAGTTGGGACCGCAGACTGGCCACTGGTAGCGGCTGCGTAATAGCGCATTGCAGTGTGTCGGATAGTCTATAGAATACGAGGGAAATTAAATTCACGAATAAAAGATGAAACGGAAGCTCTGGAGGCAAATGGGATAATGCTCTTCGATTCTTCTTCTCCTACAACCTTTTATTCTTTTAGCATATATAATATATCGATAGCTGACCTTTACACGTTTCACGTGTGTTCTACGTATATTTTACGGGATTCGCAGTGATGTCAACGATTGATAGAGTAACCTCGTTCCACGAAACAAAATAGAGCATAAAAAATGACGAGCGCGTGCTGCATGCGTCCGCGGAGGAAGCAGAATAGAGGAATCATTGTTTTTCGTTACCCTGAACGATTTCGAATTTAAATTTAAACTCTCCGCTCTCTATGTTACGCGGGATTTCTTCGTGAGACTAATTTATGATGCTCGTAGTACCCTACTGGGAGATGTTGCCAAGGTACGCCTCATTACCGTAATTGTATCTAAAAAAAGAAAAATACTGCAGTCGCGAAAGTACGCTATCGAAGGCCGTAGAACATAATAATGAAGAAAACCGCGGGGCAAAATTTTTTGTCCAAGTTTCCGCTTCTAAGAAAATCGATTTTGAAAATATATAGGGCGCGCGCTTCATTGAGCTCCCCCTTCCCTCTATCCGCCCCCTCCCACTGCTGCACGATTCTCTTTGTGGATCGCTATCGTATTTACATATAAAGTGTGCAAGGTTATCTGGTCGCCGTATAGAATTCATCTTTTGAGGGTAAGGTCTATTTAAAAATTGCTAGTTCGGGAAACAGCGGGGAGAATAATAGGGGAGAAATTGGCATGGACTCGTAATTGGCATAAACACGCGCCAGAAATTTCGCGGACCCAGGTATCGAACCGTTTCATGTGCTTCCAACTAAAGTTTCTTATTCGAAAAACGACCGAAAGCTATTCGACAATTACTCGAATGTCTAATTCAATTTGAAATTCAACTGACAGGTTTCACGTACTCCGCTCGTTTTGTAGACAATTGACGCCGCAAGTCTATTATCACGATTTACAGTACTGTGTTTTAATTAAAATAGTTCCGAGTGTAACGGTTTATTAATTCAATTATCATAAAAAAGAGTAAACAAGGTTTTAAACAATGGAAAAATGAAAAGAATGCAATCGTTTGCAGAAAATGTTTATTTTGTCTAATGAACCGCAGTCGAAAAAATCAGAATTTTCGAAACAAGTTAAAACTTGACATTTGCGATTATTTGACGATGTAGCAAGGAAAATCGTGTGCCAGCAGATTTTTCGGGATCACGAGGGATGCGAGGGTGGCGTGGCAGGGTGAAAAAAGTGTGGGTCCTAAGGGACCCAGGCGTCGTCGGTGCTGTGAGGGTGAAATAATGGCCGGGTCTAAAATTTAGGCGGGACGGGTCTCGCGGTAGTGTGCGCAGGCCCGTCACATATTTCCGCGGTGAAAACGCCAGATGGTGGGGGTAGTGTGTACCGCGAGAGGGTGCCGCGCGCGAGAGGCAGGTCAGGGCTGGGGCTCAGTACGTTTGCGTACGTCGTTTGGATCGTGTGGTCCTCGGTGTAGTTCCTCCGCGATTCTTTTCTCGCTGCGTTCTTCGGTCCCTCGTGCATCGAAACACTCCCACCTTCGGGTATCAACGTAACCGTGGAGACGAACGTTCTTCGGTGATAACAAGACCTGTGAATTCCCACGATGCAGCCGCGGCTGGCTTACATAATTGTCAGCGTACAGTGAAGCGTCTCATACGCGCGTGACACACGGGACAACTGCGAGTGCTGCTCTTTTCACCGATCTTCATTCGTTGTGTTTCTTTGACCGTGACGCTCCCTCCTGCTTCGGTACGTATGTCTTGCTTTCTCTCTCTTTTTCTCTCTCTCCCTCTCTCTCTTTCTCTCTCTCTCTCTCTCTCTCTCTCTCTCTCTCTCTCTCCCTCCCCCTCTGTGCCCGTCTCCCTCCTCTGTCCTTCTGTCTCTCTTTCTCGTTCCCGCTGCTTCTGTTGGGGGAACTGACTCGCTCTCTCTCTTTCTCACCCCGTTTCTGTCTCGCTCGCACGCGTCCCCGTGGCCTCTTTTCCTCTCGCTCCCTCCGTAGTCTGACAGCTTGGTCGATTCACGAATCCGCCGGGCCATTCGCTTTTCCCCGGGCCTCTTCAAAATAAGGCCACTCGGCTCCACTCTTGTTTCTGCCCCGCGAAAAGTGACAATTTCTTTCTTTCCTTCTCGTTCGTCTCGGTTCTCATCGTGCGAGCGTTGCTCTTCCGAAATGGTTGATCGGGAAACGGGGGAATCGTCGAGGGGGTTATTAATTTCTAGGCGAATCTGAGCGTGGTGTTGTGTGTCGCATCCCCAGTAAAAATCACAGTGCTCTCCCGTAAACAATAAACAAACGGCCCGTGTTGTTCCGGTACGTGGAATTTCTCGTGAATGAATCCCGCGTACTACCTTTGTTTTTATTTGTATCTTTTTTTTTCTCACTTAAACAAATTTCCGTCGCGGTTCGGGCGATTCTGAATTGGCTTCGGGTTCTTAGACGTGAACACCAATGTTTCTGTGCTCGCTGTTTGTTTAGCAATTTCACGTTGTTGAATTTGTACGTTAACAGGTTATGATGCAGGCGTTTTAGATTCGGATTCCACCTCGCGCGGGTATTCTAATATAGAGAAATGTAATTGAATCGGTGTTCTCACGTATTCTCTTGCACACAATTGTTTGCCCGTTAGATTATTATTTCGTACAGTTCCACTCTGCTTTGTAAACTATGTTTGAATCTTTACCAACCTTTTGCGAATATTGTGCTGTTGTATTCGTTTGTATTTTAGTTTTGCTTTATTCGTGGCTGTTCGCTGGTTCTGTTTTGTCCTTATTTGCCTTTGTTTGTTTGTTTCTGACACACAGGTCTGGCATCATATACATATATGTATATATGCAGATTTATTTTCTATTTATTTTCAATTGCTTAAAGAAAGCGAGAGTATTTGAAAAGCGCACAGACCAAGCAACGATCATGGTGTCCCACGGGGAAGACATAGTAATGATTTTGTTTATATTTTTTGTATTTGCTGACCCCATCCATGGTTTTGCTGGGATGTATCAGTTGGAGTACGCAGCAGCCACAGCGACAGAACTCACGACCGGTTGACGCCGCTCAACAGCAGAATCAACTTGCGAATCAGCAAGTCGAACAAAATTCTGTGGAATCTTCAAACATGACGGATCAGCGAGAACAGCAGCTTCAGCCTCAGCAACAGCAACAACAGTTACAACCACAGCAACAGCAAATCAAAAGCCTCGACGAGCCAAGGACAAATTTGATTATTAATTATCTTCCACAGAGCATGACCGAGAAAGATCTGTACAGCTTGTTTGTAACAATCGGGCCTGTGGAGTCCTGTCGCGTAATGAGGGATTACAAAGTAAGTAAAATCTGTAACATACTACTTAGCAAAATATTTGTCGATAAATCAACAAACATTGTTTCTTGTACAGTCTGGCTATAGCTATGGCTTTGGGTTTGTCAACTATGCGAAAGCTGAAGACGCAGCCTCAGCCATAAATACCTTGAACGGCCTTCAGGTCCAAAATAAAAGGCTAAAGGTATCTTTTGCACGACCGTCGGGGGAGGAGATCAAAGAGACCAATCTTTACGTTACAAATTTACCAAGGTATTACAAAATGCAAACGCTAGAACTCTAATTAGACTTCTATAGTTGTTTACTTCTGCTCCGTTTTTCTCCACAGAAATATAACGGAGAGTCAGATCGACGACATATTCAGCAAATATGGGAACATCGTACAAAAGAATATCTTAAAGGATAAACTCACTGGACTGCCGAGGGGTGTAGCGTTCGTCAGGTAAAAACAAAGAAAACTTAGGCTTATCAGGGTAGTTAGCAATAACTGGTGTGCCAGTAGTAGATATAAGTTAATGGTGTTGGCAGCGTGCCACTATTGTCATAATTGGTAATATAATATGTCACGATGGCAGTAACATACGAGAGATAGATTATTAAAGCATTAAATGTTTTCGTTGGTCCGGCGCCTAGGTCTTTAGAAAATTGGAGCGGACGCGTCTCGAGGTGACGAAGCAGTTGTTCTCTCGGTGGTAGAAACTGCTTCGTCATTATGCAATGATTTCTCGCCGCGTGTATATAATATCATACGCGTATTTATTTCCCCCGCGTGTATCATTGCTGCCAAATTATTTTTACACGGTCTCTGCTGCCGCGCGTGTTTCACTTGCATAATTTTCGATTTTACCCTGCTCCGACGACCCACCAACCTACTTAGCCGCGTTAAAGCACAGATTGTGCGTGCGACGGCACACCGGTTTGTTGTAGGAAATAGTATGAAAACTGTGCCAGCCGGCTGGAAATAGCTGCGAAACTAGTTTGACAATTTCTATTAATTTTGGCAGATATTAGGGATCCGTAACGAGACCACTTTTATAGCACGCTCTAGATCGGACTTGATAAATCTTGTATTAGATCTCCGGAGACCTGGCTGGCAGAGGATCGGTTATATTCCTCTGGCAATGGATCTCTTTACGAGTATCTAGTTTTCTTCAATCCTCTTTTACGTCTTGTAGATTTGACAAGCGGGAAGAGGCGCAAGAAGCAATCGCGAGACTACACGGCACGATACCGGAGGGTGGATCAGAGCCGCTTAGCGTAAAAATCGCGGAGGAACATGGGAAACAAAAGGCTGCGTATTACGCGGGATGGCAAGCCGGCTACAACCAGAGTCGAGGTAAGTGGACCACAGTCTTCCATAGACTATTAGCCTTGCCCGCACTACTTTATTCTGCAGCCTGACATTAAAAATTATCGCTTACAATCGTATTAGATCAAGAGGTTACACCACTGTAAAATTGCAATTGAAATCTTTCCTTAACTTATAATTAAACTGCGGATCCTTTATGCGAAATTGTTCGTATTAATTACGAGACGCACGAACCAAACAGGAATTTATTTTTCTTTTTCTTTTTCTTTTTTATTAAGTCGTGAGAAATGTATTGATACTTTTAAATGTTTCATTTTTTGAAATCATAGACCCTTACTCTTGCTGTAAATGCATAAAATCCGCAGTATACTTATAATTGTATTTATCGATTTATAATGAGCTAAAATATATTGCATTGCACTGTTGTAACCTCTTAACTCTCTTTCCACTCTAAGGCCTTTAGCTAATTATTAGACTGCGAATCTCCATGCAAAATGGAAACCTTCTAAGTCCATTGTGGTGAATAGGAGGTAAATGAAAATGTATTCCTTTCTTTGGCAATTGTAACGAGTCAAACATAATGTAACAACATGCTTGAACGTCTTCATAGTTTTGTATTTCGCTTATTCATTTTTGTTAGAAGCGCATCAAGTTCGCAGTCTACTAATTATAGAAGGTACTACAATAGATTTTTACTGTCAGGCGAAACTTGCATTTTGGCTTCTTTTCTAAATCTTTCTTACCGGAGTCGCCAGTAAATCAGTGCGTTCGTTTCATTATTACCATTGTTGGAATCGTAGAAGCACCAATATTTAAGGAATTTTTTGATCAATAGAGCGCATCCTATCTCTTTCTTTCTCTCTCTCTCTCTCTCTCTCTCTCTCTCTCTCTCTCTCTTTCTCGTTAGCTGATCATTTTGAACTCTTGTCGTGTGTTAATCTTCGTTCTTTTCTTTTCTTGTGATGACACATGTGAAAACATATAGCGCGATTACTTTTCTATTGATAAATTCTGTTAAACGTAGTCGCAAGGTGTACACACGCGCACGTATTGTTAATTGATTATGCTGTTTCTGGTGGCGCGCCGATAACGATGCAATATCGATCGTTGCTGGTTTCACCGGGAAAGATCGAGCGCGCATCGTTGACGGCGCGCCGAAAATTTGAAAACACTGTTTCTAACATTTGAATTATTTGCCAGATATGGCTGCATCTAAATCAATGTACAGCGAAGATTGAAAATGCTGTTTGCGTGTTTCTAAAAACGCGCGCAACGTTATACAGAGTAATGTTCTGCGAATATTGTGGAGAACACAAGTTTCTTTTCGCTACTGTCGTTTGTCTCCTCCCTCCCACACGCCATTCCTGTGTTTTCTGTTTTGTTGACGAGTTTTTCAAAGTTGTGCGCATGAGATTGAGATTACATCACATGTGTGACGAGAAGATATTTTGCCAGTGATATTCGGGCAGCAGTTCCTTCGCAGAAGGACACCCGAACGAAAGCAAACGTGTAGTGCTACTGTGATAGAAAAAAAAATGTGTTGTTTCGTGTGCAATGATATATATATATATACCTTTTACGGACAAGCAGACAACCAAACGAAAAAAAAGAAATGTATCTCGTGACTAGTCAGAGTGGCAGGTTGTGTTAAAAAGAACAGAAAAAAGAGACACTTGCTATGATGTATTTTGCACACACGAGGCTGGTTTAGAAAGTTTGTGTTTTTTGAACATTGCCTGGGTCAGTGAACTTGCAACTCTGTTGTTCTAGTTGCCGCCACTGCTGTTATATTGATTTTGCCTAATCGTTTCTCGACTTTGTTCAAGCTACACCGGGTACATCATCATATAGTTCTCTTTTTCCGTGTCGGCAAATTATGTATACTTATATACCTCATACCTGTATGTATTTTTTCGTTTTTTCATATATTTTTTTGTCTGTAAGGTATCTCATGATGTATTATTATGTATGTGTTTTGTTACATATCATTTGAAACATTGGAAATACATTTTCTGTTAAGAGAAGAAACACTGTTAACGCTCATTTTATCATCCTCGAATGAATGTAAACGCATATAGGTTCTCTTCATGTTCATTTATTTATGTATCCTTTTTTTTTTGTTTCTTTCGTCTAATTGTATAATTGGATTACGACTGATTAACGCCTGTAGTGTTTATGTTTTAAGAAAATCGTATCTTCTCTTTATGTGCTCTCAGTAGGATTCTGTGTAACACAACATTTTGCGAATTGTTTATTATTGTACTTATATATCGCATACGTGTGTATAGAATTGTACATGCATATTTCTATACGCGTGTATCCATTGCTCAAAGTAATCAGCAGATCACCTGCTGAAAACGGTTCGTTTCATCTCCGGTGACATTGGTTTCGAAAAGATTTAATTTAAATGTGATCTTCTGATTGGTTTCAGCAATACATAGAACCCGCAGTTTGCCTGACACACCAACTTGTTGTATGCCTGCGAATAATTACTCTTTAGCGAGCGTCGTTGCTAATCCGTGGTTAGCTCTGGACAGATTGCATTTGCAGAAACGTGTGGCTTTAATGGAAAATTTGTTCCATGCATGGCTGTGTCCAGTATCAAGCAATTATTGCTGCAGCGATGGACAAAACTGTTTGGACGCGTCAGCGACTAAAATATCGAGCACAACTCGAAGCATCCTGTAAACTCGATTAGTCTAAAGCTCGTACAATAGTTAATAAACAACGCGCGTACGCATATGGAGCGAGGCCAAACGTTTTTGTCCAATACTGTTGCCATATATACTCTTAAATGTCTCGAAATAATTCTTTAACATGCCATTTTCATTTCTATGCTCGCCAATCCACGAAGGAGAACGTCTGTATACGACCAGGATTAAATACCAGCGTTATGTGCATTATCTTTATTAAACAGAGAGAAAATGCTTTTCTAGTTCGGTTGTATCTTACGTTGTTAACCTTGCACTTTATGATTACGAGTCTCCCATTGGTGTAACGATGAATATTGGCATGATTTAAGTGCGCTCAACACCGGACATGGTTGTATACCATATTGTAACTCGAATGAATTCTCAGCGTTCAGACGAGGCAAAAACAAAATTTCATTTTTTCGGAAGGAGACGTTCGCGTTCACTCGTTCGTTCATTCGTTCATTCGTTCGTTCTATGCTTTGTATGATAAGAAAAGAAGAGCAGCAGCGTTGGCGTGCGCGACGTCCACCGGAAGTGTGTCCGCTGGGGGCGTTGATTGAAGCGCGATAAAAGTTGTACGGGTTCCTAAAGGCTTGAAATTTTCATTTTGCGATGATATTCGCCGGATATGCGAGAGAGAGAGAGAGAGAGAGAGAGAGAGAGAGAGAGAGAGAGAGAGAGAGAGAGAGAGAGAGAGAGAAAGTATAAATATTATTATTCCTGTCTGTAACTCGAGAAATAACGATGACACAATTTGCTCAACGATTGTAAACGAAACCTACCTAACAAACCGAGAAAGACCAGTTTGTCTGTGGTGGTTGAACGCGTAGGCCCGGAAGCTGAGAAAATACACCAACTACATACATACTGAAATCTATTCTAACGAACAGATTGTATCAAAGCTCAATATTCTCATGTATATTTGTCTTCTTGAGTTCATGTGTTTCATCGCTCCAGGAGTCCATGCGTTGAACCTCTGTGCAATGAGAGAACCCTCGGACGTGTTCAGAGACTGATCCTGTGGACACACGAGAAAGTCTGTTTTTAGGAGATAGACAAATAAGACGTTCCCCGGTTTTGACAGTGATTTTCAGTAGTCGAAATTGCACAATTTTTACGACCGTCGACGCGACGATTAGTTTCGTCGAGAGTCCGTCGGAAACGGACGCATAGGTAGCGAAAGTATTAAACGAAAGAAAAGTGAGTGAGAGAGAGAGAGGGAGAGAGATTTCTGTCGATGTCGAATGTTAGTTCGTCGACTTCAAATCGAAAGAATAATTGCGATCGTCTGATGACGAAGTATATAATGGCACGATCGCAATTATTCTTGAGGGATGTTAAACGATCTTCGCTGTTACTAAACTTTCGTCTTTTTAATCTTACTATATTATAGATACGAACAAAAAAATCGGTCGAAACGTCACCGCGTGCAGGAGAGGTTTCATGTCCTGATTAGATAGAGAAAAAGAATCGTATCTCCCACAAAACACACCCTGACAATCGTTTCCTTTTTTTTTTTGATCGAATTTTCACGACTATTGCGCGTATATTTATCTCTCGTATATCGTAGTTCGATCACTATGATTCCGTTCGTACATTACGATGTAGGAGGCAAGACATGTCGAGACCTCGCTCGACTAATCGGTATAGAACGGCGTTCAGATGCGCTTCATCGAGAACGGGCATGTACAACCCCTTACACATTCGTTCGGAATTGCATTTTTCATCGGTAGAATATTCGCGGATTGTTGCATTTTAGAAGGGACGTTGTTGTTATTGTTGTCGTTGTTGTTGTTGTTGTAATGATTATCGCCACGTGGGACACGCAACGGCCAGTAATAATTCGGCACGAATTCGAGAACACAGCGTATGTACGAGAGCAATATTAATGATAATAAAAGTGTTTTATCGTCGAGGCCACTGGCAGAGCGGCCCGAGTTCTCGACTGCCACTAGAACGGCCGGTGCTCGAATCCCGGTGAATATTGAAAACCATTATCAGTTAAATTTGCCGCTTTTTCTTACGATATATTCGCTTATACAGTAATTCCTCGATCTAAGTCCTTTTTCGATTCCCTGCCGGGACTTAGATCGCGAAGGGAAACTATTCTTTTGTGACCGCGCCGAACGTAGAGAAGGACAGCATGCAAACACGGACCGCGCGGCCGAAGGAGCAGCAAAAAATAGCGCATCGGTGAGACAATACTAGTGCAATAATAACACTTCTTTATTTTTTATTATTTTTTTATGAAACTTTCACGAACATATTCGTGGCATTTTTCTAATGAAAATGATACCAAATATGATATAATTCCGATGATATTTACTTGTGTAATAAACGATGAAAGTTTTGAACGTAAAGAAGGACAGCGTATAGGAAAGAAAGAGACGACAAGAGTCGCGGCCACCGGCACAGTTCTAAGGCCCGCGTGTCCGTACAATGTAATGCCAATAAAAAACTTCCATCGTTCATTACACAAGTAAATATCTTCGGAATTATATCATATTTGGTATCATTTTCATTAGAAAAATGCCACGAATATGTTGGCGAAAGTTCCATGAATAAATAATAAAAAATAAAGAAGTTTTGTAATTGGATTAGTGTGATTCACACCGATATACCCGACCCAGGATCAGATTACGCGCCATGTTTACATTGCTCGGCGACCGAGGCAGCTCGAGCTCCGCAGTGGAAGGGGTAGGCCAAGAGACATAGATCGCAACGTTCAGTTGGACTTGGATCGCAGAATTACTGTATTATTAATTACACTCAACTTGAATATATTTAATACCATCTGATAATATATATATATATAAAAGTTAAAGAAATTAATGAAACAATTGGTTGTGCATCCCCGATCGAAATGTATTAATATATTATCGATTGAATACTCTTAGGAGAAACGCGCAGAGAAAACCTTCCTTAGGAATTTAATATTGCGAATGCGCCGGTATTTGAGCAGTGTTTCACGTAAGAAAGAGTACTGTCAGAAATGAAACTTCGCGCGTCTGTTGAGAAGTTCTTCCTTATATCCTCACAGACATACACACACACTACACGCAAAGAGAGAGCGAGCGAGAGAGAGAGAATAAATCGTCTACACATTCAGAAAAGAGAAAAATGGAAGCGTGTGTTATAGACGGTCGGAACGAGTATAAAAAGGAGGATGATAAAACAATAACGAGGCTGGATATTTAAAAATGAATATGATTATTGAATGTTCGAGAATTTAATTAGTAGCTAAGTTAGACACGACTTAATGAGTAAGGTTTTTCGAGTATATTTCTTCAGAATATAATTATTATATTCGTGCTGCGGAAGCGAACTCGCATCGTTCCTCTTCTATAGAGAACTATATTATTCGAAATAGCAAAGTATAAATGTACATTTACAATTATATATTCTCTGTACCAATACTTCCCGAAGATTGCACAAATCACTTCAGAAAAGCCTGAATTCCCTTTCGGAGGAACGACGCGAGTCGTCGCAACAACGTCGAGAAGACAAGCATTGTAAATACGCCCGAAGAGTTCTCTAATTTTAAAACGTGTTAAGTAGTAAACGAACCGTGAAGTTTTCAAAACAAAACTGATCGTGCGAAATGATTAATTCTCAAGTCCAGTAGTGCTAACGATGGCTGTGATACGGATAAGGAAAAAAAAGCAAAAATCGTCAAACGAGAGAAAGAAAAAAAAAACCTCTCTAACGAAAGGTAAAATCGAAAAAAAAAGAATTACACACACACGAGAAAAAAAATTGTGCGAATTCGTAGAGTTCGCGTGTCACACGGGTGTTTCGAAGAAAAGACAAAAAGAAAACAGTTGAAAGAAAATTAGGAAAATTTGCGGCGCTCTCTCTTCCTCGCTCTTCTCCTGCTTTTCTCCTCTCTCGCTGTTTATCTCGATTAAAAAAGTAGCATTGACAGATTCGGGGATGCAAAAGTGCGTCGTACACAGTGTTCCTTCCGCGGTTGTTCCGCGATGTCTATAACCGACGAGAGCTACGAAATTGAGGGACAGACAGACACGATATTATATTCCGAACGGAAATTTCGCTAAAAAATAACCGCTCGAAAATGCCTGCGACATTCCCAATAATAACATTCGTCGTACGTTCCTCCTCTTCCTCGAGGAAGATGTCGCGAATTGGCTCGTTCAGAGGAGGAAGAACGAAAACAGATCCTATGATCCACGTTTTACTTTTAAATTCGAATCTGAGTGTAGCGCGGGGCGGAAGCCGTGGAATATTTATTTGCCGGCCATCCAGTACTCTGGACCAGTATAATTATCCGGAGATATTGAGATCAAAGGATATTTTTAGATCCTCAAATAATGCTATTTATTATTTTCAACATCGACGATGGATCTACGAATTTCCGAATATTTCTACCGATTGCTTTGGAATTTTAAAATATTCAAAAATAGATAGGAAAAAATTGTAGATAAATTTGAAAATTGTTCAGACTTCTAGATGACCATTCTACAGCTTTCGGCAGCCCCGTATTGTTGTAAATGACACACGCGTGCACGAACACGCTACACAGACAAGTACATAGCCAAGAACACGAATCGCCATTTACATCGATATTAGAAGACTATGATAGCTAGAGTGAACGGCAACCGCGTAACTTGTTGTGCGAATATATACATTTATTGAATGTGTTGTACATCCGAACGCGATCCACCCGAGCCGTTGTACTACCTTTTATACCGATGATCTCTTACGAGACTCAACAAACTCTACAAACCGCCATCATCTTCCGACTCGCCGACAAAACAAATCCTCGGAGCTTCCAATAAAAACCAGCGAAAGTCCTTGCTCTCCAGTTTAAAACGAAGAAACACGAGAGAAATGAATAAAAATCCCCGTTCGAAGAACAATTTGAGAACGCGGAGCCGGTCGATCACCGGTGCAGTAATACACAACAAAACAGCACGTCTCGAAAGACTCTACTCGACTCGACTCGTACCGACCCAACCACCGTCCGAGAAGAATCATCAGGGCGAAACAACGCCAGTCTGAGAAAGGGAGAGAGGGAGAGAGAGACAGAGAGAGAGAGAGAGAGAGAGAATTAAACCGGCGTGCACTATTCGACACTCGTTCTTTCAGCCCTCCTACCACATAAGTATCTTATACTTTTCTTATCCTCGTTGCTACGGGTCCGCGTGATGCTGTAGTCGCTCGTTAAATTTGATTAAAACACTAGAAACTGAAACAAAGAGCCTATCTCCATTTTATTTAACACCTTTCTCTCTACCAGCCGCACGACGACACCCCCTAACGCGAAAAGATCAATACCGGTCTCTAGAGGAGAAAAATCGTGAAAAAAAGAATCGTTCAAGAATTATTCCACTGAATCTCTCGGAATGTTTCAGGTACAGGCGGCGGTCTTGGCGGGGGAGGAGGAGGAGGTGGAGGAGGAGGAGGAGGAGGTGGAGGAAGAGGCAGGGGCATCAACGGGCCGCCCGGGATGGGCGCGATGGGCATAGGAGGCGGAGCTGGGCCCGGGATGCTGGGCAGAGCTGGAGGATTCGGGCCCCGTGGCGGTCCCCACGGTGGATTCATCGGCAGCGGCGGCGGTCCAGGTGCCATGAGGATGGAGAAGATCCACCCACATCGCTTCAACCCTATCGGCATGGGGGGCGGCTACGTGCAATCCCATTTCTGGTGACCTAGCGTCGAGAAGCCGGCGACCAAGACACCATCAGCCACCACGTACCTTTCTCCGTTCCAACGGAGGCAAACCACAGCCACGGCTAATCGTTGATCGAGCTGACAGGATGGCAGCAGTCCGTTGATCCGGGGCCAGACATGGGGGCGACCTGGGTTCACCAGGATGTCAGAGACGAAGATGGTATTATTGCGAGTTAAAAAGATTTCACTTGCGACGGTACATGGGCAAGGGCCCTGCAAATCAAATCTTTTACGCTCGCAATAATACGTAATCCAGCTCCGAGTAGGCGTGGTCTCCACGCTCGTGCCTGGTCCAGGCAAATCGCCCGCCTCCGGAGGATGTTGGATCGCGTCGATGAACCGTTTAGAATGGTTTACCCACCGCGTATAGCCAATTACGAACGACCGAGAACTGACTGACCACCACGTGTGTAAATTATTCTGCGCGTACTAGTATTTAATATGTTTCTACGTGCCTGTACCAAAGCTCGCAACACCTAGTATTGTACGTCCAGCGATGGGCAGATTCCCTCCCTAGAGCGTAGAGCGCTTCGAACGTTGTTCAAGAAAGCCCGGAGACTCGAAAGCCTTTCGTTAGGCTCTTAGAAGCCTCGGGACAGTTGCAATTCCTCGGCCGAGCTGCACCGAAAGCCTTGAAACTGTTAGGAGATAATAGTCGTGCGATATTAATATTCACCTACTCTTCATATTTTAACCATTGTCTTTATCCGTAAGTTATTGTACTTCTCTTTCTTCTAATGTTTCTCACTCTCTCGTTTAGTCACCTCTGCTCTCACACGTTAATGTAACCCTAAGGTACTTCAAGGCTTTCAGCGTGCTATTAGGGACACTGTGGTTCGAAGTGTGTCTCGAGCCCATCATTGTGTACCAGGCGGGGGCAATAAGCGCTCTTTTCTCTGCGAGCGCTTCGGATTGCTCCCTGTGGCAATCCTCCGGAGCAAAAGACGTCTCTGAAAGAATAGACTCTCTCTCCTTTAACCTCTTAGCTACGGTACGCCACTGTAGTGGCTCGTTTGTTCATCTCGTGTTTAAACTATTAATCCTTGACACACGAATGACGATTCTGAGGCGCCATTAAAAGTTGCTGTGTCATTGTTTAAAATATTTTTTGCATTATTTCGTCACCACTCTATTCTACTTAAGTCAATTTTACTTCGTTCCAACTTGACTCGAATCAAGTTCAATTTGGTTCGTATTTAATATATTATTAATCATTTAAGTATTGTACGAGCAGATTGGATCAGTTTCATTGAAATGAAAAAAATCATACAAGCAGAATGGAAATATTCTAGGTCGGAAGAAACGTTCGGTTTTCGCATAGGGTCAAAATACTTATTTGTACCATATTAGTCAAATTTTTTAAATGTTGAAATTTATTCAACTGTAATTTTATTTTAACGTAGCTATGACGAAATATTTAGATATGCCGTAGATAAGAGATTAATGAGAATCTCAATGTAGCGGAGTGTCTGGCTCAGTGGGCGTGGTCTTGAAGCTCCCCGGAGCAATCCGTGCCCGTGCCTGCCGTATATCGCGGGCGTCGCTTCTTTTATCGTTAACGAGCCCGATTCTCTTTCGTCGTAGCTTTAATACCATGTCGTTCGATTAGGCTCGTGAATGGCCGACACCGGGTCAAGCGTGATCCAAAATCAAATTTTAGTCGCGAGCATCGCGAGACCGAGTCCCAAACCGCTCGGTTTCCGGTGGGCAGAGGGAAATACGTTTATTCTAGAAATGAAAATCTCGTTCATTGTTTTTAATTATCTCGATAATTTGATTGAATTTATTCCGCGGGTAGAACTCTTTGATTTAGAAATCGAAGTAACAGACGCGAAGCTTCGTCGGGCGAATCAAATTGATTTCCTCTTTGTGTTTCTGATATTTATTCAAACATCGAATCAATATTTAATTCGAATCAACAAGCCAGTCGATACAGTACCGTAATTCGAAGAGAAGCCGAACGTGAATAAATATGTATATACTCTTGTATTTTACACATTCGTTCTTGCTAAACAGCGAGGGGTTCACGACCCGGTATCGGCGAATAGAACAGGTTAAAGTTAAGGTAGAAAACGATGTTGGCCACCGAGCTATTTAGGTGGAAGTTCGTTCTGCATTCACTGCGCGAGGGAAACGTCTTCATCTTCGAAATCGAGCGAACAATCATCTGTAAAATATCGATCGATCCTCGGACGGTGCCTGGGTCTGTCTCGACCCGTCCAATTTCTCAGACAACTCGTCGGTTATTTATAGTAGATTTATTAATTGGCACGTCTTCCGAGGGTGATTTCCGAATTCGAGCTCGTGTATAAAGATGGAAAATGGAGATGCGGTTTCCGTTTGCGAATCGGTGGTTTCGAGGATAATACGGTGAAACAGTAGAGGGTGCGTTCACGTCGGAAACAGTAATGGTATATGGTCTCGGTTTTCTCGCGCATGCGCGACGATTTTAGCGTCGGTAAAGTACAAAGTTGGGCTAAAATGGGGTACCTTAGTCACCCCGCATAGTTTCGCAAATTTTTTTTTTCGATTTTCAAATATGAATTGACAAGTTGTCATTATGAAATCGAATATATTAACATTAACTTACCAAAATTTCGAAGTACGGTCGTCTTGCACTCTTCTGTTCGGTTTCACGCCAATAACAGTTCTCCCCTATTTTCCCCACAAACATAAGACGTTCTGTACGTTCCTGCATTTAGTCGCGCATGTGCGAAGAAAACCGAGACCGTATACCATCACTGGTCAGAAGCTGAAGAGTTCTACACGTTGTTGTACATTTCCTTTTTAATGGTTCTAACTTGAAACTTTATCGAATGTTTAACGTTAAGAGAGAATGTGTGTGCGTCCCTGCGTGTATGTACGTGTGAATGTTGGTACGAGATCGCATGTAAAAAACAAAAAAGAAAAGAGAGAGAAAAAAGAATTTTATCGGAGTCAGCGTACACACATGGAGAGAGACCGTGTTTCCCATGCCGGCATCCGGCGCCGATGGTCTAGAGTCTAGGTCTAGGGAAAGAAAGGAAGAAAATAGACAGCGAACGGGAAAAACAAAGTGGCATGTAATCGTGCTCCGTCGAGCGAATTTTATTTTGCGCGTTGGTCGGGAACCGTTCATTTTAGACGATCATATATATATTCGCGTGTACTTAAAACGGAGGATTGCACACCGCAAGTGACGATGCGGTGAGACAGCGAACTCCCAAGGCTGTGAAAACAAGAAAAATGCCGCTCTCTTTCTCTCTCAAATTCATTTTCTATTCAGACCTTTTTTCTTTTTAATACTTTACCTACTGCCGACGATATAGTCTTTCCAAAATCAAACATCACTCCTGCGTTGCCACTCTGAAATAACACCGGTAAGGTAGACAGCTTTAATGAATAACATAGTCTAAATTTTTGTTTGATCTCTTTTATAACAAACATTTTGAATGGTACAGTGATTAATAGATTGCGGATCTTATGCATTTATAACGAAGGCGAACGGGTTAAATTCAAAATAGGGAAAGGATTAACAAAATTCACATTTCTATTTTGCTTCTGTCTCTTCCAATTGGGACAGACAATATTTATTTTGCATAAAGAATGAATTAGTATGCTTCCGGTAGGTAAAGTGTTAAAATTGCGAAGACGATCCCGGGTTTGCTGTGTCACTGTAGCTTCCACGTTCAGCCAAATCCCATCAGAATCTGTGCGGGATGGGTTTGCAAGAATGAAAAGCTGTGTATCGCGTCCAGGAATGTATTATGCGATTATTCTTACGGCTGTAAACTTAAAGACAAGTTGTTAGTCTGGAAGCGAGTCTTTTTATCGAAGTTTTGGTTGAGCTTGGACGATGATCGTCACCGCGAAGTGTGCGAATATGATGCGTACCGTCGGGGTTCGGGACACGCCGAATTTATTGTACATAGATCGCAAGCGGGAACACGCTGTCGTCGCGTCTAGGTACGTCTAAGAATGAAAAAAAATGAGACTGACTTTTTATAGGGGTTAAATTTGTCACGCGAGCTCCGTGTTTCTTGATTTTCTGAGTCGTATTTATGGTACTTTTCAAGCGGAAACGAGAATTAATATCGAAATTGCCTTATTATATTAAACACACACACACACATACACATACGCGCGTTTATATATATATTATATAAAATATAAATATATATTTATAGGGTTGGAGCGTGTAACTCGAACCATTGCGATTACTGCGCAAGCAATGATTGTGGTAAAAATGATAAAAATTGCATGAGACTGCGTCTACGAGTGCAAGGAAATACCCATTGTACCAGTTAAAAAGCTGACCTTTATACAATCGCTAAAAAACATCAAAAAACCAATCGGTTGACGCTAAAATCGATGCTTGCGATAATCGAGGTTGGTTCCAGCTGCTCACTCTCCCCCGCATTAAAATATAAATATTGTATTCGCGATAAGCTGCAAGATCCGAGCGTTTCGTTTCTGTAAATCGAATGATCGGTGGCGAATTCGTAGCTCGACAGGCGTGAAAAAGATAAAAACGTATAACACACAGGCGTTTCGGATCCCTCCGACAGTGACGGATCTAGGAAATGAAATATATGAGGCAAACGTGGAAATACCGCGAAATTGTGATGACAAGAAGAAGATAGTCGCGTGCACGCGCCGTATTTATAATGAATTCTTTCGTTCCGTTCGACGTTTCTTTTCTCTTGTTCGTTTGACGCAACATCGTTTGCACGGTCACACGCTCCCGACAGATAATTCTAGTTCGTAAGATCTTAATTGTTTAAGACGAAATAAATATCTGCAAACCGAGCCGCGTTTTGCTTTTGTTTGCGAGCATCGATTATGCGACACGCTCGCCGTCCTACGAACAATTTTTGTATTCTAAATTGAAGCTGTTGAAAAATCCTAGATAGCATTGTTGAAGCTAAAAGAAAATGTATGTGGTCATCCATTCGGTAATGTATTTTTTTATCCATTTTCCAACGGAAAAGTTAATGTATTTACGTTTATTTTCAATCGTCGAAATTGTGACCTTTTTTCATTAATTTTCTCGTTGAAAAATAGATAAAAAGATATACATTATTAATGGAATGATCTGCTGATAGAAACGGGTTCGTGTAAAATCTAGCTTGCAATTTGAAAGTAGAAGCGAAAGAGACAATGGAGAGACATTGCCAACACAATTGTTAACAGCATCGAAATCGTTTCTTTTCGCAGCGAATCGGACAGCGAGCGTGTTAAACAGGCAGTGTGACGAGAGAATGCGAGAAAAGAAGGGACAGAAGAGTTTTGCGCGAATGATTTATTCCAGTAGCACCTCTCTCCGCCTGTACGAACAGTGTCTTTCACAGCCGATACACATGTACAAATCCACGCACGTAGAAACGCAACCGTGGACGCAATTGGAAACTAAACGCGCGACGCACTGTCGATGCACTGCCGATGCACTACCGATGCACTGCCGATGCGTTCAAACGAGCACGATGTTGCCCTTCAGAGGGCAGCTTGCATTTAAAGGAAAGCAAAGTTGCCCGATGATGAGCCGCAACGTGTCCCGAGTCAAATTCGCGTTCTTCCTCCTAAGCAGAGCACAGTCGTCGGGAACTACTGTCGTCTGGTTTGTACACTCTCCTAATCTGTTTTCCAGTTGCACTCGAAACTGTCCTCCTTCTTTTTCTTCCTTTTCTGGTTTTTTACCTTGTCCAGGACTGGTGCGGATTCGGCGGACTACGCTTCTCGTCTGTGGCTCCTTGAGCCTTGCTCAGAAACTTTATAACTGGCTCCGCATCTCCACCCACAGGAAACTCTGCGGTGCAGAGATTAGCCGGAGAACTCGCGAAGAGGAAACAGGAAGGGGCGGATAGCTGGTATACCAACCGAGATATTACCTTGCCAGATTTGGCTTTAACGCTAAGAACCAACAGGGAAACCGGCGGCGTGCTTTAGATTGACCCGCATATAGGAAATCAGGAATGTCCGAAGGATCTCTCAATTTAAAGAACAGATTTAATTTGCGTATAGCTGACTATAGTCGGATACGATGGTCAAAAATACGTTTGGACCAAATTAAACGGCCTATGAGCCATTCCATAGGGAATCGAGAAAAAGCATGTAAAATTCTGATCCAATATCTCGACCGTTTCGTGCAACCAGGATTTTAACGTTAAAAATCCGAAGTACAGTAATTCCTCGATCTAAGTCCTTTCTCGGTTCCCTGCCGGGACTTAGATCGCGAAGGCCCGCGTGTCCGTACAATGTAATGCAAATAAAAAACTTCCATCGTTCATTACACAAGTAAATATCATCAGAATTATATCATATTTGGTATCATTTTCATTAGAAAAATGCCACGAATATGTTGGTGAAACTTCCATGAAAAAATAATAAAAAATAAAGAAGTTTTGTAATTGCATTAGTGTGATTCACACCAATATCCCCGACCCAGGATCAGATTACGCGGCATGTTTATACTGCTCGGCGACCAAGGCAGCTCGAGCTCCGCAGTGGAAGGAGTAACCAAGGGACATAGATCGAGACGTTCCGTTGGACTTAGATCGCGGAATTACTGTAATTGCAGTATGTGTATCTGGGTACTTGATATCTGTACGATTTCTTTTTAGAATCTTTGCATACGAAAAAACTGGAGAAATAGGCCAAAACGAATTTTTTTGAGGCCCTATAAGAATGGTGTTTATAGGCCGTTTAATTTGTCCCAAGAACATTTTCGACCATCTTATCTGGCTATTCCATTTGTTGCAACCAATTTTCTTAAAACTGTATAATATATATATTTCTGCACCGTCGACATCGTGCATCAGGTTTTGGAGCTTCAAGGAATGCGGTAATATTTTTTTTTTCTGAATGTTTCGACCCCGTTTGATTTGTAAAGTAAGCTTGTGGTTTTTAATATTGCAAGATGGATCGAAAGACTATCGATCACCGATGCAGGGTCTTTCTGGTACGTTAGCAGCCACTGCCTTCGTCCCTTGATATTTTCCCTCCCCTCGCTCGGTCTGGACCCCCTTGAGCAAGCTCCCGTTGGAAAGTTACCGTCGAAGTTCCCTTCAGAAACGCAGCCAGCGTTTCGTCTCTGACGTCAAGTGAAACGCGAACATCTGCTGCACATCGTGCGACGACAAACACGTCCTCGGGTTTCACGGTGTTTCAGCTGCCCCAAGAGGGTTGCCAGACGCTGACCAAGGATTTGGACCAGCTCCCATAAATCTACTTCGAGAAACCTTGCCGGATACCGGACGCGTAGCAACCACATTAGAGACCTTGTTTCGAAGAAGAACAATTTCCAGAATTTTTCCTGTTTCGACCGTGAAAGCCACGCGAACGATTCTTACGTGAAATCATTCTACAGACTTTCCCGAATACAGTAGTGTATTTTTTAATATCATTATAATCATTTAAGCACGTTTAAACAATATTTAAATAGTACAAGGCAAGTACGGAGTACTTTGAGCCCTAACAATTTATTGAAAAAATTGGTGGTCTCATGGAAGATGATCAAACTACACCTAGCCATAGAGTAGACATTCCTCCTCTTTAAAAAAGATAGAAAACAGATTTCGTTTCCTTAATTTTACGTATACAGGGTGTTCACGCTATTACTAGCAAGCGTTTTTCTTGCAAATAATAATTAGAAAAAAAATGATAGAGGAAAAAGTAATACTGTTTTTGTTAAAATATTTATTATTTGCAAGAAAAACGCTGGCTAGTAATAGCGTGAACACCCTGTATATTAAAAATACCGAGCAAAATTGGCGTATTAAAGGCGTCTCGTTTGTTATTAAATTTTAGTCTGCAGAAACAGAATTAGAAGATACTCGAACGGCGATGTAGAAGATTCTAAAGACCTCTGTGGTCTCTGCGACTATCTCGGAAGCGTCAGATTGCGGTAGCAATAAATGTTCAGCGCCACGAAGAACGCGGGTGTAGCTCAAGAAGAGGAATAAAGGATCCGGAGGTTTTCCCTGTGCAGTGATATGCGATTAATGGGATCTGAGTAGTATAGGCAGTCCCTCGAGCAGCCACAGAGAACCCTCTATTATCGGTAAACAAGAGGAGATTGTGATCGCCAGCATCATTCGCTGCTCCGTTCACAAAGCAAACGTTGTGATTGCAGGATCCTTGAAACGTATTCGGAAGCGGACACCACCTGGTCCGTTTTTCTACTCTGATAACGCTCACAGCTGTTCCGGGGACCAGCTAGATTTTGTCGACTCGATCGGAAAAGAAGAAGCCGAGGCTGAAACTGGAGGAAACGAGGATTCCTCGGCGGAGTGGGAATCTCTCTCACCGTCGATGTCATTGTTGTGACCCGGGATGAGTCACGCCGGGTCAGTTGATTTTTTCTCCCGACGTGCCTGCGTCGTTGCACAGCGATTCCGTTGACTGTTTCCAGCGAAAGCTTCGTAGCCGCTCTA
Source organism: Sphecodes monilicornis (assembly GCA_913789915.3). Lineage (NCBI taxonomy): Eukaryota > Metazoa > Arthropoda > Insecta > Hymenoptera > Halictidae > Sphecodes > Sphecodes monilicornis. Next base: position 19,215,066 of record OU565299.1, on the reverse strand, counting down.
TTAGCCGAGTCGGAGTCTCCGTTGATCATCGGTACTCGGTACACGCGATCCATTTAATCCGAAACGACACACTCGGCTGAAATCGAGTCGCGTACCGAGCCTTGACCCGTCTAGGAACTTAATTCGCGCCGCAATTAAAATATGTACCAAGACAGCTGCGGTATCCGGAATCGTTTCCAATGATAATTGAACCGGCTGCGGACCGTCGAACGCTGCTCTGAATATTACACCGACCAGAGTCATGATCGTTTGTTTCATTAAGAGGCACAAGCCACTTGGAAACACGTGTCGCAAAGAATACCAACTCTGCTGCGCTCTTAAACACTTTTATAATCTAAACGCATTTCTCTTTCTTTAACGCGTTCGCTGCCGCCATTTGTTTCGCTGCCTAAAATCTAAATCGTTGAAATATTTTATGAAATGTAACGCGCCCGATTTATGAAATACCTAAAAAACCATTTAACAAAAGAAAGTCACGGATTTCCTCAATAGTATGCTATCTTCTATGATTTTAAATAGTTATGTAACTATTGATACAAATTACGAGAACGTGAACGTCATACGCGCCTGACGGTGGTAACGAACGTGTTAATTTCCTACTATAATTGTGTTAAAAATAGCATTGCGATTTAGAGAGTAGCATACGATGATAACCAAATTTCTATTTGCTCAATATCAGAAAAAGGATCACGGTAGGCTGAAGAAAAATAATTACCGGTAGATAATGTGTTAATTAGAACATTATCTTGTATTCAGGTGCATCAAGGGTGAGTAGCAGTGGCCTGCATAGGAGGAGCAACGAGCAACAAGCAACTATTTGGCTGTGGAAGATAACGCGGACCGCGGATACATCCATTCCTCGCGGCACACCCGATAGATCGGCTTACCGAACACGCGTGGCCTACAGTGAGATACTTGTTTCCGCCCAGCGCGATATCAACCGGAACCCAGGAAAATCGTACGGGTCTCTGTGCTCGATAACCCGCTGCGTTTTCCTCTCGAGACGACACTGTTAACGATGCTCGCGTGTATATCCGGCAGAAACCACAACCGGAATCTTTTTAACTTACAATTAGTTGAGCTCGACGAAACTCGGGAATGGATTTTTAATCGCGATATACACCCACACTTTTCACTTCTGTCCGATCTCGAGAGTTGATCTGTTAAACGCGCGCGCGTGCGCGCGAAGATGAGCGCATGGCACCCCATGCGAGATCCCGAGGGCGACTGAACACACTGAACTTGATTTGCGGAACAGCTCGAGAAGAAGGGAGGATTCCGAGAGAAAGAGAGGAACACGTGGTGCGACACTCCGTGGAAGAGGGGACCCTGCTCGCTCTCGGGACTGCTGAATCGCTGCGGCTGCGACGCAACGTGCCAGCAACTAATCGGTCGCCGAAAGCTACGGAAAACATGCTTTCGGCACCTTCGACACGCCGAACAAGATGCAACCGTTGCCACTGCCCTGAAAGCATCGCCGACGATACCCGCGGAACCGGCAAATTATTTGATCATGCATTTATAACAAAAACAGGTAGGTTTTATTTAAAACAGTAAAAACGGTAGTACTTAAAGGTACAATTATTTCCAGCTTACTAACACATTAAGAAAGAAAATGAATGACTACTTCGCTCGTCCAGTTTGTTGCAATTCGAGCAGAACATTTTTACTTTGATGAATCCTCTACGGATCAAGACAGATGTTTGCCTAGCTTTGATTCTCATATAGTAACATATAGAACAATGGGAATTTACATAAAGATCCGCAGTCTAACGATGAGTCGTTACTATAACAAACGCGACGTTACGGTTTGTGTTCCCAGAACCAGAGAATTATTTATGATTCGACTTAATGTAACATTACGCAAGTTGAACGGTCATTTTTATTTGACGAAGGTGGAGGAAATACGAGAAAGAGGAGTAGAAATGTCGAAGGTTCCCTTCTAATCGGGGAACGCGTTATCTGATCTACTGGAGGTCCAGTTGGAAAGAAAGGCGACGACGGAAAAAAGAAGGCGGCCAGATAAATTCAACGTATAGCTTAGCTTGGGTCGGCCTGCGGGGAGATGGGCGGGCGGGAGGACTGGGGGAATGGGAAAGGGTCAGAGGGCAGTGTCCTGAGGCAAGGGGCCACAGCCAGGGCCACAGAAAAATTTGCATTTCCTGTTCACGATGAATAATGCCGGCCGTCGTCGAATCAACCCGGTCCGATCCCCGGAATTTCCGCCTGATATCGTGGCAAACGGTCACCCGCGTGCCCGACTCCTCCACAAACAAGGAAACACCCAGCGCTTCGTCTTTTCATTCCAGAGGAGCTCCGAATTCGATCTTCCATCGGAGTTCTTACTACAAAGACTTAATTCATTTTTACAGCAAGCGACGGTACTTGCTCTAGTTTTGTTTAAATTCAGCACGCATAGTTTCAAAATTATATGGAACATCTAAATGATTAACAACCATCTGGATTTCCATATTCTTTTGCCCATTATTAGACTGTGGATCTTTGTGATAAAAGTTGTCTGTATCGATTACAAGAAATGGGAGTTATATAAAAACTGATTGCTTCATTTGATAATTTTTATAGGCTGTAAATCGTGCGCCAGTAATATTAAATTCATCTTTTGTGCCATACATGCATATAATCCGCAGTCCATCCATTATCAATGTTGAACTTAAACAAAGGATTCGGGAATGCGAAGGAAGGTATATTCATTGTTTTAATATTCAATATTTTTTTAGTAGTCTTCCTGACTAGCGGAGAAGCCAACATGGATTTTTTGTGGTCCTTCCCAGGACCCAACGGGGGAGCACAGCTTCTCCTGTGCGCGACTACATCGTCAGGGGTGGCTCCGGAGGGTTTCAAACGAAGAAAGAAGAGAAGGGAGAGGAGATGTTTATGGGAACAGCTGTTCTTCTCTCGGGGTTGTTGACCATGCACACCTACATTTACTCGGAAGCCTTTATGGGGGCTCTCCTGATCCCCCAGGTATATTCAACACGTGACCGACTTCCATAGGGGAAGATCTTTCCGCTTCTCGTTCGGTGCTGGCGTTGCATATCAACAGGCGACCGGAATTGGTTTGCATTCGGTTCAACCATAATCAGTTTTCTTGTCGGCATTGTCGAGCTTAGATAAACTGTAGAAAATGTTTCAGCTCTCGCGGTTGTAAAATCATAGCAACACCCAAAGAATATTTTTCCAGAAACACTCTGATAATGATAATATCGACGCGAGTTACCGCATCAACCTAATCTGGAGCTCCCTCCTCCCAGTTTTCATAATAGTTGACCGATTACAAATTCTGTTGAATTGGTGAGTACCAAGTAATGTACATATTAAAGTGTCCCATTGAATGGAGCAGCAACCGGTACGGAATAATTTCTTATCAGGGACGCTTCTTCGAAGAGTGGAGTCTGAGCTGATCCGCTAAGAAAATAGCCGAGCACAGGGGAATAGAGAGGGAGTTTCGGTAGGAAAGCTGAATGGCTTAACGGCCCGGCGCGGCGTGGCGCGGCGACCAAGCGGAGAAAAACGGAGCGCACACTTGTCTCCGGACAAAAAACCACGTAGAAACATCTGGAGCCTCGAAACGATCCTACGGTGGCCCTATGGAAAAAAAACGGTTTGTGTAGCGTATACGCGTGGGAGCATCTCTCGCGTTCATCTCCGCGCGGGAGCTTCTCCCGCGTTCATCCGCGCAACGGTGTACGTAGTGTGTCTTGTAAAAAAGCTTTCCAATTTATTCATATAAATAGAACGACGTACATAGATGTAACATATATGAGTAGATACAGATACATGTGGTATGATGACTGGAGATTTCATGCTATCGCTGTACACACAATTTTTCAGTACAATTCTCTCTTGGACGTGCATCGATTCGCACGAGTCTCACCAGTCTGAGCGACGAATGGCGCGAGTAATACATTCAGGAGTACTTTAGTACTCGATGGTGATGGTCTTAGTCTTCAGGTACTCGTTCAGAGCGTCCTGGCCGAGGTCCTTGCCGAAACCGGACATCTTGAAGCCGCCGAACGGTGCCGCGACGTCGGTTTTGTTGTACGTATTGATGAACACCGTACCAGCGTCGATCTTCTCGGCGAACCTCATTGCTCTGCTGATGTCCTTGGTCAAGACACCGGATGCAAGCCCGTATTCGGTATTGTTCGCTCTTCCGATCACATCGTCTATATTCTTGGAGCTAAATTTCGAGATCACCATCACCGGACCGAACGACTCCTCCTTGGCTATGTACATGTCATCCTTGACGTCCGTGAATATCGTCGGCTCGAAGTACCACCCTGGACGGTTCAGCCTCTTGCCTCCGTAGACCAAGGTCGCTCCTTCTTCAACCCCGTTACGGACGAAGTCCAGAAGCTTGTTCAGATGGGCCTTGTGATTCTGGGGACCGTGGCTCGTGCTCCTGTCCAGAGGATCGCCCACCGAGATCTTCTTCGTCTCCTCCACTACTCTCCTGAGGAACTCGTCGTGTATCGACTCCTCCACGAATAGGCGACCTGTTTCGGACCAGCGAAGCGTTATAGCAAGAGCTAGTGTATACGGGGTATCTTAACTACATAGGACACAGTAAACCCTCCTATAACGCGGAGCAAAAATTGCGATTTATATCAAACATAATTCAATTTGATCTGATCTGCACTAATTCTGAGTTCCTCGTAAAGCGGTACGAATTAATCGAGCTAAAGGAGAGTTGACTGTATTTAAATATGTTGGACAGCGTAATCAACGGAAACTAGTGACCAGAACAATTTACACGTACCGGCTGCGATGCAGTTCTCTCCCTTGTTGAAGAACACGCTGTTCATCCCGACTCTGACCGCGTGCTGGATGTCAACGTCTTCGAAGATAACCAAAGGACTCTTGCCTCCAAGTTCCAGGGAGACTTTCTTCAGATTGCTGACCGCGCAGGACTTCATGATCACCTGTCCGACCTGTGTAGACCCGGTGAACCCGAGTTTCCTGATCAGAGGATGCTCGCAGATCGCGTTTCCGGTCACCGAGCCGCTTCCTGGTATTATATTCACAACACCAGGCGGGAATCCAGCCTTGACGGTAAGCTCAGCGAATTTTAAGGCTGTTAGAGGTGAAACTTGAGCGGGTTTCATCACTACGGTGTTCCCTGCTGCTAAACAGGCCGCCATCTTCCAGGAAAGCATCATGAGGGGGTAGTTCCAGGGCGTGACCAGACCACAGACACCAATTGGTTCCTTGCGGGTGATGGTCAAGTTGCGATTAGGCCTGGCATGACTGATGGGTATCGTGGAACCTTGGATCTTGTCGCACCAGCCGGCAAAGTAGCGCCAAGTCTCTATGGACATGCCTATGTGAGTCTTCAGGGCTAGAGTGTAGACTGCGCCAGAGTCCAGGGTCTCTATCGTAGCAAGCTCCTCTTTGTGCTCCTCCATGAGGTCCGCCAGTCTGAACATTTCCAAGAATTTGATCAGTAAATTGATTTTGTGCAAATTGAATTTGCATGAAGATCCGCTGTCTAGTAATAGCTTACTTGAAGAGAATAGCTCCGCGCTCCCTGGCGCTGATCTTACTCCACTCGCCCTCCTTGAAGGCCTTCTTGGCAGCCTTGACCGCTCTGTCCACGTCCTCCACAGACCCGCACTCCACCGAGCAGATGACGCTCTCGTTGTGAGGGTTGATGGTGTCTATGGGAGTACCCTGACCATTCACAAACTCACCATCGATGAACAGTTGCCTGGGGAACTTAAGCTGCATATTGTTCGCCTGGATCTCCACTGCGTCGTACTTGACATCTTTAGAAGCGGACACACCGCGCGCAGCCATGATCACCGTGTTGGCAAACTGACTGAACACCGGGGCCATGAAGACGTCCACGTTCTGCAACGTGACTCCCAGGTTATCCTTCACCTCCTCTACCATCCTGACCACGTCCATGCTTCGAGCACCTACGATCAATAACCTCGTAGAGTCCTAATCTCGCTAATCTTTCGAGTACCGGGTCTAGACTCTTACCGCAGGCGAAGAAGTCGGTGTCATTCTCGATGTCCAAGTTCAGGATGCCTTTCCAGATCCTCTTCAGGACCTCGACGGACTTCAGCTCGTCCTCCGTGAAATCCACGACCGTCTCCTCGCTCTGCTGCCCGAATTTCTGCGCTGGGATCATTTTGGTTCCGATCTTGATTCTCTTCACGTTCACGAGGTTGCCATCGACGGCACGAATCAGCAGTCCTCCTTCATGGAGGATACCTACACGATCCTCCACGCTCACCTTGGACAGTTCCTGCGGTAACTGGTCCGTGGTCCACAGGCTGGACCCAAACAGACGGACCTCCTCCCCGTCGATCGTCGTCCAGGCACCTGGAGTACTGTCCAGGCCACGGATGAAGTTGTGAATCTGCTTCGCTGGCTTGGCCCAGTTTATTTTCTGAAGCTCCTTCTTGTTCAACATGGGGTCGTAAGTGGCTCCTTCTTCCGTTTGGACGATCATCGGCGCGGTTTCCTTCGCCACGAGATCCACTGCCTCCCCCATCGCTTTGATCCCTTCTGGATAGAGGAAGTTATTGTACACGCTGTCAACAGTGTCGTCAGCCTCCAGCTTGCAGGACCTCTGCAGCAAAACTGGTCCAGTGTCCAGGCCATCGTCGGCCCAGAATACAGAAAAGCCAGCGGTGTCGTCTCCCTCTATCAGGGTCCTATACACAGGGATTATCGCATTACTCGCATTGGTTTGCTAAGGGTCCGCGATTTTGGATAGAGGGCGGGCTACTCGCCATTCACTCTCGAGCCAAGGTTTCGCTGGATTATTAATTGCAGGTGACAAGGACGCATCCTATGACAGTGCAAGGATTCATTCAAAGGCTGGAACGTGTCCCCAGATTAATCCCAAGGTATTATTAGATCAACTACGTTCTCGTATCGCGACACTCTTCGACGCGACCTAATGCTTCGGTCTCTGGTATCGGTTATCGGCGTTCATTCGGAACGCAGAAACTCGATAGCTCGAAAAACGAATCCGTAACCGGTTCTGTGACTGCGCGCACACACACGACCGATCGATTCGCGCTCGCCTTGCCCACTTATCTGACTATTATGCTCGTATATAATCACAGTGGCACAGAGTCCACTGAACTCTCAGGCTCTTTCATTAGATTGCATTATGTCTCTGTTGTTGGTTTTAGATTTTGGGGTACTAACCAGTTTATAGCGCTCGCTCCACGATGCCTGGGCAGTATGGAAGGATGGTAGCATATGGTTTTGTGCCGAGGATGGTTGATCACCTCCATGGGAATGAATTGACTGCAGAATGGCAACACGTTCAGATCAACCTCGATGCTTCTGTACAGGTCCCAGACCTCCGACAATATCACACCTTTGCTCCGCCAGGATTTGATTTTGAACACCGGTGTATTGTCCGCCTTGGCAGTGATCGCTGTACATGGGAATGTAAAAAATGGTCACCAGTTGTGTCGACAAGCGACCATGAATTGACGTAATATTGATTATTCCACCTAACGGATCCTCTCGGTTGCCCTTGTCGGGAATCGTGAAGACACCGGTGACCTGGTGTCCATTTTGCCTCAGTAGCTTGTAAACCTCCGCCGCGAACGGGCTCTGACCGATAATGGCCACTTTAAGCTGCGCCATCGCCGTCTGCGATTTGATGAAACCAATTAAGTCGATTTTTGTCAGCGGCTACATCACCGGCAGAAAGTTCGGTACCTCTATGGTCCACTTAAACGATTCGAGCAATCATAAATAATTCTTTGAATTCAATAAAAGATTGGGAGTTTCGTTGGCTAAATGTTTTAATCTTTGTTTGATACTCCCTCATTTTTACTATAAATGCATAAAATCCGCAGTCTAGTTATCAGAGGATTTTCAGTGGTTCCTAACTTTTGGCCGGTAGTGTGTGGCGCATACACGCAGCCTGTTAGTTTGTAGAGCGTGCCTTTCGCGTATACATACCTCTAAGTACTACCTAATCGGTGCGATCGTTGTCAAATTTTGCTTGTGCTGTGTTTGTTAAACAAGCTGCAAAGAAAAGATACGATAAGGAGGAGAACCGGGTTGGTGCATGCGAACGGTGCCTCTAAATCATGCGATTCCGGGCTGTCACCTCTACCGTATGCTATCTTTCACCGAGACTACTGTTGTTATATTTCTGGCGAACTGTATCCGGAGCCTCGAGTTGTTACCGATGTTTACAAACACCGTTTGCGTTAGCGGATTAAAACGTAATTTAGAGTAGTCTTACGTACGGAACTCACGACGTACGGGCGCCAGGAGAGAAAGTTTTTCAGCAGCAGCATCAAGAGATCGTTCCACGTTCACTTTCTCGTCTACCGTGCTCGTTTGTGGACCGTTCACTTGAACACTTGATTATTGTTACACCTCAACGTGCTCGGGCCTGTCGACTGAACCAGACTCCATCCAGTGCGTTTATATAAGCTAACTGTATCGCACAGCCGGGGGTCAAGAACTCGCCGAGAAATTGCGATTCTCATTTATCTACGTGCGCTCCCGATAAGCTAATTTGAATCGACACGCGCGAATTGCGGTGCTTCCCCCCAACAAATTCGGGAAATTTTGCGATTTCGAGTATGTTATGTAACACCGAATATTACCGTATGGAAACGTTGTTTATTCAAACGTCAATTTATATCCTCGCTTAAGACATTGTCCAGAATGTTATATGTTTCTTTTCTCGTTAAATTTCGTTATGCTTTTTTAGATCAGAACATTGCACTCTTGTTCAGGACATTACGTAGGAGCATTTTGAAAATATTAAAATACCTCTCATAACCTAAACGGAGACCATTTAAAACAATTATTTAAAAATATCATTACGATTAGAATAATAATAATAATTAACGCACAGCACGGTATGGTGGATAGAATGTGAAGAATCAGAAATTAATCAATACTAATATTTTTTATTCTTTACAATAATTAAACGCTGTGATTACAAAATGCTTCGGCGAAAAAGCGAACGACATGGTGCAATATCGGACCGCGAAAGTTGCACGTAATTCTTGTTTACATATTTGTAATGTAACTAGTTTGCGATAGGTTTTCGCGTATACCATTCAAGTTCGGACCAGTGCGAACAGGTTTGCGTGAAAGATTCCCCTTATCGTGGGTCATTGGTCATTGATAAGCTGTTTACTGTACCAGTCTTGTAACCGGTTCGAGTCAGTTTCGGGTCTAGAAGCTAACAATCTTGGCGATGGTGGTCCATGTAGATATAATATAATTTCTGGAAAAATATTGACAAGAATGCGATAGGATAAAACCCTGTAGTTTTTATCTTGTTGTCGGTTTACATAAGCACACGAGTGACGAAAAGAACGATTATTTACACTATTATACTACAGCATATACAGTTAATTACATTAATCGAGATTAACATTAAAAATTAGTGCGACAGAATGGAGCGCGGTCCAGATTGCTTTAATATCTCGGCACTTTGAATTCCGATCCACCGTCCAACACGGTGCTCGGTTTCCTCTTGTTCATGATATTTTGAATCTTCTGCCATTCCCTGTCCAACTCTGCCTTCTCGTTCTTTTCCTTGTTATATTTTCTCGTCCTTCGGCCGTCAGCCATTTTAACGCCATACTGGAACGCTGCTTTCGGCAGGGCCTCTTTGTTGTTCATGTATTCGCTGTACTCTTCCGGTGTGTCGAAGTCCCATCTTCCAATAGGGCCCTTCTTGTTGCCGAGGTCCATTTTGGTGTAATCAACCTCGTCGTCCGAGTCGTCTATCGCGTCCTGCATCTCGTCCAAACCGGGGTAACACTCCGCGTATCCTTCAGGCTCTGCTGCCAACTTGTTCAGCAAAGCTCCCTTCTTGGGAGCATTGTTGTCCATAATTGGTGGTGCAGCGCTCGGTAGCTGAGGAGCATTTGCAGTGTCATCCGTGTCCAGATTATTCTCCGGTTTGTCGAAATACGATCCCTTCTTCTTCTCCCCCCTGGACTGATTCAAGTCCTTCTTGCCAATCGTAGGAACATAGTCCCCGATATCCCCGTAGATGCTTTCGTCCTGCGGCCTCGGCGCGATGTCCATGTCGTTCATGTCGTCCGGCCTGGATCTACCATCCTTATTCTTCTTCCCCTTCTTCCCGTGACGATTTCCTTGTCGCAAGTAAGACAATATCTGCGCCAGTTTGTTTATGACTATGTCGTTGGTTGTCAAGGTGGGAGTATTATCAACCGTTGGCACGTCTGCTTTGCTTCTGATCAGCGTGGTCGGTATATCCACGTCCGCGTTCTCGTCGTCCAGCTCTATTATGTAGGCCATGCGACCTGGCGTGAACAACTCGTTTCTCTCAATTATCTTCGACTTCATCGTCATCACGGTTTTGTAAACGTTGCGACCGATCTTGGTCTTGAATTGCATCTCGTCGTCCTTCTTCTCCGGCTCCTTCTTCTCCTTCACTTTGTCCTTTGGCTTCACCAACTTCTCCATCTCCTGTTCCTGTTCATGCTCTTTCGCTTCGATCTCGCTGCGCACCTGTTGAACAAGACCTACATCAGCAACAGATATATTACGGTATGTCTAGCTTATAATTTGGATTCGTACCTTCTGCAGAAGAGCATAGTCCAACCCTTTCACCAAGTGAGTGTGCTCCATGTCACCACCCAAGAATTTTGACTGTTGAATCATTTGCCTCCTGCGTTCGGCCGCGTCCATACCCGACTTCAAATCCGGCGCTACAGCTCTGTAAGCGCTCGCGCTGTTCATAGGATCCTCTGTCTGGTAATCCTGATTCGTGCCGTCTCTACGTTCCCTTGCTCTGTCTCTGTACTTCTCTGCCAGCTCTGCCATCTTATCTTCTTCCTGTTTCTTCAACTTGGCATAGAAGCTCTTCTTTTTTCTTCTGAGCTCTGCTCGACTACCACCGCTAACATTTGGAGTCTGTGCGGTCTTGGCGCTAGCATCTCTGGCAGTCCCAGGTACGGATGCAGGGGTGGCCGATGGGACTGATGCCCTGGGAGTCATCAGCAACTTGCGGAAGTCATCGTTTGTTAAACGAACGGACATCCCCATGTCCTCCTCCGTTGTGTCCGGCATTTTTGTGTTTGTTGTTTGATCCCTTTAATAGAATTGAGGTTATGTCAACTGAGCTACGGAACGACCAGTTGGACAAAGGGGTAAGGGTTCTTTTCTGAAATCTAATTAAATTAAGATATGCTACTCACGATTAGTACTGTCAAATTTACGGTAGAAGCTCCGTAGAGTCGTCAATATAAATCATTGAATTGTTTAACATCAATATCACACCAAGGATGAAGACGTCAAATTCATCAACACAACGAAATGGCCGCTTGCCATCTATCGGTAGCTGTTTGAAACGACAGTTCCTTTTGATTCATCGTCGGAAATGTAGGAAACTAACATTTGGAAACATTATTTGAAATAAGACGATATTTATACAAACACAGACTTAAGGGCCAGACATCCGAAAGGTAGAACGACTACATTACCGACAAAACTATGGTTTTACGTGGTTTTACGAGTCACAAGTTTTCGTCCTCTTAAAAGGATATTTTGTCGCTGGTAAGGGGCTTATTCGAAAGAGGAAGGTTCAATCTAGTGCGCTCTGGTCATGAGGTGCCGAGATTATGCAGATATTTGGTAATATAAGCGTTAGAAGTAGGCTAACAAATTTACGATGCGCACGCCGTAGAATGTAAGCATTTTTATGCCATTAGATGAGTTTTCTGGATGTTCTAGTGACCAGAGCGCACTAGCCGAGATCTCCAGCTACAAATTGAGCTATATTTTGTCTTGATTCTCTTGCGAAATAAAGGCGAAAACTTGAAGCGCGCAATAGGCGTGTCAGAAATGCATGATATCTGAGGATATCGATAATATAGAGCAAAAAATGTGACAAGTTTAGTTGAGTTGAAGTTCTTCAGGTGGCGTCTAAGTAAGATTAGATTGTGGTTATGTTTGACGCCTATCGCTCATCAGCAACATGTTTCTGTGTATGTCTGTATATGTATATAACTTTCTTATACATGCAAATACTCCGCCAGTTTGATGTTTCGGACTCATGCAAGCAATGTGTATCATATGAAATTGCCTTCAAATTTTTATACCGATGAAATTTCATACAGTACCATATTATACAAAAAAGAAAGAGGAATTGGCTTATAAATATGATAAATATAACTCATTATATTTGGATAATTTACTATGTACTATATATTATTTTCATACTAAATTTTCAAACTAAATTTTCGCACTAAATTTTTATTATAGTTTATGTAAAATTTTCCATACGAAGTCGGACACTTTTTGTATTACATATTGTTTCAGATTTTGATGAAATTTGAATAAATTGATATGAACATATTGCAAAGGATTTTTCAAAATTTTCAAAATTGTTAATTTTACAGGTCTAGAAAATAAAGTGTTAACCATTTTCACTAAATTATAACAATTGAATTACCAAGTCTATGAAAATAATCGTTTAAATACATACAGTAGATACATGAAAGTATATGATAAAAATAATTTTAGTTGAAAAACAAATATTTTGTCACCATCTATTTTTATCAGAGTTTAGTAGTTCAACAGTTAATTTAATAAATAACTGGTTGACACTTTATTTAGCAGACCTGTGTAATTCACCTTGAAAAATCCTTAGAGATATGTTCATATATCGCTAAAGACTACAACATATTCTATCAAAATCTGACAAAATTATGGAAATTGATATTTTCGTTATTGCACGTGTGCAATGTAATAATTAGTAACTTTTTTCAAGTGCTGGAGCTCGATCGCGGTCTCTGGTCATTGTATGTCTATCTTGTTCACTCTCGTTATACCTTATCGCTTTCCTTGTCGAACCTTTAGAGCTTGTTCAGACAGAGTTGGGCAAAATATTTACCTAAATAAAAATTTAAAATAACGAATAAAAGATACAAAATTTTTCATTCGTTGTTCTTACGAATTTTATTCATCGAGAATTTATCCAATAAATAAAGATAAATTTTTTTATTCGAAGCGAATAATTTTTTCATCTTTTATCCGTATCTTTTATTCAAAGGCATAACATGGAGAATATAGTAACGATATAGGACGTATTTTCATGTTTGTTTATTTTAAAAAACTACTCATTATTTAAAAATAACAACATGTTTTGCCGACGTTCTTCCTCCTCTTCCTCCACCTCGAGGAGACGAGCGTCGAACTTCAAAGACCCAGCGACTGACAAACGACATACAATGTATGCAGATGGAGAATCCCGCACGGATGAAAGTTTAAATTTTTAGATTTTTCAATATATCATCATAAAATTGCGACGAGCGAATGGAGCGGATTTTCCTGATCAAAATGAGTTCAAATTCGAGTGTAATCGAACAAGTTTCATTGTTACGTAATATTACGATAAAAATTAAAATCTTATTGATGATAGTCCAAATGATGTCGTGTTTGGATTCATTTTCATCGGGATAAGCACAAAAACTTGTTCGTATTAATAATATTTTTTTTATTAAAAATGTAAAAGCATAAATTAACAATAATGCTCGACTCTTCTTCATATATTGTAGGCCGTTTGTCAGTTTCTGGGGCTTTGAAGTTCTGCGCTCGTAAAACAAAAGTTATTCGAAAATTTATTCGATCTTCAAATAAAAGATACAGATAATGGACGAAAAAATTATTCGAATATCGAATAAAACGGCTTTGAATAAAAAATTATCTTTATTCGTCGGATAAATTCTCGTCGAATAAAGTTATTTATTCGATACTTGTCGAATAATGATATTTTTTTATTCGAACTTTCGAATAACGTTTCGAAAAAGTTTCTTTCTAAAATAACTTTCGAAAAAGATAAAGTATATTTTATTCGAATTGTTATTTAAATAATTTTTATGTAAATAATGTCCAACTCTGTGTCCAGATGAGGCAATTTACGCTCGTTGCAAACGAAACAAATAAAAAAGTCTGACCACGACATATGCTAAAGAAATAGAAATAAAAAATATTATTAATAAAACAAAAAATCTGACTGCGAAAAGAATTATTAATAATTTATACTCTATATTTATATTTTACTTTTTATTTTATTTATTATCAATATTTTATTCAATAAATTAGTTTTTTGTTTTATTTGTCTTATCTTTTTAGTTCTTTTCGCAGTCGGGCTTTTGTTTTTTTATAATAATGATTATTTTTTAAATCTTTGCGGTCAGGTTTTTTTTATGTTTGTTGTCTACAATGAAACAATTGTCATGCCGTGATTGTTTATACCTTTCATTTCCACGTCGGAAAATAATACTCTTCGTATTAAAATTCAAATCAATTATACTGATATGTTAACATATGTTAACAATATATACAAAACATAATTTGTAAATCTATACTTTTTTAAAAAAGTTTAAAAAATTCAGAAGATTTTTAAACAAGTCAACGAATATTCAAATGATCGTTTAATACGCTTATTTACAATTGAAAATTCCATATTTTAAATTACGAGGTAGTAAGTCTCCCAATTTCGACAGATTCGAAAGGAAGAGAAGAAACCGCTCGAACCAGTTCGAACGCTTTCGATGCAAGTGTCAACGGTGTTTATACGAATGCGATGCGGCAACATTGCTCTTTTAAACGCTGACAACGCAGTAAAATCTAGCTTCCTCGTCACATACTTCTTGTGTTGCAACGACAATCGAGTTCTCTTTCTGATTCTAAATAGAATGCGACGGTAGCTCCATCTCGTATTCATCAATCAGCTACACGTTTGTAGATAATACCATTTCTGTAAAGGAAACTGTACGGCAGATACCGACCTCCGCGATTTGTAAAGTCACGTGACTACCTCTGGCCCTTAAGATACCTACAGACATTGCATGCAATGCATTTTTCTGTCTACGGTTCTGAATTACCGACTCTGTAAAAAATGTCCTAGTACGATAGCGGACTCTATCGAAATGGAACGGTCAGGTGGTGAACTACATGAGGTTGCAACACATAAAGTGTGTGTCCGAGGAGGCTCGATTTTACAGCGTTGTCAGCATTAAAACGCAATTGTATTCGTACAAAAATACTCCACGTATTATTCACTTGTGCCGCCTATTTTTTTACAGGACCTCGTACCCCTTGCTAAAAATTTGGCGAACATGATAAAGAAGTTTGTATCGATGGTCAAGGGAGTGCTTGTCGACATCATCGACAAAAGGAATTGTTACAAATATTAACCAGCTAAAGATAATAAATTTATCAGTGAATTGTGTTCGATAAATTAATGCTCGCGAATATTCATGTGTCAGAAGATATTCAATATCTCAAGTTATATTAGATATTTTTACTGAAAAATTAGATAGTCAGATAGTCGAGGGAGTGCTTATCCACATAATTAGCAAAAGGAATTGTTATAAACATTAAACAGCCAGAGGTAGTAACTTTATTAATTACATTAGCTTGATATAATATTGTTTGGTAATATTCATGTGTTAAAAATTACTCTGTATCTCGAGTACTATTAGCAATTTTTACTTAAAAATAAGATGGTAGATGGTCAAGAGGATGCTTGTCGACATCGTTAGCAAGAGGAATTGTTATAAACATTAGACAGCCAGAAATAATACATTTATCAATAATTATTATCACGGCGATCGAGATCTATCAAAATTAGATGGGGTGGGGAGCGTTGCGCTTCGCTGCACGCTGCGCATCACTGCTTACCTAAGCCCGCGGAGCGCGCTCAGTCAGTCAGTCGGGCCGGGGGCTCCGGCAGGAGCGGACGAGCTCCGAGACCAGGAGAGTCTTCGGCTACCTTGAGGTTGACCAGGGGTCCTCCAGAGGTAACCTGGCCTCTCCTGCCTACCTTGGGGATGACCATGGGTCCTCCAGCAATGGTCTACCCTTGCCTACCCCGAGGTCGTCCCCCGAGTGGTCATCCACAGCTACCCTAGCCTACCCCTGCTTACCTTCAGCTGGCGTAGGGTTGACCATGGGCCCTCCAGCATTGGTCTGCCCTTGCCTACCCCGAGGTTGACCCCAGTGGACATCCAGTGGACATCCAGTGGTCATCCAGTGGTCATCCAGTGGTCATCCAGTGGACATCCAGTGGACATCCAGTGGACATCCAGTGGACATCCAGTGGTCATCCAGTGGACATCCAGTGGTCATCCAGTGGTCATCCAGTGGACATCCAGTGGTCATCCAGTGGTCATCCAGTGGACATCCAGTGGACATCCAGTGGACATCCAGTGGACATCCAGTGGACATCCAGTGGACATCCAGTGGTCATCCAGTGGTCATCCAGTGGTCATCCAGTGGACATCCAGTGGACATCCAGTGGTCATCCAGTGGTCATCCAGTGGTCATCCAGTGGTCATCCAGTGGTCATCCAGTGGACATCCAGTGGACATCCAGTGGTCAGCCAGTGGTCACCCAGTGGACATCCAGTGGACATCCAGTGGTCAGCCAGTGGTCATCCAGGGGACATCCAGTGGACATCCAGTGGACATCCAGTGGTCATCCAGTGGTCATCCAGTGGTCAGCCAGTGGTCAGCCAGTGGTCAGCCAGTGGTCATCCAGTCGACATCCAGTGGACATCCAGTGGACATCCAGTGGTCATCCAGTGGACATCCAGTGGACATCCAGTGGACATCCAGTGGTCAGCCAGTGGTCAGCCAGTGGTCAGCCAGTGGTCATCCAGTGGTCAGCCAGTGGTCATCCAGTGGTCAGCCAGTGGTCAGCCAGTGGTCAGCCAGTGGTCAGCCAGTGGTCATCCAGTCGACATCCAGTGGACATCCAGTGGTCATCCAGTGGACATCCAGTGGACATCCAGTGGTCAGCCAGTGGTCAGCCAGTGGTCAGCCAGTGGTCAGCCAGTGGTCAGCCAGTGGTCATCCAGTGGTCAGCCAGTGGTCATCCAGTGGTCATCCAGTGGACATCCAGTGGACATCCAGTGGTCATCCAGTGGTCATCCAGTGGTCATCCAGTGGTCAGCCAGTGGTCAGCCAGTGGTCAGCCAGTGGTCAGCCAGTGGTCAGCCAGTGGTCAGCCAGTGGTCAGCCAGTGGTCAGCCAGTGGTCATCCAGTGGTCATCCAGTGGACATCCAGTGGACATCCAGTGGTCATCCAGTCATCATCCAGTGGTCAGCCAGTGGTCATCCAGTGGTCATCCAGTGGTCATCCAGTGGACATCCAGTGGACATCCAGTGGACATCCAGTGGACATCCAGTGGTCAGCCAGTGGTCATCCAGTGGTCATCCAGTGGACATCCAGTGGTCATCCAGTGGTCATCCAGTGGTCATCCAGTGGTCATCCAGTGGTCATCCAGTGGTCATCCAGTGGTCAGCCAGTGGACATCCAGTGGTCATCCAGTGGACATCCAGTGGACATCCAGTGGACATCCAGTGGTCATCCAGTGGACATCCAGTGGACATCCAGTGGACATCCAGTGGTCAGCCAGTGGTCAGCCAGTGGTCAGCCAGTGGTCAGCCAGTGGTCAGCCAGTGGTCAGCCAGTGGACATCCAGTGGTCATCCAGTGGTCATCCATACTCGTGCAATACTTTCTTCCTTTTCCTACGTCCCAGCTTCAACAATTATTTTCAATTAATAATCCAAATACTAAGTTTTCGTTTCAGAATACATGTAACTCTTGCTCTCGTGAGCGAGTGTTAAATAGATTTGCACTCCTGCAGTAGATTGTAGGTTCTGATGTAGTCTAAATATGATGTACGTGCTGAGATGTACGTTACATTTCGCATATTATTTCGATATTGAAACATTTTATATTCAAATTAAATAATTGGTTGAAACTAGTTCTTATTCAGACTAAAAGTTAGTTCTGATTCATGTGTTAGAGAGGGTAAAAAGATGAGGCAGGATCTGTTCCATGTTGCCGCATTACCGTAAAGAAAGTAAACTATTGGTCTAAAGTGTATAAAACTATTATAATATACATTCATTAGTGACACGAGTAATAAAAATAATATTACGTATAGAAACCAAATTAATTTTACTACAATTCGATTTTTGTAATACGTTCTTCATAAATATTATGTTCACCGTTCAAATACATGCGCCGTATGCATTAGTAGCCTCCAAACACCCGTAGTAAAAATGAAGTATACGTGCCAGTTGTAGATATGCCATTTATTCGAGAATTCTTTTAAGCAATATATATCACAATGCATCGAAAAAAATAGAGATTCAATCACAATTTCATTTTCTATTCTGCACGACAGTAAAACGTGCATCTATGCAGTCTACTTTCTTCATTGTTGGTTTTCCTAATTGACGATTAGCAACATAATGCTGGAAACGGGTGAGGCCGTTGCAAGCGGCCCCGTACTCTCCATCTTTGTTCAATGCAATTACTGCACCAGAGAAGGTTGGATAATGCTCGGCAATTCTTTGAATTGCGGTGGTTGCTGCTGCGGATGGGCTTGCCCCTCGTCGCATCTCTTCCACGGCTAGGAAACTGTACAAAGATATATCGTTTCAAAATTGCAAGTTCGGAGAGTTTGTCTTGTGTTGTCTCGTCTTTTTACCTGGGCAAAAAGCGCATCATTATGTCGCCGTCCCCTGTGCCAGCGGCTGCACCAACTTTTTGGTCAGCGTATGCACCTGCACCTGCGATCGGAGAATCCCCGATGCGGCCAGGAATTTTGTTTCTGGCTCCGTTAGTCGAGGTGCCTGCAGCTATGTGTCCATTCGAATCTATCGCAACTACTCCGATCGTATCATGGTTCTCATCGTCTATGTACGACTCGTATTCTTCTATGGTGTTTTCCAGTTTGTCCACGGAACGATACGGACCACAACTTTTCTTAGGATCAGGATCTACGTTCTGTAAACATGAATGCTTTTTACGATTTGATCTCTCATTGTATCGAGAATTTATACCTTCCAGAAATTAGGTTGACAATTATTAGATCTCCAATCCAGCCACATTTTTTTGGATTCCTCTGTCTGCAGAGACTCTTCTTCGAAGCCCATTTCTAAAGCAAAATTCTTTGCCAGTTCTCCACCGAGCAGGGAGTGCTTAGTATTGTGGAGAACTTTGCGAGCCACACCAATAGCATTCTTCACGTTTCTCAGAAGTCCCACACCACCCACGTCCATTGTGACTCTGTTAATGCAAGAACAATTCAATAACAGCATTTAAGATATACGCTGCAGTGAGAAAACAAACGTTATACCCATCCATGATTAATGCATCCAATGTAGTTTCTCCAGACTCATCTGGACTACCTCCAAATCCAACAGTCTTCCTGCATCTCTGTTTCTCGCAGAGAGTGCAACTTTCTTCTATTGCATCCAGAGCACTTCTTTTTTGATTCTGGAGAACATCCCATGCTAAAAAGAATTTCCAATTAAAAGGGCTTTTACAGTGTTATTTATTTTGGAATTATTTATAAGCTGTACCTGTTTGCGTAGCATCTTGATAGTCCCAAGTAATTACTACCAGAGGTATGCTATTATTCGAGGCAAATGTGGATCCACAAATTGATAGGTAGATAGTTGTAGCAAGCCAAGTAGCTAATAGGAGCTTCATGCTGGCAGCTCTCTTCGAAGACTATTGATTGGTGTCGAGTGTGGAATAAATGGTCTTTGTTCACAGACTAGGGTGGGGATATATATCTCCTGTTATGTTCGATTGAATATATTTGTTATAACTATATTTGTGTTTGTTGGTCACACAGTCTTCTCATGATTTACAGGTCGGTAGACTGTACAGATCTGCCTATCATTGTACTTTACTTACTGAAGATATGGATAATTATCACAGGTGAAACATATTTGTTAATCATATAGATTAACCAGACATATCAATAGAAATGTGTGCTGACCTAATTAAATTAAATTTTACGTTATTATTAATGATATCTTATCTAACTCATGGAAAAGTTTCAAGTGATAACAGCTACACAGAATGTTTCAGCAGAAACAAAGTGTCAGAGTAGACCTAATAATTTACGCAATTTAGAGGCTCGAATTGATTGATTTATCTATTTAGAATTCTAATATGGAAAACAACAAATGTTTACGATACATGTATCAGACAACGAGAGCATGATCGCGCGACAAGGATAAACATTAGGTCTGTTACCGACACCAGAAAATCATTGATAACGTAGTTAATAAGTAATATAAAGACATAACAAAAACGTGTATTATTTTCTGAACCCTAAAACGCTTGTATCATACAAAAAACTCTGTCAGATTCGCTGAATAAGTAAATATTTAATATAAATAATAGACTTGGCCTCAAAAATAAAAATGAGGGCACCATCTATCTGTGAAATCTGGAAACATTCATGGCAGATAACTATGTTTGCGTATAATAACGATTATTGTTAGGAATACTGTCAAGCACTGCTTGACTTGGCTATACTGTAATTGAAAGAGCAAGAATAAACGTTGTGTGAAATGTTGTTCATTTCTTTATATTTGAGCAAATGATTTTTGCCGCAAATACCATAAGGTACAGCGCAAATTCCGGCAAGATTCATTTACTCTTTCTAACCCCCGCATGCGATCGTGGCGCCCCTCACGATGAATTCTCGAAGCTCAGTTCAGGGTCCGTACAGCGCCAATTTATGCAGCGGCAAAACGCTCAAACTATTAGACGAATTTTACCGACGGTAGGTAGTCGTTGAGAAAAAATTAAATATCTCCAAACTAGGGGCACAAAATTAATGATTTGATCATTAAAAAATTTATAATAGATCAGCGCTTTGGACTCATACCGCAAAATTTTAGAAATGGGACTAGTTATAAGTTTTTGTCGTCCAAACTAAACAACACATTCCAGACATCGGTGAATTCGGAACATCGCCACCGACGAGATACTGTTAAAGACAGCCAGCCTTACGGGAGTTCGTGTGCCCGAATAATTCAAGCGTTCTCTTACGCCCTCTAGGATATATTTTGGCTGGAGTAAGAAACAGAAGGCCACCGACGATATTTCGTCGGTGCAGAAGGCCTCTGAGGAGATTTTTGAGACGGTGAGACGGCAGACAGCAATGAGATCAGATGTTACATTCTCGAACAAACATTTTGGTGTTGGTTTTTAAGGCTTAAAATACTAAAAGTAAAATTAATATCAAAGACAAAAAATCCTAGAAATTTTGTACGTAAGAAAGTATGAAAGCATATTTAGGAAAATCAATATTCAATAATTCCTACCTCTGAATTCATACGAAATACCTCATTTTGTAATTTAAAAATATTTCATAAACAAACATTATTTCCTTACACTTTTTAATAATAATTGTTCTAAGAATCGATCTCTGGAAACATACATATGTTGAAAAACAGATTAACGTTTATTTGACATACTATATCGAATAATATAGTTGTAGGAGCATCGATGCAAACAGCGATTAAAAAATGAAAACATTATTTGTCACGCGACAAAAGAAATGATTATGGTTATCTGTATTCGACACGCGTCGAATAAAGTTTTATTCGATGAAAATTTATTCGGCGAATAAAGATAATTTTTTTATTCATCGTTAGCGGTGAATAAAGTTATCATTTTCATCTGTACCTTTATTCGACGTTTTATTCGACTTCGAATAATTTTCTGAGCCGCGTTCGAATGCTATACCGAAGACCGAGCAGTCAAAGATTTGCACACGCGTTACAATGTATCGCCCAATAACCAGAGCAGGGATCGAATAAACTGTGCACTCATAAATCGAAGTTCTTTCTAGATATGTTGCTACCGTAAAAATTTGTTCAATATCCTGTTTCAATTTCCAAAGAAACCTGAAATTTTCGAATTCTTATGTTTTCCTTTTTTGTAAATAAGATTTTCAACCGAAAAATAGGCAAAAATTCTTAAATATATACATATGTCGATAATCGCAATTCGTCAGATTTTTTCAATATTTTTGCATGCAATTAAATACGGGTGATTGACCGAAAACCATTAAAACGGGACTGCTCTAGGTAGGTCCTTTAAAGAGAAAATATTCCAAATTTAATTATAAAAAAATATTTTAAATAGGAAGTTAAATTTTGATAAATAAAATAAGATTAGATTAGATATAAAATAAGACATTCAGCGTTCAAGAGAGACTGTTCCGCGATCCCATGCCGAACGGAGAAAAGGACGGAGTAAAGCTCGAGGGCCTCGGTCGCCGAGGAGTGTAACACAATACGAGGCGGGTATATCGGTGTGAGACCACTACTAATCAAACAACAAAACTTCTTTATTTTTCATCATTTTTTTATCGAATTTTCACAAACATACTAGTAGCATTTTTCTGATGAAAATGATACGAAATATGATGTAATTCCGATGATATTTACTCGTGTAATGAACGGCGAAAGGTTCGGGTGCAAGGAAGGACAGCGTATAGGAAAGAAAGAGACGCGGAGAATCCTACTTTTAAGCCTTCGCGTTCGACTGCTCGATTTTCGCCGCGTCGCGCGTCGCACAATGGAATTAGCTGTTCACAACTATTGTAGTCGTTGAATTCAGCCCGACGTCAGCAATAACATTATTAAGTAAAAAATATATAGTGACGATTAGAAAATCAAGGAGACCTTACAATTTTATCGAATAAAAAAAATTGTTTTATGTAAGGCATGCAGATGTCTTAGAACTCAGATCGTACGTGTCCAAAACTACCGTAAAAGTGCGTACCAATACAAATAATTTCGCTCGGAGTTCGTCGATGCTTTCGCAAGCAATGTCAAAGTATTCTGCCCTCCCGAGTCCTTCGGCTTCCACCTTGTTTCGAGCTTCGCCGTCCGGGGTCTGGTGCGTCAACGTGACGCCTAGGCTGGTCGTAATTCTGGGGCGGGGCGTTTTACATTTAATTTTTTATATTGAAATTTATAGAAGAGTGACTACCGAGTAATTTTTATCAGAAACATTTTTTGTCAGAGCACTGGAAATGCTTGAAAAATTACAATAACGTGTGAATAATGAATGATATTTAATGTATTCCTGCAACAACAGGTGATATTTGAAATCTGTCTTCACATCTGTAATTCTTACACGAAGCCACACAACTTTACCATGTACAGTATTTCATCGATAATGGTCCACAACACGGATCTGCGCAGGGACGTTTGTAGTATAATAATTTGAATTTTTCTTTCGATAGCACATTGTTAAAATAATTGTTTAAATAAATAAATTTTATAATTTGTTTCTATATTCATTATTTGAATTTTTATTTCAATTATGTATTGTTAAAATAATTGATTAAATAAATAAATTTTTACAATTTGTTTCTATGTTCATTATTTGAATTATTTCGATAATTTATTGTTCGAATAATTGTTTAGACAATGTACACGTATTTACATATTTAATATAGGAACACGTTTCTATAGAGTATAAAAATTTATAATCTACAGTTTTTATAATCTATAGAAATGTGTTTCTATATTCATTATGTAAATACTTGTACATTCTTTAAATAATTATTTTAACAATGAATTATTGAAATAATTCACATAATGTATATAGAAACAAAATATGAAAATTTATTCATTTAAACCATTATTTTAACAATAAATAATTGAAATAATTCAAATAATGAACATAGAAACAAATTGTAAAAATTTATTTATTTAATCAATTATTTTAGCAATAAATAATTGAAATAACAATTTAAATAATAAATATAGAAACAAATTATAAAATTTATTTATTTAAACAATTATTTTAACAATGTGCTATCGAAAAAATAATTCAAATTATAAATATATTATCTAAACAATAAATTATTGAAATAATTCAGATGGCGAATATAGAAACAAATTATGAAAATTTATTTCTTTTATCCGTTAACTGGAAACGAATCAAAGGTTCGACGGTCCGAAACTTCGATTTTCATCACCTTCGAAGTTCCCTTCGTTCCTTCGAATCCTTCGAAGCTTCGAAGAGTCGAAGCTTCGGAAAAGTAACAGTCCTAGTTTATACGCGAGGAATATCATTGTCTGAGGTGTGCCGAACGTAGAGAAGGATAGCCGAGCTCGAGAGGCCTCGGTCACCGAGAAATGTAAACATACCTAATTCGAATTTCCAACTTCGTTATTTTTCATTATTTTTTTATGGAACTTCGATGACCATATTTGTGGCATTTTTCTAATAAAAATCATACTAAATGTGATATAATTCCGATGATATTTACTTGTGTAATAGACAATTAAAGTTTCGGGCGCGAGGAAGGATAGCGTATGGAAAAGAAAAAGACGCGGAGAGTCGCAGTCGGCGGCACAGTTCAAAGGCTCGCACGTCCTCACAATGTATTACCAAGGAATAGCTTTTTTATTATTACTTATTTTTTTGTGAGACTTTTGCTAATAGATTTGTGGCATTGTTCTGATTAAAATGATACCAAACACGATATAATTCGGATCATATACAGGTGTATGGTCATTATGTACAGGTCAGGTACATAACATCGGTGAGGCAACGGTAATGCAATGATGACACTTTTTCATTTTTAGTTAATCTTTTAGGAGACTTTTACCATCATATATGTAATATTTCTCTGATCAAAATAATTGCATTTAATAATTGCAGACAGTGCTGTCGAGCATTAGAAGTGGTATTATCGGAAAAATAAGTAATAAAAATTACGTTTCTGCTTTCTACTAAAGGATCTCGATAAGAACGATTGAATTTGATCGTTTCTTGTAGATTGTATTTATTCTTCCTTTTTATTCTATAATTATTACAGAATATTTTTTCTTTCAGAAGAATTATTTTATAAATATCCCATTAATTAAATTAAGTGTAAATTCTGATATTTTATAAATTCCTACATCTACAGGCTATCGATTATAAAACAGTGATTCCAATCCTGAACAATAAGGAAAATAAGTAGGCGATAAGAATTTAATGAAATTATACAATAATATGTAATTATTTTCCAAGAAATCACAGAATGGATAATGACAGTCTTCATTTATTTATTACCTAAGGTATTACATCCATTTACCTCTACGCCACTCATGCAGTCGTGCGCAGTTGACGAGCAAATGTTCTATGTTAGCGCGGAACTTTTAGCACCGTGGAACTTCATAAGTCTACTTTATCCATTCCACGAAACCACCGGCGATGCCATCGGACCCGTTACCGACCGGTTTGAGAGCCCATCAGAGCCCACTTTTCGGCGCAACCGAATACACGGGGGCTGGATGTCTTTAACAGTATCTCGTCGGTGACATCGCTAATAACTAATTAATACAAAACAAATTCTATCAGAAAAAATACGAGAGTGTGCGCAAGAGTTCACAGTATCTGTTTCAATTGTGAAAATATGCCAAAAAATCGCAGAGTACGCTAAGAGAATTAGTTATTAAAAGCCCGTTTATTGCGACACCCACGCGATGGTGGCGCCATCTACGGTGGCGGGTTTGTGAACTAATTTCCCCTATCTTCCCCATGTGTAAGACAATGACAGAGATAGTGTGCGACAAGGACAGCAGAGGTCTCGCTCGTGCCACCTACTATTTCGCGCCACTTCGAATCTCCTGGTAAGTAGTAGGCGAACATGATGACGAGTTGGTATCCGACAAGGAAGAACTTATGCATTTTACGGAGAGAGAGAAGGACGGACATAGACCTTCTCACTCACCCGCGTAGTTCAAAAGATAATTTATTAATACTTCGTTTATTATTAATGATTCAGGGATCTTTGCAATCACAAAATATAAAGCGAAGCTTCCGCTACCTTCACAAATAGTTTTTAGTTAGATATTTTGTCTAAATTAATAGTTATTTACAATTACTGCGATTCTTGTTCTCGAATAACCTCAAAAAGTTTCGCAGGTCAATC
The DNA here is from genome assembly GCA_913789915.3 of Sphecodes monilicornis. Lineage (NCBI taxonomy): Eukaryota > Metazoa > Arthropoda > Insecta > Hymenoptera > Halictidae > Sphecodes > Sphecodes monilicornis. The sequence goes on along the minus strand of OU565299.1, from coordinate 19,189,290 downwards.
ATCAATAATTGATTTCCTAAATTTAGAGACCTCATTTGTGAACTTTTATAATCGAAGAATGTAGAATGAAGCCTCGGCGTTATTCCCATTACAATATTGTGCAGGTTTGGTGCTGAATTTATTAGTTATTAACAACTTTCGGAGTCTTCTCATGTTTTATATGTACGTCCTTGTCGCACAGCTCGGCCCTCCTTGTCTTACACATTACGAGAATTGACGAAGCAGATAGTCTCCGCAAAAATCGTTAATAACTAATTAAGCACACATAATTTATGAATATTTGCAGTTGGAGAATGTTGAATGAACCTTCAGCAACTTTCACATATAGTTTTTCATTGGATTTAGTTTCGGAATAACACATTATTAACAATTATTTCAATCCTTGTACCAAGCTAACCTCAAAAGTTTTGCAAGGTGTCCGGTAAATAGGTAAATCTTTTATGTTTAAAGAATCTACGCTGGACCTTCAGCTACATTTCTATAGCAATTTGAAGCGGTCCTGCCTTGTTGTTAGCTAGTTATTAACAATCATTCCATGCCGTGCTACTTTTGCTAATACCTCAAACGTGTTAGACAAGGACAGCCATATTGTGCGACAAGGACAGCAACAGGCCACCAGGAGCCGTATGAAAGCAAGTTGGTGGCACGATTTCGTAATGTGTAAGACAAGGAGGTCCGAGCTGTGCGACAAGGACGGACATATAAAACATGAGAAGACTCCGAAAGTTGTTAATAACTAACAAATTCAGCACCAAACCTGCACAAAACTGTTATGGGAATAACGCCAAGGCTTCATTCTACATTCTTCGATTATAAAAGTTCACAAATGAGGTCTCTAAATTTAGGAAATCAATTATTGATGAGTGACCTGCGAAACTTTTTGAGGTTATTCGAGAATAAGAATCGCAGTAATTGTTAATAACTATTAATTTAGACAAAATATCTAACTAAAAACTATTTGTGAAGGTAGCGGAAGCTTTCATAATCAATTTCATAAAAAATTTCAGAAATCATTAATAATAAACGAGGTATTAATAAATTATCTTTTGAACTACGCGGGTGAGTGAGTAGGTCTATGTCCGTCCTGCTCTCTCTCCGTTAAATGCATAAGTTCTTCCTTGTCGGATACCAACTCGTCATCATGTTTGCCTACTACTTACCAGGAGATTCGAAGTGGCGCGAAATAGTGGGTGGCACCAGCGAGACCTCTGTTGTCCTTGTTGCACACTATCTCTGTCCTTGTCTTACACATGGGAAAGATTATGGAAATTAGTTCACAAACCCGCCACCGTAGATGGCACCACTAGTTAGTACGAAATATTCGTCGGAGTAGATAAGTCATGCCGGTGTTTGCATGGCTTCTTACGACGAAAACGGAACGGATTATTTGCAATAGAAAGCGTTTTATGCAACTTCTTGATTTTGAATTAAGTGAAATATACTCTACTTCATTATAATTGAATTCTAGAGATAGGTTACCAGCTTTCGAAATAATCAGCAACAATTGATTGCTTCTACGCTACCTCGTTTAGGATAGACTATTTTAAATGAAATTATTAATAATATATTATTGAAACAAGACTGAGGACAATACCGATTATAGACTAGCCAAATGACAAGGAAATGAATGCGCTTAATTAAAATATGACAGATACTATCTTTATTCAATAAATATAATATTACATTGTAACATAAGGAATATATCCTGGTGTGGTGGTGTGTGATTCTGCAAATATATCTCTATGTACACACATTTAACACACACGCGTACAACCATATGTGTGTGCAGATGTGTATACATATATCATCTTTAATATAGATCTTTCTTTTCTAGAGACAGCACAAAACACGTAGTATGGTACAATATTGTTACAAGGACAGTTATGAATTTCTGGCGATCCCCCTTACGTTTCATTTGGTTCCTTTCTGAAGCCATGTAATTAAGAGAACACTTTCCCCCTTATTAGCTATCCCTCATAGTGTTCGACAACATCGAATCCGAGAAAAAATGTCTCGTTTAATCATTTAAAACAAAGTATTACAAATAATGTAGTCCGTTATAATTAAAAACGTTTCGCTACAAATGGACACATTCGCTACAACTCATAAAAATAAACGATTACAGTTCACAGTTCTTTCTCCGTTGTTCTAACAACATGACTCGGCTCGCGTGCGTATGCCGTACAACTGTTTTCCCCCTAATTAATCTATTATTTACAAGAGTCAGTCATACGCTACATCGAACCCATCCCGTCAACCGGAAACGCTTATCAAGAGGAGAGGATCGCTACAGTCGGCATAGATCGAAAGATAGATGCACCAGCAAACGATCTCGTTAACACCTCATTCACAGGGGCCACGACAAACCATAGAAATAACAACATAACATGCACGAATCGCATTTAACGTAATGCATTGTTCTTATTATCCGTTGACAAGGCGTTAACGGGAGGAACACCCGTTGTGGCGACTGCTCTCGTCGGCAGAAGTAAAAAATAGGTACTTTCCGGCTGGCTGATTACAGCCAGCCCTGACTTTAACTAAACAACTGTGTCCCCGCTAGAATTGGAAGAGCTTTTAAGACTCGTCATCCCCGAAGATGACGGTTTCCACCGACGTGCCAGGGGCGGCAAGAGAGAGAGAGTCACCGAGTAAAACGTTTTACATATGAAAATAGGTGTATACCATTTACATTTTATATCCTCCTATCACAATATACTGTCTAAGATAAAGGTTGTGGCTTGATATGTACAATATATGCATATATAAGTATGCGCGCTGGGTCGTGTATCAACCGACTGAAATCCTCTAAATGTCTGCACGAGTTATTGTTCTATAAAGAAACTTTCCTAGACAAAGTTGCAGTTTCCAACTTTCTCCAGAGATGTATCTTTACGCAGCAATAAATAAAGCAATCGTTTGGATGATCCCACTCAGCTGAGCCAGCCTGCGCATGTATATAATCTGCAGGATGGTCCATTTTACTTGATCGAGGATTGAAAACTTCCTGACGGTCTTGACAACACTCGGAAAACATCGTTTCTCATTCTCAGCGTCATTCCTATAAAAAGAAACAGAGAATAAATCAACACCGACTCTATCTATACTCTTCGCGCTCGGATATCAAGTTAAATGATCCATTCCCAGCAAATTCCGTTTGCTGTTCTCGTCCGTCTCCCAGGGGCAGACATCCTAACGGCTTTGTACACGTTTCAAGGGCCTCTAAATGCACTTGGATCGTTTGATTCTTCTCAGTCTATGTAAACGTTGGGTCCTTCGACGCCCGACTTCCACCACATCGGTGTCAGAGGTGTCTATGAATGATAATTGACAATCTGAAAAGTCGACGAACAGAGCTAGAATGTGGTAGTACAGGTGGTTGCGAGTTACGAGCCTTGGGCGGTCGGACAGAAATGTTTCGACGACATCCTAGAAGAGGCACGCGAGAGACAGAGCAGCACACATCAAGTTAGAGGACAGCGAGCACGGTTTTCTCTTCTCTACGGGACTCTCTCTCTCCCCCCGCCGCTTCAAAGCGCTCTATCGTTGTCCTCAACTTAGGGAAAAATCGAACCGAAAAACGAGGGCGTAGATTACGATAGCCTGTCGTATGTATGTACAGTGTTCTTTACGCTATTTACACGGGCCCTTCGATCTCGCAGCCGAAGGAAGGGTCCGACCGCGACAATAGAAAAGAGTGGTGGTGCTACCCCTCATAATAAGTGTGGAACCAGACGCAAATATTTAAAAAATTTGTAACGTCCCGTACTTATTTCCAAGCAACATTTCCTTTCTTTCACATTTTCTGTCACGCAACAAGCAAAATTCGTAATTATTTTGCGTATTTCTACATTGATAGAGATCAATTTAACATTCCATTTCACATGTATATAAAGAATTTGATGTTTCTTTGCGTTTGATTCCAAACTTATTGCCAGGAATGGTACGATACGATCGGTGGACCACGGATCTCCGCGCGTTCATCATAAATGCATAATGGTGTTTTTCGCTTCATTCTGGAGGTTGGAAATCTTTGACTGTGTGAGAAACATGCGGCGCGGAGACCCGCAGCCTGAAGAAATCGGCTAAAGAAAAAATCGTTCTGCTAGGTGGCGGAGACAGGAAGGGGCAGTGTCCTCGTAGCAGCGTGCACCTGGCTGTCAGCTTTCTGACGAAGGCGCGACGTTTCCCGGCGTTTGTCGTCTCGAAAATCAGGCTTAAGATCATTGAACGAAGTTGACGTTGAACGTGCCCACTTCCATGGCTCTAAGGCCAACGTCCTGCAGACCGTCCTTCAGTCTCTGCAGGGTTTTTGTTCCGGTAAGGGAGGTCTGCGTGACGTTCAGGTTGGCCAGCTTGAAGAACGAGGTACCTTGAGTGATCCGGTCGGCCAGGGGGCAGTGTTTCAAGGCCACTTCGACACCGACGGAGCAGCTGTAGCCCTGCCGGTGCAGGACCATCAGCGCGCTGTTCACCGGGAAGTTTGGCAGTTTCTGATCATGATTGGTCCTCAGGTTGAGCAGGTGGAGGTCGCAGGGGAAGCTTTGGCTGAGCAAGCGGACCTCCGGCGCCATGGTGATCTCGGCCTCGGTCCCGTCCACCACGAACATGTTCACCGGGTAGTTGAGCGCGTTGCTCAGATGATTGGCGAACAGGGACGGCTTCGAGTGCTTTTCCTTCTCGCCGGTGGCGATGTCCTCGAGCAGCAGCCAGTGCTTGATCACGGTTCTGCGGTTGTCGAGCAGACCCTCGCCCATCCCCCGCGAGTCGTCGTACAGAGTCCTCCTGTCCAGCATCACCTCCAGCCAGCCTGGTTGATAGCTGGCGGCTCCTTGGCAGTGGTTCACCAGCAGAGTGAGCCTGTGGTTGGTGTCCTCGATGTAGGCCATGGTGGTGATGGGGAAGTAGTTGCCCTCTATGCCGATCCTCTCTATCTTCGTCCTCTTGATCATTTGATGGCCGTTCAAGTCGGTGTAGAACTCCGGCGGGTCTCCGTTCAGTATGTCGGTCTGCAAACGCATGAACATTTCCGTCTCCCGGTTCTTCGGCGGTGTCTCGAAGTCGACGATGTTCCTCAGGTAGATCGCCTCGGCCAAACCACCCTCTTTATGGTAAATGGCCACATGATGGGTCAACAGTTTCCCATATTCGACGGTTAGACGGGAGCTCAGCGTGCCGCTGACGATGTAGATCTTTTGGTGGGGCGTGTAAGCCTCGAGCACGTCCTTGTCGGTGTCCCTGAGATTCGGGTCGGGCATGAACAGGTACGCGCCGCTGTGGAACTGCGCGGACGTGTACGCGGCGAACTGTATCGCGCACTGCATGATCTTGCCGGTCGCTTTCTTCGTGACTCGCTTCAGGAACCCGGTCTGACCGTCGAACAGCAGTTTCATCTTTTGGTTCTCGAGCTGCACGTCGCCCACCTGCATCGGCTTGATGGGGAACACGTTGTCCTTGCCGCATCGGCTGCAGTAGACCGTCGAGATCGCTTCCACGGGTACCTTGTCGATCTGCTGGAGATGGTAGGTGACTATCGCCAGAGGCTTCAGCTCTACCACGAACAGGAGAACGTAGACATCGTGTGTGATGCTCGTGGCGTTCATCATCGGAGCTATCTGATAGGGGATCGGGTTTTTTTGAGGATCCAGTACCCTGATCTTGTAGGAGGTCACTTTCAGACTGATCACTTCCTGCCTCGGTTGAGCCAGTGGGTTGAACAGGACGATCTTCTTGGTCTCCTGGCCGTTCACTCCGATCGGTATCTTCTTCGGCAGCTTCTCGTAGCTGTCCCTGTCCGACTCCGCCAGCACGTAGACGGAGTTCTGCTTGCCGGTGGTCCCGGCCAGCGACTGGATCACGTAGCTCTGCAGACTGGTAGTGTCCGAAATCGATTCGAACAGCTTCAGAGCGTAATCCTTCATGACGAACGACTTCGAGGTGCCCGTGATGGCGTCGTGGTGCTGGAACAGACCCAGATTCCGTCTAGCCTTGACCAGCTTCTCGAAGTAGGTCTCGTACAGCATGAAATCCTTGCCGGATTGCTTCGCCACGTTCAACGCTATCGTGTACAAAATCTCGGCAGATCTGAGGTTAGCCTCTAGCTCCCGGTCCAGAATCTTCATGTACGGTCTCGTGGTGAAGTACCCGCTCCAGTAAGCTGGTCTGCCCTCGCTGAAGATGTCCGAGTAGACGAAGAAGTCGCCTTGCAGGGTGGGGAATGACTCCACTCGTTTTCTGATCTCCCGGAAGTAGTCCCTCGGCGTGCCAAACACTATCTCCGCGTTGTACTCCTCTCGACGACTGTTTATATAGTCCATCAGGATCTTGTAGTTGGTATACTGCTGGTCCCACTCCACCGCATGGTCGTACCTGAAAATGGAAGCCTCGTTACAGGTGTACAGATTTATGGAGACGAGATACGAAGAGTATATAGAATAGGGTATATTGAAAATTTTTAAAAACTTCTGCCTGGGTTTGTGGGATTGCCCTTTTGTAAATAATTACTCTGGGATGTTCTCGAAACTGTAGTGTGTAGTATAATATACCAGAACGTACTAGAACGAGTCAGAACGTATTATAATGTTGTAAGATATGGTACAATATATTAAAAAATACTAGAATATAGTGCAACAAACTAGAAGTAAAATATACTAGAATGTACTACCATAGACCAGAATACATATAGTATAATATACTAGAGTATACAGTAGGAACTCTTATGATAACTGACCGTAGACCCTAACTGGCAGCCTACTGAGAACAATTACCCCACCCTGCACTGTCTAAAACATTTTTGAACAATTTCGTGAACGTTGGAGGGTCTAGGGAGGGACGATCCTCACCGGAAGTCATCTCCGAGGGGCATCAGCACCACATTATGAGCAAATAATGATCCGGTGCGTGAGTACTGTTCGAGAAGCAGCTCTGCCATCGGTTTCACGTTGTTCGGCGTGATCTCGACAGCCCTGACCGAGTACTCGGTGTACTCGCCCCGGATCTTCCGGAAGTCGAAGTTCAGGCAGACATGAGGATGAGGACCGCACGAGTGCTTGATGTTGTAGATGTCGAAAGGCTGATTGTGGGTGAGCATGTCCGCTTGGCCCGTCTGATCCCAAGGTTGCAGCCACACGAAGTCACCGTACTGTTTCTTGGCGAACCATTGCTTCCACGCGTAGTGGATCCTCTGGATCACGGTACCGGAAGCTCCAGACGCCTTCAGGAAGTAGGGGATGGTCCCACCGTGGCCGAAAGGGTCAACGGACCAACCGGACTCAGGAACCACGTCCAGGTTCGTCTTCAGCCATTGGTGACCTGAAACGGAATTTTGTTAATACGGGATAAACGCTAATCGTGTTAAAACCGGAAAAGCCTATTATTAGGTTTCCGGTGGATAAAGTGTTCATAGATGCAACGATGATGACGCGAACACCGACTCGAGGAAGGGGTAGTGGACCTATGTTTTCCAATTATTTTGAAGGGTTTAAGAAAAGTAGTTTTTCTTTACATTTTTTATAATATTATTGTCTCTTGTTTTCCTCTGCTCCAGCGATGTCTAGTATTCGTACACCGCAAGACTTAAATTATTATTATTATTGTACGGGAGTATAATATAAAACAGAGGAAAGGTTCGTTCTACATTTCTTTTAATCGACTGTTATTTAGTAAATCGTCTTCGGCGGTATTGTTCCATGGAGAATCGCATTTCTTTTCAGCATGTTCAGCGTCGAGGGAACACGCTCGGATAAGTCTTTTGAGCGGTTTCCATTAAGACACTGAATGCTACAGCGACGCGAGAACAGAAAGAGAGAACGAGGAGAGGGGAGTTTTCGCGCGAAACGATGAAGGTTCTCGTTAAATTCGAAGCTGGAATTTCCTTCTTTGAGCGTCGGCTGCTTGTCGTCGCGATCACGGAATATTTATCCCGAGCCGAGTAAATATTCGACGGATGTTCATTTAAACAGACACGGCTCGGGGAACAACGGATCCCTCGCGAAATACGTACTCGCCATTTACCAACCGGATGATTTTGTGTGCCAAGACCTATCTCATCGAGACAAATAAATATTTGTTCGCGGAAAAGCGCTGACGAACAAATTCCGGAACAGACCCAACCACAAGACATATCATTAAAAAAATATATCATTATTTTTTTGTTAAAGACTTTTATATTCTTGCATATGAACATATTCGCACTTACAAACGGAAACACCTTAAACAATATGATTAATATTCGATGCGGTCTCACAGACCGCGCGCGACCTCCCATGTCACAAAATAAGGCGCGACTACTCTAGGGTTAAACAAACTCTGAAGCCAGCGAGCAAGTTTTGGGACTCGTAAAAGATTGTTTCAGTATCAGGAGAAATTGCAGCGGTGTCGTTGGGATATCTGTACGGTTTCGAAACAGCACGGTTGCAGTGGCAAATATCAATTCTGTGCGAGAGTGTCTGCGATGCTGCGTCGAGCGGAATATCCACGTGGCATGCTGCACATTGTGTAGTTACAAGTGCGATAAATCGTTAACGGAGAACGCGAAACGTAGTCTCTATCCCCGGTGATAACGAATCTGGATTAACTCCCGGCTGTTGTACGGGGTCAGACAGGATTGTCCGATGGCCGAGGAATGCGCGCTCCATCCTGAACCACCTATCCCTCGGGATTGCGCAAAGTTTCAAAATTTCATTCTTATTCCATAAAACATGCATCCGTAAAGACTCGGACTCAATGTTGCTTCGGTAGACTCATCATTTTCACCGCCAGGCTATTTTATGCGAGACGATGCGACGCTGGACAAAATTTATGTCTTCGTTAGCTATAAATTATTAACTTCTAGACTACGGATCTTTACGCAAAATAAATATTGTCTACGTCTACGGTCATCCTAGTTGCAACCTATTTCGTGAAACGACAATTTTTGAATTAATTCGCAATCCCGGTGTTTCGCAAACAATCGAACGAACAAATGAATCAGGAGAGAGAGCAGTAATTCCCGGAGGCATTAACGCGATCGTGGCTCAACGTGTCCGAAATTCACCGGAGTTTCGTACACGGAACAACGAGCGTAACGAGCGCGCGTGTTAACGCGATTAACGGCGGCGTTCCTCGGGTTTGCGATGGTATAAAGGGATGCTTCCATCCCTCCCCCCGCAGGTTTCGCAGAACCCACCCCATGGACTGCGAAAGGTTTTCTTGCGTCGGAGCGCTGCTTCTCACGAAATTCCGACGGGGAGACCCGAAGAAGGATGATCGGCGCAAACAGGCGTCCCGGGGCAGGTTCCACGGCGAAATTAGGCCGTCACGGGAACATTTGGGTGACCCGGTTCCCCGTCAATCCCGCGGGACTCTGATAAGACTCGTCCCGAAACCCCGCTTCGTCGCTTAGCGTCCCCGAGCGGAATTTACGAGCCATAAATTTCAGTCGTGCGCGCGAAATCGCGTTCGTCGCTCTCTCGCTCTCGCTCTCTCTCTCTCTCTCTCTCTCTCTGCGTTTTTTCAACCGTATCGAAAGTCGGTCGCCTGCTCGGTCAAATTCGCAGAATTCCTCCGAAACACGAAAGAGTCCGTCCTGAAACAGTGGACCAACTTTGTGGATTTTTTTGAACGAATAAAGGCAACGTATCTTGAAAAGGCTTACTGGATTTTGTACGTACACTTTTCTGGATGGGGATACTATTTTTTAATTCGAGTTTTCTGCACCGATACTTTTCATGGGTTGAGTCAACGCACATTGAGTCACGAGCGCTGCGGTGAACACGCCCCTACGTCGCAGGAGGTGACAGAAACCTGTACTCCCATCATAGTTAAGTAGTAATCACAAATTAGTGATGGGTACTATCGACTAAATTAAACTGTCGACTACTTACTATTTAGTAACAGCATACTATCGACATACTATATACCCATCGCTATATCAAATATGGTCCAAAACTTGTAGATCGAGATGCTGTATCGGTAGGGTTTCAAATTCGTGGCTCTCGGAAATAATTTGCAAAGAACACCGTTTTTCGCTGTCACGATGTTCACGATCGAATTATTTTTGTTTCTCGATTGACTATGTACAACCCGACGAGTAGGCTTCGCGAAATCTTTTTGAACACCTGTGTGGACCTTGTGGAACATTTTTGTTTCTCGATGGATTATTTGAAATTGTTCAGGTGGTCGAAGGGTCGACGCCCGGCGACAGCAATTACGACGATGGAGAGGCACCGCTCGAAGGGTTACGTTTTATCCCTATCCCTAATTGTACTTGGCCAAGTGTGCCGGTATTCGCGGGTCCGTCGTGCTCGGAATAGCTCGAGCGTGTTCTCGAACGTTCTCTGCAATCGCGGAGTCATCGGCGTCGCTGCGCCGGAAATTGCGTTAATTATTCGGGGATGACGGAGCCGCAAATTGCGCGTTTCCATGGCTGGCCAGCAAGCGTTGTTACAGCCGTGCCGACTGCACTTAGACAGAGAGATAGAGAGAAAGAGAGAGATAGAGAACACGTGCATAAGTTGCTTTACAGGATCGAATATAAAATATAAAATACAAAATATAATAGAGAGAATAGACCTATATTGTCGTTCCTCTATTTTCAGGTAAAATCATGCTGTAAATATTGTATATAGCGTACATAATGTATAATATTAATAATCAAATAAAAACTCTATTTTCAGAGTAACATATATTTGTCTATTTCCTTATATCAACTGGCGATATAACCACCTTATATAGATGTAGATCGTTGAGAAGTTGTATAGAAAATTTCAGAAGTCGAAAAACCCTTGGCGTTGAAAATCAGGTCAACTTTAACAAACCCTTAGTATTTTATCGAAACACTATTGCCAATTCTCTCAGGTTCATTATTATTGTAGAAAAATGACGACCGCGAGACCGGGCAAGTTTGAGAATACCGTCTAGGGTTGTGGATCTTGAGGAAGATCTTTGTTAAGGGTAGTAATTTTTCGGTGCGGGTTGTAAATTTTTGATCGGAGCGGGGTCAGGAATAGCAGCGTGACCTATAGATGACTATCGGTGAGAGTGAGTCGCTATTCGAAATCGGGACGATAAACGTGAAACATTGAAAATTGCGGGGGGTGGATTAGGTGCGAATCAATCTTTTAGAGGGTCGGAAGTTTCCGGAGCAAAAATGGAGCACCGACGAAAGTCTCAGACAGTCTGACCTTCGGCGACCGGTGTGTGCCATCGACTGTTAGGGTCTGTCAGAGTCTGACAGCTTCGGCACGGCTCGGTTCGGTTCGATAGAGCGTCGACCACGACCACCGACAGACTCGTCTACTGGCGAGCTGTCGCATTAGTCAGCCGGAAGAGCAAACGCCGCGCCGCGTCGGATAATAAATACTCCGCGCCCCACTTGTTGCTTTTATTTTGCGGGAATCGAAGACGATTCCCTAGAAAAGATATCCCGAATTTTCCTTGAACGGCAAAAATAACAGATTAACATTTCGAAATAATCCCCGGCGCTACACAAATATATCTTTTACAGTCCCCAAGGGACTATTTCGTTAGAATAACCGTTTCTAGGTCGTTGATTAAAAAGCGTTCTCGTTAATTTGAGCTCGGAACGAGATCCGCAACGAGTAGTTTATATTTTATCCTGCCCCGGGCTGCGTCGCTCGTCTTTTTGGCTGCGGGACTTTAATTTATATTACCCCTGTGGCTCCGTTGTACTCGTCGATAAGACGCAACACCGGGTGAACGAAAAGTATCGCAGGACCGTGCGATATAAACCAGTATCGATATACCGGGTGGTGAACAGCGCGATAGCTGGTGCAAAATTGCCGAAGCGATTTGGGAACAATTCTGATCGTATAAGAGACACTTCGATATAAATTTAACCCGATGTACCGGGTGGTCAAAACGCAACAATCTGTCTACAATTTTTCAAACGACTCGCAAACGATTCTCGTCCTCGCAATACCAATCTAAGAGCCTGTTTGCGAACCTAACACGACGTATACCGAGTGTTTTCGCGAAGTACCGACTATAAGATCTGCGTAGAGCTGTCGAGGGTTTCTGGGTCGTGTTTCCGGGTCTCCGGAGGAACAGGAAGTTTCGCCTGCAGAGGAACAGGGTCGAAGGAACGGAGCCGTTGCTCGCAGGATTTTCGGAAGATCGAATCGGTCGGGAGATAACGCGGCCGCTCGTTAGCCGCCGCTAATTTCCATCGGCTCGCCGAAACGAGCGAGGCGGTCTCTCGGTAATGGACTCGTCCCGGTGCACTTCCGGTTATTATCGTGTTTCCTGCGGGAGCACCGGGGCTCCTAGGTGGATCGCGGTTATCTCGATTTCTGCAATTGTCGATATCAACGGCTCTTCTAGCGCGAGGGCTCTCGCTCGCTCCCTCGCTTATCTATCGGCGAACAGGATCCCGGGCTCGTGTTCGGGTTCGAGTTCGAGTTCGTGCCCTGGCGAGGGCTCCGGGCGAGTTAATCCATCGAGTCCGCTCCTCGATGTCGCTTTAACTGCGACCGTTCGCCCCTATCCGGCTCCGCTATCGTTTGCTTGTTAGCGCAGTCCCGTGCACCGGCTCTGCTCCAAGAATTCAACGTTTGTACTCTCCTTATTGTCTCGATCCTTCCACCGCGGACGTTCCCGATGATTCGATGGTGTCAAGGTATGTTGAGGATATGATAGGAATGGTGTTTCTCTTATCATAAAGCACAGCGTTAGCGAATAAGGAACTTTCTTTAATACAAAAACTTCGAACTATGAACTTATTAATGTACAGGGTGGCCCACATAACTCTGAACAGCTCAATATCTCGAAAACTTTGCCATCGATTTTAAAGTTCTTAGTCTTAAATTGCATGGAACTGAAGGGCCTTTCTGACTACATTAACGTGAAGTGGCCTCCCTTCCCCTTTAACGGGGGAGGGGAGGTACCTTTGTAATTTTAAATGGAACTCCCTATAAAATGTTACATATTTGGATTCTACCGAAAAAAACAAGTCAATTTTGTCTGAAACATTTTTTTGTCAGATACTTCCATGATGAGATATAACAGTTTGAAGTTTCGAGTTGTAGGTACTTGAATCTCTCTTTAAAATTACACAGGTACCTCCCCTCCCCCGTTAAAGGGGAAGGGAGGCCACTTCACGTTTATGTAGTCAGAAAAGCCCTTCAGTTCCATGCAATTTAAGACTAAGAACTTTAAAATCGATGGCATAGTTTTCGAGATACTGAGCTGTTCAGAGTTATGTGGGCCACCCTGTATACCAGGTATGTCCTGCCCAAACCGACTCTTCTGTCGAACTGAACATTGGGCGGACGTGCAACTAACGTCTTCCCCACTCTCGTCTCGTGCCGATCGTCATTTCGACTTATGACACGCACTCCATTAGCCTTTTCCGAGTGGTTACATTGTAACAGCCAAAGCGACGCCTCGCCGACGTCCCGACATTCCCGGATGTGAGTTTTACTTACAATGTGACTACTTTATTTCAACAAGGTAAAACAAGGCTTGTACTTTGTCGAAAACTCCACACCCTCGAGATATCGGGAAATACCTGATTCCCCTCCCCGACTCTTTTACGACATGCCGTCTTCCTTCAGGTATGAAGGTACGTACCGTCGCCGACGCGTTTGGACACGTTTTCCAGTTCTAATTGTGCGCCCGTCTTGTAGACACCTTCGACAAGCTCTTCCGTATTAAACTATATATTTCTTCCACCGCATTAAAATATAATTATTTACACATAACCTCTCAACAGATGGTAGAGCCACGACCAGGTTCGAATCTTTGTATTAATATTCGAGGGTTGATACAAGCGTGTCTTTTCCGCGTACTTTCTTCTGTGCGTGGATTTTCGAAGAATTCGGTCGATCGGATATTACGGAGAAATAGCAATGAACCAGCGAGGTTGTATAACGTGTTGCGCCCCGGCCGTTACATATTCACGTGGCGAGTATTTGCCGATACGTCGGCGTGTAAATGGCGACACACGCGTATCGACCGCGTCTGCCCGGAAAATTTAACGTCCTGGACAAGCGCGAACCTGGCATACATATTCAGAGGCCTAATAATTGCAAGTTAATACAGCTGGCCGGCATTGTTTCGCCGTGCCCATCTTGAAATCGCTGCTCCGTTCGATTAATCGTTTTGCGCGACACACGCATCGTACGTGCAACATTATTACCCGTCCGACAGGTCTCGCCCTGAATTCGGCCAGTCGATTTTTGCATTGCCAAATAGTTTTAGCCGAATATTTAACTCTCCCAACGTGCTATTTTGCACGCTATAAAGTGCGCGTACTTCCTTGATAAAGCAACACGATTAAAGTTCCGTCGGCGGGGCGGAAAAAGCTTTCGCGGTCGCGGTAATTATTCTCGCGGAAGATGGTGGTCCCAGGATCCATGTACCAGCTCTCCATCCCCCTCAGCCCCCGGGTAATCGGTGGAATTCTACCGCGGAATAAAATCTCTCGCGGCATTAAACCGTGCTCGGATCCTTTTCCTTTCGTCGGGAGCCGTAATCAGAGGGCGTTAGGGGAGAACGAGAGCAATTTTCTCGAGACCAAGCCGAAGTGGGGTGCGCAGGGGATTGGGGATGCCTCGGTCGCCCCTCTTTATTGCGAGCAGCCGCCGAGCACTCGAGCACGTCCCTGGATCGACGAGAAATCCCTTCCTCGAGAAGACGCGGTGCCTCCGCGGTTATTGCGCCTCCCTTCCACTTCTCATTCGAGGCGAAACGTCCGAGGCATCCTCCACTTCCGGTCCCGCTTCCCCGCTCGGATATTAACCCCCTGGACCCTACAACCTCCGCCATCTTTCTTCCACTTTTCCCTGCAAGCGGTTCTGCTCGCCTTTGCTCGACATTCGAGGCATAAAACAGTCTCTTCGTCGAAACACAATTCTCACAGACTGATCGGATGACAAAAAAATGAGGAACAGGCTGTAGTTTTACCTCTGGCACTAGGATCCATTTTTACGGATCATTTTTACAGATTATTCTGCAAAGAAGACCTTTTTGAAACGCCTATTAACCCTTTCGCTGCGGAGCGCCTAAAAATGAATTGCTCTCAGCAGGCGGCGCGGTACTACATTATCTGTACGGACGACACGGTACGCGAGACGAGACGCTCGTAAAAAAAAATATCCGCACAAGAAGCGTATGCAGCTATCGCGGCGGAAACAAATGAATTAATGACCATGATCGTGCAGTTCTTAATACCAAAATGTAAAACAAATGTTCGCTCGAGGGAAGTGTCCATAGTCGAGCGCCAGAAGGCGCTGTTCGCTCGGAGAAAGCGTCTATAGCCGAGCGCCAAAAGGCGCTGTTCGCAGGGAAAGGGTTAATAGGTTTCCGGTAGATTTAAGTTTAGGGATGGACGAACCGATGAACCGAATGCGGAAAATGGTTTGAACAGCTGAGAAATACCTTCGATCAGCTGGTCCAACATGGCGTAGATGTGCGAGGTCGCCTCGTCTGTCATGACCCATCCTCCAGTGGTCATCTCGAGCCTGCCATCCTTCACCAGCCTTTTCACCACCATCTTCTTCGTGGGATGAGCGCTGCGAAAGAATAATATATTATTTGACAGATTAAAAAGTATAAACATCTCACCAGCAATAGGTTGAACAAGAGACAATGTTTTTTTTTGATATTTCACGTCTAACAGATTCAAATTGTCTTTGATTGTTCCAAGGCTGGTACACCGGGTACGGTCGAGTTCACGGAATCGACTATTCAGCGCGAAAGTATAGGAAAGCTGCGTGAAAATGGCGGCCGCCACGGGTCGGCTTTTGTTCCCCTGTTGTAGGCGTACACCGTAAAGTCTGCTGGGTCCGGTGATTATAATAAAGTCTACTTTATCTCCCCGCAAAGTTCCCCCAGAGTTCGCCGTTCCCAACGAAACAATTCCCCGAGACCGCAACCCCGGGAACAAACGGAGCCCGAGGGCGGTTTCCGCGTAATAACCGGAGCGGAGGCCGCGAAGACGAATTCCTTTCCACTGGTAGTCGAGACGTTCGATCCGCGTCCTCAAGGTTAAACGGTCTGAAACCTCCAACCCCCCACACCGAAATGCTTGCGGCCCGCCGATCCGCTAACCATCGATACCCAGCTCGAAATGCTAGCCCCGAATGCTGGTCCTGAATTCCAACTCAAAGGGGAGTGGGGTTGTTCAATTTTCAGACCATACTTTCCACCACCCTTGGCAAAAGTAGGTAACAATGGATAGCCTTCGAATACCGGTATAATTAGTTGCGTAGAGTCCTTTGAGTAAATAAAGGTCATTGTTGAGATGTGATTATTGTATGGCCGGCTCGTATCTCGGTTTGGGTCTACGCTACGGTCGATTTTGAACAGTGCCATTGTCGAAGGGGTCCTCTAGCGTCTTCCGACGAATTTATTGTTTTATGACTCTGGTGCGGCTGGAAAGTATCAGCTGACCATGGGAAAGTCAGCCTAGCCGTGCAGCTCTCAATGGCACTTGACGTAGCGTAGGCCCACGCTTAGCGCCAAGGGGGGCCTGTGGCCCAAAGCCTAAATCATGGTTTCCGGCGAAATTGCAGGAAACCGAGTGTCGTCTGTTCAGCGACACTCGTTACGACGTGTTTCGTCTATGGGCGTTGCCCTTGTTTTGGGAGGTCATTTGTAACCTCCCAAATATTATATCATTGGCTGGGGCCCCCACTATTTTGTACTTTGTGGAGGGATTTTCCACGCGTTAGTTGTAAGATCAGTCGTGATTTAAGAGTCGAAACTACCAGTCGTGAAATATCTGTCGCAGAATAAGAGTCGTGAAATATCTGTCGCTGTTATACCGTCTCCTTTATACCGTCTTTTACATTTTTTATTAAAAGTTACTTAGCTATCCGAAACCCAATTACCTTATTACTTAATTTACCTCTCTTTGAGGAGTGTATCTCAGCGGTTCACAAATTACTGTTTGAGCACTGACACGACACAACAGTCATCATAAATATTGACGCTATATAAGACGTTCTACTTGAGACGAGATTTATTTGAATTATTATTATTAGTTCAGGAGACGATTGCATAGTTAAATTAGAATGTGCCATCCTGTATATACTATATTGTTTCTATCTTTTTTTAATAATCTTTCTGTTCTCGATTTTGATCGAACACAGTTCCTGTCAGCATCGTAGTTTTCTCGTTGCAACGCGAGTGTAAAGGGTTGTAGAATCTCTGTGGGGACATTTTGAGCTACCAGGCTGTGTAGGAGTGTTCGCGAATTTCTGAGCCTCTCGGATTCCGGTTGCGATCGCGCAAAATGGCCGCAAAGCACAGGTAATCCAGTGGTCGCAGGGGCGGGTCTCTCGCGGTCGAAAACCGGAAACAGAAGTAAACCGGAATTCATTGGTGGTTTACGAGCAACGGGGACGCGGGAACGCGGCGCGGCACACCTCGGATCGCGTAAATCCTGATCCGGTCCGATTCAGTACGGTTCGGTAAAGTCCGACTGGAATGCAGCCGGCTATAAATATGATTTGTATCGCGGATTGTATCGCTAGAAATTACAAGTCGCCCACCGTTACAAGGTTCGCCGGCAGCTATCCGCGATGTAACTCACAATTACAAGGCCTGTATATCACCGTCGCGTAGGCCGCGGCCAAGCGTATTCGCGTTTAACCGCCTTTGGCCAAGTGAATTATACCACCAGGTAAGTCCAGGGGAACCTTCTTAACAATCGCTGGGATCTCGCAACGTTTTCCAGCCCCTTTCTCGATCGAATCGGGAATCCAATATGGCCGTTACCTGCGAAGCGTTCACCTCGAGATTTCGAACATAGTTTCAGCGAAGCTGCCCGGTTTTCTGATCGAACCGAGTAGACATTTCGAATCCTGGAGATGGAATGAGATTATTTTTCTGTGTCTTTGTAGGTTAACAAGCTGTGTTTCTCATCCTGAACGAGCCTAATAACGTTAGGCTCGTTCGACGTTTCGGTCGGAACTTTCCGAATGGCGCATTGCCGAGAAGAAATATCATTTTTCCGTGTCCGGGAAGGGGCAAGTATTTTCCGATGTTATCTCGACGAAACCATGGTCTTTATTTCCTCCGATAACAGGTCATTCGAAGCCCGGTATTTCCAATATGGCGTCTGACGCAAACAGAGTTAGATTCTCTCTCTCTCTCTCTCTCTCTCTCTCTCGTTGTCCTCTTATCGAGCGATATTCGAATTCCGCTCGTCTCTAACGAAACGGTCAGAACCCTCGACCCTCCACCGTCGTTCTTAAGGAAAAACGGGATGCTGTGTCTCAGGGTTCACCCTCTTCTCGGGATATGCCTTTATGCCGGCGATACTCCCTCATCTTTATCCCGGCGCGTTCTTTCGATCGTTAAAAAAGAAAGCCCGGGGAATATTCTCTGTTCCAGGGGACGTCTTAACTGCTCTCTCGAGGTAGTGCCATTCCGGTTGCTATCTGCCGGTCCTAATGGTCCGTTTTACGACTGTCGTCGTTCGAGGGACGCCGTACAAGAAAGGCCCTAACGCCGACGTAAAAACCTGGCTCCGTCGACCTATTCCGTTTCCCTCCTTTCAGCTATTTTCATCGACCCTCTCGGTCGGTTCCAAAATTTTCGACAATACGTTCGATAACATTCGAGTTTCGCAGACTTTGCGTAAACGAATTTTCAATTGTCAGAGAAGAGAGAGAAGAGAGAGAAGAGAGAGAAGAGAGAACAGAAAGACGATAAGTTATTATTTATTTATTTATTTTGTTATTTAACGTCGCTTCAAGTGCCAGGGTCAGCGGAGGTGGAACAATGAGACGGGGGTGGAACAATGAGATTTGGCACTGTAATCGGTGAGTGTACGATGGGTGTGTGTGTGTGTATGGACGTGCGCGTGAAGGACCTACAGTTTATAAAGGTGGGCTCCGCGAACCACCTTGGGCAACGCGGTATAATATCACATAGAAGAATTTCCAGAGGTGACGACGGTGGGATTCGAACTCACGACCACAGTGTTTGTAGTCGCGCGCTCTATCCGCTGAGCCACTGCGCGCCCTAAAGACGATAAGTGTTCGTAAGTTGAAAGTAGGAACTCGGAAAATGACCGGACGTCAGCTTTCGACGTTGAAACGTAAGTACACCGTGTTTCTACAAGCACACCGTTCGAGGCCGGAAACGAGCTTACAGAGAAGCAAGGTTGTGCTTTTTTTTTACGACGGACGTTCTCTCACCTCTCCCACCACAGCGACAGGAAGGACACTTCGCTCCAGATGAAGGTCATGTTAGGCCACTGTTGCAGCTTCGAGACCATGTTGTTCAGAATGCTCCTCGTTGAACTGTGGAAGTACTGCTCGTACGTCTTCAGCCATCCTGGGTCCGTGTGGCTGTGAGGCACCAGGATCACCTGAAAACACGCAACACGAAAATGTAATAAACAAACACCGCCAATATGTTAAAAGCCTCGAAGCGACGCAACGCCGGTTCATCCGAGAACTCGAAAGTCTCGGCGAAAGGATTGTTATCGGTCGAAGAGCCGATTTTAATGGAGCTTGGCGACAAAATGGCCGTCCAGCGGTCTCCCCGGGCGTCGATGAATCGCGTTTCCAGCCCGAGAAGTTTCCGCCACGAATGTCTAAAGGGAAAAGAGGGGAGAAGAGAGAGAGAGAGAGAGAGAGAGAGAGGTGGGGAACGGTGGCCGGCTTTGATCGGGATCCCGTCGATTCACCGGGACAAATGTTTAGACGGATTCCCGGACGAGAGCGATTCCATCGAGCCCCGTCGGGCTCCTCCCCCCTCGGCTTCGGTCCAGGGCCTTTCATCTCGCGGCTCTGGTCGCGGCTGACTTCGACAAGTTCGACAATGCCGGCTCATCAGGCCATTGTCGACCGGGTCACAATAGCGCGACAGGGACGGGGGTGTCCTTCTCGAAAACGCGCACAACAATGCCCTAACGCGGACGATTCTATCCCACCTCTCCCCTCCGCGACTTTTGCGATATCATTATCCGAGGCTGTCGCGGGAATATTCGAAGCTTTTGATTCCCGGCGTGGCCAGAAGTTTCTTATCGCGATTAAAACGGCCAGCGAACGTTATTATCCAGACGTTCCTAGAATGAAATAGCGTCTGCGCGTCGTCGCAGCGGTACGCTCTCCCCGAGCGAGTAACTCGCACGACGCTAAATTAGAAAAAAAGGAATTTGTTTTTAGGATTAAAATGACTCCGAGTGCAAAGGGTTAAACAATCGCAGGCAGATTGTGAGATAAATTTGCCAACGATCCGGAAGCGAAATTCTCGCGAATCGGAAAGGTGACGTCGAGTCGAGGTTTGTAAAGGATACTTATCGAAAATGTAACAATTGTATCTTCGACATCGTCGACGAACAGCCGAGTCGCTAAGCCAGCGAATTACGACGGGGGACCAACGCGGGGCGATTCCGTGGAAAACCTTAGGGAGATGTTCGTTGCAGAAATTGTTGGCGCATCTAGGGAATTTTTCAAACGCTTCTCTCCCCGAGCAATCTCGTTGAATAAAGAGCAGCCTAGAGCTCGAACTCTCCAACCGGAATTCCGAAGTTCGTGGGAACTATCGGTCGTCTAGGGACATTTCCAGGCTCCTCCCTCGAACCGGTCCAATCCACGGCGAGCTCAGGAAATATGCAATCTCGTTTAATAAATAAACATCAATAAGCAAGTGGCCTCGGGTCGTTCCACGAATGGAGGTCGCGAGTGCAAGAGACAGCGGCTGAGAGAGAGTTGTCTGGGGGTAAGTAGACCCTGGGTGGTCGGGCTCCGCGACCGTTCCATTACGTTTATCTACGGGAAAAGAGACCGAGGACCGACATTTTTACAAGCTAGACTGGTTTTTACGAGAGCGTACAGTGGTTCGCGAAAGTATTCGAACGCTCGCCAATAAAAGTTGAAACGCGCACGGCGCAAAATACGTATGCGTGGCGGACCCTCGAGGTCTGGAAACCGACGATGCATACGCTTCGAGACACGAGCAGTCTTAGTTGTATCGTAGAAGCGGTATAGATCTAA